>CM071595.1:233400579-234650579 GCA_036435485.1 Saposhnikovia divaricata | reverse complement strand
GTAGAAAAATAAATGAAATCAAATTTTAAACAGAAAAGGGTGCACAATGGCAAGAAGGTGGAAAATACTTGAAGTCAAAGAAATTGGGGAGAAAAAATCGAATACTTATCAAAGAAGAAAAAGGAAATTGAAGAAATTATATACGAGATTTGATTTGTAATCGAGGACCCAAGCCCAAGTTTTCCCTATCTATACTATACTATTATAAACAGGTTATATTTGGTTGACAGTTTGGTACTCTTTTTTTGGTCACTCTTTTTGGGCACTCAATAACAACAGTTAGATTTTGAGATAAATAAATGATAACCGTTGGATCTAATATTAAAAAAATATTCCTTTTTTAATATTTAAAATACTATTTTAGGTTCCAAGTTCGAATCCCACTGTTAACGGAGGAATTTGGTGATAACAAATTTTGAAGGTTGCTGGAATAACGAAATAATGAAAATAGGGGGATTTGAGATTTTGGATGTTTGGGGCTGGACTTGAGAGGTGTCTCGACTTGTTAGATGTGTCGGATCCTTTTTCAAGATGCCTGCGTACCTTATATTTATAAGGATCAAGCCAACGCAGTTCTGTTAAAAGGATTTGTTTTAATCCCTATGATTGTTAAGGGATGTATTTTGGGAATTAGTAGATTTTATCTCTTTGAATTATATTCGCGTTGGGATACCTTCCTGATTTGAAGGATATCGTTTAAAGATATTTTCTATCATTAATTGGAGATAATTCCTCGTTTCAGAGAGAGAAAATAATTAACTTGGGGGTTAAGTTAATTATTATTAGATTCGTATTTGGAAATTTGGGAGATATTAGAGGCAGCCGAAAATATGGCGTAACAACTACCCCCCAGTTCTTCAGTGCAGTTTGCTGCAGTGGAGAACTAAGCATGCTTCGATCTTCCAAATTTCCTGAGTCACTGAAACAGCTAGGAGAGGAAGATTAGTAAAAAATATGGAGCACCAAGGTGCTCGTAATATGCATGTAGATGTAAACGAGACAATATGCGAGATGTAAAAAAAAAATAAGTTTTATAGGTGTAAGAGAACATATCCTGGAGAGCCATCCAAACATTATTCGAAGAGTCGTGCAAAACTTTCCGAGCAATATCCTGAAAAGCAAATATTCAAAGAAATATCCTCTATTAAGCACTCCGAGAAATACCCTCCTCAAAGAAGGACGTATTCTAGAGTTTCCATAACGTATTCCGGAAAATATCCTCCTCAAAGAAGGTCATATCCACCAGAATTTCCATAAATGCTTCAGAGATATCCATCCTCACAGGAGGTGGATTTTCCGAAGCTCGAACCTTGATGAGGCGCCGGAAGTACGGACATCCCCCCCGGAAGTACGGTTTTTGCAAGGATTTAGTAATTTAGGGTACTCTCCTCAAAGGAGATCAGTTTTTGTTCAGAAATACCCTCCTCAAAGGAGGTGGACTTTCCGAAGCTCGAACCTTGATGAGGCGCCGGAAGTATGGACATCCCCCCCGGAAGTACGGTTTTTGCAAGGATTTTGATAATTTGGGATACCCTCCTCAAAGGAGGTCGCTCCTCATTCCAGAAATACCCTCCTCACAGGAGGTGGATTTTCCGAAGTTCGCTTCATTTCACTAAGACTCTCCTTAGAGGAGATCGTCTTTTAAATAAATCACAAAGACCTCCTTAGAGGAGGTCGTCTAACACAAAAAAATAAGGGAGACCCTCCTTAGAGGAGGTCATCTTCCCAAAGTCATATCAATATCCCAAGATTCTTCCAAAAAATATCAGCAACACTTGAAGGCTCTTCTAAAAAATCAACTCTTCGAATAAAAGTCTTCCAAAATATTACCCATACAAAGGAGGGCCTTTCAAAATAATTAACTCTTCGAACAAGAGCCTTCCAAAATTTATCCCTAGAAAAAAGGATCTTCCAAAATATTACCCACACAAAGGAAGGCCTTCCAAAATAATAAAATCTTCGAATAATAGTCTTCCAAAATCATGTACCACGAAGATTACACCAAAAATCTTAAAAATCTTCGCAATTCAAATTCTGCCCAGATCTGTTTTTTACGTTTTTGACCATCTAAACGATTTCTTCTTGGAAAACACAAAACATGAAAGTTGTAGAGAATGAAAAGACCTTTCCGATGATATAGGGCTCATCAAAAACGGACTTATAACGAATCAGGAATTAAATAAAACGTCTGCTGATCTGTTTCCCGATGCTGAAAAACGAGATCTGATTGTTTTTTGTGATTTCGAGAATAGATCGAGATATAATCTGAGAAAACTCAAAGAACGAAAGTTATAGGAAATTTAACAAGCTTTCCGAATCATTAAAAATCATCAAAATCCGACATGTATTGAATATACTACGAATTTTATAAGATAACAGATTTGTATGGACAAAATCATAAGAAAACTTATCTTATTTCAGAATAGATCCACCGCCTCCACCGCTTAACTCCTCCATTACAGCAGCTTCAGATCCATAATAACCCCCCATGCGTATGAATTGATTGTCCTCCACAATCAAAAATATATCCCCTCCTTCTAGCGCCAATTGTTAACGGAGGAATTTGGTGATAACAAATTTTGAAGGTTGCTGGAATAACGAAATAATGAAAATAGGGGGATTTGAGATTTTGGATGTTTGGGGCTGGACTTGAGAGGTGTCTCGACTTGTTAGATGTGTCGGATCCTTTTTCAAGATGCCTGCGTACCTTATATTTATAAGGATCAAGCCAAACGCAGTTCTGTTAAAAGGATTGGTTTTAATCCCTATGATTGTTAAGGGATGTATTTTGGGAATTAGTAGATTTTATCTCTTTGAATTATATTCGCGTTGGGATACCTTCCTGATTTGAAGGATATCATTTAGAGATATTTTCTATCATTAATTGGAGATAATTCCTCGTTTCAGAGAGAGAAAATAATTAACTTGGGGGTTAAGTTAATTATTATTAGATTCGTATTTGGAAATTTGGGAGATATTGGAGGCAGCCGAAAATATGGCGTAACACCCACCAACAACGTATATATTATTTTATAAACTACTCTCACGAATTTAAGACCCGTCAACAACATATTATTAATTAAAACACTATCGTTAAAAATACTGTCAAACATGTATTCTAATATTTTATTATCTTCTATAATTTATTTTTCTGCTAATATATATATATATATATATATATATATATATATATATATATATATATACACACAGAGAGAGAGAGAGAGAGTTGCACTCCATAACAAACACCTTATATAACAAAAAATAAAGAACACCTCATATTTAATCTAATATAAGAGTTCCGTCATGGTACCCAATACAAAAAATTGTTATTTTTTACCCTCTATCCATCCAGCAAAAAAAATAATAAAAAAAAAGTTAAAAAAAATTTACTGTTCATGATGACGTCACTGATGACGTCATCATGACGTCATCATGAACAGTAAATTTTTTTAAATTTTTTTTTATTGTTTTTTGCTAGATGGATAGAGGGTAAAAAAATAACAATTCTTTGTATTGGGTGCCTCTAACGGGGCCATTCGATCTATTAGATCTAAGGTGTTCTTTATTGTTTGTTATATAAGGATGTTCTGTATGGAGCAATGACCTATATATATATATATATATATATATATATGAAAATATGGATAATAAAATAATTAAAAAAAAGATCCGTGCATCACACGAGTAATAAGCTATGTAGTAAAAAATTACACAAAATCTGGAAAACAATTGCAATATAGAAAATTTTGTATAAAAATCGAAAAAAGATCTACATTATTAGATAAATTTCACTTTTCTATTAAATAAAAGTTAAAAATAATTTTTGTGTAATTTTTATATCTATACGTATGTATTTTAAAGTAATAATTCAAAATAAATAATTTTAATAATATTTATATACATGGGATTATAAAGTTAAAAAAGTATTTTAATAATAAAAATATATATACAACTTAAAACTATAATAATAACATATAATTAAAAAGTTTAAAAGCAACCGTGCGGGTTATAGGCTAGTATAGTATATATATATATGGGGCTTCTCTCTTGTATTTTTAGACACCTAGAATTTTAGTTGTTATTTGTTTTGCTCACTCCACACTTCTTTTTGTTATTATTAATATATTAGTACGTGTTTATTTTCTACTTTATCTCGTTCTGTTACTCGCATGCTTTGGTTGATATATAGTTTATTAATATAAACTATCTGATAAGCTTATTAATTGTTTTGTTTGTTTTTGTCACCTACGACCACCCTGCCATTCCAAAAGCTTAAGTTTAGTTGTTTATTATTAATATAATTAGTTTAGAATTACTTCATGATTTCATGTTTGGTTTGTGTTATATATTATTTGTTACGTTTATTTTATAATCATGTCTAGCTAATTTTCTTACCTTAGGATGAAGATGAAGTTAATTTAATTACTCTTAATTTTTCTCGATCCTGTTAATTGATTCTCATGATTTTTCTTTGTGCTTAATTGTTCGATTAACAAAGTGATTTTGATATATTATTGTCACCGGATTTATTTTTCATAGTCAATGCTTGCTCTTTGAAGTATTGATAGGATATTGTTAGATAACAAGTTTCATAGTATAATTGTCTCATTAATTGATATATCTTATTTGTGAGGAAAAGAGATTTGATTTTAGGGCGAGTTGATATTAATTGTGAAGAAAAGAGAGTTGCTATTTGTAATTTTCACTCCTTGATATTAATTCTTTGGATTAGTTTCTTGTTTTTATTAGGGAATAGTGAAGCGGAGAAAAGCTTGGACAAGAAGATCGTTGGAAGGCCACGTTGTCGCTTTTGAAATTTTTGGAAGCGCTTTTTGGTATTCCGTATCACCTCTCTCTATTTTTTTTCTTTCTCATTATTCAAAAAAACCCAAAATCATTGAATATTTGAAAAACCAAAAAAATATTAGTTAGTTAATTGTTTGCTAAAAACCAATTTGCTGCATCATTCATTCTCTCACATAGGAGAACATCATCTAGATTTCTTTATTGTATTTATTGCTTTCCATCTCATATAACTGTGGTGATTGCTAGAGGAAAGAGGTAAGTACAATTTAGAATAGAACACGTAGTGTAGTGTATCCATAAGTGTTTACTTTCTTGTTCTTTGTGTGTTGCATCATTCAATCAATCTTAAGGGTGGCACCCAATTACAATATAAGGTGAGGGATTTCATCACCCTTTCCTTGGCCCATAAATCACTAATTTGTTCATCCTGCATACCCTTTTCCTTAATAAAATTAAGTAGACGTTGGCCCCTAGGATCTCGCGCTCAATTAGGAAGAGAATCTAGGAGGAACAAATCACTAAGTATTCTTCCGTTTGGTGTCTAGGTAAGCGTCTTGCCTAGACGCTTACCTAGCTAATTTGGATTGGTGTCTAGAAAGGTGTTTAGCTTCATGGCAATGCTTGCACCTGTCTGACCAGTCAGGACGAATGCTTTTTGAGTTGTGACTTTTTGTAGTATCTTATTGTTAAGAGCAAGGTCTAAATTTTTCTTTTTAATTTTCCACTTTTTTTGGGTGTTTACTTATAGCTCTTGTCTGCTACATGCTTATTTGATTACTTCTCTTGTATGCAAAGTGCTTGGGTTCGAGACACTACATCTAGATTAGTAAGACAAGCCAATCTGTCATCTCCTAAAGTAGTAAGACAACTTGAGTTCTCTTCACCCACTAGAATTTAGTCAAAAGAATTAGAAGTTCAACCCGTAGTCATGGCTGTTTCACTCAAAGACCGTTGTTACCCCGTTCGTACCGCTTAACCCTCATGCATAGTCTTACCCGCAGTAACCATAAATAATTTTGAAATCAAACATCACAACATTAGCTTGTTACCTAGATTTGCTGGAGGAGAGGGTGAGGATCCATATCTTTTCATTCGAGAGTTTGTGGAAGTGTGTGCTTAACAAAAACTTCAACAACTAAGTGAGGATTCCATTAGGCTCAAACTTATTAACCTTGCTTTAAAAGAAGATACTAAACAGTGGTTGTATAGTCTACCCGTTAATTCTATTTCCACGTGGGAGAGATTTGTTGCTATATTTCTAAAAAAATATTTTCCAAACCATAAGGCAAACATGCTTAGGAATGAAATCAATGAATTTCAACAAAATCGGAATGAGTCTTTTTGGAAATATTTTGATAGATTTAAAAAGCTATTGTCTAAGTGTCCTCAACATGGTATAAAAATGGAAACTTTGTAAAATTCTTTATGAAGCCTTAGATAGCCAAACCACTGCTTTGTTAGAGTCTATGTGTAATGGTAAGTTTATGGATAAAACTAAGGAAGAAGCTTGGCAATTTTTTGAGGAGTTAGCTGAAAGAACAATGTTGTGGAAGTCAACTAGGGAACCTAATCAAGAAGTTGAAAATCTAACTCATCTAAGGGCTTACACACAGTTGGTAGTTCTATTGCAACCGAAGCTAAGTTAGCTACACTCACTAATCACGTGGTAGAGAATTGCCCTGAAATTGAACAAGTCAATGCCATGTTTCAACCTAGAGTTAGGAATGATTCTTATGCACCCACATACAATCCTGGTTGGAAGAGTCACCAAAATTTCATGGAATCAAGGTCAGTACAATCAGTACAATCAAAATCCTCAACCTGATTTTCAAAAGCCCAATCCTGGTCTATACCCAACTCAAAATCCTAATTCATATCATCCTCAAAATCTTGGTCATTATCCAAACTCAATCCCTATGAATCCTCCTGGTTTTACTGAATCTGACAAGAGATTCAATTCTTTAGAAACTCAATCGCAACAATCTTTCATGCAAACCATGACCCAAGATAGGCAACTATTAAATTCTAACACTTAATCCATATCTAAACTAGAGGTCCAAGTCAGTCAATCGGCAAACACAATCAGTGAGAGAGAGAAAAATTTATTTCCTAGTCAACCCGAGACTAATCCTAAATTTCATCCAAATCAAAAGTCATATGAAAACGTGAATTCTGTTATCTCTCTAAGGTCTGGTAATCAATTCCACAATCATGCTGGTGTCAATACTCAAGAAGAAGATAAGCTAACATCTGAATCAAATCCTTTGCTCTTGAATCCTAGTCTTAAACAATCTTCAAATCCTGAGAGTTCTGAAGTAGATAAATCCAATGAGTCATCACCATCCGATGAACCACCTTCGAAACCCCACTCTGATGTGTCTAATAAAAAAGTCTTTAAGCTGAAAGCCCCGTTTCCGCAAAGACTTACTTCAAACAAACAATCTGCTCAGTTAGACAAGGTTTTGGAAGTCTTTAAGCAAGTCAAGATTAACAATCCTCTTTTAGATGCGATTCAACAAGTTCCCTCTTATGCTAAGTGTCTAAAAGATTTGTGTACTCATAAAGAACCACTCATGTTCCTAAGAAAGCTTTTTAACATCTCATGTTAGTTCTGTTTTGTCAAATCAAATCCCTGTGAAGTATAAGGATCCTGGTTGTCCTACCATCTCTTGTGTCATAGGTGATACTTTCATTGATAAAGCTTTACTCGATCTAGGAGCTAGTGTGAATCTTCTTCCATTATCTGTCTATCAAGCCTTGGGTTTAGGTGAACTTAAAAAGACTAGTGTCACTCTTCAGTTAGCTGATTATTCTGTCAAAACTCCAAAGGGTATAGTGGAAGATATGTTGATTAAGGTTGGTGATTTTGTCTTTCCTGTCAATTTTGTTATCTTAGAAATTGAACCAGTCAAAAATCTTAAAAATCAAATTCCTATAATTTTAGGAAGGCCTTTTCTTGCTACCTATAATGCTTTGATTAACTGTAGGAATGGTTAGATGAAACTTACTTTTGGAAACATGACGATAGATCTTAATGTCTTTAAAGTAGGAAATCAACCTAATGATCTTTTTGAACAACATGTAGGAGTTAATTTGATTAATGAGGTTGTTTCATGGTCGAATCTTGAGGATAGTGCAATTGAGTCTTTTCTTGAGGAAGATGTTTTGTTAAAGTATGAGAGCAATAAAGAACTTCATGAGTTGTATAGGAATTTTTCTTGTGATGAGATGTTAGATGAATTGAATGCCATATGTTCTAAGCATGAAACCCACCTTGAGGATAGTTCTTTTAATCCTAAGTCCGTTATTAAGACTTCTGTAGGTGAACCACCCACATTCGTTCCTAATCCATCTACTTCCAATCTTGATGAGTCTTTAGTAGTTGATAATGAAACTCATCATGTTCTTTCTAATGACTTCGTTCATAACCAAACTTCGTTCATAACCAAGAATTTCAAGTGATTAATTTGCTTAAACAACATAAAGAAGCGTCTAATTGGTTTATGAATGATGTTAGTGGTATGAGTTTCATTTTTGTGCGTGATCTTATTTCTCTAGTGGATAATCAAGTCTTTGTGGGTGAGTTTCACATGTTTGATAATTGTGTTACATGTGTTGTTTTTTGTCGATCTGGTATTGGTTAGCATATCTATTTCATAATTTATCTCCCATATAATCAAGTGTAGGTATGGGGGAACAACTCTGTGTCTCTATGTGTATGTTTTTGTGTGTGTGTGTTATAAGTAATAATTTATCTCCATCATCCATTATTAGGTATTCTCGTCCTTTTACTTTGTCATTTTTCTCTCATTTGCATACATTGAGGACAATGCATGATTTAGATATAGGGTAGGGATTTAGTAGTATTATTATTAAAAAACAAAAATCCAAAAAAATTTGAAAAATGCAAAAAATCCAAAAAAAACGAAAAAATATAAAAATAATTCTAGCCTTGTAAAATGATTAATTGTTATAAGTTGGCATGATGCACCCTTACATGCTACAGTACTATTGTGTTTCTGATGCTTATTGAATATTGTAAGTAATTAAAAGGACATGAATATGTGCAAGAAGATTTGGTTTGCATGCTTTGAGTACAAGTAGGTGCATTAAAGAGATTTTTGCTTGGGATTGATTATGTTTTTCCACCAAGTGAGATTTTGAGCCTATATGCATATCTTTTGCATTTTATATTCGTTTGCTTGAGTGTCCATATATTGTTTGCACTGTTAGCACTTGTTTTAGACCTTTCTTAAAATGCATGACATTATTTGATGATAAGATGATAAAGGCATTTAGGATTAACCTATTATTATCCAAATTACCACACCCTTTATATATAATCAATTAGTTACCCCTTTGAGCTTAATCCGATTTTTTCGGTGACACACCATATTACTTGTATAGACCTTTTTCTGGTGTAGCCTAACGTATTCTTGATCCCAATTGTCAAAGGCTAGTAGGAAGTTGAGGGAGTAATAAGGTGTGTGAGATGGGTTTACTTTTGTTTATTACTTTTGGGGAAATATTGGGTTTTGTTGCTTATTTGTCAGTTGTTGCTTAAGAAATTTTTGAAGAAGGATTATGGTTGCTTATATATTTATATTAATCCCTTAGCTCTCTAAAAAAAAAGTTATATGATAGCGTACTTATGTTTCCGTGTTTGTGCGATCCTTCTTCATTTGACTATTCAAGCAATTTGTTCGAAGAAAATTAGAAAACATGTATGGGGAGGAAGTATGGTTGATATGGGCTGAAAATAAACCCTAAAGTCACATTTAATGTGATATTATTTAAACCTAGGTTAAAGCCCAATTATGAGGCCCAAAACCCTAATTATAATTATAAATTCGTAATTAAATAAATCAACCAATGTAGGACTCCGCTATTGAGTCCAGTGAGGACCCAAATTCTTCAAAGAGTAGCCCCCAAGACATACAAGTCTAATAGGAATCAGCCTTCCTCATGGAAGGATCCAGAATTCTATCTAAAGTGGGTAACTTGTCCACCAAGACACCAAACCTAACCCTAATTTCAAGGCCCCCGAGGCCTATATAAGGACCTGATCCTTCACAATCAACACAACATTTTTGGGGCACAGCTCCGTAGGACATACAAGCCACTACGTCACTACGCCGCGAGGGCACATCAAGCCATGTAGGCAACTCTAGAACTATGTTTTGGCTTGATTCTTGATATTCATCAAGGTACGTAGGCATCTTGCAAGGATCGACTAGTCCCGATAGCAAGAGCAGCAACCATTAATGCTCGAGGCTCTCGATCCCTAGCAATCAATACACGAATCAGGATCCTTGATTTATGGGGTCAGGATCCCAAGTCAGAAATCCTGATCTAAAGGGTCAGAATTCCGGGTTTAAGGGGACAAAATACCCGACCTAAGAGGTCCGGATTCCTGATTTGAGGGGTCAGGATTCCTGATCGAAATTGCTACGATCAGAATGTAAAAATGGCCATTAATTCGACCAGAATCCTGATCGAAATTTGACCAGGATCATGGTCGAAAAGCCATCGACCAGACCGCATTTGAAGCCAATAATTCGACCAGAATCCTGATATGAGAGGTTAGGATTCCTGGTCTAAGGGGTAAGGATCCCCGATCGAAAATCCATTGATTAGGATGCGCAAAACACCCATAATTCGATGAGAATCCTGGTCTACGGGATCAGGATTCTTGGTCTAAGGGGTCAGGAAGCAGTTGTGAAATAAATATATTTTGAAAAATTAGAATAATTTATAAAATTATTTCTATGCATGTTGCACAAAAAAAACGGGGGGGGGGGGTATATAATGAAAATTTATATGAGCCTAGAGTCATGAATGACCTCAATTTAGGACAAATTTTGTAAGATTTGGGAGCCACAAGGCCAAAAATATGATCTTAAATTACGAAAATATTAGGGCTGATGGCCCCTCCAAAATTGTGAAAAAATTATTATTATTTTTTATTAAAAAAATAATATAAAATTTGGGTCGAATATTATTCGAGTAAAATTTTATCCGAGTGGGACACCTCCGATTTGGGGATCGAAATTATCCAAAATTCGGATAAAACGAATATTATTATTCAATAATAATATAAAAAAAGAGAAAAGAAGAGAAAAAGTGCAAAAAAAAAAAATACATCGACCACAATCCTGCTCGAAAATGAGCAGGAATTCTGGTCTAAAACCTATCGACCGAACTGCTCAAAAAACGTTTAAGTCGACCACAAACCTGGTCGATTTCGACCAGGTTAATATTTTATGGCCAAATGAAACTTGGCCATCCACGTTCTGGAGACCATGCAGAATGGCCCCTATATTTTATAACCTAATAGAGAGGTCCCTACAGTTTAAAAATCGAAAAAAATGCCCTTGTTGTTTGTAAAATTACAAACCAACTCCTAAGATTCAAGTATTGACAAATCAGTCCCTTCATAATTACAAAATGAACCCTGGTGGGTAAAATTACAAAATGATCCCCATAAAATGCATGTTTGCACAAGTTTAATATTTTTGATTAAAATATTGGAAAATATTTTCAGAAAATTGTCCGATGACACAAAAAATTACGAAAATTTTAAATTTCGTAGGATTGGGGTCCCATAAATTATTTTAATTCTCGTATAAGACCAGATAAGTCATGAATGGCATATTTAAATATCCGTGGGTACAAGAAAATTCCTAAAATATTAGGAATAAATAAGAAAATTACCCGTAGGTACAAGAAAATTCCCAAAATATTAGGAATAAATAAAAAAATACCCGTGGGTATAAGAAAATTCTTAAAATATTAGGAATAAATAAGAAAAATACATGTAGGTACAAGAAAGTGCCTAAAATATTAGGAATAAATAAGAAAAATACCTGTGGGTACAAGAAAATTCCTAAAATATTAGGAACAAATAAGAAAAATACATGTAGGTACAAGAAAGTGCCTAAAATATTAGGAATAAATATGAAAAATACCAGTGGGTACAAGAAAATTTCTTAAATATTAGGAACAAATAAGAAAAATACATGTAGGTACAAGAAAATTCCTAAAATATTAGGAATAAATAAGAAAAATACCCGTGGGTACAAGAAAATTCCTAAAATATTAGAAATAAATAAGAAAAATACCCGTGGGTACAAGAAAATTCCTAAAATATTATGAATAAATAAGAAAAATACCCGTGGGTACAAAAAAATTCCTAAAATATTAGGAATAAATAACAAAAATACTTGTGGGTACAAGAAAATTCCTAAAATATTAGGAATAAATAAGAAAAATACCCGTGGGTACAAGAAAATACCTAAAATATTAGGAATACATAAGAAAAATACCTGTGGGTACAAGAAAATTCCTAAAATATTATGAATAAATAAGAAAAATACCTGTGGTACAAGAAAAATCCTAAAATATTAGGAATAAATAAGAAAACTGACTGTGTGTACAAGAAAATTCCTAAAATATTAGGAATAAATAAGAACAATACATGTGAGTACAAAGAAAATTTAAAAGTACAAGAAAATTACAAGTAATTTTTCGTAAGACACAAAAGCATTTGTTTGGCCTCGAATAAGGCAAATCGTCGTAAATGTGTAGGTCGCTCCACACTTTACGTTCAAGACGGTATATGTGAAACACTAGTGTAACAAAAATCCCGTAGCTAGGGTAGGTAATAATGAATCTCAGTTAAGAGATAGACCCCCAAGTCTTGATAAGGACAAATTATAACTTCAACGAAAACCTGATCAGTTTTCCAAAAAGTTGGGGGGCAAATGATATGGGCTGAAAATAAACCCTAAAGTCACATTTAATGTGATATTATTTAAACCTAGGTTGGTCCAAGGTCAAAACCCAATTATGAGGCCCAAAACCTTAATTATAATTATAAATCGTAATTAAATAAATCAGCCAATGTAGGACTCCGCTATTGAGTCTATTGAGGACCCAAATTCTTCAAAGAGTAGCCCCCAAGAGATACGAGTCCAATAGGAATCAGCCTTCCTCATGGAAGGATCCAAAATTCTATCTAAAGTGGGTAACTTGTCCACCAACACACCAAACCCAACCCTAATTCCAAGGCCCCCGAGGTCTATATAAGGACCTGATCCTTCACAATCAACACAACATTTTTGGGGCACATCTCCATACGTCACTCATCAGGTTTTAGGCTTAATTCTCGAATAAAGATGTACAAGCCACTACGTCACTATGCCGCGAGGGCGCATCAAGCCACGTAGGCAACTCTAGAACTACATTTTGGCTTGATTCTTGATATTCATCAAGGTACGTAGGCATCTTGCAAGGATCGACTAGTCCCGATAGCAAGAGCAGCCACAATTAAAGCTCGAAGCTCTCGATCCCTAGCAATTAATACACGAATTAATTACACCCTACTTTTTATTTCACAACAATGGTGTTGTGTATGATTTATTATGGTTTCTACTAGCTTTTGACACTTCACCTTATTTGGTCTTACTTGACATACCTTGTCCCTAGCCCTGTTACAACCAAAATAAAAGACCTTTTGATTATCGTCATTAATGTATGTTGTGTTAAAGTTAGATTGATACCAAATGTCAAGCATGCTTATGATTTCGTTGGAATTAAGTGATACACTTCTCCTTGTTCTTGAGTGAATATTCTTTTGTGAGTGAAAGGTGAGTTGTTACTTGTTTCTGTATATGAGATCCCAAGTTTTGACTCTAAGATGTAGTCTTGTGGGCTTAGCATGGTTACCAACTTATTTTTACACTTGACGTGGACTTCTAATGACCTCTGCATAATTCTTTGAGTAGACTATGTGAATACTTGCACCTTCCACACCAAGACATTGCAAATTCACTTTGATTTCTTAAGTTGATGTATCATGAGATGACTTGTATGTGTGGTGTTGCATTGAGCAATCTTTTACATGAGCTACATGGATTTTGTGGGTACATTCACTGTAGGCCCTCACGAGACCTCACTCGTCCACTAGGGCTGCTTAGGGGTTTAAAGGGCTTGTTGCATATGCCAAATGCAACAGTGATCACCTACGGAAGTGGTATTATCTATTATATAATAGTTTATATAATATTAGTTTGCACGAGGACGAGCAAAAGATAGGTATGTGGGCATTTGATAGGTCCATATTTTATCATATTTTTAATACCTATTTTATGTTCATTTTCGTAATTTAATTAATTAATAAAATATTTTATTTAGTTTTGTAGGAAAATAAATAAAATCAAATTTCAAATAGAAAAAGGTGCACAAAGGGAAGAAGGTGGAAAATACTTGAAGTCAAAGAAATTGGAGAAAAAATCGAATGCTTATCGAAGAAGAAAAAGGAAATTAAAGAAATTATATTCGAGATCGGATTTGTAATCGAGGACCCAAACCCAAGTTTTCCCTATATATATGGGGCTTCTCTCTTGTATTTGAGACAATAATTTAGACACCAATTTAGACACCTAGAATTTTAGTTGTAATTTGTTTTGCTCTCTCCGCACTTCTTTTTGTTATTATTAATATATCAGTATGTGTTTATCTTCTACTTTGTCTCGTTCAGTTACTCGCATGCTTTGGTTGATATATAGTTTATTAATATAAACTATCTGGTAAGCTTATTAATTGTTTTGTTTGTTTTTGTCACCTACGACCACCCTGCCATTCCAAAAGCTTAAGTTTAGTTGTTTATTATTAATATAACTATTTTAGATTTACTTCGTGATTTCATGTTTGGTTTGTGTTATATATTATTTGTTACGTTTATTTTATAATCATGTCTAGCTAATTTTCTTACCTTAGGATGAAGAGAAAGTTAATATAATTGCTCTTGATTTCTTCTCGTTCCTATTAATTGATTCTCATGATTTTTCTTGGTGCTTAATTGTTCGATTAACAAAGTGATTTTGACATATTATTGTTACCAAATTTATTTTTCATAACCTATGCTTGCTCTTTGGAGTTTTGATAGGTTATTGTTAGATAACAAGCACTACAATAGAGCAGGGCTAAATTCAACCGAATTAATTCGATCGCTATCGGTCGAATTTAGCACCCGCGGCTAAATTCAACTAATTCCGGTAGAATTTAGCGCGGGTCAAATTTAGTTCGGCTAAATTCAACTGCTTTCGGTCGAATTTAGAACCGGTCGAATTTAGCACTTTAACCGAATTCGATCGAATTTAGCACTTTAACCGAATTCGGTCGAATTTAGTAGCCGGACAAAAAATGAGGGAAAGATCCCGCCAATTTTTCTAGCCTACATGGCTAAATTCAACCGAAATCGGTCGAATTTAGCACTTTAACCGAATTCGGTCGAATTTAGCACTTTAACCGAATTCGGTCGAATTAGTAGTTGGGCAAAAAATGAGGGAAATATCCCGCCAATGTCTCTATCCCACACAGCTAAATTCAACCGAAATCGGTCGAATTTAGTAGTCGGCAAAAAAATGAGGGAAATATCCCGCCAATTTCTCATGTGATCAAATTTGGTTAAATTTATTATTTTCAAAAATTAAAAAACTGTTATTAAATATTTCAATGTTGGTACATATCATGAAAAAATATTTATAAATAGAAGGATGACATTTATCACATGTACAAATTTAATTTGTACAAAAAAAATATTCATATGATAAGAGAATGTTGAATTTTTACTCATTATATACTTTCAATTTTTTTTAAAACATATCTAGTTAATTGTAAAAAATATAAAAAAAATGAGAGTATCCGGAAGACATCCTTTTTATTATTATTGCGAAAATTTCAAAAAACAAAATTATTTGGTTTGGTAATTTAACGGTCAACTAATACTTTGACTATAACCCCTAAATATGGTTTCGTTAGGATTTCATGTTTCGATTTTTTAAAAATATTTATCTGCGATCCAACTATACGGAGGTCAAGATCCATCCCTTTTAATGTGATTGCCAAAATTTTAGAAAAAAATAAATTAATTTGGTTTGGTAATTTAACGGTTAACTAGTACTTTGACTATAACCCCTAAACACGGTTTCATCAGGGTTTCGTGTTTCAATTTTTAAAAAAATATTTCTCGACGACCCAACTGTACGAAGGTCAAGATCCATCCCTTTTAATGTTATTGCCAAAATTTCAGAAAAAAATAAATTAATTTGGTTTGGTAATATAACGGTCAACTAGTACTTTGACTATAACCCCTAAATAGGGTTTCGTTAGGGTTTTGTGTTTCGATTTTTTGAAAAAATATTTTTTGACGACCCAACTGTACGGAGGTCTAGATCCATCCCTTTTAATGTTATTGCCAAAATTTCAGAAAAAAATAAATTAATTTGGTTTGGTAATTTAACGGTCAACTAGTAATTTGACTATAACCCTTAAGCAGGGTTTCGTATTTCAATTTTTTAAAAAATATTTCTCGAGGACCCAACCATATGGAGGTCAAGATCCATCCCTTTTAATGTTATTGCCAAAATTTTAGAAAAAATAAATTAATTTGGTTTGGTAATTTAACGGTCAACTAGTACTTTGACTATAACCCATAAACAAGGTTTCGTCAGGATTTCGTGTTTCGATTTTTTAAAAAATATTTCGAGATGGCCCAACCGTATGGAGGTCAAGATCCATCCTTTTTAATATTATTGTAAAATTTCAGAAAAAAATAAATTAATTTGGTTTGGTAATTTAACGGTCAACTAGTTTGTAAAATAAATTAAAAAATTAAATAAAAATCGAAAAAAACTAAAATTTAATTTAAAATTCATACAAACCAAAGTAGTCATACTCACTATTTTTGTGATAAATCTTACGCTACTTTTACTGATTTTCCAATTTTTTTAATTTTATCCCCATTTTTAACTTGTTTGTAAAATAAATTAAAAAATTAAATAAAAATAGGAAAAGTGCCTATTTTTTAACATAAAATTTTGTGGTATGACTACATGGGTGATTATAAATTCCGAATAAACAAATTGGCTTTTTTTATATTTTATTTTATTTTTTGGCCTTCATTCATATTTTTAAAATAATAAATTCAACCAAATTTCGACCATATGTGGTCGAATTTAGCACACTAAATTCGACCATATTCGATCGAATTTAGCCATGCTGTCATTATAATGTAATTTCTCAGTCAGCGTCTACGTGGCTGTCTCTCATTGGTCCATTTAATATAACATGGATTGACGAGTCAGTTAATCTGAGCCCTTAAAAAAAATTGAATCCTATGTGACGCCCACCCACCCCCTCTCCCCCCCACCTCCCCACCACACCCACTGCCTCCCATGTGACGCCCTCTCGATCAGGGCCTAGATCGGAGAGTCACTGACACACATCTAAGTGCAAACAACCTAAAATGTAATATAAATATAACATACTGACTAGCCCCAACACTACTATCTAACTAATTATTATTACAAACCTGAATTTAAAATATATTATTATTACAAACCAAAGTTCTCAAAAGTTCTACTGCCAGTTCTCACAACTAACTAAAGATCTCCTCACTGAGCTGTTATTGCATCTACCTCGGGAGCTATCTCAAAATGGACCAACTCAGGGCCACGGTAGGTGCGCTTCCTTGCAGTTTGGATTGTACGAACCATGATTCTTAGATTACTGTCAAAAGGGTTAGACAAAATAATAATGAGCCAACGCTCAACAAGTAACTAAAGATCTCAACTGAAAACAATATAACGGGGTATCGCAGAAGATGGCAGTAATTCAAAATATGACATAAATATGCTGGAAGCGGTATAAACAATACTGGTATTTAGAAATGACAGGATAACAACTGATAAAGAGGATAACAATAGATATTTCAAAATTGTGTAAAGTAATTGACATTTCAATCGGTAAACCAATTTCATTTCATGGTAAATAAAAGTAATCATCACTTTAAGAAAACTGATTGGAGGTTTTTATCTTATAACAGACAATACGGGTGATCAGCCCATAAAGTCCCCATACCGGACACAAAGTCCCTCTGGCCATCATTTTCTTTCGTTAGGATAGCTTGGGTTGCCAAGAGGCAACACATTGGCCTCTAAACGTGTCGAACTAGACAGACTAGGGCTGAGCAAAACCGATCCTAAACCAAAAAACCGAACCGAAATATGTTAATTCGGTTCGGTTCGGTCCAAACTTTTTTGAAAATCCGGTTATTTCAGTTTTTCGGTCTGGACCGAAATATAGTTCGGTTCGGTCAGGTTCTTTTCAAAATATTTCGGTTCTGGACCGAATAAACCGAAATTTTAAAACATTTTTTTACATTATATATATATATATTATATATAACATATACGTAATTACATTTACATTTTATACTTTATACTTATAGACACAGACAGTCCAGAACATATACTCTCGCCCTCTTTTTTTCGAAAACGGCGAAACGCCTCTGAGCCTCTCCTCGTCGAGTCGTCGTTGTCGTCGTCGTCCTCTCCTCGTCGTCGTACTACTCAGAAGGCAGATCTCATCCTCAATTTGCTCATCGTCGTAATTAGGTTGGTTATTACCTTTCATATTTCTCTAATTTGTATCTATAATTGCTGCTTAATTGCTTATAGATTCTCGATTCTAGATTCTTGTATGATTGTATCTTTATGCTAATTAATTAATTCTTTATCAGTTTAGTGGAGAATCATAGATTCGATTGTAATGTTTTTCTTATTTTGTTACTTAGTTTAGGTATCATAGATTCGATTTTTAATTTGCTGCTTAAATTTCTTTAGGTTTTGTTAATTTGTTAATTAATTTTCTTAATTAGTTTGCCACTTTGTATGTAGTGTACTAGTCTAGTCAGTAGTTAAGTTAATTTGTATGCATGTTTAGGCAGTAGCTAGCAGTAGTAGTGCTTAAAAACTGAATTTTTTTTCCCTCTTGATTTCAGGTCAAATAATGTCTCAGTCAGATTCACAACTAGACACAGGGGGGGTGGGAGATTCTAATGATGCTAATAATCCTCCAACTCAAGCAAGCTACGCCAAGAGAAAAAGAAAGCCTATGAAATCGAGGTCAGAAGTTTGGGATCATATGGAGAGGTTTGTGGATGCGGAAGGGTTTAAAAAAGCTAGGTGCAAGCATTGTGGTAAGGAATACTTCTCCGATAGTACTCAAAATGGCACTAGCAATCTTTTAAAACATATCAAAGCTTGCTCAAAGTTACCACTTAGTGGTGAGTCAAACTCAAAACAAACACAATTGTCTTTACAATCCGTAGGTGGAAATGATGGCATTCTTAAAAATTGGCGTTTTGATCAAAAAGCTAGTAGACATAAGTTAGCTTACATGATTATCATTAATGAACTCCCCTTTAGATTTGTTGAGGGTGAGGGATTTAATGATTTCATGAAAACTACTCAACCTCTTTTTAAGATGCCATCTCGTTTTACCGTGGCAAGAGATTGTTACCAAATCTTTTTAGATGAGAAGAAGAAGTTGACCACATATTTTAAGATGTCGGGTCAAAGAATTAATATCACCACGGACACTTGGACTTCAATTCAAAAAATTAATTATATGTGCATTACGGCTCATTACATTGATCATAATTGGAACTTGCACAAGAAAATAATTAATTTTTGTCCTATAGAGAGTCATAAGGGTGAGCTCTTAGCTAGGGACCTTGACATGTGTTTGAAAGAACGGGGAATTGCAAAAGTGTTTGCAATCACGGTTGATAATGCTAGTTCGAATCATACTTGCATTCAAAAATTGAAAGATAGGTTCTCTTCTAGGGGGTGTGATTTCTTGAATGGAAAGTATATGCACATGAGATGTATTGCACACATAACTTATCCGATTGTCACAAAAGGACTTGAAGAAATAGATCCGTCGGTTGAAAAAGTAAGAAAGGCGGTTAGGTATATAAGGCAATCTCCGGCTAGACTAGCTAAATTCAAGGAGTGCGTTGAGTTAGTGGATGTTGATTCTAAATGTATGTTATGTTTGGATGTAAAAACAAGATGGAACTCCACTTATTTGATGTTAAATGTTGCTCAAAAGTTTCAAGGTGCATTTGAATTATATGAAACAATGGACACGACCTTTGAAAATGAGATTATTGAAAATGGTGGGGTACCCACCTCTTGGGATTGGGGTAATGTTAGAAGGATGGTTGATGTCTTAGTTCATTTTTATGAACTTACCTTGAGGATTTCGGGTTCTTTGTATGTTACATCAAATATTTTCTATCAGGAGATTAGCACGGTTAATTATTTGTTGAAAGATTGGATGAAGAGTGATGACTTAGACGTGAGCTCAATGGGTGAAAGAATGAGATAAATATGACAAGTATTTGGGTGATGTGCAAAAAATGAACAAACTAATCTATGTGGCGGTGGTTGTTGATCCTAGGTACAAATTAGAGTTCCTTGAGTTTGCACTTTGTGAGGAATATGGAAACGATGTGGGTTGGAAGTTGGAAAGTGATACAAGTATAGTGGTAAGAGAGTTGTTTGAAGAGTATAAAAAGACTTGTCAACCTAAAACTACTCAAGTTAACCAAGAAGTTCAATCTTCAAGTAGATCCACAAGCATACATTCAACTACATCTTCAACTTCAAGAACACAATCGGCGTTAGGAGCTAGATTCATGAAACAAAAATTGGAGAGTGGAGAAGTAGAATCCAAGTGTGAGTTGGATATCTATCTTAAAGAGAGTGTATATGTTACGAAAAATGAAGATGAGTTTGATATTTTGAAATGGTGGAAAGTTAATTCAAGTAGGTTTCCCATCCTCTCACAACTTGCTCGTGATGTACTAGCGGTTCCTATTTCCACCGTTGCATCGGAATCCGCTTATAGTACGGGTGGAAGAATACTTGATCCATATAGGAGTTCTTTGACGGCCAAAGTTGTGGAGGGATTACTTTGTGCTCAAGATTGGTTGCGATCGGTCAAACATCCAAAGACAATTGAAGAAGATGTTAATGATCTTGAGAAATTCGAAGAAGGTATATCAATTTGCATTCCACTTGTCCTTAGTTAATATTTGTGGTTAAATAGAATTAACTTGTCATTATTCCATATTTTGCATCATTTTCTGCTCTTTCAATCAGGGACAAAAATTTCGAAACGGATGCTACACCTTTAGACATCGATTGGTAAGAACTACAAATCATTCCCTTTCTGACTTTTTGCCTCTTTCTGAGTTTCTGCCACTGTCTGTGACCTGCTCTGTTCCAGTGTTCTGCAATTTATTCTGCCTCCCCTGGACCCCTGGTTTACAGACAACTATTAATTTAATTTACAATAGATCTCACATACTCTCACATACTCTAATAATGTTTACTACTTTGATACTATCTCACCAAAGATTTATTTTTAAAGATGAATCATTTGTGACATTTATAATTTTTTTGATGCTCTGAAGGGCAAAATATGCTTTGTTAACTAGTCATTTATCAAAATGCCCACACTACAATAACAAACAGTTCATAATATTAAACAGGCAATCAACCAGATTGCCTTTGTGATCAACTAGTCATTTGTCTCAAGACCTTGACAATGATAGGAAATTCATGGAATTTATTAAAAGGTTAATAACAGGATAGCTAATAGTAGTCCTATCTCAAGTATTATTTTAAAAAACATAAATAATCTTAGCTAATACTGTCGGTCGTAATGTCAAAGCCGTAAAACTGAATTCCACTAATTGTTTATTGCCAATTCATACATGTCTTACCTTCATATACATTGACATCCTCTCCAATTTCTTATATTTACCACCTGTGCCTGGTGAATGGTGCTTTTCACCACGTTTCTGACTATTAATGAGTGAACTCAGAGCTTCCATTGCATTTTCATACTCGACAGAAAGAGGCAAATGCTGTGAATCTCTTAGAGCAGTTACATTACTGTCCAATTTGTCCATTAGACAACTTATCGTAAGATTAATATTTGTAATTCGCTAGGCATGTCTAATTAAATATTATGTTCAATTTTTGGTCTGATTATTTGATTCTGTACTTGTTAAGAAATTATTATGCCATTTGCCTATGTCGTGTGCAAAACATGGACTGGTCTCTATGTTGCCAGTTTTTAGAAATATCATGTCTGACTTTCAAATGCATTTTTTGTTACTCTACTTATCAAGTCTTAGAAACATAATACTTATTACTTATGCTTTAAATGAAAAGATATGAACTTTGAAGCATCTAAAGAGAAAGTACACCTTGTTCTGCATGTGGCTGTATAGCTCATCGTTTTGAACTTTCTGATTCTGGAAGTAGAATTACTCTAATCAGGTGTTTTGAATATGGCATGACCGACTACTTGGGAAGCAGTGGTTTAGTAGATGTTAGACGAATTTAGGTGAGGTAGAAGTGCAGCGTGGAAAGCACCCAATGCAGTTTCACATTGACCTTGCTAGTGTCATTTAGTTTTGGTTGCCTGATTAACTTGTTTTCTTCTTTTTTATTTGCAGATAATGTTGGTGTAATTGTTAACCCAAAGTGAGAGATGAAAGGTAAGTGGAAACAGAGTTCAATGCTTTGCCCAGTCTCTGACCTCTGTTATCAATAACCTTATTCATTGCTTTTATGCCTATTTCAGGTTCTGCTTTTACCAGACAAAGGAGTGTGCTGAACTGCTGATTTGTGGCCAAGGATTTCCAGTGCAGCCAATTCTATTGTTTAGACTTTAGAGTGTTTGTTTTTCTTCGTAACTCTGTTATTGACAGTTCATAGTTGTCGTAGTTTGAACTAGCTGTCATGT
Source organism: Saposhnikovia divaricata (assembly GCA_036435485.1). NCBI lineage: Eukaryota > Viridiplantae > Streptophyta > Magnoliopsida > Apiales > Apiaceae > Saposhnikovia > Saposhnikovia divaricata. The sequence continues at coordinate 234,628,097 of CM071595.1, read as the reverse complement.
TCTAAAAATATTTCCGTGCAACTGAAGTGAGCAAGTCCAAGTTTGTGTTCTTGGCAGTTGTTAAATACTTAAATTAAGAATTGCAAGTTATGAGTAATGACTACTTTTCCTTTGCTCTGGGCTTAATATTTTGTAATTTGTATTATCAAATAATGGCACACTAAGTAATACACTTCAGCTGTTCAGCAGGATTTTTTTAAAAAAATTTGGTTTTTAAGGGACCGGACCGAACCGACCGAAATATTTCGGTTCGGTTCTTATCCGATCCAAAATATTATTCGGTCCGGTTCGGTTCTAAAAAAAAACTGCTATTCGGATTTCGGTTATTTCGGTTTGGTTCGTTTTTGGACCGAACCGACCGAATGCTCAGCCCTAAGACAGACCAGAACTACTCTAATACGTACTCAAACCGACGGAACCAGCATTACCCGTTCGCCCCGTCTCTCCAATCGTCAGGAATCTGAGGAAACCATTTAGACAGAGTTCCTAACATTTTTTTTATAAAAATCTTATTTTAAAACATTAGGCTTTGCAAAACTCTTTTTAACTTTATAAAACATTTTAACACTTAATCTTTTCGAAAACTTTTACTTCGAAGTACATTCGACTCCCTGATAACAAATCAGCCCAGTCTAAGTAACCTCAAAGTATTTTAAGAAAACAACTCATTTTGATTTGCAAGGATAAAATTCAAAGGGTTTGACTAAGTTTTCTGACATCAATGAAATGGGAATACAAGTCTGAATAAAGAAGATGTAGACTTAAAGGCATCAAGGTAATTGATCAGTTTTCAAGTTTAAGGTATAATATTAAAGGAAATTAAGTTCTTGGATCAGTGTTTAGCTCATGAAGAAGTTTATGCATTTTATGGTCAACATAGGTTAAACTGGACACGGACATAAGTCAGGTGGAACACTGGTTTATCGGTCAGTCAATATGGCTTGATTATAGTAAAATGTAGGACATATATGGTCAAGAAGCAATTAAAAAGAATTAGTATTGTTTAACTCTGAGTGACAGTATGGTCAAGAAGAAATATTGCTGGTCTAGGGTTTACATGTGTTGAACCAGGGTTTATCAATAAAGATTTTGGATACATGCAAAGGTAAGTTTACAACAGGAGTATGATCAACATGGTATAGATAGGCATGCTTGAATCAACAAGATATAACAGTTTCAATAATATGAACTTTCAGAGGAAAGACAGAGTTACTTGCCTCCGGTAGAATGCAACAGCTAACAGCTCAGTCACTGGTACTCGACCTTAGCCTTTCCTTTATTGCTAGGTCCTACGTCCTTCTTATCTACATAAACCATATTACTACTTTTGAATATTATACTTCTAAATCGTCTAATCTACCCAATCGCTTCTTATAACACATTATACTTAGCATATATCATAGGTACCTGATAGTACACTAAACCAACTTGTATACAGATAATCATTTAAACACTTAGCACATAGCACAGGCTTTCCACATAAGTCTTATATACACTTTAACAGATAATTCTAACTCATAAGCAATCATGCTATTTTGGCCTACATTTTACTATTTATAATTTTTTGAAAATCGGGCATAGTTTCCTCTATAATATAGACTATCCCTTCGGAACATAACCGACTAAAATTCATAACTTAATACCTACGATGGATTTAAAATCCACCTTCACTCCCAATGGATTACTTCCTCCGTCCCTCTCATTTCTTTACATTTTTTTTCACTGCTTGACACGCATTTTAAGGCTTCTAAAAAGTATAGTTCCATAACTTATTTTTAAAATATTTTTTTTTTCTGTATAAAAATAGAACAATTCTATTTTTATACAAAAAAAGAAAATTTTAAAAATAAGTTATGAAACTATCCGCAAAATGCACCTTAAAATCCGTGCCAGAATTACGTCCCCCAAGGTAAAGAACCAAGGGGGATAGAGGGAGTACATATATCATATCAATCATACACTTTATATTCGAAATCATCAATCAAATATCAATAACTAATGATTCAATCAATTATCGAATAAAATCACTAACTTGTATTTACTAGATCACAAAATCAATTAATTCATATTTATAATCAAAATTCGAATTTAACTCATAACATAATAATTCTAAAAATCACACTTAGCAATTAATCAAAGATCATTTTGCATGAATCAAGAATCACAATTTATAATAAATCGAATAATTCATATAATTACATATAAATTCGAATAATTCCAATTAATTCATAATTAACTCCTAAAATTCGAATTGTTCAAAAATTAAATAAAATAAATCATATATGCAGCTCATATAATTCTGATAAATTAGAGTAAACAATTAACAAATCAAATATTTCATCTAATTCATATCATTCGAATATAATTATCAAAGAATTATCTTAAAAATTCTCAAAGTTTACATGCAAGTACTAAATCGTAACAAACAGAATTTATAACAATTTATATAGGCCTCAAAGATCATCATTGGCCACCACCGGTTCACCGGAGTTCATCACCGGTGGTGGTGAACTTTCGATGGTACCCCTTATTGGAGCCTCCAACCTCAAGTCCTCTGAACTTATTAACACGGTATTCAGCAAGAATCATGACTGAACAATACGAACTCGATCATAATAACTCAGAATCAATCATAACCCGAAGTGGGTTTGCAAATTTCTCCATCAACATCGAACATATACATACGACAACACATATATATATACGAACTATCACAAAACAGCACAATACCAACACAAAACGAGCACAAAAATAAGTACTAGTAATCATGGGCATCGTTATCAAGTATAAATCACTGCACACAAGCTATAAACGAGACAAAACCGAAATGGGTTTTATAACTTTCATCATAAAAACCGCATGCAATGATAAATATGGATAGAGGACTGAAAAATTGGAAGAAACCCGGTCTCATATCATAAAACCGGTAAAAAATCGATGGGAGATGGAAGAGAAAAGTTCAATACCGAGAGAGAGAGTAGAGAGAATTGATACAGAGGGAGCAAGGACAGCAAATGAAGAAGAAGGCTGGCGGTGGTGATGTAGAACTTTCAGGGGCAAAAACGTCTTTTGGCAATTACTAAATACTTTCCTGAAAATTCTGATTTATAATCACTTTTAAATCGAAATAAAATAGGAAATGGGGAGAAAATATTTTCTAATTTTTTTTAAAATAAAGTTCATAAAATTAGGAACATTCCCATATTTTTAAAATAATATTTGGCTCAAAAATGAAATTTATATGAATTTTTGACATAAAGGCTCTTTAAAAGAAATAAACTTTTTAAATCATTTTAAAATATCAAAACTCACAATTAAATATCCACACTAATTTTACAAACTAAATCTTGTCTCAAAGATGATAATGCAAAATATTTCATGATTTAAATCAACTCCAATGATTTTATATGATTTTTGAAAGATTAAAAATGCACTTTAAAAATACTTTTAATGCTTTAAAAATATAAATAAAATTTCATGGACATGTACGACACATAATAATCATCACATAATCACATAAACATGATTTCACATATACCTTGACTTCACGAAATTTATCTATCACATAATTCACATTATTTCCACATTTAGCAATTAAATAAGCATTTATAAATTGCGAAAAATTCTAGGTCGTTATAGCCTTCCCCCTTAAAAGGATTATGTTCCCAGAATCTCACCTAAGTAACCAAATGAGGATACTTGGCAAGTATTTTGCTTTCAAGTTCCCAAGTTGACTCTTCGACTCTAGGATTCCTCCACAAAACTTTAGCCAATCTAACAAATTTATTCCTTAGCTTTCTATCACTTCTATCCTGAATCTCTACTGGTTGCTCTTCATATGATAAATCTGGCTAAATCTCGATAGGCTCATATTTAATTATGTGACTCGCATCAGGATTGTACTTCTTAAGAATAGATACATGAAACACATTATGAATATGGTGCATATGCGATGGCAACGCCAACTCGTAAGCAACTTTTCCAACTCACTTCAGAATCTCAAATGGTCCTACGTATCTTGGACTCAACTTTCCTTTCTTACCAAATCTCGTAACTCCTTTCCACGGTTTCACTTTCAATAACACTTGATCTCCTATTTCAAAACTACTGTCCTTTTCTTTTTAAATCAACATACTTTCTCTGATGATCCTGGGCAGTAATTAATATCTTCTGAATAATCTCAACTTTCTCCTTCGTCTGCTGAAGCAGCTCTGGTCCTAAAATTTTCCTCTCACTAATTGCTTCCCAATACACTGGCGATCTATACTTTCTCCCATACAAGGCTTCATACGGGGGCATTCCGATACTCGCGTGATAACTATTGTTATATGAAAACTCAACCAATGACAAATATTCATCCCAACTTCCTTCGAAATCCAATGTACAAGCTCTAAGCATATCCTCTATCGTCTGAATAGTCCTTTCACTTTGTCCGTCCATCTGTGGATGGTAAGCTGTACTCATCTTCAATTTGGTTCCTAGGCATTCTTGAAATTGTTGCCAAAACCTTGAATTAAATCGCGGGTCTCGATCAAACACTATTGAAACAGGAACTCCATGTCGTGACACTATTTCCTTCAAATATAAATGTACTAACTTATCCAATGAAAACCTTTCATTAATCGATAAGAAATGAGCAGACTTCGTTAGTCGATCAATGATTACCCAAATCGCATCATGATTCGCTTTAGTTCTTGGCAATCCTACTACAAAATCCATGGCAAGGTGCTCCCACTTCCACTCAGGAATATCTAATGGTTGTAACAATCCGCTTGGCTTCTGATTTTCTGCTTTAATCCTTTGACAAGTATAACACTTACTTATCCATTCGGCAATTTCTCGCTTCATATCTGGCCACCAAAAATTCTCTTTCAAATCTCGATACATCTTTGTACTTCCAGAATGAGTAGAATATCTCAAACTATGGGCTTCACTCAGAATCTGATTCTTCAACTCTTCTACTTTAGGAATCCATATTCTCCTTCCAAATCTTAAAATACCTTGATCATCTTTCTATGTACAAATCTCTTCTCCAGTCAACGTATTCATCTCACAATTCATCACATCCTCTAGACATCTCCGAATCTTCTCCAACAACTCTGGTTGAAAAGTCATCATACTCAGAAACTCATCTGCATCCTTTGAATCATAGACTTCTAAAATTAAATTCTCAAATTCTTGAAATAATTCCTTTGGCATTGTCAATGTATTTAATCTCTCCTTTCTACTTAGCGCATCGACAACATTCGCCTTTCCGGGATGGTAACTTATCGTGCAATCATAATCCTTAATCAACTCCAACCATCTTCTTTGTCTCATATTCAACTCCTTCTGGGTAAAGATATACTTCAAACTCTTATGATCAGTGAAAATTTCACACTTCTCTCCGTACAAGTAATGTCTCCATATTTTCAATGCAAACATAATTGCAACTAACTCCAAATCATGTGTCTGATACTTTTGCTCGTGCGGCTTAAGTTTTCTCGAAGCATACGCAATAACATTCCCATGTTGTATCAAAACACATCCTAATCCTTTGTGCGAAGCATCACTATAGATAACAAAATTTCCCTTATCATCTGGCAATACCAACACTGGCGCTGAAATTAATCTTTTCTTTAGCTCTTGAAAGCTTTCTTCACACTTATCGTTCTAAATAAACTTCTCATTCTTTCAGGTCAACTTTGTCATCGGGGTAGCAATCTTTGAGAAATCTTGTACAAATCTTCGATAATAACCAGCCAATCCTAGAAAACTTCTCACCTCAGTAAGAGTTCTTGGTCTACTCCAACTCACCACAACTTCAATCTTAGCAGGATCCACTCGAATTCCTTCTTTACTAATCACATGACCTAAAAATTGCACTTCTTGCAACCAAAACTCACACTTAGAAAACTAGGCATATAATCTTTCCTTTCTCAGGGTTTCCAATGCTATTCTCAAATGCTCGGCATGCTCTTCAGGGTTTCTCGAGTATATAAGGATGTCATCAATAAATGCAATTACGAATTTATCCAAATATCTCTTGAACACTCTATTCATTAAATCCATAAACACAACTGGCGCATTCCTCAATCCGAAAGCCATCACTAAAAACTCATAATGTCCATATCTTGTGCGAAATGCAGTCTTCAGAATATCTTCTAGCTTGATCTTCAATTGGTGATAACCTGATCTCAAATTGATCTTAGAAAAGTAGGCAGGATCCTTCAGTTGGTCAAACAAATCATCAATCCTTGGCAATGGATACTTATTCTTGATAGTCAATTTATTAAGTTCTCTATAATCAATACACAACCTCATGTTTTCATCCTTCTTCTTAACAAATAACACTGGAGCTCCCCACGGAGATACACTAAGCCTTATAACTCCTTTATCCAATAAATCTTGCAATTGAGTAGCTAACTCCTTCATCTCAGCAGGTGCCATTTGATATGGTGCTTTAGATACGGGTTCAGTTCCTGGTGCCAAGTCAATCAGAAATTCAATCTCTCTATCTGGGGGTAATCCGGGCAATTCATCGGGAAATACATCAGGAAACTCATTTACAACTGGAATATCTTCCATCCTAGGGACTTGTTTCTCTGTATCAACTACAGGTGCTAAATAAGCTTCACATCCTTGATTCAATAATTTCTTCGCATGCATAAACGTTAAAAATTTCTTATCTTTCTTCTTTCCTTGAAATATTACTTTACTACCATCTTCAGTATGCAACTTAACTTGCTTCATCTTACACTCAATCTGCGTATCACTCGCGGACAACCAATCCATTCGTAAAATAACATCAAACTCTCCCAACTTAAAAGGTAATAAATCCACGTAGAAAAGAAATCCTCCAATCTCAATATTACAGTTAGGACACTCCCGGTCTATGGAAATCTTATCCTGATTAGCAACTTCTACTACTAATGCCTTTTCTAATGGACGAATATCACAGTGCAATTTATCAAGAAATCTCTCAAATATAAAGGATCTAGTTGCTCCAGAATCAATTAAAACTTTAGCTTCAAAAGAGTTGACAGGAAGCGTACCTGCAACCACATCGGTATCATCAACAGCTTCTTTGACAGACATGTTGAAAGTACGGGCTCTAGGCTGAGGTGCTTGATATGGCACTTGTCACGGTACTGGTAGTGCGGTTATCCTCAAAACATTAGCAGTCTGGACACGCTCCTTGTAGTTCTTAGCAATATGGCCAATCTTGCCACACTTATAACAAGTAAATCCTACTGGCTTCACTTTCGAACATTCTTGAGCATAGTGTCCTTTCTTCCCACACTTGTAGAAAACTATGTTAGGCTTATTACAAATACCCGAGTGCTTTTTCCCACAAATTTTGCAGTCTAGTAGTACGGGTCTTGTTATAGCTTGAGGGTTTACTCCTTGGGGTCTACGGTTTTTTCCTCTGTTACCACCTCCAAACTTCTGAAAATTTCTCTGTCCTCCTTGTCGATTTCCAAACCTTCCTCTGTTCTGAAAACTTTTCTGGCCTTCTGTCTCTTGGCTCTTCTCTACTTTCTCAAACTTCCTCTTCTTACCAGCTTTCTCCTTCTGGTTCAAATCACTTTCCCCTTCTATAATCATTGCCTTCTGCACAACAGCAGAATAGGTTCTCAACTCAAACGTAGCAACTCTACTCCTTAACCAGGGCTTTAATCCATGCTGAAATTTCTTAGCCTTACTAGCTTCGTTTCCTACATACTAGGGTGCAAACCTAGATAACTCATTAAACTTAGCTTCATATTCTGCAACAGTCATTCCTTCTTGTTTCAACTCCATAAACTGAATCTCCAACTGGTCTTGTAAATAACCTGGCAGATATTTCTCATTAAACAATTCTACGAATCTTGGCCACGTAATCGCATTTCCTTCTGCGGTCTTAACAGACTCCCACCAAAAATTCGCTTCCGCTCTCAAATAAAAATTGGCAAATTCCACCTTCTAAACCTCATCAACCCTAACTAACGTGAAGGACTTCTCCATATCCATCAACCAAGACTTAGCTTCAACAGGGTTCAAAGTACCTTTAAACTCAGATGGATGAACGGCTTGAAAAGATTTAAAAGTTGTAGCAGGTTGGGCATCTTGGTGCTGTTGGTGTTGAACAAAAGCAGCTCTTTGTTGTTGAAGTAATTGGAACATCTGGGCCATGGTAGGGTTATCTTGATTTTGTTGGTCTTGGTTATCATTGTTGGTAGCTTGACGGGTTCTTCTGGGAGGCATCTTTCTGATAAGAAGATAAATAATTGGTAGATAACAAGTAGGTTTATATTCAAAAGAAATAGGGTTCCTCCGTCTGGTACCAATAGACGATCGGTTCCGATAAATCATTGTGATATAGGTACAGTTGTAAATTATGCAACAGGGTTTATATGAACAGGTCAATAATTTATGGAAATACGGTATGTAAAGACAGTATGTAAAAAGCGATAAGTAAAGCAATGAACATAGGGATATGCGAAATATGCATACGTCACTAAGATGAAAATGATCCAACATCATAAAAGTTAAGGGCATCCAGCCCTTCTCAAAAGTTCTCAAAAGTTCTCAAAAGTTATATATTATTATTACAAACCAAAGTTCTCAAAAGTTCTACTGCCAGTTCTCACAACTAACTAAAGATCTCCTCACTGAGCTGTTATTGCATCTACCTCGGGAGCTATCTCAAAACGGACCAACTCAGGGCCACGGTAGGTGCGCTTCCTTGCGGTTTGGATTGTACGAACCATGATTCTTAGATTACTGTCAAAATGGTTAAACAAAATAATAATGAGCCAACGCTCAGCAAGTAACTAAAGATCTCAAATGAAAACAATATAACGGGGTATCGCAGAAGATGACAGTAATTCAAAATATTACATAAATATGCTGGAAGCGGTATAAACAATACTGGTATTTTAAAATGACAGGATAACAACTGATAAACTGGATAACAATAGATATTTCAAAATTGTGAAAAGTAATTGACATTTCAATCGGTAAACCAATTTCATTTCACGGTAAATAAAAGTAATCATCACTTTAAGAAAACTGATTGGAGGTTTTTATCTTATAACAGACAATACGGGTGATCAGCCCATAAAGTCCCATATCGGACACAAAGTCCCTCTGGTCATCATTTCCTTTCATTAGGATAGCTTGGGTTCCCAAGAGGCAACACATTGGCCTATAAAGGTGTCGAACAGGACAGACCAGAACTACACTAATACATACTCAAACCGACGGAACCAGCATTACCCGTTCGCCCCGTCTTTCCAATCGTCAAGAATCCGTGGAAACCATTTAGACGGAGTTCCTAACATTTTTTTTATAAAAATCTTATTTTAAAACATTAGCCTTTGCAAAACTCTTTTTAACTTTATAAAACATTTTAACACTTAATCTTTTCGAAAACATTTACTTCGTAGTACATTCGACTCTCTGATAACAAATCAGCCCAGTCTAAGTAATCTCAAAGTATTTTAAGAAAACAACTCATTTTGATTTGCAATGATAAAAGTCAAAGGGTTTGACTAAGTTTTCTGACATCAATGAAATGGGAATACAAGTCTGAATCAAGAAGATGCAGACTTAAAGGCATCAAGGTAATTTATCAGATTTCAAGTTTAAGGTATAATATTAAAGGCATTTAAGTTCATGGATCAGTGTTTAGCTCATGAAGAAGTTTATGCGTTTTAGGGTCAACATAGGTTAAACTGGACACGAACATAAGTCTGGTGGAACACTGATTTATCGGTCAGTCAATGTGGCTTGATTATAGTAAACTGTAGGACATATATGGTCAAGAAGCAATTAAAAAGAATTAGTATTGTTTAACTCTGAGTGACAGTATGGTCAAGAAGCAATTAAAAAGAATTATGCTGGTCTAGGGTTTACAAGTGTTGAACCAGGGTTTATCAATAAAAATTTTGAATACATGCAAAGGTAAATTTGCAACAGGAGTATGATCATCATGGTATGGAATAGGCATGCTTGAATCAACAAGATATAACAGTTTCAATAATATGAACTTTCAGAGGAAAGACAGAGCTATTTGCCTCCGGTAGAATGCAACAGCTAACAGCTCAGTCACTCGTACTCGACCTTAACCTTTCTTTTATCGCTAGGTCCTATGTCCTTCTTATCTACATAAACCATATTACTACTTCAGAATACTATACTTCTAAATCGTCTAATCCTAATCTACCCAATCGCTTCTTATAACGCATTATACTTATCATATATCATATGTACCTGATAGTACACTAAACCACATTGTATACAGATAATCGTTTAAACACTTAGCACATAGCACAGGCATTCCACATAAGTCTTATATACACTTTAGTATATAATTCTAACTCATAAGCAATCGTTCTATTCTGGCTTACATTTTACTATTTATAATTTCCCGAAAATCGGGCAGAGTTTCCTCTATTATATAGACTATCCCGTCGGAACATAACCGACACAAATTCATAACCAAATACCTACGATGGATTTAAAATCCACCTACACTCCAATGGATTACATATATCATATCAATCATACACTTTAAATTCGAAATCATCAATCAAATATCAATAACTAAAAATTCAATCAATTATCGAATAAAATCACTAACTTGTATTTACTAGATCACAAAATCACTTAATTCATATTTATAATCAAAATTCGAATTTAACTCATAACATAATAATTCTAAAAATCACACTTAGCAATTAATCAAAGATCATCTAGCATGAATCAAGAATCAAAATTTATAATAAACCGAATAATTCATATAATTACATATGAATTCGAATAATTCCAATTAATTCATAATTAACTCCAAAAATTCGAATTGTTCAATAATTAAATAAAATAAATCAGATATGTAGCTCATATAATTCTGATAAATTAGAGTAAACAATTAACGAACCAAATATTTCATCTAATTCAAATCATTCAAATATAATTATCAAAGAATTATCATAAAAATTCTCAAAGTTTACATGCAAGTACTAAATCGTAACAAACAGAATTTATAACAATTTATATAGGCCTCAAAGATAATCATTGGCCACCACCGGTTCACCGGAGTTCATCACCGGTGGCGGTGAACTTTCGGTGGTACCCCTTATTAGAGCATCCAACCTCAAGTCCTCCGATTTAAACTTATTGACACAGTATTCAGCAAGAATCATGACTGAACAACACGAACTCGATTATAATAACTCAGAATCAATCATAACCCGAAGTGGGTTTGCAAATTTTCTTCATTAACATCGAACATATACATACGACAACACATATATATATGAACTATCGCAACCCAGCACAATACCAACACAAAACGAGCACAAAAACAAATACTAGTAATCATGGGCATCGTTATCAAGTATAAATCACTGTACACAAGCTATAATCGAGATAAAACCGAAATGGATTTTATAACTTTCATCATAAAAACCGCATGTAATGATAGATATGGATAGAGGACTGAAAAATAGGAAGAAACCCGGTCTCAGATCATAAAACCAATCAAAAATTGACGGGAGATGGAAGAGAGAAGTTCAGTACCGAGAGAGAGAGAGTAGAGAGAATTGATACAGAGAGGGTAAAGATAGCAAATGAAGAAGAAGGCTGGCGGTGGTGATGTAGAACTTTCAGGTGCAAAAATGTCTTTTGGCAATTACTAAATACTTTTCTGAAAATTCTTATTTATAATCACTTTTAAATCGAAATAAAATAGGAAATGGGGAGAAAATATTTTCTTAATTTTTTTAAAATAAAGTTAATAAAATTAGGAACATTCCCATATTTTTAAAATAATATTTGGCTCAAAAATGAATTTTATATGAATTTTTGAAATAAAGGCTCTTTAAAAGAAATAAAGCTTTTTAAATCATTTTAAAATATCAAAACTCACAATTAAATATCCACACTAATTTTACAAACTAAATCTTGTCTCAAAGATGATAATGCACAAGATTTCATGATTTAAATCAACTCCAATGATTTTATATGATTTTTGAAAGATCATACCTTACAATCCGTTCATCCAAAATTAATGATTTATATATGTATGTGTTCTACAAATCGAGCTCTATCCATTGATATATGTATCTTCAGATTTCGACCAAATGAATTTCTTGGTGAGTTTTTGATTTTAATTTAGTTTCAATGATTTATAGTGTTTTTGATGATTTTGTTCTTGCAGGGTTGTAGCTTAGAGTCGATTACAACACATATATTAATTTCATAATTTCTTGGTGATGCTTGTATTATTATTTGGGTTTTTCATATTTCATTCTATGTCGTCGGATAATGTTTGGTTGACCGGAATCTGGAATTTTTTTTTAAACTGTCATTCCTTAAATTCGATCAAATTTGGTCGAATTTAGCATATTAAATTCGACCGAATTTGGTCGAATTTAGTGGATTCGGTCAAATTTAGCATATTAATTAGGACCACATTTGGTCAAATTTAGCATATTAAATTCGACCAGATTTTGTTGAATTAAGGATTTCAGGCGCCAAATTTAAAAAAATTTGAAATTTTCACCAGAATTTAAAATTTTTAAAATTTTGAGATTTGGCGCCTGAAGTACTAATTTTGTCCAATTTCAGTCGCATTTAACTTTCGACCAATTTCAGTCGAATTTAACTTTCGACCAAAGTTGGTCGAATTTATCCTACTAAATTCGACCGATTACTATTTCCGACTCCCTTAAAAATGACCAAAAAAAATTCGGCCGAATTTAGCTAAATTGTACCGAAATCGGTCGAATTTAGCTAAATTTGACCGAAATCAGTCAAATTTAGGTAAATTTGACTGAATTTTTTCGGTCGAATTTAGCCGAAAATGCTGTAGTGAAGTTTCATAGTATATGCTTGTCTCGTTAATTAATATATCTTATTTATATGTTGGCAGAAGTGGCATAACAAGGAAAACAAAGAAAGATGTGTCGAAAACAGACAGCAAGAAATCTGCTGAATTGGCAAAACTGAGAGAGGAATTTTCTGCTGAAATGGAGGAGAAGATGAACCGTTGTTATGCCCGAATCTCGGCATAGATCCTAAACAGGCTCAAATGACTATGCAAGGGGCCAACCACTCTTAATGGGCTCAACCACCTCTCTTAATGGGCTCAACCACCTCTCTTAATGGGCTCAATTATTTACTAATGGGCTTAAATATTGAAGAAGGATCAACAAGGCGTGAGGCCCGGTCAGGGATCGCCTCACCTTTATCTCATCATATTATCTGAAGACAATCTCTCGAAGACATGATCCCGCCCTAGGGGTCGCCTCACTATGACCTCCTGCTGCTACTCTAGGCGTCTCACGCTAGGCCTCTAGGCGTCTCATGCTAGCCTGGCCTCGAGGTCGCATCTACAAGGCCACCTCGCTACAGGCAGCCTCGCTACAGGGTCACCTAGCTACAGGGCCGCCTCGTTACGGGGCCACCTCGCTATAGGGCCACCTCGCTACAGGGCCACCTCTAGCAACAAGGCCACCTCGCTACAGGAGCACCTTGTCTATCCTCTCACGCTAGGCCTCTGCGCCTCTCACGCTAGGCCTATGCGCCTCTCATGCCGCTCAGCCTCGGGGTTGCATCTACCGGGGTCGCTACCCGGGGATCGCTTCGTTTGGCTCCCGTCAAGGGATCGCTTCGCACATAACCATCAATGCGGGGTTACTACAGCGAGATCACTATCTCCTCTTCTCTAGAAGGCTCATGGCCTGACCCCTCGAGGTCGCATGAGTAGCTGGACACTAGGGTTTGCTTCGCATGGCCAGACCCCTCGAGGTCGCATCCAAGGCCCTTGTTACTTCTCTACTAGCCAACTCTATCCGTGCGAGACCATAGGCTTCCTCCTTTTGGGCCATGGATCATGGATAGGGTTGATGACTCACTGCCACGTCAGCCCTAAACGAGTGGGCTTGGACTACGGCTTATCTCTTAAAACCCTAGCCCGCCTAGGTAACTTCTTCTCCAAGAACTACGTATGGCTTGATCCCTATAAATAGGGTACGTAGGCACCTTGTTTGGATACGCCTCAGCTCACCCCTGACTATCTATCAACAAGATCAGCCACAAACAAACACCAATCTCCTCCCATGTTCTTCATGTTCATAGCAAAATATCCGTATTTTGCTCCATAAATCCAGCAAACCTCCAAAATATTGTTATACAATATTCTCCCTATAACATTTGGCGCTAGAAGGAGGGGCAGTCCTTAATTTGGGAGAACAATGACTAACTCGAACAAGAAGAACGGAGAGGCCAACAACAGAGAGGCCGAGGTCGGGCTAGCGTGAGAGGCCGAGGCCGGGCTAGCGTGAGAGGCCGCATTTGAGAAGGTTAAGCGACGTCACTAGGAGCGAGGCCAAATTAGGGGCCAAGGTTCGGAATGACCCCCATCTCTTCGTTGAGAGCGTGAGCGGTCCAATCGTCGCGAAGACAGACCCCCCTCTCTTCGAAGAGAGCGCGAGCGGTCCCATTATCGCGACGAGAGACCCCCCCTCTCCTCGTTGAGAGTGTGAGCGGTCCCATAAGTACGAGCCCGACCCCGAGATTGTAAGAAAAAGGATTGTAAGGAGGATCAAGATGAGTCAAGCTCGAGAAGCTCACTACTGACAAGAAGGATAAGTGATAGAGGCCAAGGCAAGGGTCAAGGTTCTAAATGACCTCCATCTCCTCATCGAGATCGTGAGTGGTCCCATCGTCATGATGACAGACCCCCTCTCTCCTTGTGGAGATCGTGAGTGGTCCCATCGTCGTGACGACAGACCTCCATCTCCTCGTCGAGATCGTGAGGCCCCTATATGATGAAGCTAATGAGGCCCCTATATGGTGTGGATATCGAGATCGTGAGATGCTTCTTCTTGGTGAAATACCTCTACGCCGAGGAGAGGGGGGACGCCCCCGATCCTTGGGGTAAGGGGGGACGCCCCCGACCCTTGCCGACAATGAGGAGGTCCTCGATTAACTCAAGACACTGGGAAGAGCAAGCAACAAATAAGGAGGCTGAAAACGAGGCTCTCATTGGTCTCAAGCTCATACTAGAGATGAAGGAAGATAAGCCAAAGTATTTGAAAAATAAAATGAGCTCAAGACCTCAATATCTACATTCTTGTTCAACGTAGGGAAGCATGTTATGACATTAAAGAAGCTAAGTACTCTTGCTTAGCGTTGGAGAGTCCAAGTGCCCCGGGATAGCGTGATGAGGCCAAGTGCCCCGGGATAGCGTTGATGAGGTCAAGTACCTTAGGACAACAGTGAAGAGTACAAGTGCTCTGGGATAGCGTTGAAGGAGTCAAGTATGCTTATAGCGGGATCACATCAAATTCCTTTCATTACAAATGGTGTCAACTCCAAATAATACAAGAAGATTGCTGAAACACTTTGATTCCTCATCACATCTACAATGATAATGAGGACTCGGGGGATAGTGGCATTACATATACACCTCTTCTAGAAGGGCATTTGAAAATTTTCAAGACAAGGCCAGCACCTAGCGTTGCGAGGCCACACTTAGTGTTGCGAGGCCACACCTAGCATTGCGATGCCGCACCTAGCGTTGCGAGGCATCACCTAGCGTTGCGAGGCTGCACCTAGCGTTGTGAGGCCGCAAGCCCGATATCTTACAATGCAAGGCCACTTGACCTCATTGGCGATGATGGGTCAATTCGTAAGTCTATACAATGTGGAGCTATCTCTAGGCATGTGTTAAAGTCAATCTACAAGCAAATAAGAGCATATGAAGACTCAATCAGCTATCCCAAAGCACTTGGGAAAATTCAAAATTACTAGTTTTCAAAGATGCAAGGCCCACCAGCTACATATGTGAGGTGGGGCTAGAGCCAGCAATATGGATTATGCGAGGCGAAGGAGGAGTACTTTGTGTTCATATGCGAGATGGGTCATCAAACAAGGACGAAGCCGGGGCCGGGATCGAGCTCGTTACTCCAGAGGGTCATAGGTTGAGAAGTGCGAGCCACTAAGGGAGTCCTCTCATTATATCAGTAGGAGGAGGCCTCTCCACAAATGAGGCTGCGAGGAGGAGGCCTCTCAACATATGAGGCTGCGAGGAGGAGGCCTCTCAACATATGAGTTTGCGAGGAGGAGGCCTCTCAACATATGAGGCTGCGAGGAGGAGGCCTCTCAACATATGAGTTTGCGAGGAGGAGGCCTCTCAACATATGAGGTTGCGAGGAGGAGGCCTCTCAACATATGAGGCTTCGAGGAGGAGGCCTCTCAACATATGAGGCTGCTAGGAGTCCTCTCATTATATCAGAAAGAGAAGACCTCTCCACATATGGGGCTATGGGGAGTCCACTCAACTTATGAGGAGTCCTCAACATAAAGGGAGTCTTTTCATCATATAAGGAGTCTTCTCATCATAATAACAAGGAGTAAGCTCGAAGGAGAGTCCTCTCATCATATTCTAGGAAGAGCTTGAAGACACAAGTGAAAGCATGAGCTCATATATCAGCTAAACAGAAGACATATTTAACAATTTATGACCGCGAGGCCCTATGAGGTCGCCTCTCAAGATCCCTGCAGGACCATATTGTGCTTGGAAGAACCCTTCGAGGTCACCATCACTAACATATACATGGCTTCGCATCAACTGGA
The DNA here is from genome assembly GCA_036435485.1 of Saposhnikovia divaricata. Lineage (NCBI taxonomy): Eukaryota > Viridiplantae > Streptophyta > Magnoliopsida > Apiales > Apiaceae > Saposhnikovia > Saposhnikovia divaricata. The sequence goes on along the minus strand of CM071595.1, from coordinate 234,611,489 downwards.
AGGCATCACTTTACTTGATTCCACATTGCATTCATAATGGCAATATGGAATCGGGGGGTAGTTGTTATGCCCGAATCTCGGCATAGATCCTAAACAGGCTCAAACGACTATGCAAAGGGCCCACCTCTCTTAATGGGCTGAACCACCTCTCTTAATGGGCTCAACCACCTCTCTTAATGGGCTCAATTATCTACTAATGGGCTTAAATATTGAAGAAGGATCAACAAGGCGTGAGGCCCGGTCAGGGATCGCCTCACCTTTATCTCATCATATTATCTGAAGACAATCTCTCGAAGACATGATCCCGCCCTAGGGGTCGCCTCACTATGACCTCCTGCTGCTACTCTAGGCGTCTCACACTAGGCCTCTAGGCGTCTCATGCTAGCCCGGCCTCGAGGTCGCATCTACAAGGCCACCTCGCTACAGGCCGCCTCGCAACAGGGTCACCTAGCTACAGGGCCGCCTCGTTACGGGGCCACCTCGCTATAGGGCCACCTCGCTACAGGGCCACCTCTAGCAACAAGGCCACCTCGCTACAGGAGCACCTTGTCTATCCTCTCACGCTTGGCCTCTACGCCTCTCACGCTAGGCCTATGCGCCTCTCATGCCGCTCAGCCTCGGGGTCGCATCTACCGGGGTCGCTACCCGGGGATCGCTTCGTTTGGCTCCCGTCAAGGGATCGCTTCGCACATAACCACCAATGCGGGGTCACTACAGCGAGATCACTATCTCCTCTTCTCTAGAAGGCTCATGGCCTGACCCCTCGAGGTCGCATGAGTAGCTGGACACTAGGGTTCGCTTCGCATGGCCAGACCCCTCGAGGTCGCATGCAAGGCCCTTGTTACTTCTCTACTAGCCAACTCTATCCGTGCGAGACCATAGGCTTCCTCCTTTTGGGCCATGGATCATGGATAGGGTTGTTGACTCACTGCCACGTCAGCCCTAAACGAGTGGGCTTGGACTACGGCTTATCTCTTAAAACCCTAGCCCGCCTAGGTAACTTCTTCTCCAAGAACTACGTATGGCTTGATCCCTATAAATAGGGTACGTAGGCACCTTGTTTGGATACGCCTCAGCTCACCCCTGACTATCTATCAACAAGATCAGCCACAAACAAACACCAATCTCCTCCCATGTTCTTCATGTTCATAGCAAAATATCCGTATTTTGCTCCATAAATCCAGTAAACCTCCAAAATATTGTTATACAATATTCTCCCTATAACAACCGTAAACTCAAAAGGGTCTTGGAAAAGATAGCAGAACAGAATCCTACTTTGACAATTGATGTTGATGATCAATTGGGTGCTACTGATGAGGAAGAGGCAGGAAATGGAAATGGAACTACTGATGCCTGAATTGTTGCATATTATTCTTACTTATGTTTCATATTTGGTGAATGTATGAATTTGCTAGACGTTGTTTACGAACTAATGTCGTTTTATTTTGCACTCAGTTAGATCTTAGACGTTTGATGGGTTTTATGACGATGTTATCGGGATAGTCTTTGTATTATTTTGGATTGGTCGTGGGGATGGTCTTGGTATTATTTTGGACAGGTGGTATTGATGTACTAAAGGACTAGCTGAATTGGTGTTTGTAATGGTACCAAATTATTTTGGTGGACTAACTGAAACAAACAAGTCATGCCCGACTATTTTTAGAAAAGCATTGCTATTTCCTATAAAAATGTTGCCTTTAATTGTTGTTTTTTGTTATTGAAACCATTGTTGTTGGACAAAAGATGTTACCAATTTTTTTTTAAAATGTTGTCATAGTCTACATTTTGCAATGTTTAACAAAAAAAATACTCAAGAATAACATTGCAATAGGCTATTGCAATGCTACAAATGTGTTGGTATAGGTTTAAAACCATTGCCATATAAAGTTTTTGCAATGAATTTTATCGTTGCTATATGGTACTAAATTCGTTGCTACATAGACATATAGTAACCAGACCAAAGTTAATATCAAATTTTGGCAAAATCATTGCAATAGACTATATTGCAATGGTTTTAATTAGACCCTAAAGCAACACTTTTATGTGGTTGTTATATGCAATCTATGGTGTAGTGAACGACAACATAGACGTGGTACAATTCAAGTTTACATTCACCAAAAGATTATATATAAATTAAATGAATATGCGCCACGTCAAGCATCTGCATCAGCAGAAAATTCTTTTCGTATCCTTGCTAGTTCTCTAGATTTCTTGCTGTCATTTTTTGCCAAAGATTTCTTTGTCCTTCTCGTAATGCCACCTCTGCCATTGAGACCTTTGTGCCGTGTATAGATAATTATTGTCATGAAAATGGCAGCAGACACGATGCCAGTTAATATGGCTACCTGCATACCAAGAGAAGGTGATTAATAACAGAGACCGTTGTAGACTTTTAGTGCAGCAGCAAAGTATATTCAAGACACTATACTTACCCATTTAAATAGGTATCCATAATTATTATTCCATGAATAGGGGGTTCATGCCAAATATTGCAGCCACCAAAGAGTAAACAAAGAAAGCAACTCTCCAACTGAAAAAAAGAAAAAAGTGTAACAAATAACTTGTCTACCAAAAAAAATGCACAATAAAAATAGGGAGAGTTAAAAGTAGTATCAAATACAACTATGATACTTGAATCGGTTGATGGTCTAGCTAAAATAAACACAGGAGATTAAGGTCATCGAACACAAGGAATAGAACAAAATTCTCAATTCCAATGTACTTACCATTTCCTGAAAAGAATGTGTGCACTACGTGCATAAATTAATTTAAAGGATTGGAAGGTTGCTTACCTGAAAAATAAAATAACTTTAATTGTCAATGACTTGAACTAAATAAGTGTAACAACGTTACTAATAATTTCTATTTCTATAAGGTAAAAGTGTTCGGTGGGTGGCAAAAACATGCATTTATATATTCCATAAATGATAAACTTAAGAGATACCCCAAAGTGTTTTAAAGAGTATGACAAAAGCACGTGGAGATGAAACTAACAAGTAAACAAGCAATAACCAGAACACACAAAGAGTGTCAAGTTGCATCATGCAAAACAGCCTCAACAATTAGCAGTTATCACCTCCCTCTTCCATGGCGATCAAAAGCTGGTGGCCAAATAATACTAAAGAATACTAATTAACATTTTCTACCCAACTGATCTGGAATTTAGTTATCACTTCGTCGACAACATGAAGAGGGTATCTCTTTACAATCATTTTTTCCTAACCTCCACTGTTGTTAATAAATATAAAATCAATACGAAAACATATGAAACACCTAAGTACTTGGACTCAACAACTAATAATTGTTTATATATTGCAAAATCAGGGTGGCAACACAACAAATTTGACAATAACTATCATTCTACGGCTGCGTGAAGTTATATAGCACTTGCGGAATACTCTAAAGTCTCTAACCTCCGGGAAAGGAATCCCGCTGCCATATTCTCTGCATCTTGGTTACTTTTACTGAACTGAAATGCAGGCTTTCCACCAGCTTCTTTCCCTATAATTTCACGTACCAACTCCTTGGTATCTTCCAGACTCTTAACGTCACCAAGCTCTTCATCCACTTCTATGTAATCACAAAGTATCTCAGTTTTTACATTTTATAGTAAGTTTAATAACACTCAAATTCTTAAGGGTAAGCATACAACTTCCTAAATAGTTCAAAAACAAATGAGTTAAATGCACTTTGCATCCCCTAGCTTTACTTCAATTTCAATTATGTATATGTAGTTTAATAAATTGCATTTTGCATCCCCCAACTTTAAATTATAGGTCAAATCACAATCCCTTATACGTTTACTATCAAAAATAATATTTCTTTTAACGATTGTATTCACAAATGCGATATAAAATTGTGTAGTGATTATATAATTTATATTTCAAGATGGTACAAATATATTTTAATGATTTTATACGTATCATAATAGTCACAACTTTATTTAATGGAAACATATTAGTTTAATTTTTTACAAATATAATATAATTGATTAATGGTCAAAAAATAATATTAAATTATAATTTAAAGAGTGTAAAATTAGTTACATGTTTAAAATCTATAATTATATCATCATTGCAATCATTTTATATCACATTTGTTAATGTATTCGTTAAAAACAATATTATTTTTGATAAAAAATGTATAAGGGATTGTGATTTGACTTATGATTTAAAGTTTGGGGATGCAAAGTGCAATTTATAAAACTATATATATATATAATTGAAATTGAAGTAAAGCTAGGGATGCAAAGTGCAATTAACTCAAAACAAATTTAAAAGTTAAAGTTGGTGTGAGGGAATACACCTGTTTCATCATTTAAGCCCAAACTACCGAAGCTTCTCGCCAAAATCTTTCTAGAATTACTACATCCGATTCTGAACTTCCGTGCCTAGATATTTTATGAAAGTCATTTACAGGTGTACCAAACTTCTCAATTTATCATTTTTCGGTGAAAATCTTCTTTTCATAACCTCTGTAGCATATGGACTTTCTGCCCTATCCATATTTGGGTCTAAACAAGGTTTTGGAGAATTCTTAGAAATGTACCTAACAGGAACTGACGAGCCAAAGTTTCTAACTTTCAAACACCTCATAAAACCATTGTTTTTCACCCTAAATTCAAAAATTATATGAATCAGCAACAAATATTTCATATAAAATTACAAAAATTGCAGCATAAAACATAAGAATTCACACTGAGCCTAATCAAATTCAAAACCAAAAACACAAAAGCAAAAGCAACAATCTTTAAGAAAATTACTAAAAATCTTGAAAAATTTAAAGAGGAGATGAACTGGGGATTTTGTTACTGGGGTGTGAATAGAAATCGATAGTGAGGCTCCAAAGCAACTCCATATATTAATTTTCTGGTCAAAATCACCATCTCATTTCTTTAATTGGGAACAAAAAAAGCCCTAATACAAGTATTTTGGGATTTTAGGGTTTTGTAATTTGACTGAGGTGGAGCGTGGAATATCAATTTTTTCTTTTTTATATATTGCAAAATCAAGGTGACAACACAACAAATCATACACTGAAACCATGTCTTCTCTCTCTTGATCCCAACGGAAGTATTCGCCGTTGACCACCATCTCCATCGCCTTACTTCCTCTTACGCTCTTCACGCTCCATATCTTCTTCATCCTCTCTCTTTTCTCTTCAAATACATTCTAATTGTAATCCAGATCTGGTTTATCCGATGGGCTCTAGGAACTCGGAAAACTCAGGGTCCATGAACTCGGAAGAGTTTGCGGATTTCGTTGGTCTTAACTACGGCGGTCCTGCTATTAACTATCAGCCATTCTTTGAAGCTGATAATGAATCGATTCAAACTAATGAAGTCATGGGTGAACCTCTACCCCTGGAAACGCAGGCTCGTATGCGAGACCAAATCAATCTTATTTTAAATGATGGTTCGATTCAGCCTGCAACTGGTCCTATAGCCGAGGTCTCGTCTTTAGGATCTCAAGGCGAAACAGGGAAAGTGAATTCACCATCGGAAGTAACTTCAGCTCCTACTGGTAATGTATCTCAACCTCCTGTCCCCAATACTTTAGAGCAATTACATGATTTAAATGTAAAAAATGGATCCCTTGGTAAAACGTTGTACACTTCCAACCCTGTGAATAAAACGGTTACGTGGAGTTCACTTGTTAAAAAAAATGTTCTGGAACCAACACCTTGTGTTAATGATAATGGAGAGGCTGCCTCTATCACCTACAATGATGATGGGTCTGCCTCTGTTGGCTTCCCCAAGGACTATTTGGTTCGTGCCCAGAAACAATGGGAAACTAGTATAATTGGACACTTCATTGGGGGAAACTTTGCCTTCAAGTTTGTTCGTGAACAAGTCCATAAACTTTGGCTTAACAAGGGTCTAACTGGTGTGTAGTACAGCTCCAAAGGGTACTATACATTCCGTTTTAGTACGTTGGAAGAGAGGAATATTGCTTTGAACATGAACACGGTACAAATGGGTGGGAAGACTTTGTATTTGATGGAATGGATGGAGGGTTCCAAATTCAAACGGAATGTGGTGGAAAAGGTCCCATGTTGGATTCGTCTAGTAGATGTCCCGTACTCGCTCTAGTCAAAAGAGATCTCATCCTCGATAGCTAAGGCTGTGGGCAGGCCTGTTAAGTTTGATACTGCCACGTCAAAATTTGAACCTCTGAAATATGCTAATGTTCAAGTAGAATTGGCTTATTCATCACCTAGACCGGATTTCGTTTGGGTAAATGTTTTAAATGTGGAAGGTGTAGAAGAGAAAGAAAAAATTGAAGTTCAATATCCTCAACTCCCATACTCCTGTAGCCTTTGCAAATGTTTTGGTCATTCCCTTGCTCGTTGCATTCATAATCCTGAAAGAGCCAGTAAGAAACCGAGAACGACTGAACCTCGTCCAAATGGTAATGGAACGTTCGCCTCCACTTCAAACATGGAATCTGCTGAAACCCCTGTCTCAAAGGGAGAGTATCTTAAAAACATGGAAATGGTGCCATATGTAATTGGCGATTTCTGTGGATGTGAGGTGGTTATGGATGAGGATCACATTTTAAACGAAATTGAAAATGAAATGGTAAATGGGAATGAATTGGAAGAGTTTGACAGGCTCCCAACAGGTACACCAAGGACTGATGTCGGATATGCAATCGCTCAAATGACTAATAACCATGAAGCACATGATGCTTTGCCACTTGCAACTGATAATGGGTTTGCAGCTTTGACAGACCTCTCAGAGGATCATTCGTTCGAACAATCTCCGCGCAACAAGAGGAAAAATGGCAAATCCCCAGTAAAGTCGCCGTTCTTCGAGGTGGTCCTCGACATCCCAAAGCCTCCAAGGACACAAGGCAAGCCACCTGTCGATGATGCTGGTTTCACTAAGGTTTTGAACAGGAAAAGCCCCCGGTTGATAGGATTGTCAACACCCAACAAACGTTTTCAATGAATTTTGGCGTCTGGAACGTGAGAGGTTTGAATAAAACCTCACACCAAAAAGAGGTCACAAATTTAATTGCTGCAAACAATATTTCTCTTATGGGTTTGGTGGAAACTAAGGTTAGGGTGCATAATTCTTTAGCAATTTCTAGATGTATTAACAAAAACTGGAAATGGATATTTAACTACGAAGATCATGACTACGGCCGTGTGTGGGTTGGTTGGGATCCTAAGGTCTGGTCTGTCCATGCTCATTCTAAAACAGCTCAGCAAGTTACTTGCTTTGTGACTTTTCTGGAAAATCAAGTTCATTTTTGTGTTACTTTTGTTTACGCTTTCAATAAGCCTCACCAGCATATTTCTCTTTGGAGGGAGATTGAGAATCTTAGTCAGAATTTTTCTTTGCCGTGGTGCATTAATGGAGACTCCAATTTCGTTTTGTCTTTGAATGAAATAAAAGGAGGACGGGAACTTTGGACCACTGATATGCAAGCATTCGCGGACTGTGTTTCTAATTCGGGCCTGGGGGACATTAAGACGGTGGGTAACATTTTCACTTGGAATAATAAGAGGGCATCTCTAATCCACAAACGCCTAGATCGTATGTTGGGGAACACTGCTTGGTTCACCGTTCATACTGAAGCTTTTGTCGTAGTGAAAAACAGGGGTCTAATGGACCACTGTCCATTACTTTGCACTATTCCTATGCGGCTGGAGAAGGTTAAAAAGGCTTTTCATTTCCATAATTACCTTTTGGGGGTTGAAGGCTTTCTTGAAACGATTACTCAATCTTGGTCAAGCTAGTGGTTCGGTGATCCTATGGCGATTTTAAATCGGAAACTCAAAGACGTTCAGAACGCCCTGGTTGCTCTTAACAAGTCCCATGGCAACGTGCATAATAATGTCTCCTTGGCTCGTCTGGCCCTCTCAGAAGTGCAGGAAACTCTTACAAATGACTGTGAAAACCCGAGGTTACTTCACATGGAAAATCAGGCCTCTTTAAAACTGGAAAAAGCTCTGAATGAAGAGGATAATTTCCTTCATAAAAAATCCAGAATTAAATGGCTCACAGTGGGTGATGGGAATAACAGCTACTTTTTCAACCAAACAAAGGCGAACTGGAACAGAAATAAGATAATGACGATTGAAAACGCTGAGGGTGTTCTTGTTTCAGGGCATAAAAACATTTCAAAGGTGGCGGTTGACTACTACTCTAGTACTTTGGGGTCCTCTCGGGATTCGGAAATTTTCAATTTTGCCGACCTGTCTTGTGATTCCTTATCTCAAAACCAAGCTTAGTTACTTGAGGCTCAAATCACGGATGATCTCATTTTGAAGACTCTAAAAGGTATGAGCAAGAACAAATCGCCGGGGCCAGATGGTTTCACAGCTGAGTTCTTTCTGGCAACTTGGGATATTGTAGGGGGTGACTTCTGCAAGGCAATCAAGCATTTCTTCCAGTCGGCTTACATGCACCAAACTATGAATGATACTAGCATCGCTTGAATTCCAAAAATCACAAACCCTACCACTATGAAGGATTTTAGACCTATTTCTTTGTGCTCTGTCCCGTATAAATGTATCACTAAGATTCTGGCTTGTCGGCTTAAGAAGGTTTTGTCGAACCTCATAAATGTCTCTCAGTCAGCCTTTGTTCCTGGCCGCAACATCTCCGACAATATTTTAATGGCTCAAGAATTGTTTCGAGGGTGCCATCGGAACAATGGGGCTCCTAAATGTGCTTTAAAGTTGGATCTCCACAAGGCCTTCGACTCTTTAGATTGGGGGTTTGTTATGGGTGCTCTTAAAAAACTCAACTTTCTGGATAAGTTCATGAAATGGATCTATTCGTGCATTTCTACTCCAACATATTCTGTCAAGATTAATGGTTCTATATGTGGTTCTTTTCACGGAAAGAAGGGTCTTCGTCAAGGGGACCCCATCTCCCCGTACCTGTTCTCGATCGCTACGAATGTCTTGTCCGCCATGCTTGCCAAAGTGCCAAGGGAGTTTAATTACCACTGGAAATGTAAGGATCTCAAACTTACTCATCTTTTCTACGCTGATGATGTTTTACTTTTCTCGAGAGGCGATCAAGCTTTAGTTTCTCATCTTATGAGTTGTATATCTAAATTCTCGAATGCTAGCGGACTTTCCCTGAGTATGGCAAAAAGTACGGTATTCTTTGGTAATTGCAATTCCAATCTCATTACATGGATTGACTCTATGTTTGGAATTACGCATGGTGACCTTCCTGTTAAATTCTTGGGCGTGCCTTTAATATCCTCGCGATTAAGTCATAATCACTGCATCCCTCTGCTTGACAGAATTACATCTAGGGTCTCTTGTTGGACGTCCATTCTTCTTTCTCTGGCAGGTCGTGTCCAATTGATTCGTACAGTCTTGTTCGCCATCCAAGCATTCTGGACAAACCACTTCATCCTTCTTGTTCGGTTCATAAAAGGATTTAATCCTTGTTCACTCGGTTCCTTTGGAAGGGTGATGTAAACTCAAAAGGTGGCGCAAAGGTAAGTTGGAACAAGCTGTGCCGCCCTTTCGACGAGGGGGGCCTAGGTTTGAAAAATCCTCTGGACTGGAATATATCACAAATGCTACTACACCTCTGCAAAATTGTCACTCGCAGCACTGGTTTGTGGTCGACATGGGTTAAGGCAACTGCTCTAAAAAGACAGCATTTTTGGACAATGCCTATGGCCCAGGACTACTCTTGGATTTTAAGAAATGTTCTTAAATTAATAACCTTGGCCCGAAAATCTATTACCTACAAACTGGGTAGTGGCAGAGGTACTTCACTTTGGTTTGACCCGTGGTGGAACTCAACATGCTTGGCTTCGTTGAATACTGACACTATCATTGCTCAGGCTGGCATCCCTCATGATGCTACGGTCAACTGCTTAATCAGAACTGGTGCTTGGAATTTACCATGTCCTTCGACTAGAATTCATCATATGGATCAGGTTCTAGCTTCTTGGCTTCATAACTTTTCCTATCTGAGCTTTCAGTTGGACAAAGATGATGCAGTTTGCTTGGGTTCTATACCTATCAAGAAGTTAAAGATCTGGGACATTTGGAACTCTTACCGCAGGTCTTACTCTCAGGTTTTCTGGTATGACATGGTTTGGCACCGCCTTAAAATCCAGAGGTATACACATCTGGAATGGCTCCTTTGTTTGGGTAGATTACCTAACGCTCGAAGACTTATATCTTTCGGGTTGGATGTTCAAACTCACTGCCTTCTTTGTGTGGGCGGCATAGAAGATGATTCCAACTTATTTTTCTCCTGCCATTATGGATATTTCATCCTAAAGAAGGTTGCTGGCATATTGCGTGTTCGTATCCAAGGAGAACATTGGTTAGAACTGTTAAGTGCTTGGGGATCTCATGATGACCGGGTTCATAGAGCTGTTCTCCTCCTTGCTGCGCAGATTTTTGTTTATCACATTTGGCGGGAGCGCAATGCTCGTTTACACAACAGAGGCAACAGGGCTCCTTCGCAGCTAATCGCTACCATAATGGTGGACCTCAACACTAAGCTTATTAATTCTAAATGGTTCTCCAAAAATGCAAATTTAGATTTGTATAGGTGGATTTTTATTTGATTTAGTTTTCTTGTAGTTGGGTTCGCCTTTCTTTGTTCCTTCTATCTACAATCTAGATGTCAGGCTAGATTTTAATTAGACAGCTCTCTCTGCCTCAGATGCGGAGCAAGGGTTAAACCCTGGTTTTTTTAAATATATATATATATATATATAAATTTAGAAAAAAAAAACAAATCATACAATAACTATCATTTTACGGCTGCGTGAAGTTATATACAGTAATGCACTTGCGGAATACTCTAAGTCTCTAATCTCCTGGAAAGGAATCCAGCTGCCATATTCTCTGCATCTTGGTTACTTTTACTAGACTGAAATGCAGGCTTTCCACAAGCTCTTTCCCTGTAATTTCAAGTACCAAATCATTGGTATCTTCCAGACTCTTAAAGTCACCATGCAAGTTCTTGATCCACTTATATGTAATCACAAAGTATCTCAATTTTTACATTTTATAGTAAGTTTAATTACACTCTGTTAGAATTGTCAAACTCTCTAGAATGTTAAATAAATCATGCAAGTTTGAATAATGAGGCATGTTTTAAATAGTCAGTTACGCAGGCAATTAATATATATATATATATATATATATATGTTATGATGTAAGCAGTGAGCTCAACTGATTTTTTTCTAACCTATAAATAGGACAGTCCAGCAAGCATATAAATACACCAAAAAGAGATAGAAAGAAAGAGTTGAATGTTGTAAATCAGGCAGATATATTGAACACACGCACGATACAAAGACACTGAATGTATGTAAAACACAGTGATCAACAAGCTAACGTAGTAATAATACTTGTGACAAATAAACTGAATACAAAGCAAGCTATTTAAAGATAAAACTAGCTATAAAATAGCAACTATCTCCTACTAACTCTCCACTACTTATTCCACTAATCCCCTAATAATACTCAACTACACGACCTAGTCTAGGTGTCCTGTTACTTGACTAAAAACCAGCTAAACATATTTAAACAAAAACAAATACACACATAATTAAATATTAAATTTAAGATTAAATTCTAACAATCACCCCCTTAATCTTAAACTTATGAAGCACTTCTCTTCATCTTGTGATGCACTTCCCATCACCCTCCCATTTACTTTGTTGATGCACTTCTCATCAACCTCCCATTTACTTTGTTGATGCACTTCTCATCAACTACAATCTTTGTTTTTTGAGCACTTCTTTCCATGGTGCACATAATCACCTTCTTCAACCTCTGAATATATACATCAATCAATCATCTGAAAATACACCCCTGCATTCTTTTGAGCACACGGGCCAGGCCTTGCAATACCCACTGCAACAACCTCGAGCTCTCTAGAAGAAACCTTGGATGCTCTTCCTCTCTCTTTCAGTCTGCAAAACACTTCCCATCTTCTCTTTCTCTACCTCATCTCAGCATGGAGCTTCTTCGGAAATGAATTGTTATACCTCCAAGGAACGGTAGGGAAGGCTGTTAAGCCTTGGTACTCCCCCCAAGCTCTGATACCACTGTTGTAAATCAGGCAGATATATTGAATACACACACGATACAAAGACACTGGATGTATGTAAAACACAATGATCAACAAGCTAACGTAGTATTAATACTTTTGACAAATAAACTGAATACAAAGCAAGCTATTTAAAGATAAAACTAGCTATAAAATAGCAACCATCTCCTACTAACTCTCTACTACTTATTCCACTAATCACCTAATAATACTTAACTGCGCGACCTAGTCTAGCTGTCTTGTTACTTGACTAAAAACCAGCTAAACATATTTAAACAAAAACAAACACACACATATTTAAATATTAAGTTTAAAATTAAATTCTAACACTGAAACTCTTGTGTGAGAAAGAAAAGAAATTGTAATTTCTTCTTTTTTATATAATAATTATTGTTGTGCCCATCTACGTTTCCAACAAGTGGTATTAAAGTACTGTTCATACAGACGATATTGTTCATATGAAGTACTGTTCATACGGAACTGTTCATACATACGGTACTTTTCGTACGAAGTACTGTTCATACGGCACTGTTCATACATACGGTACTGTTCGCTTATACTGTGAAAGGATATTTTTGAAAAAAAATGGCGAATATGGTGCAACAAAATATTCCAAAGTTGACGGCTACAAATTATGGAAACTAGAGTATCCAAATGAAGGTGTTACTCGGTTCGTTCGATAATTGGAATATCATTGAAAGCGGCTATAGCGAGCCCGAAGATGCTACCGCTGAAGTAGCACTTTATAATGCCGAGAAGACGGCATTAAAAGAATTTCGAAAAAAAGACAACAAGGCGTTATACACAATTTTTCAAGGTGTCGATGAATCCACCTTCGAATAAATTTCAAATGCAAAGACATCAAAAGAGGTGTGGGAGATTTTACAAAAATCATTCCAAGGTGTCGAGAAAGTGAAAAAGGTACGGCTCCAAAATCTTCGTGGCGAATTTGAAAATATCAAAATAAAGACTTCAGAGAATATCGATGAATATGTTACGCATTTGAAAATGGTGTCAAACGAAATGAAAAGAAATGACGAAAGTCTCGATGATGTTCGGGTCATGGAAAATCTCCTCCGCTCACTAACAAGAAAATTTGATTATGTTGTTACTGCTATCGAGGAGTAGAAAGATTTGTCCACGATTTCTATTAATGAGCTAGTTGGTTCACTTCAAGCGCATGAGCAGCGGATGAACCAATATGATGATGCAAGCCATTTGGAAAAGGCGTTGCAAAGTAAAGTATCCATCGGTGACAGTTCTGGCCGTAGCAGTTCTTCACATGGCAGAGGTGGCTATAGAGGTAGCTATCGAGGTGGACAAGGACGTGGAAGACAATCTTTAAACAAAGGCCAGAATTCTCAAGGTTATCAACCATCTGGTCGTCGTCAAAATTTCAGAGGTCGAGGAAGAGGCAGATTCCAACAACGTGGTGATAAGTCCCAATTACAATGTTATAATTGTAACAAATATGGTCACTTCAGTTATGAGTGTAGATCTCCAAAAGTGGAAGAAAGAAGTCATTTTGCCGCAGTAAAAGAAGACAAAGATGTGGGTTCCACTATGTTCCTCACTTACAAAGGAGATGACGAAGGCAAGAAGAATACATGGTATCTTGATTCGGGAGCCAGCAATCACATGTGTGGCCATAAGGAATTATTTACGGAGATAGATAACACCATCAGTGGAGAAGTTACTTTTGGTGACTCATCGAAGATTCCAGTCAAAGGAAAAGGCATTGTTACGATTGTGTCAAAGAAAGGTGATAAGAAGTATATAAATGATGTTTATTATATACATGCTTTGAAAAGTAATATTATCAGTCTTGGCCAACTTGTGGAAAAAGGATTTAATATTCAGATGCAGGATAATTCTCTGATCATCAGAAATCAGATTCGAGAATTAATTTCAAACGTGGAGATGTCAAAGAATCGTCTCTTCACTCTTGATATGCAGACGGAGGTGCAGAAATGTTTGAAGTAAGTCATTAAAAATGACTCGTGGTTATGGCATTTAAGATTTGGTCATCTTGGATTTTCTGGTCTGAAATTATTGTCAAAACAAAGATGGTGGACGGTTTGCTAGTATTCAACGAACCAAATCAGTTGTGTGAAGCTTGTGTTAAAGGAAAGCAACATCGACAAAGCTTTCCAGTTGGAAAATCATGGCGAGCTAGAAGGCCATTGGAGATTGTTCACACTAATATTGCTGGTCCATTTGATATTGCATCACTTGGGGAAATAGGTATTACATAAATTTTATTAATGATTTTAGCAGGAAAAGTTGGGTGTATATCCTTAAAGAAAAAGCGGAGGCTCTTGATAAATTCAAGGAGTTCAAAACTATGGAAGAAAAGCAAAGTGGCCATTATTTGATGGTACTTCGATCAGACAGAGGAGGCGAGTACACTTCAAGCTTGTTTAGAAGTTTTTGCAGAGCACATGGAATAAATCATCAGTTGACAACGACATATACTCCAAAGCAAAATGGTGTTGCAGAGAGGAAGAATCGCACCATTCTAGACATGGCAAGGAGCATGGTGAAAGCAAAGCATATGCCGAGGACTTTCTGGGCTGAAGCCGTTCTATGTGCAGTTTATTTGTTGAATCATGTCCAATAAAAAGTGTCAAAAAGAAAACTTCAAATGAAGCATGGAGTGGTAGTAAACCATCAGTTGGGCATCTCAAAATTTTTGGGTGCATTGCATATGCACATGTTCCTGATCAGAAAAGAAAGAAGCTAGATGATAAAGGCGAGAAGTGCATCTTTACCGGATATGATAAAAGGAGCAAGGCGTACAGACTCTATAATCCTCTCACGAAGAAATTAATCATTTCTCGAGATGTTGAGTTTGATGAATCTGATTACTGGAGATGGAGCGAGTAAGAAAGAAAAGTTACTGGTTTATTTTTCAATGATGATGATGATGATGGTGATGACTCCAACATAGAAGATGGTGGAGATGATGATCCAACTCCTCCCCAAAGTCCAAATCAGCAAACTCCTGCCTCGACACCATCGAGTTCTGGAAGCAGCAGTTCAGTTGGAACACCAAGAAAAATGCGGAGTCTGGATAGTATTTATGAAGTATCAAGTCCGGTACAAACATCTTTTGAGTATTCATTATTTTTTTTGATGGCTGAATGTGATCCAGTTACATTTGAGGAAGCTTCTGAAGAAAGCAAATGGAATAAGGCTATGGATGAAAAAATTGGTACAATCAAGAAAAATGATACTTGGGAGCTTACAGATCTTCCAGAAGGACACAAAGCTATTGGTTTCAAATGGGTCTACAAGACAAAGACCAATCAAGATGGAGAAGTGGAAAAATACAAGGCAAGGCTAGTGGCTATAGGATACAAACAGAGATACGAGATTGACTATGATGAGGTATTTTCTCTAGTTGTAAGAGTTGATACCATCAGACTTCTTACAGCAATTGCAGCTCAGAATCAATGGAGGATTGATCAGATGGATGTGAATTCAGCATTCTGAATGGATATCTCGAAGAAGAGGTCTATGTTGAGCAGCCTCCTGGATTTGTTCAGAAAGGCAAGGAAGATAAAGTCTACCGGCTAAAGAAAGCACTATACGGGTTGAAACAATCCCCGCGAGCATGGAATACAAGGGTTGATGAATACTTTCAGAAGAATGGTTTTTTGAAAAGTCCATATGAGCATGCACTTTACACAAAGACAAATTCAGGGGGAGATATTATGATTGTGTGCTTGTACATAGATGACATGATCTTTATCGGAAACAACCCTGGTATGTTCGATGATTTTAAGAAGGTTATGACTAATAAATTTGAGATGACAGATATTGGTCAAATGTCATACTTTCTTGGAGTCAAGGTGAAGAAAAGTAAAGTTGGGATTTTTATGTCTTAGAAGAAATATGCAGAGCAGATGTTAAGCAAGTTCAGAATGGAAGAATGCAAGCCGGTGAGCACGTCCCCAGAAACGAGCATAAAGTTCAGAAATGATTCAAGGAGAGAGTCGGTAAATCCGACATTGTTCAAAAGTTTAGTTGGAAGTCTGAGGTACCTAACATTCACTCATCCAGATATCATGTATGCAGTTGGACTGGTTAGTAGGTACATGGAGAAGATGAAGCAAGATCACTTCATGGCAGCTAAAAGAATTTTGAGGTACATAAAAGGTACACTTGATCATGGTTTTTTTACACACATTCTCAAGATTGAAAATTAGTTGGCTACTCAGACAATGATTATGGTGGTGATTTGGATGACGGGAAAAGCACTTCAGGATATGCTTTTCATATCGGTTCAGCGATATTTTCGTGGTCATCAAAGAAGCAACCGACAGTTGCTCTCTCAACATGTGAGGCAGAATACATCGCAGCAGCGTGCGCATGTCAAGCTATGTGGTTAGGCTACATATTCAGCGAGTTAAATCTCGCGAAGGAGGATCCGGTTACTATATACGTGGATGACAAATCTGCTATCTCACTTGCAAAGAATTCGGTGTCACATAGTCGAAGCAAGCACATCAAATATATTTTCATACGAGAGCAGGTGAATGACAAAATTGTGGAGTTAGTGCACTGCAGAACTGAAGAAAATTTAGCGGATATATTTACGAAGCCATTGAAGCCAGAGACATTTCAGAAATGAAAAAGAAGCTCACAATGGAAAATCGAGTTTGAGAGGGAGTGTTAGAATTGTCAAACTCTCTAGAATGTCAAATAAATCATGAAGCAACTATGTTTGAATAAAGAGGCATGTTATAAATAGTCAATTATGTAGGCTATTAATATATGTATATATATATATGTTATGATGTAAGCGATGAGCTCAACTGAATTTTTTTCTAGCCTATAAATAGAACAGTCCAACGAGATAGAAAGAAAGAACTGAAGAAAGAAAAAAAATTGTAATTTCTTCTTTTTAATATATAAATTGTTATTGTGTTCATGTACGTTTCCAACACACTCAAATTCTAAAGGTTAAGCATACAACTTCCGACCAGGACATTAAATAAAACATGTATTGCAGGCATTAGCAGCAGCCAAATATGTAAAGGTTATAGGTCCGATTACCTTTATCAACAACATTTTATATACGAAAAATAAGTATATAAATTATTTAGTTCAATTACCTTTATCAGCCAAATTATTTACTTTTTTTCCTCGATTTTATTAAATAAATAATATATTAAATGACAATTAATAAGCAAATTCTTGATAAATAATGTAATTTTTAATAATAAATTAATGATAAATTTAACTAAATTTTCTCTAGCTGGTGCTTAGCAGGGTTATCATCTAATATCTTATTATTAATAAGTGAAATATCATATTAATGATACTTCGTTCTAGATTCGTGTCTCTTGGAATTATTGCAATTCCGATGTAAGTACAATTCTTTCATTATAAACTACTAAATTACATAAATAACGTAATTTTCTTTTGTATTTTTATCATTTTTTAAAATATTTTATGAAATAATTCTTATTAAAATTTAATAATGAAATGATGAATTTAAATAAATTATCTGTGTCGATGTTTGGCACGATTTTTCATCTAACTATTAATAATTTATATCTAACTATTAATTACGTATGATTTAATAAATAATATTTACATATTTCTTAAAACTCAATCTTATTTTTATTTCAAAAGTTAAATATTGACATTAAGATGAATGTAAATAAATTAATATTTTCTTTGGACTCTATTACATTTATGTATAGTCTATCTTAAATTTAATATTATTCATTTTATATGGTGAAATAGAATTGTAGAGAAATTTGGCTCAATAAAAAATTTATTATACTCAATCGATTAAAATATTTTTTGTAATTATATGCAATACTCTATATATAACATAACCCAATATTTTATTTACTCAAAAAATTTAACAATAAGATGGGAGAAAAGCTTATTCATTTAATTAAATTTTTTAAAGAAAATTCAAAACTAAGTATAACTTGAGTTTGATAGAAGACGATTAGTGATAATTTTCCCAACGGTAACAAAATTTCATCTATCATAAGATACTAAATAAAATCTGTATTAAACACCTCATGAAAATTATCAAAGGTTCCCTATTCTCCATACTCAATAAATATTAAGTGTGTGTTTACATTCCTTTAATTTTATAAAATGCATCAATTATTATGTACTTTTTAAATTAAATCCATCACTTAAATTTTAATCCTCAATACTAACTTTAAGATAAAATATGTAAATATATACTTATTTCAAATATTTAAGATGGCCAAATTAAACTATACTTTAAAAGTTTATAGATAACCAAAGAAAACATTAAGCAGACTAGTTGTTTGTTTGCTTTTGCCCTCCTTCGGTTGATGGTTGTACAGTAAGATTTATTGTTTAGCCAAAGTGAGATGTTCTATTATTTTGCTTCTTTGTAAAGTTTTGTTGTTTTGTAAAGTATTGTCAAACTCAATGGAAAATGATGCAGGGACATATTATTTAATTGCTCAAGTTTTGTTATGTTTTTAGTAGATAGATCGAGAACTAGATTTAATATGTTATTACTTTTTTATGTCTAATAGACTAAATTGTAGATAATAAATAAAATTAATTTACAATTTATAAATAATTGAAATATATGACTAACAACGAAAATTCCCTAGAGATATATTTACTTAACAACTTATACTTAATCTTAGTAATATTATACTTAATTCCCCAGTGTTTTTAAGTAATATTTATGATGAAGGATAAAGAATAGCAATTAGCAAGTAATCCAATCAGTCACCGGTGCATGCTGATTAGTGTGTATTGGAAGAACATCAAAAACATATTCAATAATACAAATTTTTTAGCCTATTACACACTACTCTTTTCTTGATTTCTTTTTATTCTCCTATCATTAATAAAATATAGTTGTATAGTTTTTTGTTTTTTTTTTAAGTAATATAGTTGTATAGTTAAACCTTGATAAATGAATATGTTCGGGATCATAAAATTTTATTTATTAATAATCGAAATTATTTATTTATCGAGATCAAAAATACACTGTCTCTATTATGTCAGGACCGGAAAAAATTATTCATTTGTTGTAATTATTCATTAATCGAATATTCGTTTATCGAGGTCCTACTGTAAATATTTTCAGATAATATAATTCTATGAAACTAAGAGCGGAGTAGCTAAAAACTACCATGTTAAATAAACAGTGGCTTATGTTAAACGAATATTTCATTTATTTTACAACAAATATTATTTAACACAATCTTTCGATAAATTGTTCTAATTAATTATATAAATATTGTGTATATCACGATTAATAACAATTTCATTATGCCATTTGTATTACATAACACTAGGCAACTTAGCTGTGTTTTGCACGGTTAATAATTTTTTTTTGAAATATTAAAAATAGATAATTACATTTTTATTATTTTAAAAAATTAATAGGTATTTTAAGAATTTCCTTAAAAAATTGATTTAGAACAATTTTCATGAATTATTAGTTAGAATAATACTCCAATATATATATATATATAGGGTCCTACTCTACTACAAACTAAAATTAACTACAAACTAAACACTAATTCAATATTTCATGTTAATCTAATGATCAAACTAGGGGTATCCCAATACAAAAAGTGTTTAAAATAATTGGCTCAATCACTGTTCACGTGATGACGTGACAGTGGATTTCACTGGTTAACGGTGCTTCGCACCTTCTTGTAGGGCGCTTCGCGCCTTTATCATTCTAAAGTTGTAAGGAATGACAATCAATGGTAAAGGCAGTAGACGATTGACGGGTGTGTCGAGGGCCTGCGGCCCTCATGACTACCTAACTCTTCCGTTTACTGTCTTAAATGCTTCGCATTTCCACGGCAAGTTTTTTTTTTTTTTTTTTTTTTTTTTTTTTTTTTTGTGTGGAAAGAGCCAATTATTTTAAGCATTTTTTGTGAAGGTACCCTTGGCGGGAACCTTAGAATAAATGAAATATAATTAATCTAGTGTTAGTTTGTAGTTTGTATTTAAGGATAGGTTTGTATTTGAGCAAAAGCCTATATATATATATATATATATATATATATATATATATATATATATAGGGTCCTACTCTACTACAAACTAAAATTATCTACAAACTACAAACTAAACACTAATTCAATATTTCATGCTAATCTAACGATCAAACTAGGGTACCCCAATACAAAAAGTGTTTAAAATAATAGGCTCCATTCAGCAAAAAAAAAAAATCACTGTTCACGTGATGACGTGGCAGTGGATTTCACTGCGCACCTTCTTGTACGGTGCTTCGCGCCTTTATCATTCTAAAGTTGTAAGGAATGACAATCAATGGTAAAGGTAATAGACGATTGACGGGTGTGTCGAAGGCCTGCGGCCCTCATGACTACCTTACTCATCCGTTTACTGTCTTAAATGCTTCGCATTTTCACGGCAAATTTTTTTTTTTTTTGTGGATAGAGCCAATTATTTTAAGCATTTTTTGTGAAGGTACCCTTGGCGGGAACCTTAGAATAAATGAAATATAATTAATCTAGTGTTAGTTTGTAATTTGTATTTAAGGATTGGTTTGTATTTGAGCAAAAACCTATATATATATATATATATATATATATATATATATATATATATATATATATATATATCTAGAATTTTGATAGTGATAAACATGAAAAATAGTAATTACAATATGAACGTAATCTTTATAATAAAAAATATAAATATTAAATTAAATTAAATTACATTTTTTAAAGGAACACCCCTTTTATAATATACATACTTAATAATAGTTTAAAATTTTAATTAATTAGTATATGCGGAACAATTGTTCTGCGTATTTTTCACATTTTCATTGTTGTGTTAGTATATGCGAAACAATTGTTCTAATACTAACATGTGTTCTCAGTAGAACTTGACCCATATATATATATATATATATATATATATATATATATATATATATATTTATTTATTTATGACTTATAATGATTCTTCCAGTCATCCATAAAAAAATTTCTTGAAGTTAAGGTCATTTATATACAATCGTCCGAAAGGAAATTGGAGCAAGATTATGGAATACAAAGTGAGGCAATGTAAACAATTTTAAATCGTTAATTTACCTAAAAATAATCTTAATTTAACATTTTATATTGAAATAATAAATATAAAGCTCAAATAAAGTTTCCAAATTTTTATATAGATAAAATAACGTAATTTTAATATATATATATATATATATATATATATATATATATATATATATATATATATATATATATATATCAATAATTAATATAATTAATGAATGATTAAAATGTCATTAAAATGATATTTAATGCAAAAAAGGAAATTAAATAAAAAAATCAAAAAATAGAAAATAGAAAATTCAGGAAATTATCTTAAAGGTGCATTTCAATCTCTTATAAAAATTAAAAAATTTAAAGTCACCTACATCAATATAAGCTAGTGTAAATAATGGGTAAAGACGTAAAACTATTTAGATATTTTGAAACTAATTTTACTAATAATAGTTAGGCCAATGACGGATGATTCATGGATGGCTAGGGTTGCAAATAAACCGAGTCGAGTTCGAGTTATTTTGTACCGAGTCAAGCTTGAGCTCGATTATCATAAGAAGCTTTTTTTTCTTGCCGAACTCGAGTTCGGTAGCGCCCGAGCCGAGTCGAGTCGGTAACGAGTTTACCGAGCCGAGTCGAGTCCGAGTCGAGTTGAATTTTTATTTTTTTGCCTAATTTTTAAATTTTAGACTTTTAGTATCACATGTAAATTATAATTATTGATAAGTGGATTATATATCCACTTGGATCGTTTAAATTCGGCTTAAATTGATTGACTTGGCCTCAAGTTTATTGTAGTTTTGATGTGTTTTGCTTAGTTGTGCAGACTTACAAGAATGTCGATTATGGGTAATGCTTCTATCGTGTTTGGAGGATTAATTGATTGAAATTCGGATTTTCCGGAAAGGTTGCGCAGTCTACACTGTTTTGGCCATATCTGGAGTTCTAGAAGTCCGTTTTCAGCGATCTTACAGCTCACGCGAAGCTTGAAAGATTTTCTACAACCTGGGATAGATAGCAGGTGCAGGGAGCGTGTAGTTAAAATTCGCGCACGTGTTCTTTGTGAAGCAATGCTGAAAGATTACTGTTTTGCCCTTTTTCTAATTATATTTATATTTTGGGCAGGATTTAGTACCTTAATCGAATTCTAATTGTAATAGAAGGTAATTTCCTGCTGGGCAAGAAACCTAGAGCCTATTTAAACACATCTTAGCATTGTAATTAGGAGTGATTATTATTGTATCATAGCTTAGATCTGCAAGGGAGAAAATGAGAAAAGGATTCAACGCTTGTGACAAGCAACGGATCTAGATCTACTTCATCTTTTTTGTTATTCTGGATTCTAGATTTGTTTTCTTAACTCTTTGTTTATTAATATAATTACTTCTTTTATTCATATATTGTTTTATATCAAGTTTTCATCAAATCCCATGACGATGAACGATTCAATTATGAGCTAATCGTTGCCATGGGATTCTAACGAATTTATCTATGAAGATTAGTAGTTTATATGCTTTAAAAATTTATGTGTGGTGAATTCTTGATATCCTCGTATGGTTGTGTTTCATGTATTTAGATGCGTCGCGAACATCTAATTTGTTAATCTCTTGCGAAACGAGAGTGGATCTTGAGATTTAGAACTTGCCATGCTACAATAGGATAGGTTGATGTTTTAACATCATGATTTATGGCGTAAATAGAGATATTATGCTACCCTATGTAATCTATGTGGATAACTTGTGATTAAACCTTTATGTTTTCAAATTCTATAGAGATATAGGGTCTAAACATATTTGGTGTCTACCAATCTTCTATCTCTTTTGTGGATGCATGCTTAGTTTGGTATTAGTATACCGAGAGGTAGCTTTTACTTGTTTCGTGTTGTCCGATCAGATATCAAAACCATCACATGTATTGATTAAAGGCTGCGACTCTAAGTGAAGTAGATAATGAAGTTAGGATCCCATGTTTTTATTCTTATAAGTAATTCAGATTTAATTCTCATTAGTTAATTAGTTTTTACTTTGCATCTTAGCTTAATTTAGTTAATTAAAATCTCAATTTATTTATTGTCGTAGGAGTGAATTAAGATCATACTTTGTTGAATAGGCACATTAGCTGAAAAGAACCATAACCTGATCCTTGTGGGAACGAATTTGGACTTAACCTTATATATTACTTGTGACCACGTACGCTTGCGTGATATTGTGATAACAAGTTTTTGGCGCCGCTGTCGGGGATCATCGGTGTTTTGTTTAGTTTATGTGCTTGTCATCAGTGGACGTTAGCGTTCACTGACTCGGATTTCTTATTTTGTTTGTTTCGTAGTGTTTTCAGGTACTTGAACGTGTATGCGAACACATTTGCAAACTCGTAAATTGGCAGAAGAAGAACTTGCAGCAGTAAAAGAGATGGCAGATTTACCAGCAGCAATCAAGGCTTTGAAGGACTATTCACAGCCAAAGATCAATGACATACAATCCAGTATTGTCAGGCCAGCTATTGCAACAAACAACTTTAAGATCAAGCCGAGCATAATTCAGATGGTGCAGAATTCGGTTCAGTTTGGGGGTGCTTCTACGGAGGATCCTAACATGCATATTCGGGACTTTATCGAGATCTGCGACACTTTTTAATTTAATGGTGTGTCGGAGGATGCTATCAAGTTGAGACTTTTCCCATTCTCTTTAAGGGATAAGGCTAAGGGCTGGTTACACTTTCTACCAGCTGGTTCCATTACTACATGGGAGGATCTTGCTCAGAAGTTTCTTACTAAATTCTTCCCTATGGCGAAAACTGCAGCAATACGGAACCAGCTAACTCAGTTTCAACAGCAATCTGGAGAGTCTTTGTGTGAGGCTTGGGAACGTTACAAGGCGATGCTTCGTAGGTGTCCACATCATGGGATGCCTGACTGGATGGTTATTAACAGTTTCTACAATGGGTTGGGAGCATAGTCTAGACCTTTGCTAGATGCAGCATCAGGTGGAGCTTTGTGGGCTAAGAGCTATGAGGAGGCTTATGATCTTATTGAGATAATGGCTGCTAATGAATATCAGAATCCAACACAGAGGCTTTCTCAAGGCAAGGTAGCAGGTGTTCTTGAAGTTGACACAGCTTCAGCCATTGCAGCTCAGTTGAAGGCTCTTACGATGAAAATAGATTCTTTGGCAAATCATGGGATGCAGCAGGTTGCTAGTATTTGTGAGCTATGTGCGGGCGCACATGAGTCGAATCAGTGTGCTATCTCTTTTGAATCAGCACAGTTTGTAAGTAATTTTTAGAGACCTGCTGCACCAGTTCCAGTTACTTATCATCCAAGCAACAGGAATCATCCCGATTTCAGCTGGAGCAACAATCAAGGTGTTCAGCAACCCTATCAGCAGTTTCAGGGTCAGCAAGCGAAGCCATTCAATCAAGGCTATCAACCTCCTGGATTTCAGCAGCAACCCCAGGCTCATGCGAGGCAATCTTCTAATGAAAATTCAGAAGTGGATGATTTGAGGAAGATGATCAAGAACCTGCAAGCTTCTCAGAAGCTCTTGGAAAATCAGATGGGACAGATCGCAAGTGTTTTGCTCAGTAGGCAACAAGGAACTCTTCCTAGTGATACGGAGGTTTATCCAGGTAGAAAGGAAAGCAAAGAACAGGTCAATGCAGTTTCTTTGAGATCTGGAAAAGTCACGTGGGATTCTAAATCAGCAGCTAAGGAAGATGAAGATGTTCAGAATCAACAGGTTGAAAAATCTGCTGTGCCAGAAATTGAGAAATCTGATTTAGGGGATGATCAGCTTGATGGTGAGAAGAGCAAGAAACCTGTTGAAAAGTCTACTTCAGAGCAATCTTCGAAGAATAATCAGATCTATCCTCCTCCTCCATATCCTGGACGATTGCAGAAAAGTCAAGAGAAACAGTTTCAGAAGTTTATGGATGTCTTCAAGAAATTGTCCATTAACATTCCTTTTGTTGAAGCATTGGAGCAGATGCCGAGGTATGCAAAGTTCATGAAGGATATTTTGTCACGAAAGAGAAGGTTGGAAGAATTTGAAACAGTGGCATTAACGGAGGAGTGTAGTGCAGTTCTGCAGCAGAAGTTGCCACCCAAACTTAAAGATCCGGGAAGTTTCACCATCCCTTGCACTATTGGCAACCTTTCTTTTAGCAAGTGCTTATGTGACTTGGGAGCTAGCATCAATCTCATGCCTTTGTCTGTTTTCAAGAAACTTGGTCTGCCGGAGCCAAAGCCAACCAATATCACTTTGCAGTTGGCTGATCGATCTATCACATATCTAAGGGGCATAGTGGAGGACGTTTTGGTGAAAGTTGATAAGCTTATCTTCCCAGCTGATTTTGTTATCTTGGATTTTGAAGAAGACAAGAAGATTCCCATAATCTTGGGAATGCCTTTTCTAGTTACATGCCATACTTTGATTGATGTGCAAAAAGGAGAGCTCACAATGAGGGTGCAAGATCAGAATGTCACCTTTAATGTTTTCAAGGCCATGAAATTTCCGACAGAGGATGAAGAATGTTGCAGTGTGGAAATAGTTGATACGGGTCAGAGAAAGAAGTTTGATCAGTTATTAAGCGAAAAGTCTGACACACACGTGCTAAAGCATCACATCAGTGATTTCATTGACAGTTCTTCAATTCGAGATTTTTCAAATGTAAAGCTTGGCAAACTTCCACCACATTTGAGGTATGTCCTTTTGAATAATGGGCTAGTGATTTTTGAAGAGGGGCATGATAACGTGTTGCGAAGGTGGAAAGCCAACGATAAGGAAGAAGAAAGTTTTGTTCAGCCTTTCGAGTCGGAAAAGCACCTTAGAGGTGTGAAGAAGAAAAAGAAGAGGATTAGGCCGTTGGGTGGTAAAATTAGGTTGAAGTCTGACGGAAGAGAATTGTGGAAAGCAAGCAAACAAGAGGTCAACGTTCGTATGAATGGTCTTTCTGTTGAGAATGGTTCAGTTATTCTTTTGAACCTCCATGAGTTGGGGAAGTAACATCAAGCTATTGACGTTAAAGGAGGCTTCGTGGGAGGCAACCCAAGCATTAGTGTAAAAAAAAAAATATTCGAATAGTGTTTTTCACGCAGGCTGCGCCTGTGTCGCGCAGGCTGCGCCTGCGTGTCTGTATGTCGCGCAGGCTGCGCCAGCATGACGCAGGCTGCGCCTGCGCTTCTGGTTGTTGCGCAGGCTGCGCCTGCGTGACGCAGGTTGCGCCTGCGTGACAGGCTTTGTACCAGAATTTTTTTTTTCAGCTGTTCTGCATAAAAAAAATAAAAAATTTCTTTTCTTTCAACTCCAATTCTTTTCTCCTCTTATTCTTTCATCCCTGAACCTATTCCTAATTTCTATATCAATTCTAAAACCCCCATCTCCTATTCAAATCTCTAATCCTATATCTATTCAAATTCTTTTTCTCTAAATTATTAAATCCTTTTTCTATCTTACCTCAAATTCTTACCCACTCAAAATTTCTCCTATACACATTCAATTTTATATTCATCCTATCACTCCATTATATATACACACCCATATATACAAATCCAATTCCTCTTTTATTTATTTAAATTCAATTCTAAAGAGGAATTAATTACAAGTTCACCTCTTTGATTCGTAATTGGTTATCTTTTTCTCTAATCTTATTTTTATTACGAATTTGTGTTCTTGTAATTGGGGGTTTTTTAGTATTCTTGTTATTTGGGAAGTGGTCAGTCTATGGAGCTCGTACGCATTATCCTCCACCAGATTCATCCGATGAGGGTGATGGCTCAGCTGGTTAGGTATGTTTTCTACTATCCCTCGTATTTACTTCCATTCAATGCGGACATTGAATATTTTATGTTTGGGGGTGGTTTGAGGGATTAGTAGTTGTTGTTGTATTATGTATTCATGTAGGATTTCATGTTTTGTATATTATTAGTAGTAATTCATGCATGTATGTTCGTATTAATTATGTTTGTTTCATATAGGACATTCTGTTTTTATTTTTCGTATACCATGTGAGTTCATATTAGTTGCATTTCATGGCATGCATATTTCATGATCCCTTAGAACGAGCTAATTCTGATTGGTAGGTAGGTGTCTAATTGAGTGTGGTAATGATGAATAGAGGGTTGACTTATAGTTTCTATGAAATTGACTTATGTGTTTCGGAAACAAAACTAATTACACAGTCTCATTGGGTGCTTTTGGGCTAGGTTGAGGTCATGTTTGTTTGGTTGTTTTAGATTTAATCACTTGTTTATATTTAGAATTTTCTTTATTCCCTTGATGGCCTAGAACACTTAAGTCTAAGTTTGGGGGAAAACAGGGATTTCATGCTTAAATTGTAAATAATTGTCAATAATT
Source organism: Saposhnikovia divaricata (assembly GCA_036435485.1). NCBI lineage: Eukaryota > Viridiplantae > Streptophyta > Magnoliopsida > Apiales > Apiaceae > Saposhnikovia > Saposhnikovia divaricata. The sequence continues at coordinate 234,584,022 of CM071595.1, read as the reverse complement.
GCTAGATGTCAAATGGCTAGTAACCGGATCATATTTATATGAGTAGTCTAGGGTTGGAATTGAGAATTCTCATTCCAGATTGCATAGAAAAGAAAAAAAAAAGCAAAGCAAAAAAAAAAGAAAAAAAAAGTCAAAAGTTTCAATTGTTTATATGCAAAATTAACCAGGGTGAGCTCTTTAATACTCGAGCTATTAAGTTCGCGGGGACTTTGTGCCTAGTGACCTAAGGTTTTTATAGTCTGGGATCCACTAACCTAACGCTCGTTACACGGGTATTATTGTATAAGCCTTTCGGGGTCTCATCCATTGCACGGTTAAATAAGCATGATTGTATATATGTGTCGTAGTAGTTAGTAATAAAACATGAATTTCTGTCTACCTTGGATAAGGATGGAGGTGTTCCTAGGTTATGAAGTGTCAACAGTCTGTTCTATTTATAAACCTGTGATTGTCTTGACGAAGAGCATGCATGATCTTTGACCTAGTTTTGGGAGTATTTCTGATGAGCATTGCACACACGCACGTTTCTGTTCATGTATTGTTAGTATACGGGAACTTGGTCGAGCTCTATTTGGATTTATTTTCATTCTCTAAGATATTTGCTTGCTAGTTGGTTTTGGTTAGTTTGAAGGGGATCGTTGCATTTTTCATATTAGTTGCATTCATGCATTGCATTGCATTAGGTTAAATGGATTTTGTGGGTACATTCGCTATAGGCCCTCACGAGACCTTACTCGTCCACTGGGGCTACCTAGGGGTTTAAAGGGATTGTTACATATGCCAAATGCAACCGTGATCACCTACGGAAGTGGTACTAGTTAGTTAGTTAGTTGTAATTGTTTATGCTTGAGGACAAGCAACGGTTTAAGTTTGGGGGTGTGATAAGTGGATTTTATATCCACTTGGATCGTTTATATTCGGCTTAAATTGATTGACTTGGCCTCAAGTTTATTGTAGTTTTAATGTGTTTTGCTTAGCTGTGAAGACTTACAAGAATGTCGAATATGGGTAATGCTTCTATCGTGTTTGGAGGATTAACTGATTAAAATTCGGATTTTCCGGAAAGGTTACGCAGTCTACACTGTTTTGGCCATATCTAAAGTTCTAGAAGTCCGTTTTCAGCGATCTTACAGCTCACGTGAAGCTTGAGAGATTTTCTACAACCTAGGATAGATAGCAGGTGCAGGGAGCGTGTAGTTAAAATTCACGCACGTGTTCTTTGTGAAGCAAGGCTGAAAGATTACTGTTTTGCCCTTTTTCTAATTCTAATTATATTTTGGGCAGGATTTAGTACCTTAATCGAATTCTAATTGTAATAGAAGGTAATTTCGTGCTGGGCAAGAAAACTAGAGCCTATTTAAACACATCTTAGCATTGTAATTAGGAGTTATTATTATTGTATCATAGCTTAGATCTGCGAGGGAGAAAAGGAGAGAAGGATTCAACGCTCGTGACAAGAAACGGATCTAGATCTACTTCATCTTTTGTGTTATTCTGGATTCTAGATTTGTTTTTTTAGCTCTTTGTTTATTAATATAATTACTTCTTTTATTCATATCTTGTTTTGTATCATGTTTTTATCAAATCCCATGACGATGAACGGTTCAATTATGAGCTAATCGTTGTCATGGGATTCTAATGAATTTATATATGAAGCTTAGTAGTTTATATGCTTTAAAGATTTATGTGTGGTGAATTCTTGATATCCTCGTATTGTTGTGTTTCATGTATTTAGATGCGTCGCGAACATCTAATTTGTTAATCTCTTGCGAAACAAGAGTGGATCTTGAGATTTAGAACTTGTCATGCTAGCATAGGATAGGTTGATGTTTTAACATCATGAATTGTGGCGTAAATAGAGATATTATGCTACCCTATGTGATCTATGTGGATAACTTGTGCTTAAACCTTTATGTTTTCAAATTCTATAGAGATATAGGGTCTAAACATATTTGGTGTCTACCCATCTTCTATCTCTTTTGTGGATGCATGCGTAGTTTGGTATTAATATACCGAGAGGTAACTTTTACTTGTTTCGTGTTGTCCGATCAGTTATCAAAAGCATCACATGTATTGATTAAAGGCTACGACTCTAAGTGAAGTAGATAATGAAGTTAGGATCCCATGTTTTTATTCTTATAATTAATTCAGATTTAATTCTCATTAGTTAATTAGTTTTTACTTTGCATCTTAGCTTAATTTAGTTAATTAAAATCTCAATTTATTTATTGTCTTAGCAGTGAATTAAGATCATACATTGTTGAATAGGCACATTAGCTGAAAAGAACCATAACCTGATCTCTGTGGGAACGAATTTGGACTTAACCTTATATATTACTTGTGACCACGTAAGCTTGCGTGATTTGTGATAACAATTATAATCGTTGGCAGTAGTTGTAGGAAAAGAAACACAAGACAAGAGAAGTATGAAAAAATAATAAAAACTACATAGAGAAAAAAAAAGGTGCTTATATATGTAAAATAGAGAATAAAAAAAAAAGAGTTTCAGTTATATTAGAACAAGGAACAGATACAAGGTATTTGTATAAAAAACTAAAAACCTTATTGTTTTGCTAAAAAAATAAAGACTAAAAACTAAAATTAAAAGAATAAAAACATATTATTTTTATAATTTTATTGTATTGCTTAACGAGTTCGAGTCGAACTTCGAGTCGAACCGAGTTCGAGTCGAGTACCGAGTCAAACAAAAAAAAACTCTAACTCGAATCAATAAGCTTATCGTACAAATTTCAGTGATCAAATTCGAGTTCATTAACGAATCGAACCGAGGCGAGTTAGGTTTTTATCGAGTCTAGACGAGCTCACCTCGATTTAATGAAACGTAAAGAGGCTTCTCAAACAGATTTTTATCATGCACCCCAATAGTATCATTAAGAGATTCTTAATTCAATTTTAAATATATAAAATATTGATTCTTAACCATTTGTTGGACATATATTTCTAATAATATTTTTTGTTCTTCCTTCTTATTTAATTTTGTATTATCAAAATTCAGTTGAATTCATAAAATTTAAAAGAAATTGGTGAGAGTTAAAGTGTGTTTGTTACTAATTTATTCATAAATTTTATATGATTTTTTTCTTACAATTGAGAAAAAAGAGCATAATTTTAGTGATTTGAGGAGTGATTAGGAATCTTCGAACCCAAATTTTCTTCGCTCTCTCCTTAAATTTTAATTTAAAAACCAACCTAAAGAATTGGTGCTAAAGGTAAATAATGGAAAATTAAATGTTGTTGAGTGCTGATGACATCCAAAGCCGAATGCGTCACCACATGCAAGTCAATCCAAAAATTCTATACATTATAGTTATTGGCATGTATTATAAAGGTCCCAAGTACACTTATTTTTAATAATTGATGTGGGATGTTATATAATATCCCAAATGAATTAAGTAGTAATACAAAAAAATTTTACGCGTCTTAAAAACTGAAAGAGTTTGATGCAGGTTGGATGTTGATATACATTTCACCTCATCCCATATTTGTATCACTTTCCCAACAAAACATAAAACATGTATATTATAAATAATCATTTTCTTTATTCATAGTATACTTTATTTAGATTTCTATGTATAAATAGAAATATTTAAGTTTCATAATTAATTTTTAAAAGATGTATATTCAAATTTTTACTAAATATGAAATAATAATTGATTACAAATTTGTCGGCTCAAAAATATAACTTAGAAATTTTTATGAACAAAGTAGAATAAATTATATAAATAAAAGTAAAATTGTTAATCAACAAACACAAAAACAACTATTACATAAAATACACATATAGGGTGATACTTTAAAAAGAATCACAAGACAGAAACGCTACGTATTTATTTTATCTTATTATTTATGAAATATAAATATAAATCTTAATTAGGAATTTAAAAATGAAATTCCACAATTTTTTTTTGGAAAATCATTGAAAATTAATGAAATTATTCTAAGCTATTCTACCATAGAATCAAATTTATCCAAAATGAAAATTAAATTTAAAATCAAGTTTTTGTTCAAGTTTTACATGTTAATTTTTTAATAAAGTTTATATATCATTATTATTCTATATTAGAATCCAATTTTATGTTTTTAAATTAAATTAAAAATTATTGATAAGATTTTATATTAAATCAATGATTTTCTAGGTCTTTGTGAAATAATGACCTACTTATATAATTTAGAGATTATGGAGCCTAAGATACATGTCTTAGGTAAGTTCCCTGAGATACATAGCTTTTATATGTAAATATAGGATGAACAATTATGTAAAATCGGAATTAAAATTTTGTAAAATTACTTAATTAGCCCTGCGGGCCCAATGAATTTGAATTTTCCTGAGATGTCTTGATACTACATAAAATACTTATATTGATCTACAAGAGAGAGAGGGTGTGCTTACAAGGAAATATAAAACTAATCAAATGAACAAAAACAAAAGAAGATAAATGAACAAAAAGATAAAGAGCCAAGCTGGGATCCAAGGCGAGGAAGTCCAGGCGGCTAGAAAGTTGGAAGTTGCATCCTAAATTAACGCTGAGAATATGGCTAGTAGAAATTTGAAGGCCAGGCTGCCACCTAGTCGCTCAGATAGCTTCCTTTTATTATTATTATATATATAGATAGATAGATTGTTCTCAGAAAGACGTTTGTACAGAATTGATGACATCTGAAACAACGAATTTTATGTCATCTCAGTTGCACAAGAGATAACGATTCAATGTACTCAACGTTTTTTGGCCTTCTTGCGGTCAAAACTGTGTTGTTGGGATGTACAAACACGACTAATACCCGAAAATAAAGATTGTACACCATAGTTAGCGTTCAATAAAAGAAAAAATGTTGTTTGCTATAAATAGTAAATAACATACGTACTGAACAACAGTACATGCCGGCGCATGTGCATATTTTTGTTTAAATGCATATATTTCTCAAGTAGCAAAATAGTCGTAGTTTACACTAACTGTGATTGACTACTTCTATCTCTCCCTATATATATGAACGAATTCGGCCCAAAAAATATATCCATGTGAATAAAAGAAGTAGCAAATCTAAGACATGGATAGCAAACTGCTCCCACTGGTTGTCTTCTGCTACTTCCTTTACACCAGTGTTACCTCTTTCATTCTCTCTCTTGTTCTTCTGATGCGCTACACCCTAGGCCAATTCTATGGCTTTTTCGCGTCTCGTGTAGACGACGATACTATTTCTCTGTATGAGGGCACTGTGATTCATGACCGACGCCACCCTGTCAACCACTACTTTAAAACACCCATACGTTTCGCTCTCATTGACCTGGATCACTCCTCCTACATTCCACCGAATCATTTATCTTCCAATGAAGCTCGATCAATTGCCGGAACGAATGGACCTGTGTAATTAAATTCTCTCCTTAATTAGTTTTTATTTTCTACGAGTGCAGATTTAGTTGGATTCCGCTAATGCAGTTTCTTGCTTAATTGCTTTTCAGGCTTCTCTTAACAATGCCTCCAAGCGTGGGATATCAACGAAGCCCTTTGTCTTTGTATTACTGTTACGATCTTCAAGAATCTTCTAGCAAAATATTAAAATATTGCATTGCGGAGGTATGAATGATACGGAGTACATGTTTGTTTGTAAACTCTACATGCAAGCGACTACGTACACGAGTACACTTCAGTAATAGCCCATGTATTAAGTGTCTCTGTCTTATTAATAATTCAGACCCACGACCTCTAGTACTTTTTTCATTTAAATGATATTTTAACACAAAACACAAGATATTATTCGATACTGTATATTGTTGTTAGTGATTAATGAATCCTATGATTATGAAATGATTCATATTCTTAACCCGCAACCCTATTGTCATAGATTTGAAAATCATAAAATATATCAAATTTCAGAATTAGTCATACACAGTTTGTTTATATAGAATCAAGAATTCAAGATATGAATAGAAATTTAATCTTAACTACTGATTGTGTTTCAAATTGGTTACAGGTAACAAACAGCCCATGGGGTGAACAGGCACAGTTTATATTCAACCCAAATTCTGATCTAGTTGCCAAATCACTCCACATCAGCCCCTTCATGGTAACTAATATTATCTCATTTTTACTGTCAAGTGTAATGAGAAGATATAACCTGGATTGAGATCTAGCTAACCATATATATTTAGCTGATAGAAGACGTGCTCACGAAAATTATATCAAAGTTATAATGGCTGGTTAGGAATTAAGACCCTTATCAAAACACTAAATTCGTTCTAGTTAATTCGTTTGTTACTTTTTACTTCTGTCTTAAAGATTTGAATATATTTACAGGACATGCTTGGGGACTGGCACATGAAAGCGAAATCTCCTGGGAATAATTTGTCAGTCTCAATTTTAGTTAAGCACCCTGAACTGGGTAATTATTTCACAGCTTCCTTGACGGCCAAGAAAATCTTGCTCACATCTAATGTTGATTACGCACTTTTCTTTTGGTTAAAGCCTCAAATTGGTGCAATTCTCACATATTGGCAAGTAAGTATCTTAATATTTTGTATGTCTCTGTTAGATAATTTACAATTATTGATTTTTTAATTTTTTTTTTTTTGTGTATCTTGGAGTAAATTTTAAGCCATTTAGCTAATAATATTTTTTTTAACTGCCAATTGAAAACTAATAAAAAGACGACTTAAAACAAGAAAGACAAAAACAAAACAATATTTGTGATATCAAAAAAGTTGAATCAAATAAATTAATTTTGTTTAACAATATATATAGTTTTAAAGAATCAAACTTCAGATTTGAGGTAAAAATAATAAATAAAAAAAAAGAAATATGTAATCGCACATAGTTGAATTTGAAATTAGACTGAAATTAACAATGAATAAATTGAATTTGAATTCAAAGTTGGGATGAAATCAAATAAATAAATTTAATTTTATCATGTTATTGCAAAGAATAGGATGAAATCAAATAAATAGTGCTAGTTTAGTTATATAGTTATAGTAATCTTGAAACAAATTATTAGAAACCAGTTACTAATACAGAGTATATATTGAATTAAAATGTATAATAGTGAAAGCTTCTTTATACATTCAGTATCATATTTTATTGTTGGCTTTTATTAATAGATTACAGATCAAAAAGTACAATATCATATTTTATTGTTGGCTGTTACTAATCGACTACTACCAAAAAGTACAAAATAATAAAAAATTGATTTTGAAGAGGTTGTAGACATATGTGAGTACTAATAGTTAACGGTTATCTTGCTAGCTAGGGATAAAATTATAAACTTTTTTTTTTTTTACAGGATAGGGATAAAATTATACTAATCAATACTTGTGTTAGTCATTGTTATTGTCATGTATGCTGGTATCATATCGCATAACATTGTATGGTCAATAACTGATGCATGAAAAACAAAACCAGTCCTTTCAGCTTCTGTTGAAAAATGTTCAATTTCTTGAACATCCAAAATATAAAAATCCAGAGTACATTGAAGAATCCTTGAAGGCTGCCCAAGGACGTGGATGCTGCATGGCATTTCCTAGCAATTCAGATAAGAATCCTCAAGCAGATGCTCGTGCCCGTTGGTATTCATGGAAACAAGTGAAGTGGCCATGGGTTTAAATCTATATTTACAGCTTTCATCTTCTACCACATAAAAAAATTGTACCAGTTAAAGCTGGTATTCGAGGATGATGAATCACCGACGGGGATAAAGACATAAATCCTAAATGTATGTATAGATGAATGAATTTTCCTATGTCGCAGATGTCATGAAATCGTTGGAAAATTTTCATCATTTGTTCAATAAATGTTGGTGTTTTCTATTTTGCAAACTGCTTTTTCTCCATTTATTTACAGGAGATCATGTATTTTTCCGATAATTAGTTAGTATATGGCGAAATCCAACCAAATAAATATATTAACGAAGCATTTACTTTTTTTTGGTAACCTCTTTTCTCGGAAACATTTACTATTTATGCCTACTGGAAGAGGTATGACCACTTTAACCTAAATAAATGCCAAATAAAATTAACTCGAACATTGCTTGGAGAAACACAATGACCATAAAACTAAAACAAAGTTAATATCTTAACCACCAAAATAGCAAATTAATAAGAGTTTAAAAGAAAAATAAAGTAATCGCTATAACTAATTATACCAACTCCAATCTATATATATGTTAAAAAGCAGGTCGTGTGCAGTTGCTTCAGAATCATAAGAGGAATTCCATGATGGATATCCAGAAAATGCTTATAGCATTATACAGCACTTAACTTCACTTTTAACAAAATTTTGTGAGAGTCAAATATTGTGGTGTAAATTAAACGGATCTACCAAGTATGGTCATCAAACCCACCGCCTTGCTCATTGTAGTGCAATAAACCCAATATATATATATTAAAATTATTTGACCAACCACACACAAATATTTAAGTTAGGGTTTAGGGTCTAGGCTTTAGGGTTGTAAACTAAACCCTAAGTCTTTATACGGTTTATTCGTCAATCAGAATATTTCTAAATCCAAAATGAAATTGTTGAACCCCAAAGGTTAATTGTTGAACCCATAAGGGAATACAAATAAAATTAAAAAAATTTAATTAAAAAATTGAATATTTCTAAATCATCATTCGAAATATTTCTAAAATCCAAAATGTAATTATTAAACAAAAAAAAAAGAAAAAAAGGAGGAAAACGCAACTGTTAAATTAGTTAACATCATAAACACATTTGCTACATTCGTTCTCCTTAACGCATACTATATGCACGTTAGCTGTGTGCCAGTGGAGGGCTAAGTTTTCAGGGAGTGCCATTTTGGACTTTCAACCCTAAAATTGTGCCATTTTGGGCATTTTCTCTATACCAACTCCAATATATATATATATATATATATATATATATATATATATATATATATATATATATGTTAAAATGCAGGTCGTGTGTAGTTGCTTCAGAATCATAAGAGGAATTCCATGTATATATATATATATATATATATATATGTTAAAATGCAGGTCTTGTGTAGTTGCTTCAGAATCATAAGAGGAATTCCATGATGGATATCCAGAAAATGCTTATAGAATTAGACAACTCTTAACTTCACTTATAACAAAATTTTGTGAGAGTCAAAATATTGTGGTGTAAAATAAACGGATCTACCAAGTATGGTCATCAAACCCAACCGGCTGGCTCATTGTCCCAATATATATATTTAAATTTGACCAAACAAACACGCACGCCCACACACACAAATATTCATATACATATATATATATATATATATATATATACATATATATATATATGTATAATATACACACATATATCACTACAATAAACAGATGCCTTTCCGAACGTCATTAAAGTGATCACTATTTACTCTTATAATGATGTTGGAAAAAGTCGGGCGTAATTGAATAGTAAACTACGATAGACTCATAAAGACGATCACTATTTACTCTTTAGTGACCAATAATTACAATCGCTAGTCAAGTCCCTTTTCAGATTATGACCGTTGACAAGACATCCACGTCAGTGTTAGCCGACCGATCTTTATGATTGCACTGTCGATCGATATTTTCATTATCGATTTAAAACGTTTAAAAGTTCCAGGTTCTCCTACTTAGTATATTACATTTTCAAACACTACACATTTATGTAGGAAAAGAACTTGACAAGCACAACCAAATATATGATCAAAACACAAAACACACACACACACACACTATAAAACAAAGTAAACAACTGGGGAAAGTTTCTTTTATTTATTCAGAGAGCTCTGCAAATAAAACTATTGGTTACAGGCTTAAAGGAAACGCCAGAGACTACATGTATATATAGGCATGTAGTACAAGAACGTGTGACACTAACAAATAGAGACTACTGCTAGAAAATAGGTGATGGGCTAATGCGCTAAAACTACTTTCCTAAAGCTGCTCTACCTCTAACGTTTATTCCACGATCCTAAAAACTCTCTACTGAGAGCATGACCAAGTCCACACAACTGTGAATACTAAACTGAAATACAAAACAAATAAATATTTAAATAATAATAATAAGTTTAAGATTAATTTCCAAAAATATATACATTATATAGAGAATATATATTATCCATCCAACATCAATCCTTAACCTCTATTGTGGAAGTTAATTAATCAATTCTTAGTGCTATATATGCTATCATGTGTACCTAATTGATTCTTTTTCATCCCCTTTTCAAAAGTTTATGCATATATGTTTCTTTATATATATATATATATATATATATATATATATATATATATATATATATATATATATATGATGTGGTGATCATAACCTAGGGATTCATGTATTGCATGTGTATTTGCCACGTAATTCAATCACATACACGTTGTTGAGCCGCAAGCGAGCCATAACCCCACATTAGTATGATATTATCCGCTTTGGACAGAGACCGCACGGATTTATTTTTGGGTACATCCAAAAAAGTCTCATACTAATGGAGTTAAATTGGCTGCTTAAAGGAAGTCCTCGATGTGGTACTTGGGTTGACACCACCCAACAATCCTCCCCTCAAACCAAGAACCATATAACCCATGGAGTTATACCTGTGATTAATCTGTGAACATCTTTCACCTTCGCCACACCTGCGGAACCCGCCGCCTGAATCACCTTTCAGGAAGACTTTCGACACACAACAGATCTTCAATCGCCACTGAAAGAAACCTCCCACATCGAACACCTATAGCCCATAACCTCCATGATCCAACTACCGAACCATGGACTCTGATACCACATGTTGAAGCGCAAGCGAGTCATAACCCCACATTACTATGATATTGTCCGTTTTGGACCGAACCCGCAAGGATTTGTGTTTGGGAAAATCCCGAAAGGCCTCATACTAGAGTTAACTTGGCTGCATAAATACAAGAGAACTTATTATTGTCTCCTCAATGTGGTACATTTGTTGATATCACCCAACACACGTGACATTTAGCTGTACACAAATTAAGTCGCCCACGTCAAATGGGTCTCTTCCACGTGGTAGGGACACGTGGAATAAGCCATATGTTAGTCAACGTGAATTGTGATCAGACAAAGTAAATAACGATCAGGTTTAATATGATTAACGTCGCGCGATCGTCGTTATAAGCTAATAGCTACCGCTTTTGCGGTTGTTATAGGCACTATTTTTTGTAGTGTGTTCAATGCTTCCTTTGTACAATTCTATATTTTCCCAAAAGATTAATATTTGCTAAACTAAACACCCATGATATTATCATATAATGACTAAACCATATCCACAATGGACCAATTGAGGTAATGAATGTATAGTACTAATGAATTTTGCTCGTTCAGTAACAATCATTTCTAAATAAAAAAAACTTAACATTCATTTAAATGAACAACAACTAGTAATATTAATTATGGACCAAGCTTAAAAGTATTAATATCAAACATGTATACATTTAGTAGGTATCAATGGCTCCTTAAATGCTAGATGCAATATTTACAACGACATATTTGCAAATAAGGTCTATGTGGTCTTGGAGATACTGAAAAATAACTCAATTGCTTGCCAAAGAGAATTCAATGATGAGCACATTGGAGGCATAACTGAGGCGATACCGAGTCTCGGCGATCCAGCTTTAACATTTTGTACAACTCATGTCGGATATTGCGATCGACAAGTTCGACAAGTATAAAAAGGTAGTTTCATAATTATAAGAGTGCCATGCATCTGTTTAATTTCATCATTCATTTATGTAATGTTAATTTTATCTCTATTTCTATAAATTTAACTTTATCAACCCTATTATGTAAATTGTAAGTAATTAATGAGGATGGATATATCAAGGATATTTTGGATGCAGTGGACTACACTGAAATAGTGACCAAAATAATGGCAGAGATAATAATTTCCGCGAAAACATGACCGTGAAAAGATAATAGAACTAAGGGACCGAGAAGACCGAAAATGCTCTACTTTCTCTCCAAAACACTAAAACAAACTAAACACTTTTTTCAACCTTTATCTCTTTTAGCCACCGGAAACCACCACCCTTACCAACGTTGACCTCCACTTTCTCTTTGATTCTTAGCCCTGACCCTTCTTACTTTCTTCTCTTCTTTCAGATCTGTTCGAATCTAGCTTGGTTTGGCTTCTTCTGAGCTCCTTTGATGGGCTCTCGAAATTCATAAAATTCAGGATATATGGATTCTGAAGAGTTCTCAGCTTTTATAGGTCACAACTATGCTGTCCCAACTAACTTGCAACAACAACAACTTCACTTTGACAATTTTGACAATGATTCGTTCAACTCGGCGCAAGTCATGGGGGATCCTCTACCCATAGAAGCTCAGGAAAGAATAAGAGAACAAATAAACTTAATCCTAAATGATGGATCTGCTGAGGAAGCTTCAGGTCCAGAAGCTGAAAACTCCAGCCGGGGATCACAAAACTCTACTCCGGAGATAGCTAGTAATGCTCAAGTGAAGAAAGACTCTATTACAAAGAATTCGGGAGAAGGGGAACCTATCAAATCTCAGCAGATTCAAAATACTAACGTGGTCACTTGGAGCAACGTAGTGGCAAAGAATGTTACTAATAGCCATCCTAGTGTTGGAGAAACTAACATTTCTTACAATGAGGACGGCACAACTACGGTACGTTTCTCCAATGATTTTTTTGAAAAAGCGCAGAAACAATGGGAGACTAGCATAATCGGGTATTTTATAGGAGGGTCTTTTACCTTTAAGTATGTTCGAGAACAAACACAAAGATATTGGAAGAACAGGGGTCTGACAGGGGTGTACTATAACTCAAAGGGCTATTATACATTCAGATCTGGTACACTAGAGGAAAAAAATAGAGCTCTGAGTTTAAGTACTGTCCAGATAGGGGGGAAAACATTGTTCCTCAAACCATGGATAGAAGGTAATCAATTTAGACACAATATAATTGATAAGGTTCCCTGCTGGATTCGCCTAGTTGATGTTCCGGACATTTTCTGGTTCAAGGAAGGTTTAAGCTCCATAGCTAGCTCGGTTGGAAAACCATGAAAATTCGATGCCCTCACAGCCAAATTTGAACCATTGAAATATGCTGGAGTTCAAGTTGAACTAGCATATACTGCTCCTAGACCGGATTTTATTCGCGTTCTATTGCCAAACTCAACTGATGAGGTAAAAATAGAAGTCCAATATAGAGAATTGCCATACTCGTGTAGCCAATGCAATGCCTTTGGTCATTCTCTCTCTCGTTGCATTAATAACCCGGAAAGGAAGGCGAAAAAACCGAGAAACAATCATCAAAACACGACAACTGAACCCAAGCCATCAAACGCTCCTATTGGTCCAAAAAATGCGATCGTTCCGTATATGGTAGGTACTCTTTTCGGGTGCCCTGTGGTTCAGGAGGTGGATGACATAATGCAGGAATGTGACATAACAAATACAGGTGGTAACCTCCAAAAAAAGCAGCTCCAGATTGAAAATGGAGTAGGCATGGGGGACGTTGAACAAGGGGAGTTTATTCGCCCTATAGCCCTTGATAATTCATTTCAATCTCTGACTGATTGTGATGATGGATTAGAGGCTGTTCAATAAAGCGACACAGGAAATGAGGAATCGGCATCCACTAAGAGGAAGTGGAATAGAAATCCAAAGGAGCCTGGGTTTATCATAGATTTGCGATCCATAGATCAACAACAGGCATTAGCTGCAACATCTCCAAATGCTATCAAAAAAGGTCTTTCAACAAGGTTGTCCACCATGAAAAAGAATTCCACGGACGAGGATGGATTTATTCCTGTTATCACTAAGAAAAGTCTTCGTTTGGCAGGTAATACTGCTACTAATAATTCTAAATATTAATGAATTTCGCCTCTTGGAACGTTCGAGGCTTGAATAAAAGCACCCATCAAAAGGAGCTCCAGAATTTCATTTCCGCAAATAAACTTTCTCTTATGTGTTGTATTGAAACAAAGGTTAAAGAGCATAATGCTAGGTTAGTTGCTTCAAAAATCAAAAAAGAATGGTCGTGGATTCATAACTACGAGCATCACCATAATGGTCGCTTGTGGGTGGGGTGGAATTCGACAATTTGGTCGGTTACTTGCATATCCAAATCTGAACAGCAGATCACTTACAAAGTCTGCTTTCTCGAAACCCAGACACATTTCGTTATCACATTTGTGTACGCCCTTAATACACCTCTGGAAAGGATTGATCTTTGGTCCAATATCAAGAATCTTAGTTCGAACATTGCGCTTCCATGGTGTCTGACTGGAGATTTTAACTCTATTCATCAAATCAACGAAGTCTTGGGGGGTCGCGAGCATTGGACTCCTGACATGCAGGCCTTCAAATCTTGTGTTAATGATGCTTCTCTGGGTCACATAAGAACTCATGGTGAATTCTATACTTGGAATAACAAGCGGAAACAACAGGACTGTTTGATTTTGAAACGTCTTCATCGAATGTTAGCAAACGCACCTTGGTTCACTGCTTTTCCAGAAGGTCAGGTTCTTGTCAAAGAACGCAGCTTAATGGACCATAATCCTCTCGTTTTTGTCCATCCAACCCAGATGGCTAATACTACGAAAGCTTTTCAGTTCTTCAATTTCATGATTCAAATTCCCGGTTTTCTCGATACTGTCCAGAATGCTTGGACAGAGCCCATAGTTGGTGATTCAATGACGGTCTTTTGCAAAAAAATGAAAAGAGTCAAGCAAGCCTTGGTTGTGCTTAACAAGAATTATGGAAACGTCCATTCCAGTGTCACGAATGCTCGCCATTTTCTTCAATGTTTGCAGTCTCAACTTGCAGGTACTCCGAATTGCACCCCCTTACTACACGAAGAGGAAACAGCCTTGAAACATTTGGAAAAGTGCATTCTTGAGGAGGAAACTTTGTTACTTCAGAAATCTAGAGTAAAGTGGTTATCTCAGGGTGATGGAAACTCAAGCTTTTTCTTCAACCAAATCAAATCAAATTGGAATCGCAACAAAATTCTGGCGTTAACTAATGACACGGGCGAGCTTCAAACTGGTCTTGATAATGTATCAAAAATTGCTGTTGAGTATTTCAAAGATACTCTAGGGAAACCGGTCCTGCACCAATTGCCGCAAACTCGCGCATCCTACGAGCCACTGGTCACTGCCCAAGCTCAAACCTTCTTAGCACACATGGAGGACATAGAGTGTCAAACAGTTTCGGAAACTCAATTTGCTTCTCTCCTTCACGACATCTCAGACGAGCTTATTCACAAAACAATGAAATCCTTGAAATGCAATAAATCCCCGGGTCCAGATGGGTTTACCTTGGAATTTTTTCTCTCTACTTGGGAGATTGTAGGCCCTAATTTATGTGCTGCAATAAGGCATTTCTTTGCCTCTTGTGACATGAATCCGGCAGTGAATTCAACGGCCATCGCCCTAATTCCCCAAGTAGATAATCCTACTCACATCAAGGACTTTCGGCCTATTTCTCTATGTACAATCATTTACAAATTCATCTCAAAGATTATCGCGAACAGGCTGAAAGCGGTGCTTCCTTCGATTATTAATTCCTCGCAGTCAGCTTTCATAAAAGGAAGAAATATTTCGGACAATATTCTTATGGCCCAGGAGCTTTTCAGGGGTTATAATAGAGAAACCGGGAAGTCAAAATGTGCGTTAAAAATTGATTTACACAAAGCATTTGACTCCTTGGACTGGAATTTTTTGATGGCAGCTCTGTACAAAATCAAGCTTCCGGTTTGATTCATCAAATGGATATTTGCTTGCATTTCAAATCCTCGTTACTCAGTTAAAATTAATGGCACGTTGCAGGGTTATTTTAAAGGGCAGAAAGGAATCCGCCAAGGATGTCCTTCGTCTCCTTATCTTTTCACTATTGCTATGAACATCTTTTCTCAGATTCTGGACAAAAAACCTTCTACTTTCAAACACCACTGGAAATGCAAGGATCTTGATCTAAGCCATTTATTTTTTGCTGATGATGTTCTTATATTCTCAAATGGAGACAAAGACTCGATTAAGCATATCATGGACTCTCTAAATAGATTCTCTGCTATGAGTGGTTTAAGCCCAAGTCTGCAAAAAAGTACGGTTTTCCTTTGTAACCGCGCTCCTAATCTGGTAACATGGTTCGATAATGCTTATGGAATCCCTCATGGAATAATTCCGGTTAAATTTCTTGGAGTGCCTTTAATTTCGTCGCAACTCAGTGTCAATGACTGCATGCCTTTAGTCGACAGGATTTCTTCTCGAATTATGGCTTGGACTAATTTTTTCCTTTCTCTTGCTGGAAGAGTGCAGCTGATCAGGTCTGTTCTATTCTCTATGCAGTCTTTTTGGACGAATCACTTCATGTTACCTGCGATGGTCCACAATACTTTGCAAACGCTGTTCACAAGATTTCTTTGGAAAGGAAACACAACTTCAAAGGGGGGTAACAAAGTCAGCTGGATGACTGTGTGCTTGCCTAAGGAAGAAGGGGGTTTGGGTTTAAAAAGTATGAAAGAGTGGAATAAAGCTCAGCTCTTACTTCACTTGTGCAAGATTATTAATGGTTCTAATTCCTTATGGCCTAGATGGATCACTGCGACGGCTCTTAAGCATAAGAATTTCTGGACCACGGAAATTCCAAATGACTGCTCGTGGATTTGGAGAAGAATTCTCCAACTGCGTCCCCTGGCTAGGCAATTTGTTTCGTACAAAATTGGCAATGGTCAGAGCATATCGTTGTGGTTCGACCCTTGGTGGGATTCCCGCTGTCTGGCTACCAACAATCAAGACAATATCATTTCTCAGGCTTCTTCAGCTCACAACGCTACAGTTCATGACCTTATTACTTCTGGTGTCTGGATTTTACCGACAACCAACAGAAGAATTCATCACGTCAGTACAGTCCTGCAACAATGGTTGACAGATTTTAATCATCCTCCTTTCGATCTCTCCAAAAAGGATGTTATTAACTGGGACGGCCATCCTATTTCAAAGGTAAAAATCAGATATATATGGGACTCAATTCGCCATAAATTGACTGATGTTACGTGGCATAGAGGCGTTTGGCATAGGCTAGCTGTCCCAAGATATGCTCATCATCTTTGGCTGGTCTGTCAAGGGCGTCTAAATACGTTGCATCGTTTGGCATCTTTTGGCCTTCAGGTGCATGATTCTTGTTACTTATGTGTGGGAGGTCACGAAATCATTTACCACTTATTCCTGAATTGCACGTACAGCAGCCATGTTTTAGTGCAGCTGGGAACTTTGAATGGCCTCAACACTCAAGCAAACTCTTGGCTAGAGTTGCTTCATTCTTGGCTCAGTATCCAGCACCCTGTTCCTCGTCATGTGGCCCTCCTAACTCTCCAGGTCTATTCTTATCATTTGTGGAGAGAACGAAACTCTAGAGCTCACAACAAAGGCATTCTTCACCCAGCAAAAATGGTCATCGAGATAGTCACGGCCATTAGGTGTCGTGTTTCATCTTCTACTTGGTATTCGAAGTATTCATGTACAAATTATTTTGGTAGCTGGCTAGCTTCATGATTTCTTGTTAGCTGCTTGATTTCTTGTTAATTTGTTTCCTTCTTGCCACCTCTATGGTTTGTCCTAGAGAATGGGTTAATCCCTTCGTTTTTCTTTAATATAAGCAGTTTAGCAAAAATAAAAAATAAAAAAAAATAGAACTAAGTGTGACATTAGCGAGGTCGTCGGTAAGGATGACGACACAGTTGGTACGTGATTAGTTAATATTTCCTATGATAATTGAGCTTTAAATATTATCATTACTGCATATAATATTTTGATAGCTTATGTCTAGGGATTGTGTTCATATTTTTGAACAATATATTTCATTTGGTAATTTTGAATTTTTTTTTTTGGTTTGTATTGGTTGGTTGAACATTGTTACTGGTTGGTTGAATATTGTTACGGTGGCATATATCCCGATAATGTGGTTTAATGCCATGATGTGATAAGACGAAAATTTGTTATATATAATGAACATTGTGTAATCTATTAGTTCATTTAAGTATATATATAATGGATGATGGTAGGTGTCTAAAAGTTTTTATGAATTTTAATTTATAATTAACTTATAACTTGTTCCACGTGCCAGTGTTTTTAATATTTATTCGAAAACAGTTAAATTGGTAACCTAACTGAACATGTAACTTATTTTTTTTCAAATTGTTAATGTATTTTTATTCTGATAATTTAACTCAAATGTATATGTTATAGTAGGAAAAGTCTCTTTCTAATATAATCATTTGTAAATTTTATTAAAAAATTAACATTTTAAATTCGAAAAATTCAATTTTAAATTTGATTCTATTATAGAACCAAAATGGATAAATTAAGATAAGTAAACTTTGACTAAAGCATACTGAACGTTTTATATTCTACTGGTCATATACAATTTATGTTGTCATATGTACAGAATTAGTTGATGAATTAGTTCATTTATGCTCTATTATATATATATTTGCATTCGAAGAAGTAATTACATTATTCCAAAATAATTACCGAAATTCACTTGGTTTCGATGATAACACTTGGCAAAGTTATTGCTTGTTTGATGATATAAACAACATACTATGATATATTGGGCAAACTCTCTGTTTTTGCAGGATTTAGTTTATTGATATGATTAGGTTTTTTTATCAATTTTAATTTCGTTAATTTTTTTTTTAAAAAGTAAATGTCTTTCTTTAATGATTTATCATTAATAAAATTTATTAAAATTTATTGTATATTTGGAACATTGTCAAATACAAGATGGGTGTATAGGTATAAATATCAAAAAAAAACTGTAATGAAGAATAAGACAAATAATATTGCAAGGATCACGTGTAGCTTCTAAACAAAGTAAAAAAAAATACATGACTTAATCATTTCATCAAAAGATAAACATACTCAATTTAAAGGTGTATAAGTTCCAAAGAAAAAAAAATATATCATGAAAAAGAAGACAAAGAAGTTGCAGGAATCACATGTAGCTTCCAAACAAAGTAAAAAATACATGACTTAATAATTTCTTGAAAAAATGAAACATACTCAATCTAAAGACAATTTCGAAAAAACCTAAATTTGAAATATGAAGACAAATTTTTTTTTTTTCAAAAATAACCAAATTAATGGAATGAGCAGGGGTTAAAATTGTGTACATTTGTATTTACTTTATTTCAAGAATAGGAATCTTCATAAACATTTGCAGTAAAAGTGTATTAGCATCTTACAAACTTGTATAAATACAAATAAATTTTTTTAAAGTACTTAAAAAAATTATGAAAAAATATATCACACCTGAAAGAAATCGGGCAATTCACACATATTCTAATTTCTCTCGACATGATAACATGTTCGGTCTAGTTACACCTTGGTGAAATAAAACGATATATATCTTTTTTATGAATTTACATTAAAGTTTTTCTTTTTGGTAAAATTTACACTCATGTTAGTTAATAGTCTTGTAATTGCACTTTTATATAACAAACAATAAAGAACACTATAAAATCAATTATTTCAATATATTCATTGGCCCCGCCAGACAACCGGGTCAAATCCCGAGCCTTTTTCGAAAATCAGGTCGAGTCCCGATTTCGAATCCGAAATAAGCCAAAGCAAACTGGCCTAATTGCAGCCAACTTGGGTAGTCCACAAGCCCACCGGCCCCCAAAAGATCATGATTTGTTGTGCACTTAGTAGTAGTACTTTGCCTTATAAACTGAACTAAAGTCCATAATCTCCTCGATGTGGAACTGGGGTGTTACAAACTCCCCCACTTAAACTCCTGACGTCCTCATCAGGCCTGAACGGATATCCCATAGGTACTCCAAGATCGTTCCTCTCTAGCCATTGTGGGATAATACCGGCTGGCTTCGTGTCCCCACCTCCGGATCTCTGTCCATTGTGGGATAATACCACCAGCCTTCGTGTCCCCACCTCCAGCAACTTGACGAATCAAGCTTTCGAGAGTCGGCTCTGATACCATATGTGACAACCCGGGTCAAATCCAGAGCCTTTTTCGAAAATCGGGTCGAGTCCCGATTTCGAATCCGAAATAAGCCCCAATACAAAAAGTTCTTATTTTTTTATCTTCTATCCATCCAGTAAAAAATTTTTTTAAAAAATTTTTTTGAAAAAAAATCACTATTCATGATGACGTCACTGCTGACGTCATCATGAACAGTGATTTTCCCAACAAAAAAATATTTTAATTTTTTTTTTGCTAAATGGATAGAAGATAAAAAAATAAGATCATTTTTGTATTGGGTGTCATGACGGAACTCTTATATTGAATTAAATATGAGGTGTTCAAACAACAAAGAAAATTACAAAAAGTTGTTATTTTTTTACCCTTTATCAAGTCTGCAAAAAAAAAAAAATTTAAAAATTACTGTTCATTGGTGACGTCATGAACAGTAAATTTTCAATTATTTTTTTTGCTGGTTTGCTAGAGGGTAAAAAAATAATAACTTTTTGTATTGGGTGCCATGACGGGAACTCTTAAATTATATTAGATATGAGGTGTTTTTTATTTTTTGTTATATAAGGTGTTTGCTATGGAGTGCAATTATATATATATATATATATATATAAATATATATGTTAGTTTTAAAATGAACAGAGTTATAATGATGAACACATATAAATTTGAGAATGAGGTAAAAAAAATTCCCCCACAAACAATGATGCATCAAGAAAAAATGCGAGGAAAAGATTACAAAATAGTAGGTTAATATACATAAATTTATAAAATTTAATTTCAATTTATAATGATTAATTTAATTTATGACATCTTATTTGTTATTAATATTGTTTGTTATAGAAATTTTATTTTAAACGAATATTAAGTTGTTGTCTTGGAAGATAATTAGGATGTATTTAGTTTTAAAAATTGTCTTGAAAAGAAAGTAAAGAAGAATTTTTAGATGGTTATTAAACTGTTATTTGGGATGAAAAAAGATTCATTTAATTTTTAAATTTTGCTCCAAGAGAAAGTATTGGTAAATTTGATTTGAAGAGAAAATAAAGTGGAAGTCTACCATAATATAAAATTGTAACTTTGATTAAAAAATGATATGGAGAATATTAAGATGATAATTTGATTTGAAAGAAAATTTATAATAATATTAAGATGAGAATTTGATAATAAGAGAAGGTTTAGGATCTAACCAATTCCTCTATATCTTACCCCATTAATGTTAATTTTATTTGGAATGAGCCCTAGGAGCTTAATATAATTTTTGAACTAATCACCTTGTCATGTAATATTTTTTAATATAATAATCCTTAAATATGGTATATCACAGAAATAATGCTATAAATGTTCTTAGATTATTTCTTCATATATTTATATATCTTCACTTCTTATCATGCACTAAATTGATCTTAGTGTCTTTTTCAAAACTATACAAATTGCAAAAGTTTTTTTCAAAATAGGGTTGCAATTTGCAACAAGTTTTGCAACATTTGCAACTCATTTGCAACCGATTTTGACGTGTGCATTGCAATCTCATTCGCAACTTGAATTAGTATTTTTAAAAATATTTTCAAAAATTTAGGTATTTTTGTAAATATCTCATCACCTTAATTTTAATTAAATTTGTGGCATAACAGCCGTCTTATCCCAGTATCTCTCCATCCCATCAGGTTGTTTTATTCAACATTCATAGGCTTGAAAATATCTGCTTATCCTCACATTTGAACTGGCTGCTAATTTCATACATCTGGATCTGTGGTTTTAGTAAATATCCATCTTGTCATGCTACGATTAATTCTCATAGACTCGATTCAACAACTTTCCAAATTTGGTATAACTATTTCAGTGTTGTTACCCAACTTTGACATTTCAACTACTTCTTGGAAGTTGATAATTATGCTTTTGATGATGTATTTGCAGCCCACTTCTAATTTCAGATTTTTATGTGATCATCGAAGAGGCTGCTGGTGACTCTGGTCCATCTTCATGTTGTAAGGTGTGGGCGTTTGAATAATTGTAGCGCACGTTTGGAATCTGATTCCACTTTACGGTGCATATATATACAAGCACCTTCAACTTAAACCTTCAATCAATTTCATAAACAGAGAGAAGATAAATAATTAGAAACTAGAAGAGGCAGCTAGAATGTGTACCTTAGAAAAACGCGGAAGTGTTTACATTCTGACACTTACGGGTAATGATGAACACCGTCTCAACCCAAATCTCATAGATTCTATCTCTGCCGCTCTTCATCGCATTCGATCCGAAACCACCGCCTCACCTTCCACTTGTACCGCCCTTATAACTACTGGAGAAGGCATGTTTTTCTCCAATGGGGGCGACATACCATGGGCTCAATCAAACAAACAAAAATTCTTGTTCTTGATGTCCAAAATAAGAGCCCTCTTCACTGATTTCATGTCTCTTCCTATGCCAACAATAGCTGCTGTAAATGGCCATGCCACTTGTGCTGGTGTCATTCTGGCCCTATGCCACGACTACATTTTCATGAGAAAGGATCGTGGGTATTTGTACATAAATTATAACGATATTGGGATAGTGCCTACTTCCCCCTATATTAGGGCCGCCATTAGGGCCAAAGTTTCAAGTCCAGCTGTTTGGCGTGACCTCATTTTGAAAGCCGAGAAGATTCCAGCCAAGATGGCGGTGGAGAAGGGTATTATTGATGCGGCCTATAATACTGTGGAAGAGACTGTGGCAGCGGCAGTACAGCTGGGGGAACAGTTGGCAATGAGAAATTGGAACGGGGAGGTGTATGCAGAAAATCGAAAACTTCTTTTTCCCGAAGTGTTGCATGCTCTAAATGTTGTTGAAACTGACGAAAGTGTGAAGAATTCCCGTATACCTATCAAGGACCTTGAATCTCGACTTTGATCTAGGAGAGATGGACCTATACATACTTATTTCAATGAATATGGTGTTAGACATACGTATCCACTCTGTGGCTTAAATTAATAAGAAATAATGTAGAGATGTGCAGCCACATGTCCTTTTTTGTCTGTCCTAGAGACAAAAAATTCGAGTTGAGTTGCCCAACGGGGGTTAATCGGAAGACGTAGCTAGGTGCTGCTTATTAAGTGTTAAAATAATAAAATTTAACCGGTGATGGCTGCAGACCTGGAGAAGATCTCAGATCTTGTCTTTATTATGTTTAAGTTTACATTCAATCCATGTTGTCAAACATACATACTATGTGTATGTGTGTTTTTAACTTTGTAGGCCATCTTAATCTGGCTTTATTGCCCAATCTTTAATAAATGCAAAAGTCCTTTTCATTAATGTTTGTCATGAATTAATTTATTCTTTTGTTAAACCTTTAATTTTATAGTTTAAACAGAAAAAATATAGATAAGATCCATTTATGCTTAAATATAAAGGATATAATTAAAAAAATTGTAATATAAAATGAATATATTATAGATGAAATAGAGGAGTAAGAACTTCCTTCCCGAATTTAAGTAAAACTAGCGTTTTACTCGTGTTACACACCTAAAACACAATTTCAAAAAATTTAAAATATTTACAAAGATATATGTAAGTATCAACAAAATAATTAGTTTATTATAAGAGAAAAATGTTCCTATAGGTAATTACCTATAGTTATATGCATTTTGGGTAAACCCATGGGCTCACGCAATAGCCTGCAAACCACGTGATCCAAAGCAAACCGCAGACAGGCTCTGCCCAGGATGGTATAATCACAAATCCGCCTCCCATGGAGTCGAATTTGTGACCAAGAGGTGAGATGACCTCTTTTTAACCAACTGAGACAAGTTGATGACATTTTTGTATGTGTTAATTATAGGTAATTATCTATAATTACTATAGGATCATTAAACCCTTATTATATTATGTTTTTTTCACCCTAATAGTTTTACGATTACAAAAAGTTGAGTTCAATATAACTCCGTCTTCCGACTGGTTATAGAGTAAAGTGCATTTTGTGTACTTCCACTTTGGCCGTGACACCACTTGCAATACCCAATTTCAAAAGTGAGCATATGAAATACTGAAGTTATTATTTCGTTACATTTTATGTACTTCCGTTAGTCTGGCGTTAACTCCGTTAAAAAGTCAGGGGTATCTTTGTCTTTTCACTGTCATATCTCTGTCTTCTTCCCAGCACTACCTCCACAAGCTGCTCGCGGTGAAATTACAGTACTGAGCACAAGGAACACAGTATAACCTATAACTCTACTCCACAAACTGACCTAGTACTTCTCTGTTCTCATCCTTGTATTGACAATTTACAAGAAAACTATCTTCCTGTATGCTACCTAATTAATTTATAAAACTGACATGTCCTTGCATCTGGCCGGTAAACAAATAGTACATTTGAGGGCACTTGATCTTCAGAATATGACACCAAATTCTCAGGTGTTTGAGAGCTTCACCATGTGTAGTTCGCAGTAAAGGTTCCAAAGCTTCTATACATATCGAAATATAATCAGGATAACTGGGTTCTAACCTCTAAAAGGCCAATCTTCTGACTGGAAAATAAAGCAGCCATAATCTCGAGAATGCTTGTTGTTTGAAACATGATTGCCCGATTCTGCAGATTAGCAGGTTATTCACCAATTGTACAAACAAAATCAAGACGCTTTCTTTAGAATGTAGTAATGGTTAATTTGCTGGGATTGAGTGGGGACACCAAAATTCACATAGGCAGATGTAATAAGTTTGGAGAGGTTATCTATTCATAGTGATGCCAATTATCAATTCCTGGGTCAGCAGGTTAAATGTAAAATTTCATGTTCCTAGATTACACTTTCCACAAAGAATCACGTCCCACCGATCTTCATTTCCCCTAGTCTTTTCTTCTCTTGCTTGTTCTACTCCTCAGCTTACGAAGGTCGGGGGAATCTGATTTAACAGATACGAAAGTTTCTACATGCGAGTTTGAAGGCGATTCTTTGTCTGATCCGCACACATTTGTTAGATCCTTACTTGGAAGATTTTTTTCATAAATTAATGCTGCATCTAAGGCATAGATGCGGAGAGCAAGAGCAGAAATCGTGCAAATCTTAGCCATGGCTGATGGTGATGACCAGTATCACCAATCCTTTTTTAAGTAGGCCGTCTTAATCATGTCCTCTAGGACAATTATAGCCTGGCACATCTGAAAGACCATATAAAATAAAGAGTAAACGCCAGTGAAAAGACAATGATACCCCTGGCTTTTTAACGGAGTTAACGCCAGACTAACGGAAGTACACAACTTGTAACAAATTAACAATTGCAGTATTGCATATGCTCGGTTTTAATTTTGGGTATTGCAAGTGGTGTAAGGCCTAAGTACAGGTACACAAAGTGCACTTTACTCCTGGTTATATAAAACAATACAAACAAAATAATACAAACATAATTATTAATAAAAAAAAAAACTAATGCACATTTTTCCTTCTATAAATGCAAACAAAATATGAAGTAATCAATTCTTTAGAGATTGTTGAATGATCATATTGTATTTGGACCTAATGGGTACGTTTAAATGGTCATATATGTTGCACATAGATTACCTACATTAACTTGGTTTCGAATTAAGTGTTTTCCTTTATTAATTTCATAAAAAGCCTAGTGTGAATTAAAGAAAACTCTCAAAAGCATTGAAGGTTTCTTTGTATTTTATTCATATGCAATGAATAAATTATATTTTTTATGATAATTATAATAAATAAAAAATTGATTGAGTAATTGATATGCTAAAACTGGAAGTATTTAAATCTATGGCAAATCAAAATTCTCATATAAAGTCAATAAACATGGGAATTTCACCGTATTCAAGTAACTCTTTTGCCAGTGATCTTAACACACATATGTAACTTCCAAACTTAATGTATCTGTAAAACCTTCAAGATCTTAACATATATAATTAATTTTCTCTTATAATATGTCAAATTTCAAATATGATCTTTAAGCTCATATAAATATACAAATGTTTCATGTCACTAATTAATATGAAAATACTAATATATAGATGGTAATCAAATCAAAAAGGTTTTATTTATTATTTAGTAGTCTTGAAAGAAAATTGGGCTTCATCTTAAAGGTTAAAAAAATTACAAACTTACTTGTCATATATAAATCTCTTACCTTTCCAAATGCAACGAGATAGCAAAAGTTTATAATCAAACCATAAAATATTTTATAAAGAATATTTATATCACAGTAGAACATATCATTTTTTTATTATGTTCTTGTGACGTATCAATAAAATAATGTACAAAATTTATTTTCAAAAAAATTAAAAATAAAATTCATCTTATATTCTCGGACATGTACTGCCAATAATTATAACAATCATTAACTCTGACACGAAAATTCACTCATGATAACTATTATAGATCGGTCAAATTTACAAAATTTACAAAGAAAAAGTTGATTTATTATATATATATTTTTTTAAATTGAAGCATATATTTTATATACAGGAATTTGATAGTATATAAAAGATGAAGTTGGTAGTGGAACCACTTAAAAAAGTAAGTAGTGGAGAGGTTACATAAAAGAATATGACATTCATAAACCTTAAAAATAAAATAAAATGATTAATATATCTATCAAATCAATATAATATATGCATATACATCATATAGAATTTACATATGTATAATTAATTGTACATGTAATTTAATATTAAGTTGATTGTGGACTTATTAAGTAATTATTTTTGTGTTCCTGGATTTTTATAATTAATGGTAAACCATAAATAAATTTAAAGACAATAAGTTAAAATGTTGATCGATAAAAGAATTGATGATTTTGGTTTTAAAATACAATTACAAAGCATACATTTAACTAATTGTACATCTACTTTAATGTTAATTTGAATATGGACTTATTAATTAATTGTCTTTACATTTCTGAATTGTTTAATTAATAAAAAATTAGAAAACCAAATTCAAAGGCTAATAATCAAAATGATTACTATAGAAATTTTTATGATCAAAGTAGAATAAATTATATAAATAAAATTAAATTGTTAATCAACAAACACAAAAACAACTATTGCATAAAATACAAATATAGGGTGGTACTTTAAAAAGAATCACAAGAGAGAAACACCACAGATTTATTTTATCTTATTTTTTACGAAATATAAATATAAATCTTAATTAGGAATTTAAAAATGAAATTACACAATTTTTTTTTTGGAAAATCATTGAAAATTAATAAAATTATTCTAAGCTATTCTACCATAGAATCAAATTTATCTAAAATGAGAATTAAATTTAAAATCAAGTTTTTGTTCAAGTTTTACATGTTAATTTTTTAGTAAAGTTTATATATCATTATTATTCTATATTAGAATCCAATTTTATGTTTTTAAAATTTTTTATATTAAAAATTATTGATGAGATTTTATATAAAATCAATGATTTTCTAGGTTCTTTGTGAAATAATGACCTACTTATATAATTTATCTTGATACTACATAAAATACTTATATTGATCTACAAGAGAGAGAGGGTGTGCCTACAAGGAAATATAAAACTAATTTCAAATGAACAAAAACAAAAGAAGATAAATGAACAAAAAGATAAAGAGCCAAGCTGGGATCGAAGGCGAGGAAGTCCAGGCGGCTAGAAAGTTGGAAGTTGTCTCCTGATTAATTAACGGTGAGAATATGGCTAGTAGAAATTTGAAGGCTAGACTGCCACCTAGTCGCTCAGATCGCCTCCTTTTATTATTATTATATATATAGATAGATAGATTGTTCTCAGAAAGACGTTTGTACAGAATTGATGACATCTGAAACAACGAATTTTATGTCATCTCAGTTGCACAAGAGATAACGATTCAATGTACTTAACGTTTTTTGGCCTTCTTGCGGTCAAAACTGTGTTGTTGGGGATGTACAAACGCGACTAATACCCAAAAATAAAGATTGGACACCATAGTTAGCGTTCAATAAAAGAAAATATGTTGTTTGCTAGAAATAGTAAATAACATACTGAACAACAGTACATGCCGGCGCATGTGCTTATTTTTGTTTAAATGCATATATATTTCTAAAGTAGCAAAATAGTCGTAGTTTACACTAACTGTGATTGACTACTTCTATCTCTCCTATATATATATGAACGAATTCGGCCCAAAAAATATATCCATGTGAATAAAAGAAGTAGCATATCTAAGACATGGATAGCAAACTGCTCCCACTGGTTGTCTTCTGCTACTTCCTTTACACCAGTGTTACCTCTTGTTGGATATTTAATAATCCAAACATGTTTTAAATAAATGTTTTATTCATGTACGTTATTTTATGTACGTTAGTAGAAGTAGTCTTTGCTGTTAGCTAAGTTTTAGGTTCTAATAACAGATGGGCTTGGTCATAGGAGTCATGGGCTTAGTTGCTATTTTGTAGCATCACGTTCAGTAGTTACGTTAACTCTTTAGGCTTTATATATCTGTACGCATCTGATTTATTTATGTAGAGAAGGAAGTGTTCTTCACATACATTAGTTGTGCATGTGTGTCAAGAGTGAGTGAGTTTATACATATATATATATACAAGAGTGTGTGCGTATATATCACAGGTGAATACTATACTTGGTATCAGAGCTTCAGGAGTGTAGGGAGTCCAGATTCACGAAAAGATGGAGGCAAATAAGGCCAAAGAAAGCTCGATTGGTTTGAACTACCCACTGTTAACAAAAGCCAACTATACGGCATGGGCTCTCAAGATGAAAGTGTTTATGCAGGCCCATGGCGTGTGGGAGGCCATTGAACCCAAAGACCCCAAGGTTGCAGTCGACGAGAAGAAAGACAAACGTGCCTTGGCTGTCATCTATCAAGGAGTCCCCGAAGATATCTTATTATCTGTTGCAGACAAAGAGACATCGAAGGAGGCCTGGAACGCGATCAAGACAATGTCGTTGGGGGCAGAAAAAGTGAAAGTGGCGAAAGCACAGACTCTCAGGTGCGAGTTCGAAGCATTGCATATGAAGGAAAGTGAACAGCTGGACGATTTCTGCTTACGATTGAACAGCCTGGTGACCAACATTAGGGCCCTGGGAGAAAAGTAGACGAAGTATACATTGTCAAGAAGTTGCTCAGATCAGTCCCCACCAAATTTCTACAAATCGCCTCTGCGATCGAACGACAGAAACAAGCCAGGGGCAACTCTTACTGACAGAGGACGAATGGAACAAACGAGCAAACAACGACGGACAATTACTTTTGACTCGTGAAGAGTGGCAAAAGCGGACCAGTCGCAATGGGAACCAAAGTGGTGGAGAGAATCGTGAAAGGGGTGGAGTAAGAGACACGAGCAGAGTACGATGCTACAAGTGCCAAGGGTTTGGACATTTCGCAAGAGACTGTCGTAGGCCACGCAGAGAAAGAGAGGTACAAAGGGAAGCCAATCTCTCGCAAACCACCGAAGATGAACCAACCCTACTGATTGCTGAGGTGGGAGAGATAGAAGCAAAATCAATGTTACTAAAGGAGGACTCAATTATTCCAAAGCTTTGTACCGGCGTCGAGAAGCAAAAGGAATCACAAGTGTGGTATCTCGACAATGGAGCAAGTAATCACATGACCGGACAACGCGGAAAATTCAGGGAATTAGATGAAAGTGTGACTGGGAAGGTCAAATTCGGAGACGGGTCTACGGTGAATATTGAAGGAAAGGGATCAGTTGCTTTCCAGTGCAAGAATGGTGAGGAAAGAACACTACATGAGGTATATTTTATCCCGAATTTATATAGTAATATTATAAGTTTGGGTCAACTCTCGGAGGCTGGAAATAGAGTTGTATTGGAGGGAGATTATTTATGGGTTTACGAGGGAGATGGCAAACTTCTGATGAAAGTAAAAAGAACTGAAAATAGGTTGTATAAAATCAGCCTTGAAGAGAGCAAATCACAGTGCTTACTAGCCAAGATGGAAGAAACCTCTCGACTGTGGCATGCTCGTCTCGGCCACGTCAATTTCCAAGCTATGGAGCTACTATCAAGGGAGAAAATGGCACACGGAATCCCAGAAATAATTAAGCCGTTAAAGAAGTGCGAAGGATGTTTGATGACAAAGCAGAGCAGGCAACCATTTCCATCTCAAGTAAAGTTCAATTCGAAGAAGGAACTGGAGATAGTACATGCCGATATTTGTGGTCCCATCTCGCCAATAACTCCTGGAGGTAATCGTTATTTCCTCTTATTTGTTGATGACTATAGCAGGAAAATGTGGGTGTATTTTCTGAAAGAGAAGAGTGGTGCTTTCGAGATGTTCAAAAAGTTCAAGGCTTTGGTCGAAAATGGTGGAGAAAGGAGCATTCAAATACTAAGAACAGATCGAGGCGGGGAATTTTGCTCGAAAGAATTCACCTTATTCTGTGAAAAGGCTGGCATTCAAAGACACTATACAACGCCCTACACCCCTCAACAAAACGGGGTGGTAGAGCGTAGGAATCGAACTGTTGTGGCTATGCTCAAAGTCTCTTGAAGGAATCAGGACTTCCAGCATTCATGTGGGGGGAGGCGGTGCGACACTCAATTTATGTGTTGAATCGTTTACCCACTCGAGCAATAAGAGGCAGTACTCCATACGAAGCATGGAATGGAGACATACCAGACTTGTTAGACCTAAGAGTATTTGGATGTATGGCGATGATGAAGGTCCCGTCAAAGCATACGAAGAAACTAGATGATCGCGGGATGATGGTTGTGTATCTCGGTAAGGAACCAGGTACGAAGGGAAGTAGATTATATGACCCGAAGACAGGGACAGTGCATGTGAGTAGGGACGTCGTGTTTCAAGAAGAAAATTTCTGGGAGTGGGAACAAGGTGAGGCGAACAAGGTGGAATTTCCCAGTCAATATGTTGAAATGAGCAGTTCTGTCGATGAGGAAGTTATAAATGAGATGAAGTACGAATCAGCGACACCTTTGCAGTCTCCACAGCCACAAACTCCCACGACACTAACATCAGAAGAAACAGGAAGTACACCAGGTGGGACAACGGATGCATCTTCTGCAGCAACATCTTCTGTAGCAAGCACCGAACCTCGACGATACAGATCTTTAGCAGAAATTTATAATGAAACAGAGATTGTGGAGTTGATTGACGAATTGATGCTGTTAAAGATTGAAGGGCCAACATCATTCAAGGAAGCAACGGAAGAAAAGGAGTGGAAGGATGCAATGCAACATGAGTTCGACACTATTGAAAGGAACAATACCTGGTTCCTCACAGACCTACCACCTGGACAGAAATCGATTGGGTTGAAATGGGTGTTAAAATTGAAGAAAGATTCGGAAGGGAACATTGTGAAACACAAAGCGCGTCTGGTTGCAAAGGGTTACGTGCAACAGAAGGGAATTGATTACGACGAAGTGTTTGCACCAGTTGCACGACTTGATACGGTGCGACTATTGTTAGCTCTTTCAGCCAGAGAAGGGTGGGAAGTTCATCACCTTGATGTAAAGTCGGCATTCTTGAACGGAGAACTTCAAGAAGAAGTGTACGTAACTCAACCCCAGGGATTTGTGAAAGAAGGACAAGAACAAAAGGTCTACAAGTTGATAAAGGCACTCTATGGGCTGCGTCAAGCACCTCGAGCCTGGAATGCTCGATTAGACAAATGCTTGAAGGAGCTGGGCTTTAAAAGATGCTTGAACGAGCAGGCGGTATATACAAAATGTGACAAGGGAAGCACACTAATAGTTGGAGTTTATGTTGACGATTTACTGGTGACTGGATCGAATAAATATGAGATCGAAAAGTTCAAGCTGCAGATGAACAAGCAGTTCGAAATGAGCAATCTGGGGCTGTTGTCTTTCTACTTGGGCATAGAAGTTAACCAGACGGAGTCGTTCACTACACTGAAGCAATCTGCGTATGCTAAGAAGCTGCTCGAGAAATCAGGTATGCAGAGTTGTAATTCATGTAAATATCCTATGGAATATAAATTACAGTTGGACAAGGACGAAGGAGGAGAGCTGATCAATGCAACTGAGTATCGAGGGATCGTTGGAGGTCTTAGGTACTTAACACATACCAGGCCAGATATTTCATTCGCATTAGGAGTAGTCAGTCGATTCATGGGGGAGCCAACTGTCAAACATCAACAGGCGATCAAGCACATACTCAGGTATGTAAAGGGGACAATTAATCACGGACTGGTGTACAAAAGGGAGAAGAACGAGAAAGCTTTGCTGGGGTTCTCGGATAGTGATTTGGCTGGAGATGTCACAGATAGGAGAAGCACGGGTGGAATGTGTTTCTACTTAAACAAAAGTCTGATTTCCTGGGCTTCGCAAAAACAAAGGGTGATTGCATTGTCTTCCTGTGAAGCAGAGTATATGGCTGCAACAATCGCAGCGTGTCAGAGCATTTGGCTCCAGGGTCTTTTGGAGGAGATATCTGGGGAAGCAGCTAGCCCAGTTGTGCTACATGTAGATAACAAATCTGCGATAGACTTGATCAGGAATCCGGTTCAACACGGGAGAAGCAAACATATCGATGTTCGATTTCACTTCATTCGTGAGTGTATTGAACGAGGCAAGTTGGTTGTTGAATATGTGACTACTTTTGAGCAAAAGGCTGATATCCTAACCAAGGCTTTGGGACGAGTAAGGTTCGAAGAAATGAGGAGCATGATCGGAGTCAAAGATATTGCAGCAGATGACCAAGACAGTGGCTGAGAAACATGTTTGGATTAGGGGGAATGTGTTGGATATTTAATAATCCAAACATGTTTTAAATAAATGTTTTATTCATGTACGTTATTTTATGTACGTTAGTAGAAGTAGTCTTTGCTGTTAGCTAAGTTTTAGGTTCTAATAACAGATGGGCTTGGTCATAGGAGTCATGGGCTTAGTTGCTATTTTGTAGCATCACGTTCAGTAGTTACGTTAACTCTTTAGGCTTTATATATCTGTACGCATCTGATTTATTTATGTAGAGAAGGAAGTGTTCTTCACATACATTAGTTGTGCATGTGTGTCAAGAGTGAGTGAGTTTATACATATATATATACAAGAGTGTGTGCGTATATATCACAGGTGAATACTATACCTCTTTCATTCTCTCTCTTGTTCTTCTGATGCGCTACACCCTAGGCCAATTCTATGGCTTTTTCGCGTCTCGTGTAGACGACGATACTATTTCTCTGTATGAGGGCACTGTGATTCATGACCGACGCCACCCTGTCAACCACTACTTTAAAACACCCATACGTTTCGCTCTCATTGACCTGGATCACTCCTCCTACATTCCACCGAATCATTTATCTTCCAATGAAGCTCGATCAATTGCCGGAACGAATGGACCTGTGTAATTAAATTCTCTCCTTAATTAGTTTTTATTTTCTACGAGTGCAGATTTAGTTGGATTCCGCTAATGCAGTTTCTTGCTTAATTGCTTTTCAGGCTTCTCTTAACAATGCCTCCAAGCGTGGGATATCAACGAAGCCCTTTGTCTTTGTATTACTGTTACGATCTTCAAGAATCTTCTAGCAAAATATTAAAATATTGCATTGCGGAGGTATGAATGATACGGAGTACATGTTTGTTTGTAAACTCTACATGCAAGCGACTACGTACACGAGTACACTTCAGTAATAGCCCATGTATTAAGTGTCTCTGTCTTATTAATAATTCAAACCCACGACCTCTAGTGCTTTTTTCATTTAAATGATATTTTAACACAAAACACAAGATATTATTCGATACTGTATATTGTTGTTAGTGATTAATGAATCCTATGATTATGAAATGATTCATATTCTTAACCCGCAACCCTATTGTCATAGATTTGAAAATCATAAAATATATCAAATTTCAGAATTAGTCATACACAGTTTGTTTATATAGAATCAAGAATTCAAGATATGAATAGAAATTTAATCTTAACTACTGATTGTGTTTCAAATTGGTTACAGGTAACAAACAGCCCATGGGGTGAACAGGCACAGTTTATATTCAACCCAAATTCTGATCTAGTTGCCAAATCACTCCACATCAGCCCCTTCATGGTAACTAATATTATCTCATTTTTACTGTCAAGTGTAATGAGAAGATATAACCTGGATTGAGATCTAGCTAACCATATATATTTAGCTGATAGAAGACGTGCTCACGAAAATTATATCAAAGTTATAATGGCTGGTTAGGAATTAAGACCCTTATCAAAACACTAAATTCGTTCTAGTTAATTCGTTTGTTACTTTTTACTTCTGTCTTAAAGATTTGAATATATTTACAGGACATGCTTGGGGACTGGCACATGAAAGCGAAATCTCCTGGGAATAATTTGTCAGTCTCAATTTTAGTTAAGCACCCTGAACTGGGTAATTATTTCACAGCTTCCTTGACGGCCAAGAAAATCTTGCTCACATCTAATGTTGATTACGCACTTTTCTTTTGGTTAAAGCCTCAAATTGGTGCAATTCTCACATATTGGCAAGTAAGTATCTTAATATTTTGTATGTCTCTGTTAGATAATTTACAATTATTGATTTTTTTAAATTTTTTTTTTTGTGTATCTTGGAGTAAATTTTAAGCCATTTAGCTAATAATCTTTTTTTTATTAACTGCCAATTGAAAACTAATAAAAAGACGACTTAAAACAAGAAAGACAAAAACAAAACAATATTTGTGATATCAAAAAAGTTGAATCAAATAAATTAATTTTGTTTAACAATATATATAGTTTTAAAAATCAAACTTCAGATTTGAGGTAAAAATAATAAATAAAAAAAAAAGAAATATATAATCGCACATAGTTGAATTTGAAATTAGACTGAAATTAACAATGAATAAATTGAATTTGAATTCAAAGTTGGGATGAAATCAAATAAATAATTTAATTTTATCATGTTATTGCAAAGAATAGGATGAAATCAAATAAATAGTGCTAGTTTAGTTATATAGTTATAGTAATCTTGAAACAAATTATTAGAAACCAGTTACTAATACAGAGTATATATTGAATTCAAAATGTATAATAGTGAAAGCTTCCTTATACATCCAGTATCATATTTTATTGTTGGCTTTTATTAATAGATTACAGACCAAAAAGTACAGTATCATATTTTATTGTTGGCTGTTACTAATTGATTACTGACCAAAAAGTACAAAATAATAAAAAATTGATTTTAAAGAGGTTGTAGACATATGTGAGTAATAGTTAACTGTTATCTTGCTAGCTAGGGATAAAATTATAAACTTTTTTTTTTTACAGGATAGGGATAAAATTATACTAATCAATACTTGTGTTAGTCAATGTTTATAGAGTATGTTACTGAGAGAGAACAATATTGGAAGGAAAACAACTATCTACTCGATATATTAGAATGAAAGATTACAAGGATATTTAAAACAGAAATTGCTAAAACAGAATGCATGATAGTAGCATATCACTTCCTAACAAAATGCTACTGCTTTATTCTCTCCTAATCGACTCCTCCTAATCGAGTCCATGAAATACTCCAACTACTGAGACTAAGTCTAGCCTCAAATCTCGGGCTAAACAGAATGGAAACAACTCAAACAAATAACTAATACATTTATTAAGACATGTTTAGATTAACCCAACACACTCCCCCTTAATCTAAACATTTTCTTCAAGCTTCTTGATCCCCAATAGCTCCCTCATTCTTACAAACTTGACTGCTGACATAGGTTTAGTAAGAACATCTGCACGTTGATCACCTGAACTTACATGTTTGATAATAACATCCCCACGTTCTACACAATCACGGATGAAATGAAATCGCACATCAATATGTTTACTACGACCATGAAATACAGGATTCTTTGCCAGGTCTATTGCAGACCTATTATCCACATACAAAGTGATAGGTTTCATCTCCGTCTCTGTAACTCGACTCAACAGTTTCTGTAGCCACAATCCTTGACACGCAGCTGCTGTTGCCGCCATGAATTCGGCTTCAAAAGAAGACAAGGCCACGCAGCGTTGTTTCTGGGACATCCAAGTTATCAAGCTCTCACTTAGGTAGAACACCATGCCTCCAGTACTCCTACGATCATCATTATTTCCTGCAAAGTCACTGTCCGAATATCCAGACAACATGTGATTACCTGTGCTTTTTGAATACACGAGACGATAATTTATCGTTCCCTTTATATAACGCAGCACACGTTTCACAGCACCCAAATGTAGTGTAGTTGGCCTCTCCATAAATCGACTCACCATTCCAACAGCGTACGCTATATCTGGCCTGGTATGAACCAGATAGCGTAAGCCACCCACAATGCTTCTATATCGTGAAGAGTCTACTGCTTTTCCCTTCAAATCCTTATGCAGTTGAATCTTTGGTTCCATAGGGTATTTGCTTGGGTTGCAATCAGCCATTCCTGCAGCATCTAGAACCTTCTTAGCATAAGCAGATTGCTTCAACTCAATATGGTCTTTACTCTGATCAACCTCTATGCCAAGATAATATGATAATTTCCCTAAATCGCTCATCTCAAACTCCTTGCTCATTTGCTCCTTGAACCTGATGATGTTGGCTGTGTTCGAGCTCGTAATCAATATGTCATCCACATAGACACCAATGATTAGAGACTCGTTTCCCTCACGCTTGACATAAACTGCATGTTCGTACGGGCACTTCTCAAAACCAAGTTTTTCAAGAAATTTGCTCAGTCGTGTATACCAGGCACGAGGTGCCTGTCTTAGTCCATACAGTGCCTTGCGTAGTTTGTAAACCTTCCCTTCTTGACCTTTTACCTCATAACCAGTAGGCTGCGACACATACACCTCCTCCTCAATTTCCCAGTTAAGGTACGCGGATTTTACATCTAAATGATGTACTTCACAACTGTTTGTTTCTACCAATGCCAATAAAAGGCGAATTGTTTCTAGTCGTGTTACTGGAGCGAAGACTTCTTCAAAATCCACACCTTGTTTCTGAACGTACCCCTTAGCCACAAGTCTGGCCTTATGTTTTACTATCGTCCCATTCGAATCCTTTTTAATTTTGTATACCCACTTCAAACCGATCGCTTTATGACCTTTTGGCAAGTCTGTCAACTCCCATGTATCGTTCCTTTCTATTGCTTCCAGTTCAGTTTTCATGGCCTGCCTCCATTCCCTCTCTAGCACTGCCTGATCAAATGTTGCAGGTTCTTCGACACTTAGTAGCAGCATATCATCGTCCAACTCAATTTCTTCTGTGTTATTATAAATGTCACTCAACCGTCTAAACTTTCTTGGTTCACTTGATGCAGAACTTGTTGCTGACTCTTGATCACTAGTTGCAGGCTCTTGTTCACTTGTTTCAGACTCACTGGATGCCTCAGTCGACATGCTTCCATAACTTCGTGACATGCTTCCATAACTTCGTGCTGGTGTCGATATATTGCTAGGAGTATTCGTGTCACTTCCTGGTTCTTCATTACCCATTTCACCTGCTTCTTCACCGTTGTGTTCAGCAACATTTTCTAACTCAAAACCAGGGAATACAACTTCACACCCAACTTGTTCACTTTGTTTTTCCCAATTCCAGAACCTGCCTTCCTGGACAACCACATCTCGACTCACACATATTATGTCTTTGTTTGGATCATACAAGCGACTAGCTTTGGATCCAGGTTCCTTTCCTATGTAAATGACTGGCTTACTACGATCGTCCAACTTTTGAGTGTACACAGCTAGAATCTTCATGTAGGCAATACTACCAAACATTTTCAAGTGATGAAGATCAGGTTTGCTTCCTGTCCATGCTTCATATGGTGTCCTCCCCCGTAATACTCGTGTTGGCAGCCGATTAAGCACGTAAATTGAGTGTCTCACTGCCTCTCCCCACATAAAAGATGGAAACTTTGCACCTTTCAAGAAACTCCGAGTCATAGCAGTCACCGTTCGGTTCCTACGCTCCACCACCCCATTTTGTTGTGGAGTGTAGGGGGCTGTGTACTGTCGTTGAATGCCCGCATCTTCACAAAATTTCTCAAACTCATTTGAACAAAACTCTCCACCCCTATCAGTTCGAAATATCTTGATTTTCTGGTTTACTCGATTTTCAACAAGTAGTTTGAACTTTTTGAATGCACTGAATGCCTCACTCTTTTGTTTCAACATATAAACCCACATCTTCCTACTGTAGTCATCAACAAGCAAGAAAAAATATCGATTACCTGCTGGGGTTGAAGGTGAGATTGGTCCACAAATGTCTCCATGAATGAGTTCCAGCACTTTGTTGGCCTGAAAATTCGCTTGACTCGGAAATGGTTGCCTTGACTGCTTCGACATTAGACATCCCTCGCATTTCTTTGCTGGTTGTTTTAACTTAGGCAAACCATACACCATCTGTTCTTTTGCCATCAGCTCCATTGCCTGGAAATTTACGTGCCCAAGACGGGCATGCCATAGCCATGTCTCTTCGTCTGCATTATTCAATAAGCACATTGGCGCACTCTCCTCGAGGCTAATTTTGTAAAGTCTGTTTCCCGACTTTTTCACTTTCATCAGTAGTCGTTCATTTTTGTCATACACCCACAAATAATCACCATTCATTACTACACGATTGCCCTCTTCAGATAACTCACCAAGGCTGATTATGTTATTGCATAGGGTGGGGATATAGTACACATCTTTCAAAATTTTCTCCTCACCATTTTTGCACTTAAACGAGACAACTCCCTTTCCTTCAATGCTTACCTTTGATCCATCGCCGAACTTCACCTCTCCTATCACCCTTTCGTCCAGTTCCTTGAATTTTCCTCGTTGCCCGGTCATGTGGTTACTAACCCCATTGTCTAGATACCAAACTTGTGACTCCCTTTGTCCATCGATCTCTGTTCGAAACTGTGGTGTTATCGTTTCTTTCTTTAGCAGCATCTCTCCCACTTTCTCAACGATCAACAGCGCTGGTTCATCCTCTTGAATTCTCGTGAGATTAACCTGGTTATCTCTTTCCCTTCGAGGTTTACGACATTCGTTTGCGAAATGTCCAAAAGCATGGCAGTTGTAACACCTCACCTGACTCCTGTCTCGTGGTCCACGACCTCCATTTCTCCCACGAAACTCTCCACTACCTCGAGCTCCATCTTTGTTGGTCCTTCTCTGCCACTCCTCTCGAGTCATTAGCAATTGACCATCATTGTTTTCTTTCTTTCGCCATTCCTCCTCTGTCAATAGGAGTTTCCCTTGACTCGTTTCAGATTGCCCACGAATTCTCTCTTCATGCGCCTTTAAAGAGCCAATGACCTCCTCCGTAGACATCTCTTCCAAGTTTGCAAATTGCTCTATGACAGATGCGATTTGCAAGAACTTCGAAGGAACTGCTCTGAGTATTTTCTTCACCACGTATGCCTCCTCCAACATTTCTCCCAACGCCCTGATATTGATAACCAAGCCATTCATTTTCATGTAAAACTCATCCAGTGGCTCCGTCTCTCCCATCCTTAAAGCCTCGAATTCACCTTTTAACGTCTGTGCTTTCGCCTTTTTCACTTTGTCTGCACCAAGACTCATCGTCTTGACAGCCTCCCACGCCTCCTTGGCCGTTTTCTTTTCTAAGATAGCCATCAACACTTCTTCAGGAATCCCTTGATAGATGACAGCCAATGCACGCCTGTCAAGTTTTTCTTCAATCGCAACCTTAGGATCCTTTGGTTCCACCGCATCCAACACACCATGAGCTTGCATAAACACCCTCATTTTGAGTTCCCATGTCGCATAGTTTGTTTTTGTCAACATCGGATAGCTCAGACTAAAAGACGTCTCCTTGGCCTTGACTGGTTCCTGGGTGCCCATTTTGTGTATAGTATGATGACAGACACAAGCTCTGATACCACGTATAGAGTATGTAACTGAGAGAGAACAATATTGGAAGGAAAACAACTATCTACTCGATATATTAGAATGAAAGATTACAAGGATATTTAAAACAAAAATTGCTAAAACAGAATGCATGATAGTAGCATATCACTTCCTAACAAAATGCTACTGCTTTATTCTCTCCTAATTGACTCCATGAAATACTCCAACTAATGAGACTAAGTCTAGCCTCAAATCTCGGGCTAAACAGAATGGAAACAACTCAAACAAATAACTAATACATTTATTAAGACATGTTTAGATTAAC
This sequence comes from Saposhnikovia divaricata, assembly GCA_036435485.1. Taxonomy (NCBI): domain Eukaryota; kingdom Viridiplantae; phylum Streptophyta; class Magnoliopsida; order Apiales; family Apiaceae; genus Saposhnikovia; species Saposhnikovia divaricata. The sequence continues at coordinate 234,543,972 of CM071595.1, read as the reverse complement.
CCAACAATGTTATTGTCATGTATGCTGGTATCATATCGCATAACATTGTATGGTCAATAACTGATGCATGAAAAACAAAACCAGTCCTTTCAGCTTCTGTTGAAAAATGTTCAATTTCTTGAACATCCAAAATATAAAAATCCAGAGTACATTGAAGAATCCTTGAAGGCTGCCCAAGGACGTGGGTGCTGCATGGCATTTCCTAGCAATTCAGATAAGAATCCTCAAGCAGATGGTCGTGACCGTTGGTATTCATGGAAACAAGTGAAGTGGCCATGGGTTTAAATCTATATTTACAGCTTTCATCTTCTACCACATAAAAAAATTGTACCAGTTAAAGCTGGTATTCGAGGATGATGAATCAGCGATGGGGATAAAGATATAAATCATAAATGTATGTATAGATGAATGAATTTTCCTATGTCGCGGCTGTCATGAAATCGTTGGAAAATTTTTATCATTTGTTCAATAAATGTAGGTGTTTTCGATTTTGCAAGCTGCTTTTTCTCCTTTTATTAACAGGAGATCATGTATTTTTCCAATAATTAATAGTGTGGCGAAATTCAACCAAATAATTATACTCGTCCGGTCCATTTATATAAGGCAATTGACTTTTCTGCACTTAATTTAAAGTGTTTTGATCATATAGTAAAAATTAATATTTTTTTTAAATTTTCTTTTTCCAAATAAAAATAGAGTATTGATATTTTTATTCAAAAAAAGAAAATTTTAAAAAAAATAATTTTTACTATGTAGTCAAAATATTTAAAATTACGTGCAGAAAAGTCAAATGCCATATATAATGGACCGGGAGGAGTATTAACGATAAAATTACTTTTTTTTTTTTGGTAACCTCTTTTCTCGGAAGCATTTACTTATTTATGACTACTGGAAGAGGATGTACAAATTAAGTGCCGTACAAATTAAGTACCAAGCTAAAAATGATTGGCTATATTACATAAAATATTGATTATGTAAATTTTGTCGAATCTGTAAGATATTGTGTTCCGAGGGTATTGTGATTGGCTATATTTTAAAAATAGTATGTTATTAATATTTCAAGTTGTTATTAATGGAATATATAATTTTAATATATATAGAAATAAATGATGTGGCAATTCACTACAGGTCTCTAGAGGTTCGACAAATATAGCCAACATCAAGAGATTATCTATAATTATAGATAACTGTTTTGTCCCATTGGAGTGTAATTTTGTTTACACATTCTTTATAATTCTTATTTATGGTAATTAAATTTAAAATTTACCTAAGGATCTATCCCATTGGAGATGCTCTAACTATCGATATATGACCACTTTAACCTAGATAAATTCCAAATAAAATTAACTAGAACATTGCTGGGAGAAACACAATGACCACAAAACTGAAACAAAGTTAATTTCTTAACCACCAAAATAGCAAATTAATGAGAATTTAAAAGAAAAATAAAGTAATCGCTATAACTAAAAATGCTTATAGCATTCGAGAGCACTTTACTTTAGTTTCATCAAAATTTTGTGAGGGTCAAAATATTGTGGTGTAAAATAAACGGACCTATCAAGTATGATCATCAAACCCAACCGGCTTGCTCACTGTAATGCAATAAACCCAACAAATATCTTCAAATTTGACCAAACATACACAAACGCGCCCACACACACATATATAATATACACACATATATCACTACAAGAAACAAGTGCCAAACAGGTGCCTTTCCGACCGTCATTAAAGCGATCGTTGAAAAATAGAGACTTATAATGATGTTGAAAAAAGTCAGGCGTAATTGAATAGTAAAGTACTATAGACCATAAAGACGATTAATACTTACTCTTTAGCGACCAATAATTATGATCGCAAGTCAAGTCCCTTATTAGATTATGACCGTTGACAAGACATCCACGTCAGTGTTAGCCGATCAATCTTTACGATTACAGTGTCGGTCGATATTTTCTTTATCGACTTAAAACGTTTAAAAGCTCCTGGTTCTCCTTCTTAGTATATTACATTTTCAAACATGATACTACACATATATACATTATATAGAGAATATATATTATCCATCCAGCATCAATCCTTAACCCCTATTGTGATAGTTAATTAATCAATCCTTAATGCTATATATGCTATCATGTGTACCTAATTGAATCTTTTTCATCCCCTTTTCGAAAGTTTATGTATCTATGTTTGTTTGTTTATATATATATATATATATGATGTGGTGATCATAATTTAGGGATTCATGTATTGCATGTGTATATGTCACGTCATTCGATCCCATACACGTGACATTTAGCTGTACACAAATTAAGCCGGTCACGTCAGATGGGTCTCTTCCACGTGGTAGTGACACGTGGAATAAGCCATAAGTTAGTCAACGTGAATTGCGACCAGACAAAGTAAATAACGACCAGGTTTAATATGATTGACGTCGAGCGATCGTTATAAGCTAATAGCTACCTCTTTTGCGGTCGTGATAGGCACTATTTCTTGTAGTGTGTTCAATGTTTCCTTTGTACAATTCTATATTTTTCCAATAGATTAATATTTTCAAAACTAAACACACATGATATCATCATATAATGACTAAACCATATATATCCGTGGTGGACCAATTGAGGTAATGAATGTATAGTACTAATGAATTTTGCTCGTTCATTAACAATCATTTCTCTCTTTTAAATAAAATAATCATGAAAATAACTTAACATTCATTTAAATGAACAACAACGGGTAATATTAATTAAGGACCACGGCTTAAAAGTATTAATATCAAACATGTATACATTTAGTAGGTATCAATGGCTCCTTAAATGCTAGATGTAACATTTACAACGACTTTTTTTCAAACATGGTCTATATAGTCCTAAAGATACTGAAAAATAATTCAATTGCTTGCCAAAGAGAATTCAACGATGAGCACATTGAAGGCATAACTGAGGCGATACCGAGTCTCAACAATCCTGCTCCAACATTTTGTACAACAAGTGTTGGATATTGCGATTGACAAGTTCGAGACATATAAAATGGTAGTTTCATAATTATAAGAGCACCATCTTTTTAATTTCATCATTCATTTACGTAATGTTAATTTATCTTTATTTCTATAATTTTAACTTTATCAATCATATTATGTAAATTGTAAGTAATTAACGAGGATGGATATATCAAGGATATTTTGGATGCGGTGGAAAACACTGAAATAGTGATCAAAATAATGGCAGAGATAATAATTTTCGCGAAAACATGATCGTGAAGATAATATCAAGGATATTTTGGATGCGGTGTGTCATTAACGAGGTCGTCGGTAAGGATAGTTTCCAAGTTGAGGGCTGTGTTAAGGATGACGACACAATTGCTGATTAGTTAATATTTACTATGATAATTGAGCTTCCAATATTATCTTTCCTGCATATAATATTTTGATAGCTTCTGTCTAGTGATTGTGTTCATATTTTTTAACAATATATGTCATTTTGTAATTTTAAATTACTTTTGTTGGTTTGTATTGGTTGGTTGAACTTTGTTACGGTTGCATATATCCCGATAATGTGGTTTAATGCCATGATGTGATAAGATGAAAATTTGTTGCAATATTTACGTATATATAATGAATAAACCCCCTCTAGCTCCCTCTTGTCTTCCCAACCACCTTTTCCATTCTCAGATCTAAATCGCCCTTATCCATTTAAGTCTTCATCCCTCCAAAGGCCACCTTCGTTTCCGCCACTACTCTATTCTTTACCTTTCGCTTCTCTCCGTCGTGGTGTCTTGGAAGATCCGTACAACTCGCATCGAGGCTGGGTCGGTTGTAGACATTGCAAAAACTCACCTTTCACAATCAAAGTTTGTTCATCTTATTGGGGATCCCACTTTTGGCATGGCAATAACTGATATCTGGTAAGTAGATAGCTGGGGTACTATTTCTCCAATCTTAGTTTATATGATTGAGGTTTCTGAATACTGGGCTAACAATGGTTTTTATGTGTCAAGCTTAATTGTAATGCTACTGAATTTAGGGATGTTGGAACAGTTTGGATCACTTGGGATGTATTTGATTTCATTTTTAGTTTCAAGAATTTTTAAATTCTATATTGTTAAACGATCAGGAAACAAATCAGCTAATTGTTTTAGCCTGGTTGTATCGCTAGTTGGGGGTTTGTCCCAGCTGTGTTTTGTTCTAGTTAATGAAAACTCTCTATTACATTTTTATAAACACTTTTTCAGAAGAAATAGTTGTAAACGTTCTATTCCTTTTCTTTCTTCTATCTAGTGAATACAATAACGTTAGAAATAATTCGTAACTAATTTTAACGTTGAATTGGATTTGAACATTGAAAGTTGTTAGTCGAGTTTCTGAATGTTAGTTGTATGATTTTACATATCTGTTCTTGGTTTTGTTTTGTATCTAACGAAGTGAACAAGAACAAGCCAACTCAGTACTTTCTTTGCAAAATCCTTTATTCGATTCTCTTGAGCTAATAATATATCATATTCGTATTATATATACATGGACAGTCTATAGTTTGAATTGTAACTTTCATTCATTTGTTTTGTTCTGATTGTAATCTATTAGTTGATGGATAAATTGGTTGTGGATAGTAGGGTTTAGTGAATTGTGCTAGAGAAGAAAACTGGTCTATTCAGCACGTCATTTGTCAGCAGCTGGGAAGTAGGGTGATATTTAATTGCATCTTATAATTGTCTTATTATTTATCAATAATATATTCTCTTACCAGGTTGGTAAGTGACCAGGACATAGATCATAGGGGATTAGGGATCAAACCTGGCTAAAATTAGACATAGTTGGACATAGTTAACTATTTACACCTATTATGTGTCAAGTTTCATTTGGTATCAGAGCTTTGTTGTACTAACAATTCCATAATAGGAAGGTACAGATCATATGGCACACATTTATGTAGAGGGAGAATCATCAAATAAGCCACCACTTCTTGTTGGCACAGGAAATTATCATTCATGGAGACTAAGGATGGAGGTGCTTCTAAGCTAAAATCAAAAGGAATGGTTGGTTGTTAAAGATTGTCCATTTACCTTTCTAGATGGAAACGGCAAGCCAAAAGATGTTAATGATCTTACCGGGAAAGAATTGATAAAAGCAAGCTATGATGGAAGAGCAAAGTACACACTAATATGTGTTCTTTCAAATTAAGATTTTGAAGAGGTCTCTGCGTCACAACAAGGAAGATATGAGATACCTTAAAAATGCATTATCAAGCTACAACAAAATCAGACCAAGTATGTGTCAATCCAAAACAACAAGCTACCTTTAGTGACATAAACAAATCTACGATACTTATGACATGGAATGATGATGAGGAATGATGAATCAAGTGATGAGATGGCCAACCTAGCTCTTGTTGGTATTGATGATGAGGATACTATACATGGAAATATCAAGGAAGTCCTAATAGATAGTGATGACTCGGATTTGGATGACGATAATGGTGAAGTACACACATTTAATTTTGATTTATCTTCTAGTATGCCTACATTAAGTGAGCGAACCATGCAGGAACATAGTAATATATCTATTGTGGGTTCATGGAATTGAAAAATGAAAATAACGAGCTTGAAAGGAAGAACTCATCTAAGAAAATTAATTTCCTGTCTTATGGCTGAGAAGACTCCCACAAACAATCATGGTGATCGTATTGCTGATTTAAAGAAAAAGTAATTCAAACTTGAAGGAGTCAACAAGGTAATTCTAAAGAGGAATGAGGTGCTCATGAAGAAACTCCAGGATCCGATATCATTGAGGCTAGAGATGAATGTAATTTTCTTATCTTTTGCTGTAATAATATTAAGATAATGCATATTCAGGGTTTAATGAGTTGAAACAAATATCTGGTAATTATATGTTAGATATATTTTTTTAATATATAATATATCTTTCATATGATTTTTTGCTATTAAATATATAATTTTTTTTCATAGGTTTTCATTTTAGTCAATTTTAGTTCTTAGTATCTTGTTTACGTTATCAAATATTTTGTGTATTATTATTCATATATAATTTATTTTTATTTTTTTATAATATATTAACTTCAAAATTTATGAATTTACTTTGTAACATGTGGTAATAAACTTATCGATGATCTTGTCGAAATACGTGGTACATGTATAGTAAAAATCGTGTTAGGATCGAACTATTATGTTCAGCTTTGGTGTAACTTTTAATACAAATTAAATGTTCTAGCATATAACTTATGAGATGCACCAAATTTTATTATTATTTTTAATTCTTTTTGAATATTTGTTTCAATTAAATTTTCTAAAATTAAATGTATTTTTTGTAATATTTTCGGGTGCTTAAAAGTCTAAAAAATGACAAAATACCAATGATGTATAAATTATATAATTAAGATTGTTGCATTTGACATGTTGTCAGTTTATTACCAACATTAATCACCACATCTTCCAATCATTAATATTTACTTTCAAATTAAAACACATTAACTTTTTGATTTAAAACTAATTTTACAATCAATAATATATACCCGAAAATATCACATCATATTTCGGCACGATCATCCAAATTATTAAAATAAATAATGAAATAATATAATGAATGATAATTAGCTTATTGTTTTTTTAATTAAAAAATGTTTACTTTTAATTAATGATATCTTACTTTTTATAAACAACTAAAATATCATATCTTTCAATCAATAATATTTTTTTTCTAATTAAACACGTTAACTTTTAATTTAAAACATAATCTTTGAATAACCAATATATACCCAAAAATATCACACCATTTCTTATAATCATTAACAAAATATAATAAAAGTCCATATACTACGAATAATGACCTTTAGATTTTTAGTTAAAAATAAGAATCATTAGATGTAATGATTATATATAATATATGGTTAATTAATTTACTAATATGTATACCCGAAAATATCACACCACATTTTTCAATTATTAATAAAATATATTAAAAATCCGTAAAAATTGTTTATAATTAGGAAATATTAGTATAATCTGTAAACATGAGTATATAAAATTATAATAAATTAAATTAAAAATAATGATTATGGAAAATATAAATGTAATATTAAACAAAAAATAATGGTAATTAATTGATTGCTTTACTTTTAGTTAAATATATTACCTATTATAAAAACCTAAAAACATCAATCATATCATATCTTTTAATCATTAATATTTTCTTTCGAATTAAAACACATTACCTTTTTGATTTAAAAAAATCTTACAATCATTAATATATACCCGAAAATATCACACCATATTTTTCAATTATTAATGAAATATATTAAAAATTTGCATACGTTGTTTATAATAAGGAAACATTAGTATATTCCATAAAAATGAGTATATTAAATTATATTAAATTATAATTAAAAAATTAAGAAAAATAATGATTATATAAAAACATAATTTTATCTCTAATTGTTAGATTAAAACACCAAAATTTTCAATATATTAAAAAATAATTAAAATATCTTTAATTAAAAACACCATAGCACAGGTACTGAAAGTTTGTCGGTTCGATTTTCGGCACGATCATCCTAATTATTAAAATAAATAATAAAATAATATAATGAAAACACGTTAACTTTTAATTTAAAATATAATTTTGTAAAAATTAATATATACCTAAGGATATCGCCCCATATCTTTTAATCACTAACAAAATATAATAAAATATAATAGAAATCATTATATTACGAATAATAATCGTTTGATTTTTAGTAAAAAAATCTGAACCGTTAGTTCTAATGATTAAATATATTATATAATTAAATTAATTTACTAAAATTTCAAGAATGAACCCCATCAACGACATATTTATTTCAAAATTTTGTAATATAAGTTTTAAACTAGGTATTTCATTCATTAATTTTTTATTAAATAATTTAAATTAAAAATAAAAATAAATATTATAAATAATGATTATATAAAAATATAATTATAATATAAAGTAAAATTTATTAGATATCAAAAAAATCCGTGCATCGCACAGGTTATAACGTAGTATGATTTAAATTTGATAAATATTAAAATTTTATAAAAAAAAGAAACAATTTTTTAATTAGAAATTATTAGAGAAAAAATAGTTTAATTGGACTTTCAATAATTAAAAATTAAATATTAATAAAAATTTAGACCCTCACTTTTATTTATTTGGATATTTGTTTAATAAATATTTTTAAGTTTTGTTATAAATTTTATTATAAATACTTATTGGATAGGTTTCTTCATCAAATTTTTTTTGTTTATTAAACTGATTGGGTATTCGTGCCTGAACCAAAATTCTCGAAAAGTTACGAAACGTTTATTCGTTGAAAATATTATTTAAGTGACCAATCTCAAATTTCAAGTCATTCTAACGAATGGAAGTATTTTATTTGGATTTAAAATGTTTAAATCAAGTTTCGGTTCTGAATAAAATAAAATTGGTCATTTTCAAAATAGATAAATCTTTTGACCAATATTTTAACTAGAATAAATATTTAAAATATATTTCCTGAATTATAAATATTTTGGGAATGTAGGAAATATTTTTTGAGTCATTAAAATAATTTTCTCCAAAATATTATAAATTTATGAATCAGGAGAAAAATTATATTAGATATTCCTGGAGCTAGATAAAATTAATCATTGATATTCTATCAATAAATATTAAAATACTTGAGTCTTTTTTATGATGTGAAGATATTATGAGTACATACATTGAATACTTATCGAATAAAAACTTATCGTTTTTAAAAGTGGCTCGATTTCTTTATGGAGTACTAAAACTATTATATTCCTTGTTTTAGCTTGTTGCATGTTGCAAGGAGATCTTAAAAATATCAAATTTACATATTTTTTTTTTTAGATCTTATTGCCTTATGTGTAGAGATAAATTTCATAAAATATATGATTTGATTTTTCAATATAATGAAATATCTCTTAAATTTATATTCAAAATATAAATTGGAAGATAAATTTTGCTAGCATTCAACATTTCACTTCCAGCCGTCAATTAAATGGATGACTTAATGAAGAGGATGTACATGTATTTAAATTTTAAATTTAATCGTAGAAATATCAAAATAAATAATATATCGAAGATATGAGTTAAGGCTTAATTCCTAATAAAATCTATAATTTAAATGGATGCGTATAATATATTAAAATTTTTTTTGATATTTAGCTTCAAAATATAAAACATACTCAATCTAAAGTTGTATAAATATCAAAAAAAATAAAAAATATTATCATGAAGAATACGACAAAGAAGTTGAAGGAATCACATGTAGCTTCTAAACAAAGTAAAAAATACATGACTTAATCATTTCTTGAAAAAAATGAAACATACTCAATCTAAAGGCAATTTCGAAGAAGCCTAAATATAATATATGAAGACAAAAGAAATTTTCAAAAATAACCAAATTAATGGAATGAGCAGGTGTTAAAATTCTGTACATTTGTCTTTACTTTATTTCAAGAATAGGAATCTTCATAAACATTTGCAGTAGAAGTGTAGTAGCATCTTACAAACTTGTATAAATACAAATAATTTTTTTTAATTACTTTAAAATCATGAAAAAATAAATCTACACCCGAAAGAAAGAAGTGCCATTGTTGAAATAAAATGATATATATTTTTTTATGAATTTACATTCAAGTTTTTCTTTTTGGTAAAATTTACACTTAAGTTAGTTAATAGTCTTTTAATGACATATATAGCTAATCCAATACACATAGTATAGTAAGATCAAACTTTTCACCTTGGTTATATATATATATATATATATATATATATATATATATATGAGAAGGTTCAAAAGAAAACTTTTTTTTGGAGAAAACTAGAAACCATAATCTTGTCCATCAATTAAAATCTCATTTGATGGTTATTATTAATGCATTAATTTTTTAAATTTTAGTTTAAAAAGGTAAGTAAGATTGTTGTTATATATGTCATAATTTTGTCATTTAATGAGTGCACATTAAATGCATGATTTGCACATATTGTTGACTTTCATAAATAACTTGCTATATTCATACTACTTTATTTTACATTGTTGATTTATTACTTTATAAAATTGTAAGAATAATATATTAATAATTTAAAATACTATTTTTACTACAACGCCTACTAGAATCCTAAATTTAAATAATGAAAATTGTAATAAAATTATAAACTATAAGTATTCTACTCAATCAAGTATTTAAGTGAGATACAAAAATATTTGATTAAGATTCCACTAAGTGTTCAACTAAAATAGTACTTAATATTTCGCTAAGGTTCTACTAATTGTTCTTAATATTATGTACTTAATATTTTTTATCATCATAATTTTATCGTATTAAAATTTACTAAATTGTATTAAGTATTCTACTACGTACTCATTCTCGTATTCTACGGATTTTATAATTTTAGTCTACTATGTATTTTCGTAAATTATATTAGAAAAAAAAATATAGTTCTATTATGTGTTCTGCTAGGTTCTACACAATGTTCTTGATATTATTCTGATTTTATTATAAAAGTCAAAGATTCTATTATATGTTTTACTAATTTTATTTAAGATTTCACCAAGGTTCTCGTAAATGTTTTAAAAATGGTAGATTCTATTAAGTGTTCTTAACATAATCGTAGATTTTATTATATATTCTACTAGGTTTTACCGAATGTTCTTGATATTATATTATGTGTCTTGATATTATATTATTAAAAAAATTATCATTGTAATAATATCAAATTAAAAAAAAATTAGGTACCCTAGTAAATGCTTAAAGAACATTTGAGTGAATCTTGGAAGAACACCTAAAAAATTTATTATTAAGTGTTCTACTTAAAAGAACACTTTAGTGAATGTTTGAAGAACACTAAAAATTTAATAAAAAAAACATTTAAGAGAATCTTATGAGAACACTTAGTTGAACATGTTTAATCTAAAATATATTTTTTAATAATTAAAAATATATAATAGAACACTTAGTACAATCTTATTATTTTTATCAAATAATAATAAATTTTCTAATTTCATTTAACTAAAATTACTTAAAAAATGCTTTAGAGAATCTAATATCTAACAAACGAAACACTAAAGAAAATCTTAAAAGAACACTTAGTTGAACAGGTTGAATCTCAATAAATTTTTATAAGATTGATTCTTAAAATAATTAATGAAACACTGAGTTTAACACATGTTAGAATGTTATTATTGTTTATGATAATCTAAATTAAATTAAATTTTATCTAAATGATAATTAATTTAAAATTTATGGAACACTTAATAGAATCTTAAAAAGTGAATCTTGGAAGAACACTTCAAAAACGATTAAAATAATAATTTAAAATTTAACAAACGAAACATTTAAAAGATCTTAAAAGAACACTTAATTGAACATGTTGAATACTTGAATCTTAATAAGAAAATTTTAAATTTTATCTTAAAATAATTAAGGAAACACTCAGTAGAACAAATGGTAAAATATTATTATTGTTTTATGATAATATAAATTTTATTTTATATAACTAATAATGAATATATAACTTGTGGAACACTTTATAGAATCTTAAAAGAACATCTGAATGAATCTTGGAAGAATACATAAAAATGCTTTAAAGAATCTAATTTAAAATTTATTAAACGAAACACTTAAAAGAATCTTACAAGAACACTTAGTTAAAGGGGTTGAATCTAGAATATAATTTCTTTAATGATTAACAAAATATATAACAGAACACCTAGCAGAATCTTAATAAATAATTGAAAAGAAAATATTAAATAAATTAAAGAAATGAACAATATCTAATTAATCTATAATAAAATAGTCAAGAGAATCTTATTGAAATTTAATTTTATTGTGCAATTATATGATTGATAGCATTTAAATTTGATTGTACTATTTCCATTATTAGTCAAATTTTAAATTTGTTAGTTACTATAAAAATTAACGGTGTAGATTATGGTCTCTAAGTTTTCTATCTAAAGAACATTTGAGTGAATCTTGGAAGAACACCTAAAAAATTTATTATTAAGTGTTCTACTTAAAAGAACACTTTAGTGAATGTTTGAAGAACACTAAAAATTTAATAAAAAAACACTTAAAGAGAATCTTATGAGAACACTTAGTTGAACATGTTGAATCTAAAATATATTTTTTAATAACTAAAAATATATAATAGAACACTTAGTACAATCTTATTATTTTTATCAAATAATAATAAATTTTCTAATTTCATTTAACTAAAATTACTTAAAAAATGCTTTAGAGAATCTAATATCTAACGAACGAAACACTAAAGAAAATCTTAAAAGAACACTTAGTTGAACAGGTTGAATCTCAATAAATTTTTATAAGATTGATTCTTAAAATAATTAATGAAACATTGAGTTTAACACATGTTAGAATGTTATTATTGTTTATGATAATCTAAATTAAATTAAATTTTATCTAAATGATAATTAATTTAAAATTTATGGAACACTTAATAGAATCTTAAAAAGTGAATCTTGGAAGAACACTTCAAAAACGATTAAAATAATAATTTAAAATTTAACAAACGAAACACTTAAAAGAATCTTAAAAGAACACTTAATTGAACATGTTGAATACTTGAATCTTAATAAGAAAATTTTAAATTTTATCTTAAAATAATTAAGGAAACACTCAGTAGAACAAATGGTAAAATCTTATTATTGTTTTATGATAATATAAATTTTATTTTATATAACTTGTGGAACACTTTATAGAATCTTAAAAGAACATCTGAATGAATCTTGGATGAATACTTAAAAATGCTTTAAAGAATCTAATTTAAAATTTATTAAACGAAACACTTAAAAGATTTTACAAGAACACTTAGTTAAAGGGGTTGAATCTAGAATATAATTTCTTTAATGATTAACAAAATATATAACAGAACACCTAGTAGAATCTTAATAAATAATTGAAAAGAAAATATTAAATAAATTAAAGAAATGAACAATATCTAATTAATCTACAATGAAATAGTCAAGAGAATCTTATTGAAATTTAATTTTATTGTGCAATTAATGCAATTATATGATTGATAGCATTTAAATTTGATTGTACTATTTCCATTATTAGTCAAATTTTAAATTTGTTAGTTACTATAAAAATTAACGGTGTAGATTATGGTCTCTAAGTTTTCTATCTAAAAAGTTTTCCCTAGATCTTTACTCTATATATATATATATATATATATATATATATATATATATATATATATATATATATATATATATATATATATATATATATATATATAATTTTCAAAATCCTCCCACAAACAATGCATCAAGAAAACATGCGCGAAAAAACTAATTTAAGAATGATGAACACATATAAATTAGAGAATGTGGTAATCCAATACATTATATACATTGGTTTTAGAAAGAATGACCAAAATACATCAATTTTGTTGTCTCCTTACCCAAAATACCCGTAGGCGTTGCTGTCCGCCCTTTTTAACCATGAACTACGCATGGTGGACATGCACAGCCTAAGATACGCATTACAGAGTTTCATATCCTGGATCACGCAACACCCAAATGCGTGATGACGTCATCATACGTCAATTTTCAAAAACGCAGCCGGCGTCTCTAGCGAACTCCAATCGCCTCTCCCCCGTCCAGTACTTTCAGGCATCGTCCACAACCACTGGGCACATCAAAAGGAAGACCAAACCTCCCTCTCTCTTTTCCCTTGTTCCGTTATTGATTTTGGTCCCACAAGGGCGTACATAGACCAATCGAAAAACCTAATCGGAAACGAGTTCATATTTTGGGGTTTTCAAATCCGGAAAAAAAAAACAAAAATTGAATTGTATATGCTTGTAGAGGGTGAGATGGTGATCATTTTGGTGTATGGTACGTGACTGAACGATGCTTGGATGATAGTGAACGAATAGGTGGCCGGAATTTTGAAAAAATCGCCATCAGTCGTCTCTCTCTCGCCTTCGACGAAGACGATGAGCAGTTGTTCAGTTACGCATTTGAGAGCACTACAAGAAAAACACGATCCTGCAACACATTTTCACCGTTGTCTGACATGCGTTTTTTTCGTTGTCTATCCGGCAGGTGTCTGTTTGAAGGCAGACAACAGTTATTTAGCCGATGCGTAATAGACGGTAACACAACAGTTTTAATTTGTTGTTAAAAATTATGTAACACAACAGTTATATAATCAAAACCGTTACTGGAAACAGCATGATGCAACAGTTTTCTGACTAATAGACAACATGTAATAGACGTTATGCAAAGGGTTCTCAATCTTGCCAGGTTCTTTTTCAAACAACAGTCACATGTAATCATCTGTTGTCTGAAATCCTAACCGTAACAGTTTTATTGCAACCCCGTCATCTCCGTTGGTGTTAGACAACGGAGTACACAAACACACATGTAGTCGTTTTTGGGGTTAGACAACCGTTTGTTACAAGCATTAACCATTGTGTAAGCATTTGACAACAGTTAGTAAAGCAGCTCAATTTTGGTTCACTGTTATCCGAAAGCTCTTTAGACAACATTTTAAGTGTAACACATATTGTAGTTGAAGTTTTCAGACAACGGTATATTGTAGTTCACCGTTATAAAACGATTGCAGACACAACAGTATAACAATGTATAACAATGCTATACTGTTGTCCCAGTTTTGTTCGTACAATGGGTATTTTGATTTAAAACACCGTAATCTGTTTAAGCGTAGACTTTTTGCAAATCAAATTCACATTTCATACAAACCACGAATGGAATCTGAAAACTAAATTCCATCAATCAACATTTGGTTCAACCAGGTGACAAACCAAATGAGCAAATACATTATGAAACAAAACGATACCAAACACAAAAGAGATACCAAACACAAAAGAAAACGACGAAATAGATACCAAATTAAGACCGATCAATCCACCAAAAACACAAAACAAGCTAATAGAGTTCACCGAACACCAAATACATCATCCCATCACCAACTATACATAAAACTTCCACTTCACTACTAGTTCATAACAGTTCATAACAAGAGAAAGAACCAGACTATAGAACCTAACGTGCATAGCGTTTCATAAAATATTTCGCAATATCAGTCCTGATCTCGTTAATGTCCTCATCAGTATAAACCAAGCTCGACCTGCGCATCCACTGAAAAATAACCAAAGGTTTTTTGTAAGTCACATATTTTTACTAGTATCCTAAAGAACCAAGTACGTCTAAAGTTGATCAGAAAACCCATAATAAGTGAAATTCTCACCTTAGCAGCAAATTGAAGCTCTTTGTCCTCAACGATTTCCTTCATGTACCTCATCACGAACATGCCACAGTCCTTGCTCCCTGTCTGCAGTGGAACTCCCTGAAGTACCAAATAAAAATTTATTTACAATCTCCTTCGATGACATAAATAAAATATGATGAGAATGAATTAATACCGCCATGTTCTCCCATAATATTTTCTTCTTTGAAACCTTGTTCAGATCCTCCTTGTACATTTTAATGGCGCTGTAACAAAATTAACATTTATCAACAAAAATTCAAAGCACAAAAAGATATGGTGTATTAAGGTTCAAGAATCAATACACAAACTTTAGAATTTGAACTTACTTGTCGACAACATCCACCCATTCCTCATTTGCAATTCGACGTTTTAGAGGGTCCATGTAGTAGACAATCTCTGCCTCAGGATTTGCAACAGTCAAAGTCCAGTGGTTCCTATGCAAACATGAACCATGGAGCAAGTTTGAAATTAAAGCTCAAAAATTTATCTGAGAATGTCTAAGTAGCTAGTTATGGTATGAACACTTACACGGCATTGTAAGGCATGAGAAAGTATTCATCTTTCTTAGCATTCTTAAATCGTGCAGCGAGTGCACGCGACCTCTGCCCTGCATTACCACATCCAATGGCACCAATCGTGCTAGGATCTACGAAGCTTATCATGTTGGTCATCTTATGCTTTTTCACAAATTCATTTAAGAGGCTACATATAACATTAAGTAGTAGTGAGTACAGATTCTCAGTTTTATTGTGGGACTATCTACGAAAAAATGAAAGAAATTGCAGAGAAACTTACTTAATAAAAAGGCAAATGAGAGACCCTGCAATTTCACCTCCAGAGCACACTGCATGTATATCTGATAAGAAAATGACTTGCTTCTTTGTAGAGCCAAAGGCTTCTTCGCTTAGCTGAAAAGACATTGTCCGTTCATCAGCCAAGGAATCCTTTGCCCATGTCCACAAACGCTTCAATGCAGAAGGATAATTTGCATCCATCTCAACAAAAAGCTCTGCTCGAACATCTTCAACTACTTTATAAGTCCTTTTCATTTTCTTGTGATGACCTTTCTTATTTTTCTGAAAAAATGCACGTGAAAATAGTAAGAAGAAACAGTCTAAATAAACATACTAGATATACTAAGCACACTAATAGAAAAACAATCTGACCTTTGAGAAACCATCGGAAGTGCTATTGTTTCCTATTGCTATCAGGTTTCTCGGCCATGCAATAAAAGTTCCTATGGCTTGTTCCACAGTCACAATGTCATCACCGATAGGGAAGGGAATCTTAGCACCGCACTGAATGACTCGAGTGATTGAAACTCTTGCATTCTCTTCTCCAAGTCTTACTCCATGGATTGTCTGCTCACATCCATCAAGAACTAGTACTTCATGAATCTCTGCATAAGCTACAACGTTGCTCAGCGATCCAACAGCCAATTTGCAAACAGAACTACCGGATGCATTCACTTTCACTTCCTCACCTATCTTCTTTTCAACAACAAACTTACAATCTCCATCCTCACCATCCACCTCACCATCCACCTTACAATTTCCATCCTCACCAGCCACCTTACAATTGGCATCCGCACCAGCCACCTTGTTATCATCCTTAATGTCACCAAAATCAACAAATATAGTGTCAATCATTTTCACTTTATGAACATCTTTATCTTGTTGAACATTATGCATCTTCCTTGCACTTTCAGGTGATTCAAGATTCTTTACACCTACATCTACATCAATCCCACCGTTAGAGTGACAACTTGCTTGTTGAGAAGCCTGTTTCGGACTACCATCTTGTCCCACAGTCTTTGTCAACAACTCCGCTTTGAGCTTTTCCACTACATCAGCCCAAACTGCATCTCTCTCTTTAATAACCTTTGCAGTCTCCTCTTCCACGCACTTCTTAACTCTCTCCTGTATCTTTTCATCCATGGTCTTGGCTTTATTTTGCCTTGGAAGATCGAAGTAAACTGACTGCTTCACAGTAGTTCCTTGGCCACGTACTCTTCCTGGATGCTCAGGCTTACCAAGCGCCATTGTCAAAACATCATTAAGACCGTCCACTTTTACTTTCCCTTCCTTAACCTCCGCCTTCAACTTTGCCTACAATTTCAAGTGTACCATATATTCAAAGTTTGCTAATAGTTTAGAAAAAAGGTTGAAAGCATGAACTAATGAATACTTTGAATTAAAATACAAATTAATAACTTACAATTTCCTTAGCTTTTTCTGCAACAGCATCATTTAAAAAATTACCATCTTCGTCCATCCTTGCTATGATCCAGCAGTCCGATCGATCTTCTAATTCCTCTTCATCCGGATGCGATTGAGACTGCATTCATATGTTGATTTATACCTTAGTAGCAGTATAAACATGTTTGAAAAAATAGTATGTATCCACAAATAAGCATGTTGTTTCATTATTACTCACCCATTCGTGCTCGAGGTTGGCATAACCTCTTCGAGACATCCGATGTGGGAATAAACTCAACTTGCTTCTTTTTGCATGTTCAACATGACATTCCCAGAACTCACCCGAGATGCGATTAGCAACAAATATGTCCCAATGCAATTTTTCTATGAAAGAAAAATCTGCAGGAGGGTGGGCCAACATTTCAGGCTGATCCCGATAAGGAAGAATGTATTTTCTGGTCAGCCGACTTTTAAACTCCCTCCATCTGCGACCGGCTGATTGTATAACCATCTTCTTGGCGGATGGAGGTACAACAAAAGCCATCTACATACATAAATAGGAAAACAAAAGTTAAGAGATGTAACTTGTAAGTAATAAAAAGAATAGATAGTACAAAAAAACAGAACTTTGCAAATTCATCTTACCAGCACACAGTCCCAAATCTTCGTCTTTATCTCCCCAGGAACACAATTCCAATTATCATGCCAGATTGGTGGTTTGGTTCTTCCCAAAACTCCAATATATGACTGCATCTCTGTCGCTTCTTCACCAAATGGCTCTCCTTTTTCATTAAAAGTCACAGTCAGTTTGATCCCCATGATCTTGCGTTTCAAAATTCGATGCATCGTTACACAGCCTCGCTTAAGTAGTTTTAGTCCTTGAGTATTGTTAGGCGTGGTAGCAAGTTTTCCTTTTTTCCTTTTCTTCGAAATTTGTTTTTGTAATTTTTCAGATATGGGATTCTTCTTCACAGATATTGGGGAAGAACACGAAGGAGTGGGGGTCAGAATGAGGGTCAGGTTGTTTAAAGACCTCGTCTTTCTTAAAGCCTTAATCACATTCAAGGTACATGGATGGGATGCAGATGGTTTGCTCTTCTTGAACTCTTTCTTCTTCATCACTATCCTCCGCGACGCTTTCTTTTTTGACTCAGTTTTCTTTTTCGGACTAGCCATAATCTATACAACACAAAAACAATGAATAAGTACATGTGACATGCTTGACATGACAATAAAACTACTCTAATTTATAAGACAAATAGACAACCATTAAAAGAATCCGCAAAATCAAAAATTCAGTTTTATATAAAAGCCAATGTATTAATCAGCATCAACAATTCCAATCAAGATTTTCAATCAAAAATATTTAAACTGTCAGTATTGAAAGAAGGCATATCATCACAAAAACTTATCACAAAAATTTACAGTTTGCATGCAAAACAAAAAAAAATATGTAAACACTAAAAGCATACGAAAACATTCAAAACACAACACATGGAGAAGTAATAGAGTAATTAACACTCAAAACAGAGAAGAGAAACTAGCCACAATTTGCAAGCAAAATTTCATAGCCAAAATTGCATATAAAGATGCAAAATTAAATGCATGTAATCGAATCAACTCTCAACAAACATCACCAAGCATATAAATAATATTAAGGTAAAAAAGAGGAGTTTTATGCTAAGAACATGTGAAAATCACCAAAAAATAAAAAACCCCCAAATTAGAAATGGGGTTTTAGGGTCAAAATAAATCAAAAATATAATATTAAGGTAAAAAAGAGGAGTTTTATGCTAAGAACATGTGAAAATCAAGAACCCCTAAAAATGGATGAAGGTTTGTGATATGAAAATCAAAAACCCCCAAATCTGATTAGGGTTTCATAAAATGGGTTTCATAAAATGGTTCATAATCAACAACGTACCAGTACAGTTGAGTTTGACAGTGAGAGAGATGAAAATCGCCGGTGAATCGCCGGTGAGAGAGAAGAGAGAAGTTTTTGTTTGAAAGAGAGAAGCGTTTGTTTGTAATAAAAGAGAGAAGCAGTTGTTTTTTACCTTATTAAAGTGGAGTTAGTAAAAAAAGGGGGAAAGTCTGAAAAATCAAAATGAAAAAGGGGGAAACAAAAAAAAAGAGGGGAAAAAAAGAGAGGGAAATGAAAAATCAAATGAACGGCTGAGATGCAGATCTGGTTTAATCTAACGAACCAGATTAGTCCCAAAATATATTTATATTTTAATTCTTAATAAAAGTCAAACAAAAATTTCCCAAAAAACGTACAACTTTTTGAAAATATACATACAACGGTTGTTATGTCTATAAACCGTTGTTAAAAAATCTATTTAACAACAGTTTCGACAATAAACCGTTATCTGACAACGTTGTCTAATATGTAAGTGAGCAACGGTTTTCCACCAAAACTGTTGTATATTACTATTTCCGACAACAGTTTCATTCTGAACCGTTGTCTGTTAACTGAAATTTTTAATTATCACAAAATTCAATGTCGATATAAAATTCTACATTTTATCGTATGGTTAAAACGTCGTATCCTAAATTTCCAATGTATAATTTTGAAGAAGTTTAACTTTTCATATTCGATATTTCTAACCTTTTATTGTAAACTTACATCGATTAGTTATTCATATATAACGATTTTACAAATTTACAATTACACAATGAAGACTATTATCTACTGTTTTGACTAAAATCGGTATTAATCGGTAGAGTCACCTTTACTGATTAATTGGATAATCGATGATTAGGGTTTTGACTTAGGATTTATAGTAGTGTTTGGACTTTATGGTTTACAATAGTGTTTAGGGTTTAGGGTTTACGGCTGAGTTTAGGGCTTTGACTTAGGATTTACAGTAGTGTTTAGGGTTTAAGGTTCAAAGTTTGATATGAATAACAGAATATAGAATATATGGTGGAGGCATTTTGTATTCCGTTATTCGTATTAATTGGTTTTATGTATCGAACATGTGTCTAGCTAGCAAGATCTAACGTGCACAATACCTTATTTCAGCCAGGTTCGACCCCTAATCTCTACGGTCTATGCGTCCTGGTCTCTTAGCAACCCAGTAAGAGAATATATTATTGATCAACGAATCGGTATTAACTACTGTATTAATCGGTAGAGTCACCTTTACTGATTAATTGGATAATCGATGATTAGGGTTTTGACTTAGGATTTATAGTAGTGTTTGGACTTTAGGGTTTACAATAGTGTTTAGGGTTTAGAGTTTACGGCTGAGTTTAGGGCTTTGACTTAGGATTTACAGTAGTGTTTAGGGTTTAAGGTTCAAAGTTTGATATGAATAACAGAATATAGAATATATGGTGGAGGCATTTTGTATTCCGTTATTCGTATTAATTGGTTTTATGTATCGAACATGTGTCTAGCTAGCAAGATCTAACGTGCACAATACCTTATTTTAGCCAGGTTCGACCCCTAATCTCTACGGTCTACGTCCTGGTCTCTTAGCAACCCGGTAAGAGAATATATTATTGATCAACGAAAATTCCCATTACATGATCCAATAATATATCTCTCTATGCACCCGTTGTTGATAGCAGCTTGCTGAAACACCTTGTCCCTTGAACCAAATGCTCTCTAAGAACTATACTACCCCGAGTACAATCTTCTCTAACAAACTAGTTCCTATACCATAATAAATAAATAAATACAACCGATTTCAATGAAAAAATAATTTTAATATATATAAAATATTTAACGAAACAAAATAAACCAATGAAATAAAGAAAACATATTTAGAATAATTGTGTCCGAATAAGACCACAATTATCGAGCTTGTCTCTCTTTCTATCCTCTCTTTCTATCCATTTTTTCCCTTTCTCTCTTTGTTAGCTCACTTTCCTTATTTGTTAGCTCAGTTTCTCCTCCATTTTTTCAGTTTCTTTCTATGTTAGCTCACTTTCTCTCAACATCTTCTTGAGAAACCATTAATCAGTGATTGAAGACCTCCATTAATACCATTTTAGTATTATTCACAACAAAATCTTGTTGTTGGTTCGAGGCTGCTGCGGAGCGAATCATCGGCTTGAGTATATATATGAGCCTCGGGCTTCTTCTGAAGACCTCAATTAGTTTCACGGATTCAAGACCTCCATTAATTTCATTTTAGGTAAATTCATTTTGAACACGTTAATGATTTCAGTTGTGTTAATTAATTTGATTTGTGTCAAAGAATTCATTTTGATGAACACGTTTTGATGTTTCTACACTTCAATTAGCGTTGGTTGATTTAGTTTTTATCGATAGTGTGGAACTTTGGATTAGGGTTCATGTTTAATAATTTGGGGGAAATAGTTCTCTCCTGTTTTTGGTCAACTTTGGGGTTGTAATTCTGTTTCAGTTCTAATAGTTTTTGCAGAATTTGAGTGATTAGTATACCAGTTGGCCTTGGAGTTTACGATTTAGTTAACAACTTAACATTATTTATTTCTTCACTGTATTGTCTTGTGTTATTGTCTTGTTTTACTGTCTTGTGTGTGTGCCTCACTTACACTTTAGAACTCCATGAGTTTTACTGCTATTGACACCATAATAACCATGTATGTCACTTTTTTTTTTCAGATGGTGATGGTTGTAATCACGTTTTGTGTTGGATTTGAGGTTCTATTCAGACGTCTATAGTGATTTCATATTAAAAGATGGATAGATCATGGTTAACAGCTGATAGAAGATCAAAAGAGTTTAAAATAGGGGTGGACGACTTATTAATGTTTGCATTTGAAAATGGGTATAATGAAGATAAAATATGTTGTCCATGCATGAAGTGCGCACATAGCAAATCATGGAAGGCTCGAATTGTTAGAAGCCATCTTTTTCAGCATGGAATTGATACAACATATACACGCTGGATTTGGCATGGGGAGCTAAATTTGGTAAATGAAGCCGACACTTCAGAATCTATTAATCAAGGCTCCACGACAATGGGTGAATCCAGCGACGATGATGATGATATTTCTTCAGATTCTTCAGATTTCATCAACCTGGTGAAAGGTGAGCATGAACCTCTGTTTCCTGGATGTGAGAGTTACACTACGATGAAAGCTTTGGTTAAGTTATTCAACTTGAAAGTGAAGCATGGTATGTCTGATTCATGTTTCTCTGAAGTTCTGTTATTTATTGGGACTTTGCTTCCGGAAGAAAACAATCTCCCTTCTTCCTTCAATGAAGCGAAGAAAACCTTATGTGCATTAGGAATGGGGTATGAAAAGATACACGCCTGCCCGAATAATTGTCTCTTATATCGTGGCCAGATAGATGAAGATGAGACTACTTGTCGCATATGTAAGGCCTCCAGATGGAAATTGAATAAGAAAGGAGAGGAACTGGAAGGAGTCCCTGCTAAGGTTTTATGGTATTTCCCTTTGATACCAAGATTAAGAAATATGTTCAATACACCTCAAATTGCAAAGGACATGACTTGGCATGAAACCGAGCGACAAATAGATAGTAAAATGAGGCATCCGGCTGACTCGATAACATGGAAGGATGTCGACCAAAAGTGGTCTGATTTTGCATCAGAGAGTAGGAACCTTCGGTTAGCTTTATCCGCCGATGGTTTTAATCCTTTTCGTGGGAACCGTACTGATTACTCAAGTTGGCCTGTTTTGCTATCAGTTTACAACCTTCCGCCTTGGCTTTGTATGAAGAGAAGGTATATTATGCTTTGCTTGTTGATATCAGGACCGACTGAGCCTGGAAATGATATCGATGTGTTCCTTCAACCACTTATAGAAGATCTGCAGGAGTTGTGGTGCGGGAAACAAGTGTACGACGCATATAAGAAAGAGTCATTCCTACTTAGGGGCATTTTATTATGGACAATAAGTGATTATCCGGCCTTAGGGAACTTGTCGGGAAACGTCATTAGAGGGTATAATGCTTGTACTGTTTGTGTTGATAACACAAATGCTACTAGGCTGGTTAATTATCGGAAGACAGTGATTATGAGGCATCGGAGGTGGTTGGACCGTCATCATCCATATAGAAGGCAAAAATCAGCTTTTGATAACACTGTGGAGAAAGGGGTTGCTCCTATTCCGTTAACTGGAGAGCAGGTTCTTGAAAGAGTACAACATCTAAAGGGCCATGTCTTTGGTAAGACACAACGCCAAGCTCGATGGAAGAAAGGTGAAGCTTGACCCGTTTGGAAGAAGGTTTCTATATTCTTCCAACTTGAATATTGGAAGTATTTGCCAGTTAGGCATGTTCTTGATGTGATGCACATCGAGAAAAATATATGCGAAGCTTTAATTCGAACTTTGCTAAATATTCCAGGAAAGACAAAAGATAGGGAGTCTGTCCGTCTTTATATGGCTGCAATGGGAATAAGAACAGAGCTGAGGCCAAAAACTCCCGGAAAGAAAGAGAAGGTACCGTTGGCATCATGGAACTTATTGAATGCAGAAAAAAGAACAGTTTGCTCGTCCTTTCTTAAAATGAAGTTACCGGATGGATTTTGTTCAAATATCAAGAATCTGGTAAATATGGAAAATCTTCGACTTGTTGGAATGAAATCTCATGATTGTCACACGATATTGCATCATTTGCTTCCAATTTCAATTCGGTCGGTACTGCAAAAACAAGTCAGGTACACAATAATAAGGTTTTGCCTTTTCTTCAAGGCAATTTGCAGTAAAGTCATCGATGTAGATAAATTGGAAAAAATGCAATCTCAGTTGGTGGAAACATTATGCCAGCTGGAAAAACACTTTCCTCCTTCGTTCTTTGATGTGATGATCCATCTCTCAATTCATCTTGTAAGAGAGGTTAAGCTTTGTGGGCCAATATTTCTACGTTGAATGTATCCTTTCGAGAGGTATATGAAGGCGTTTAAGGGATATGTACGAAACCCGGCTCATCCCGAAGGCTGTATTGCCGAGGCATATGTTGCCGAAGAGGCCGTTGAATGTTTGGTGAATTTTGAAGAAGGTACCATAGGATTGCCAAAAAATGCTAGGCATGAGCAGAATGCAATTAGCAGACCCTTATCTGGTGCGACAATGATAAAGCCGAGCAAAGAGGACTTGCACCTAGCACACTTGTGTTCTCTGCAAAATAGCAAGGACGTTAGGCCATATTTTGAGTAAGTTACTGACATGTGTGTGTGTGTGTTATTTCCTTTTCTTTTTGCATTTTGATTAAAATATTAATGTAACTGATTTTACTTGTAGTGAACATATGGCAACTTTGATGACAAGATACCAGCAACATGAAAATGACCAAGTCTGGCTAAAAAACAAGCAAAATGATGAATTCCCCCAATGGTTCCGGAAAAAGGTAAGCTTTTTATTTTTACACATTCTACAAATTATAATTATGATATTTATTTGTATTGAATAATTAGTTTAAATCAATTTATTTTTGGACAGATTGAATCAGAATTGTTGCATGAACATAATAACATACGTGATGAGATAAGGTGGATTGCAGAAGGTCCTAACAAGATTGTTCCTACATTCAGCGGTTATAAAATAAAATGGTGTTACCTATAGTACCAAGGAGCGCGATGATAATCGACAGGTTCAATGTAGTGGTGTTTGTGTTGTTGCGGATGCATTAATGGTTGTCGGTAAGGATAAAACTGTTGAACATACTTCACATAGCTACTATAGAGTTATAACAAGTATATGGGAGTTAGATTATAACAACTTTAGAGTCCCTGTATTTCGTTGTAATTGGGTAGATATGAACAAAGGGGTTAAGCTAGATGACTTGGGATATACATTGGTTAACTTAAACAAATTAGGTTTTGTAAATGATCCTTTTGTGCTAGGGAAACATGTTAAGCAAGTCTGCTACATTGATGATCCTCTCGACAAACACTGGTCTGTTGTGTTGATATTACCAGAAAAAAACTATTATGACCAATTTGATGCTGAAAATGATGGATCGGTAGAAATAGAACTTGAGAATGAGCTGCACGTGCCAATATTCCCCAATGTTGACGAACTTGACGAGGAAAAATCTAGTTATATGCGGGAGGAAGAAGAAGGGATTCAACTTCCATGATGGTAATATATATCATTGCATTGGATTGAAGTTCAATTATTTCAACATATTTAACTCCATGTACTGCTGACTTACTGATTATGTGAAACTCATATTATTTAGATGTGCTTCTACTGATCAAAAGTTTCATCTAAAGGAACCCCTTCATAAGATTACTTTAGCAGTGGTAAAATCATCATCTAGTTGAATTTTGACTTCTCAAGTTGTGAATGTTTCGACTTGATGTCTCTTTTTATAATAGATGATGATTTTACCATAGCTAAAATAATCATTCGAAGGACATACAAGTATGGCTACCGTGGACTGCAGCAAGAGGACTCTGGAGAGATGCTATCTATTATAGATTATACACCTAAATTTTTTTTGCTCTATAAACTTCTCCAAATTAAGGTTAATGTTATATTTTATGTTTATGCAGATTTAACGGTGTCAAAAGAAGACCTTGGAAAGAGTGGATACGCAGCAGGATATTACCAAAGACAAGAAGCAAATTGTAATGTCGTGCTGGTGCTAGTATTAAACCAAACTCATTTCGATTGTAATGTAAAAGTACTCCATAACTGTCCAACAGAGTTGGTGTGCTCTGTTACTAACTAGGAGCTCTGTATTGTATCATTACTTCTATTCCGATGGATTTTGTCAATTTGTCAAAGTAAGAGATTTGTGTATTGTCCGATTGGACTAACTTGATAATTTACGGAAGTATTTGGTTTTCCAAATTTGGTTGAGTACTTTTAGTTTGCTAGTCTCTTGGTTGGTTGATTTTTAGTTTGCAAATCTGTTGGAATTGGCAGATTATTGGTTTGGTTTGTGTTGGATGTAATATGTACATGTAATTTTTTTTTTCTATCCTTACTAAACAGACAACAGTTATTCTAGCAGGCAATGTTTATAACCGTCTTCTAAATAGGATCAAACAACAGTTTTCTGCTCTGTTGTATGAAACCCATTTATCTCACAATGTTAATAACCATTGTCTATCAACTTTCCTTCTGACAACGGTATTTAAAACACATTGTCTGATTTTCCATACAACAACACTTCCAATAAACTGTTGTCTAACTTACACCACGGCTTTGTCCAAAAGCGTTGTCTGAAAATAATATAAAGTTGTCTACATACAACAGTTCTACACACTTGTATGAAAAGATTCACACAACACATATATTCTAGAACTGTTGTCTGATTTTATTAGAGCGTACCGCTCAGACAATGGTTGCAAAACTGTTGTCATAAAAACACTCCGACAACAGTTTTACGAGGACAAAACTTTCACTGTTGTTTATTTTTTCGGGACAACAGTTTTTTGTTTAACTGTTGTGTGAAATGTGTTGTCTGATTGAGTATTTCTTGTAGTGGAGATGCGTATTCGCGACTGTGCATCCTCAACATGTGTATCTCGAATACGCATGTGGCAGCTACTTTCCATTTTTTGAAGACCACGCATATGAGACATGCATGTATTGTGTACGCATGTGAAACATTATTGGTCCGTGGGTAAAAAATGCGAGGGTTTCTCCCTATGGGTATTTTGGACACCTGGAATTAAATGGTGGGTATTTTGGTTTTTCACCCTTAGTTTCAATGATGAACACATATAGCTTCCAATACACATAGTTTTAATGATGAACACATATAAATTTGAGAATGAGGTTAAAAAAAACCCCACAAACAATGCATCAAGAAAACATGCGGGAAAAAGATTACAAAATAGTAGGTTAATATACATAAATTTATAAAATTTAATTTCAATATATAATGATTAATTTAATTTATGACATCTTACTCGTTATTAATATTTTTTGTTATATAAATTTTATTTTAAACGAATATTAAGATGGTGTCTTGGAAGATAATTAGGATGTATTTAGTTTTAAAAAGTTTTATTTAATTTTTAAATTTTGCTATAAGAGAAAGTATTGGTAAATTTGATTTGAAGAGAGAAAAAAGTGGAAGTCTACCATAATATAAAATTGTAATTTTGACTAAAAAAATGATATTTTGAAGAATATTAAGATGGTAATTTGATTTGAAAGAAAATTTGTAATAATATTAAGATGAGAATTTGATCTTATCACAACTTAATGTTAATTGTATTTGGAATAAATGCAAATGATCCTAGGATCTTAATAAAATTTTTGAACTAATATCTTTTAATATAATAATCCTTAAATAACCTATATCATAGAAATAATGCTATAATTGTTTCTTCATATATTTATATATCTTCATTTCTTATCATGCACTAAATTGATCTTATCACCTTAATTTTAATTAAATAAGTGGCATAATAGCCGTCTTAGCCCAGTATCTCTCCATCCCTTCAAGTTGAAAATATCTGCTTATCCTCACATTTCAACTGGCTGCTAGTTTCATACATCTGGATCTGTGGTTTTAGTAAATATCCATCTTGTCATGCTATGATTAATCATAGACTCGTTTCAACAACTTTCCAAATTTGGTATAACTATTTCAGTGTTGTTATCCAACTTTGACATTTCAACTACTTCTTGGAAGTTGATAATTATACTTTCGATGATATATTTGCAGCCCACTTGTAATTTCAGATTTTATGTGATCATCAAAGAGTCTGCTGGTGACTGGTCCATCTTCATGTTGTAAGGTGTCGGCGTTTGAATAATTGTAGCGCACGTTTGGAATCTGATTCCACTTTACAGTGCATATATATACAAGCACCTTCAACTTAAACCTTCAAGCAATTTCATAAACAGAGAGAAGATAAATAATTAGAAACTAGAAGAGGCAGCAAGAATGTGTACCTTAGAAAAACGAGGAAGTGTTTACATTCTGACACTTACGGGTAATGATGAACACCGTCTCAACCCAAATCTTATAGATTCTATCTCTGCCGCTCTTCATCGCATTCGATCCGAAACCACCGCCTCACCTTCCACTTGTACCGCCCTTATAACTACTGGAGAAGGCATGTTTTTCTCCAATGGGGGCGACATACCATGGGCTCAATCAAACAAACAAAAATTCTTGTTCTTGATGTCCAAAATAAGAGCCCTCTTCACTGATTTCATGTCTCTTCCTATGCCAACAATAGCTGCTGTAAAGCCATGCCACTTGTGCTGGTGTCATTCTGGCCCTATGCCACGACTACATTTTCATGAGAAAGGATCGTGGGTATTTGTACATAAATTATAACGATATTGGGATAGTGCCTACTTCCCCCTATATTAGGGCCACCATTAGGGCCAAAGTTTCAAGTCCAGCTGTTTGGCGTGACCTCATTTTGAAAGCCGAGAAGATTCCAGCCAAGATGGCGGTGGAGAAGGGTATTATTGATGCGGCCTATAATACTGTGGAAGAGACTGTGGCAGCGGCAGTACAGCTGGGGGAACAGTTGGCAATGAGAAATTGGAACGGGGAGGTGTATGCAGAAAATCGAAAACTTCTTTTTCCCGAAGTGTTGCATGCTCTAAATGTTGTTGAAACTGACGAAAGTGTGAAGAATTCCCGTATACCTATCAAGGACCTTGAATCTCGACTTTGATCTAGGAGAGATGGACCTATACATACTTATTTCAATGAATATGGTGTTAGACATACGTATCCACTCTGTGGCTTAAATTAATAAGAAATAATGTAGAGATGTGCAGCCACATGTCCTTTTTTGTCTGTCCTAGAGACAAAAAATTCGAGTTGAGTTGCCCAATGGGGGTTAATCCGAAGACTTAGCTAGGTGCTGCTTATTAAGTGTTAAAATAATAAAATTCAGCTGGTGATGGCTGGAGATCTGGAGAAGATCTCAGATCTTGTCTTTATTATGTTTAAGTTTACATTCAATCCATGTTGTAAAACATATACATACTATGTGTATGTGTGTTTTTAACTTTGTAGGCCATCTTAATTTGGCTTTATTGCCCGATCTTTAATAAATGCAAAAGTCCTTTTCATTAATGTTTGTCATGAATTAATTTATTTTTTTTGTTAAACCTTTAATTTTATACTTTAAATAGAAATAATATGGATAAGATCCACTTATGCTTAAGATATATAAGCATATAATTAAAAAAATGGTAATATAAAATGAATATATTATAGATGAAATAGAGAAGTAAGAACTTCTTTTCCGAATTTTAAGTAAAACTAGCATTTTACTCGTGTTACACAGCACAATTTCAAAAAAAATTAAAATAGTTACAAAGATATATGTAAGTATCAAAAAAATAAGTAGTTTATTATATTATGTTTTTTTCACCCTAATAGTTTTACGATTACAAAAAGTTGAGTTCAATATAACTCCGTCTTCGAACTGGTTATATAAAACAATAGAAACATAATTATTAATTAAAAAAAAGCTAATCCACATCTTTTCTTCTATAAATGCAAACAAAATAGGAAGTAATCAATTCTTTAGAGATTGTTGAATGATCATATTGTAAATGGACCTCGCTACTGAATGGGTACGTTTAAATGATTATGTTGCACATAGATTACCTACAGTAATTTGGTTTGTATTAATTGTTTTCCTTTATTAATTTCATAAAAAGCCTCGTTTGAATTAAAGAAAATTCTCAAAACCATTAAAGGTTTCTTTGTATTTTTTTCATATGCAATGGATAAATTATACTAGCGATTGCACGGAATTTTTTTTAATATTATATGAATTTTTCATTAATTTAATTAATTTTTTTAAAACATAAATTTGGGAGGCTTAAATTTTTACATGAGATGATTTGATAGTAATTATAAAAATGTTATCCGTGATATTTCTAGAAAATAAGGGATTTTAGTTAGAAAATAGAGAAAAGATGATAGATTTTACTTGAAAATAGTAATCGGCTAATTATTAGTGTTTATAGAATTATTATCTTATTTTATTAAATAGAATGCAGTGATAAGATTAGGGAGAGAGAGATTTTAGTTAGAGAAAATTAAAAATGTAACATGTTCTAGATAAAAAGGTAATTGATTAGTTTATAGTAATAATAATTTAATTACGTTATATTTCTAGAAAATTTAGTTAGAAAATAGAGAAAAGATGATAGATTTTACTTGAAAATAGTAATCGGCTAATTATTAGTATTTATAGAATTATTATCTTATTTTATTAAATAGAATGCCGTGATAAGATTAGGCATAGAGAGATTTTAGTTAGAGAAAATTAAAAATGTAACATGTTCTATAAAAAAGGTAATTGATTAGTTTATAGTAATAATAATTTAATTACGTTATTTTACTAAATACTTACCGTAATGTTTTTAGAAAAGGAGAAATTAATATTGTCCGTGATATTTCTATTAAAAGATGGATTTTAGTTAGAAAATATAGAAAAGATGATACGGTTTAGATAAAAAAAAGGTATTCGATTAATTATTAATATTACAATATTATTATTAGTTTATTGTATTAAATAGAACGGCCATTGATATAATTGGAAAAAGAGAGGTTTTAGTAAGAGAACAAAGGTAATGTGTTTTCGATGAAAAAGGTAACCATCATTATATAATTGGAAAAAGAGATATTTTAGTTAGAGAAAAGAAAGGTAACGTATTTCGGCTAAAAAGGAAAATTGATTAGTTAATAGTAATTATAATATAAATATGTTATTTTATTATACAAAATTACTCGTAGTGTTTTTAAAAAAAGAGATATTTTAGTTAGATAAAATGTAAAAGATATTGTATTTTAACTAAAAAAGGAAATTATTTAGTTATTAAAAAATAGAAAAGGTAATATGTTTAATCTGAAAAAAGAAATTGATTAATAAAGGAGAAATTTTAGTTAAATAAAATATAAAATATGTTGTATTTAACCGGAAAAAGGAAATTATTTAGTTATTAAAAAATAGAAAAGATAATATGTTTAACCTGAAAAAGAGAATTGATTTGTTAGTAAGATGGATTTTATTTGTAATTGAGTAATGGTAAATAAGTAAAATCAATAGGTAACGTTGCTCATAGTTTTTAGAAAATGAGAGATTAATGTTGCCTGATATTTCTAAAAAAAACGTAATTTAATTAGAAAAAATAGAAAAGATGATACATTTTAGCTAAAAAGGTAATCGGTTAATTATTAGTATTATAATATTATTATTTTATTTTTATTAAATAGAAATGCCCGAGATATAATTGGAAAAAAAGAGGTTTTAGTAAGAGAAAAGAAAAAAGGTAACGTGTTTTAATTGAAAAAGGTAATCGTCCATGATATAATTGGAAAAAGAGAGATTTTAGTTAGAAAAAAGAGAAAGTTAACGTATTTTAGCTGAAAAAGGTAATTGGTTAGTTAATTGTAATTATTATTTTTTTTTTGCTAAATTAATTTATATTAGAAGAAAAGAGCTACAGAGGGATTAACCCTTGGTCTATGACAATGCATAGATAGAAGAAAGGATGACACTCTCCAAACCGAGAATGCCAAACTACAACAAGGAACGCTATGCTAGAATCAAAAGATTAAATCTGGTCTACTAATCACAATTTTTGAGAACCATGTGGAGCTTGCAAGCCTTGATTTAGTATCAACAATAATTCCATCCAGAAGCCGTTTCGGGCCCAAGCTTCCTTTGTCATGCTTCCTTGCATTCCTTTCCCTCCATATGAAGTAACTAAAGATTTGTATCATAAGCAAGGCCACCTTCTTCTTTGAGGCGTCCTGAAGATTAAGAACGTGTTCCTGGAAATCTGTCCAAGTGTGGCCAGCAACACGTAAATTTATCGTAGCTAGCATATTTGTGAGAACGAAGCAGCTGTACGGGCACTGAAGGAACAAGTGAGTATCCGTTTCTCGACCCATTATGCACAGGAAGCATTGTTGGTCAACCTCAATTCCGAATCTAGCGAGCCTTGCTAAGGTGTAAAGCCGTCTGTGACATAGAAGCCAGTGGTGGTGTGCATATCTGTCCACCTTTAGCTGATGCCAAACTGCCTGGTACCAATGGACCTGTTGAGTTCGATGCCTCAAACTTTCCCAGACGTGCCACGTTTTAACCTTCTTAATGTTCAAACCGTCCCAAAGGATTATGTCCCGTGCTTCCAGATTGAAAGAAGGTTTATCAAAGGAATTGATCCAGTGCAACAAGTCATTGTCGAAGTGGTGATGTCTCTCATTAAGCTGAGGAAGTAACCAACACCCCGTGGCTATAATATCATTTACCGAAGAATCACGAAGCATGCCGCTTTGGTAAATAATAGGAGCAGAAACCTGTTTTGCAAGGCAAGAATTACGCCACCATGGATCAAACCAAAGCAAAATAGATGATCCATCACCAATGGAATATGAGATGAATCGCATAGCCGTCGTTCGAAGCCGCAGGACCTTCTTCCAAATCCATGAACAATCAGTGGGAATGGGAATGCACCAGAAATGTTTATTCTTAAGGACCGTGTTGTTCACCCATGAAGCCCACAGAGTTGGGGACTTGCTAATAATCTTTAATAAATGACAGATAATCTGCGCCCTATTCCAACAAGATGGGTCTTTTAAGCCTAAGCCCCCTTCATTCCTAGGCAGGCACATAGTTTCCCAACTGACTTTAGTGCCTCCTTTATCTTGGATATTACCATTCCAAATGAATCTTGTTAGCATAGACTGAATGAAATCGTGAACCATGGTTGGAAGGATAAAATGATTCGACCAAAAAGATTGCATTGCAAACAGAACAGATTTAACAAGTTGGATCCTACCTGCCAGGGACAGAAGTTTAGATGTCCAAGTAGTAATTCTGTTGGTAATCTTCTCTATTAGAGGCATGCAGTCATTGACATATAGCTGAGAAGAGATTAGGGGGACCCCTAAAAACTTGACCGGAAGGTTTCCTTGAGGAATGTTATAGGTTTCGTGGAACCAAGAAAGCAGCTCGTTGGAGCAGTTGCAGAAAAAACTAGTGCTCTTTTGCAAACTGGGAGTAAGGCCACTAAGCTGCGAAAAATTATAGACCGAATCCATGATGCGGGTGATGGAAATTTGATCCCCATGACTGAACACAAGAACATCATCAGCAAAGAAAAGATGCGTTAAATCCAGCTTCTTGCATCTCCAATGATGTTTAAACCCCACTGGCTTTGCCTCTAACATATGTGAAAGAATATTCATGCACAGGGCGAAAATGTAAGGTGACATAGGGTCTCCCTGGCGGATACCTTTTGCCCCCTTAAAGTAGCCATGAACCGAACCATTAATCTTTACGGAATACATAGGCCCACATAAACAAAGGCTGATCCACCTTACAAAACGAGATGGAAAGTTCATTTTATGAAGCACGGCAATAATGAAGTCCCATTGTAATGAGTCGAAAGCTTTGTGAAGGTCCAACTTTAGGGCACATCTCGTAGAACCATTTTCTCTATCGTACCCCCGAAACAGTTCTTGAGCAAGCAAAATGTTGTCAGTGATCTTTCTTCCCGGAATAAAGGCCGATTGGGCAATATCTATGACCGTAGGCATCACAGTTTTGAGCCTAGCTGCTATGATCTTAGAAATGCACCTGTAAGCAATTGTACACAAGGAGATTGGCCTGAAATCACGCATGTGAGAAGGGTTCGGTACCTTTGGTATAAGAGCAATATTAGTAGAATTAATACCATTGTGCATTTTGAAATCACTGAACAACGAAAGGACAGCTTTGCAAAAATCATGACCCGCAATATTCCAAGTCGAAAGGAAGAATTCAACGTTAAAACCATCAGGGCCAGGAGCCTTGTTTCTTTTCATATTCTTCAAAGCTGCATAAATGAGCTCATTAGTAACCGGGGCTTCCAAACAAGCAGCTTGCGACGCAGAGATAGTTGGGCAAGTAATGTTATCCATAGACAGATTATTGGTGACAGGAGGGGTCGAGTTAAAGCCAAGGAATTTTCTGTAATAATCCACAGCAACCGTTGCGCATTCCCTCTGACCATGCACCAACAGACCCGACTCATTATAAAGAGCAAGTACTTTATTCTGATTCCAGTTAGACTTACACTGATTATGGAAAAAACTGTTGTTTCCATCGCCTTGAGACAACCACTTAACCCGTGACTTCTGAAGCAAGATAGATTCCTCCTCTAAAAGTGCCGAATTTAGCCTGGAGATAAGCTCAGATTCTCTAGTAAGCAGCTCAGCTGAAGTGTTAAGACGCAAATCATGTTGAGTCACTTGCAAGTCCTCACGAATAGAGTGGACATTAGAATGAATATTGCCATGTTGCTTGTTTAGATCCTTAAGAGCGTGTTTAACAGCCCTAAGCTTCCTGCAGAGAATAGCCATAGGGTCCCCAAAAAGAGTAGTAGATTGCCAAACCCGTGTAACTGTGGAATGAAAATTTGGCAGCTCAAGAATGTAGTTAAAGATTTGGAAGGGCTTACCAAAGCGTTCCAGATGCATTGGCACTGTTAAGAGTAGTGGATTGTGGTCCATAATTCCCCGATTTTGGACAGTTACAAAAGCCTCCGTTTGAGTATTAAGCCAGACACCATTACAAACGACCCTATCTAAACGCTTTAGGATAGGATCCAAAGGTCTCTTATTAGTCCATGTAAAAAGGTCTCCAACCGTACGAATCTGAGCAAGACCTGCCGTATCCATACAATTTTTGAAAGCTTGCATGTCGGTAGTCCAAGTTTCCCTACCTCCACTCACCTCATTAATACTAAGAATGCAGTTGAAATCTCCCAAGCAGCACCATGGCAAAGAAGTGTTGCTGAGACTAATGAGGTCATTCCATAAAGGGACTCGATTAATGGCCTCATTGTGAGCATAAACAAAAGTTGTAAGAAATCTGAAATCTTTTTCAATGAACCTAACGAAGCAAGTAATATGCTGGGAAGATTTAGAGTGAACTGAGACATCCCAAATGGTGGGATCCCAGCCGACCCATACACGACCATTGTAATGGTTTTCATAATTATACAGCCATTGCCATGATCTCTTAATCTTTTTTGATACGCGTTGGGAATGTTTTTCTTTGACTTTGGTCTCCATCAAGCCAATAAAGGACAACGCATTAACAGATATATAATTCATGAGTTCCTTTTGATGCGGAGTCTTATTAAGACCTCTAACATTCCAAGCGGACAAATTCATTAATGTCGTTTGAGAAGTGTCGGCGTACCTGCCAACCTGGGACTTCTTCTGTGTGTGACAAGAGTAAAACCATCATCATCCACAACTTTGTTGTTAACATTTGGTTTTTTTGCTTTCGGTATTCCAGCCGAGCGGGGCGAATTTAGATCGACGACCAAACGATGGCTTTGTTCAGTGTCAAAATTAGTATTTTGAACTTGTGCCTTTCCATTTTTTCTTTTCTTTTCCGGTGTACTAGTAGCATGGAACGGTACTTCAAAATTAAGTGGCTCAACAGCATTCGCAACAGCTTCATTGTGAAAATGATCTACCGGGTTTCTGTCAAATTCGATTAAGTTATCATCTCCATCGATTTTCATTGTATATTCCAATGAAAAAACAGCATCACCTTTAGAGGTGAACTCTGTTCCTATGCCACTTCCTCAGATAAGCAAGGCGCGAACTGGAAATACGACTACCGACACTGGTATGCACTCCCAGATCCCTACTTTAGTCTCTACTAAACAACACGATGTTACACATATCAATAAAGATAATTTGTTTACAACTGATGCCCCCTTAAGTCAACCATCTCATAAAATTAATTTATTTTTTCTTAAATTAGAAAATCATCAAAAATCGTGCGATGCACGGATTTTTTTAATTTTAATATGATATGAATTTTTCATTTATTTAAATTATTTTTTTAAAACATGAATTTTGGAGGCTTACATTTTTTATATGAGATGATTTGATAATAATTATATAAATGTTATCCGTGATATTTTTAGAAATGGAGGGATTTTAGTTAGAAATTAAAGAAAAGACGATAG
Source organism: Saposhnikovia divaricata (assembly GCA_036435485.1). NCBI lineage: Eukaryota > Viridiplantae > Streptophyta > Magnoliopsida > Apiales > Apiaceae > Saposhnikovia > Saposhnikovia divaricata. The sequence goes on along the minus strand of CM071595.1, from coordinate 234,507,595 downwards.
GTTTTAGCTGAAAAGGATAATTGTTTAATTATTTGTAATTATAAAATTATTATTTTATTTTATTAAATAGAATGTCCGTGATATGATTAGGAAAAGATAAGATTTAGTTAAGGAAAATTAAAAAGGTAATATGTTCGAGGTGAAAAAGGTAATTTAGTTTATAGTAATTATAATTTGATTACGTTATTTTACTAAATACAATTGCACGTAATATTTTTAGAAAAGGAAAAATTAATAATGTCCATGATATTTCTATTAAAATAATAATTTTAGTTAAAAAATATAAAAAAGATGATACACTTTAGCTCAAAAAGGTAATCAGTTAATTATTAAAATTAAAATATTATTAATTTATTTTATTAAATAGAATCGCCTTTGATATTTTGTAAAAAAAAGATATTTTAGATAGAGAAAATTAAAAGGTTACGTGAAAATTAAAAAGATGACATGATTTATGTGAAAAAAGGTAATTGATTAGCTTATGATAATTATAATTTAATTATGTCATTTTACTAAATAAAATTGCTCACAGTTTTTAAAAAATGTGGAATTAATGTTGACCGTGATATTTTTGGAAAAAAAGGAATTTAATTACAAAAAATATAAAAAATGATACATTTTAGCTGAAAAGGTAATCGGTTAATTATTAGTATTATAATATTATTATTTTATTTTTATTAAATAGAACGTCTATTATATAATTGAAAAAAGAGAGATTTTAGTAAGAGAAAAAAAAGGTAACGACTGAAAAAGGTAACCGTCCACGATATAATTAGAAAAAGAGAGATGTTAGTTAGATTAATATGTTTAACTTGAAAAAGGAAATTAGATTAATAATGGAGAAATTTTAGTTAGATAAAATATAAAAGGATATTGTATTTTACCTAGAAAAGAAAATTATTTAGTTCTTGAAAAATAGAAAAGATAATATGTTTAACCTCAAAAATGAAATTGATTAGTTAGTGGATATGTAATTGAGTAAGGGTAAATAATTAAAATTAACCGGTACCGTACCGTACAACCGAATAAACTTTTAATGTTTCGACTTTTATATAATTAAATAAAATATAAAAGATATTGTATTTTACCTGAAAAATGAAATTATTTGTTTATTGAAAAATAAAAAAGATAATATGTTAAAACGTAAAAAGGAAATTGATTAGTTAGTAGGATGAATTTTATAGGATAAATAAGTAAAATCAACGGGTATGAAATAATTGGAAAAATAGAGATTTTAGTTAGACAAAAGAGAAAAGGTAAAGTGTTTTGACTGAAAAGGTAATTGATTAGTTAATAGTAATTATATGTTATTTTAATAAACAAAATTGCTCGGAGTGTTTTAAAAAAGGAGAAATTTTAGTTAGATAAAATGTTAGGCCGAATACACAATTAATAATCAAATTCGTATGAAAGTTTAACAAGTAAGACGTTTATGCACTTAAAAACTTCTGGTATTAAGAACCCTCTTCGTGATGTAAACTATCACAAAGAGCTGCTAGGTTACAATAAAGATAATTCGTTACACGATACCCTTCTAGGGTTAACCTAACTGTATTTATAAAACATACAGCTTCGATACAATCTCTAATTGATATTCCTAATAATCAGCTATACAATGATATCAATTACAGATTGTCACACGTCTCCTAAGTCAACTCGATCTCTTTGATAGCTATCCAATCTTCAAAGATATCGCTTCCATAATAAACCTTCAATCACTGTTGACCAGTAGACGCTGCCTCCAGACAGAGTTTGACAAACTCTGTCGAGCTTCCATCTGTCAGAGTTTACACTAAACTCTGACCGCTTCCAGCTAAACTCTAATAATTCACTGTAACACTAAAATACTGATTAAAACACATCAATTATATTTAACATAAAATGTAAAAGATATTGTATTTTACCTGAAAAAGAAAATTATTTAGTTTTTGAAAAATAGAAAAGGTAATATGTTTAACCTGAAAAAGGAAATTGATTAATAAAGGAGAATTTTAGTTAGATAAAATATAAACCTGAAAATAAAATTATTTAGTTTTTGAAAAATAGAAAAGGTAATATGTTTACCCTGAAACAGTTAATTAGCAACTTGTTCATTAGCAAAAATGCACAAGTTAATAACAATAATTGATGATGTCAAAACAAATAGACAAATACAGTGTTTATACAAATTCAGAGTTTAAGTTTCTACTTAATAAAATCTACAGAGAATAAGAAAATCCTTACAGACTTTAATCTCTAATCTCTTCAAGATCTGGTGTAGCTCTGAGATAATCTATGAACAATCTTCTTTCTGCATTTTCAAGCTCAATCTCCATAGCTTCTTTAATCTCTCTGAGCTGAGGATCACTCTCATCTGTCTGATAGATAGCAGCTCTAAGATCATAGATTTTGTTTCTTCTCATCTCATTTCCCAGTCTGATAAATTTGACTTCTACTGACTGTGAATTGAAGTCAAGTACTGTGATTCCCAAATCAGTCTTTAATTTTGCAGTACCTTTCTTCATTTCAATGAGATTTCCATTGTAATCCCTGTACTTAGGAACATATCTGCTATTATACTTCTCTCCTCTGATTGCCAAATTCTGAAGCATCCTCTGTCTGAGCACATTAGCAACTGATTGAGTCCTTTGACTATTCACCTTGAAAAGATATAGAACATATTCTAATTCTTCCCAATATTTCAAGCCAATATCATTCTCACCAATTCTAAAAACTGTCCCATCAGCCATGAAGTACAAGAGAAAATCCTTCTTTAAACTCTTCTAATGAACTAACTGTACTGATTCCAGTCTGTCCAAACTCTATTGAGTGACACCACGGCCTGGAACAGCCAGTGAAGAAGGATCTCTAGGACCAGTATATTGCCTTTTGTCCTTGTGTGAACCTAGTCCACCCTTATTGTTTCCAACTTTACCAGACAAGGCTCTTCCATCAGAAATATTCATAGAAACTCCAGATAATATATTTGGATCTTGAATTGTTCCTTTCCCAAAAACTGATTTCAACTGAGAAGATTGTAAAGGTGTGGTCACAACTTGTGATGCAACAGAAGTTGTAACTTTCTTCTGTGAACTTTCTCCTTCAATGCCTTTCAGCTTGAGTTGAGCTTCTGCTGCCATTGTTTCCTTTGATAACTGAGATTTTTGACTAACATCAGCCCTTTCCTTGATCACAACACCTTTAACAACAGGCCTAGGAGCTTTTCCTCTTTTTAACTTACCAGACTTTAAAGCCTTGAGATGTTCTTCTTGTAAACTCTTTTCTTCAGCTTCAATGTCCTCAATTGTAACTCCTTCCTCATTCTATTCAATAAATAACTTAGCAGCCAATTCTTCATCAGTCTGTGGATTAGAAAATAATAGCAAACTCTTGGTCTTTGAAGTACCTTGAGTATCAGTGTTTACCCCAACAAACTGTGATTTAGAAGACTTGCTAGTTTTCAGAGTTTGAAAATCTTCAGTTTTGCTCTTTCCTTTACTACTTGCTCCTCCATCTCCAGCTTTATCCTTTCTGATCAGAGTTTGAGATTGCTTCCATTTGTCTTTAGCAACTCTCCCCCCCTTTTTGACATCATCAGGCATAAGAATATATGTGATTAACTCCAAGGAAGTAGAAATAGAATCAATCTTTAAGGACATATCATTCTGATTTTGTTCAACTTTGCTCAGCCTGTGAGACAAAGTGTCTTGATTCTGAGTAAGATATTGAAATTTATACTTGTTGTCAAGTTTAATCAGTTCAGCTCTTCTAACAACATCACCGCGAACATCAGAGATTGCCTGTTGACACATATCAAACCTCGAGTTGAGAGTCTTCACTTGTACAACCGTAGCCTTAAGACAAGATAGAATCTCTGGATTTGTAATCGTTCTGGAGGTTCTCTTGACAAATTCAGCTGCTCTTGCAGGAGGAAAGATACAAGTGTTCTTATACCAGTCATTTGAAAATTGTTCAAGTTGTTCTTCTTCAGCATCTGCTTGATTTGAAGGACCAGCAAAATCCTTAACCTTAGCATCAGTCTGAGCTGGTAAACTCTGAGAAGGACTTGACTCAGTATTTCCTTCAGTTTCATCTCCAACCTCAGCTTCACCATGATGAGGGGATGGAGGAATAGAAATAGATGCATCAACAGTGCCAATAACATCCTCTGCAACAGGTTTAGTAGTAGAGTCAACAATAGGCTGTTCAACATCCTTTGCAGATTTCACAATACAGTAAAACCTCTATAAATTAATATAGTTGGGACCTGAGAATTCTATTAATTTAGAGAGATATTAATTAATCGATAAATTAATAATTATTAATTTATAGAGAGTTTTTGACATCAAAGAAAATTAATTTCCAATTACATACATTTAAATAGAATGACTTGTACAATTTATGTTTTATACTTAATTCAATATATATTGTTTACAAATTTAATGAGTATTTGCGAGATTCAAAGTAAATATTCATGTATATTTAGATGATGTCAAGAATAAAACAACAATTTTCGAACCTTTTTCACGTAAAAAAGCACCCAAGATATCGAAAACTGATTAATAATTTTTTAATGCTTTACGAAAACACCACATTCGAACTTTTGGATGCAATATAGATGGTTAATGATGAGTTTCATAAAGATTCAAATTTTAAGAACCATAGAATAATATTTTACAAAAGTGTAATACATATATTTTTATGATTATAAATGAATTATTAATTTATAATATTATCGGGACCATATATTTATACAAGATTTTTAAAAAAAATTATTATCTTATTATCTTATCGAAATTGATCATTTTTTTAATTGGCCCAAGTTGGGACCGGACGAAATTATTAACTTAGAGAGATTATTAATTTATCGAGTATTAATTTAAGGAGGTTTTACTGTAGTCTCAGAGTTTATCTCCTTAGGTTGTTGATCAATCTCATATCCTCATTCAGCAGTCTAGTGAGCATCTGAGAGTAATTCAGTATGTGATGCTACAATTTCAGAAAGAACAACTGTAGGTTGATCAGCTGCACCAGTTGCTTTAGATTGAGCAAAAATTGATGAGATAGGATCAGAGAATGGCATGAATGAATCAAGAATGTCATTTATTGGAGAAAAGCCATTTCTAGTATCCTCTTCTGCAGGCATTTTGTCCTCTGCAGGTATTTTAACCTCTGCAGTCATTTCAACTTCTTCAGGCATTGAATCTTTTTCAGCCTCAACAGTAGGTGGTTGCTGTGAAACTACCTCTGGAGCTTCAACATTTTCCTCAACAGAATCAGAGATTACCAGTTTTCTTCTCTTAGCTAGAGGCACTTCATCTGAATCCTCTTTACTAGATTCTGCTACCACTGAGGGTGACTTAGGTTTGTTTGCCTTTTGTTTCATTCTTTTCATTCTTCTAGTATAAACAGCTCCAGGTGATGTCTGTTTTGCTTTCATTTTTGTTTCTATTGTCTTCTTACCTCTTGAATGACGTTCCGTGATTGCTTCTGACTTTACTGTGCCTCTTTTTGCTTTAGGCTGTGGTTGTGGTGGACATTGTGATGGTTCAGAGTTTGTTTGTAGAGTGTGTGAAGATTGTTTTGTAGGTGCTGAGTGGATAGGTGATGTAGGTGGTTCAGTGTTTAGTGTTTGAGTACGATCAATGTTTAGTGGTTCAGGTTGTGGTTCTGGTTGTGGTTGATCCTGAGGTTGGTTGAGAAAATTCTGCAAACCAAGTGGCAGAACAAAGGCAGGTAGGTTTTCTTTACCAACATCCTTGTTAGTCATATCAGAGAATATTCTCTTGTTGACTCTAAAAGGCTGAATTTCATCAGTATCAGCAATCTCTAGACCAGGTACACAAGCATTGAACAGCATTTGACAAAATCGAGCAAAATAAAATGTAGTAGACTCTGACAGTTTATCACCTACATTCATCAGAACATATCTACCAAAATCAAAATTACTACCATAAAGTAGAGAGTACCCGATTTGTAGACTGTCTATTGGAATAGCATCCCAGTTATTGACCTTCTTCTGGAATGTCCTTGTAATGCAATCGAAGAAAAAATTCCATTCCTTCCTGAGATTAGGCCTCTTTACACTGCCAAGCTTGTCAAGAGATTCCATGTAACCTATCTCATGTAGCATCTATCTCAAGTGAGGTTCATCAACATAAGTATAAGATGTATGTGTATCAAACCCCATTGTATCTCTGACAGTTTGTGGAGTAATCACAAACTCTTGTTCTTCATAAGTGAAGATGATGTTAGGAGTCCCATTCTCTCCTCCATCCACATAGACTGAGTTTTGCCAAAAAGTAGCAATTTGAGATACAGAGAGAGTACCAGGTTCAACCAGAGCTTGTCCAATCTCCGAGTCTTTCAAGAAATTCTCCATTAAATGAAACGCTTCTAGAACACGTTCATGATAGAGTGGAGCTTCATAGTTGTTAGGTACAAACCGTAGACCAAGAGCAGTGAATGGTTTAGAAGCCATTGAGTCAAGAAATTTGCAAGAAATCCCAAAGAGAAGTGTATGTAAGAAATGTGTTTGCGAAAATGCCCAAGTGAAAAGTGAGAGAACTGTGAGATGTAAAAAAAAACAACCGTTTGGACACAAAAGTAATTAGAGTAATTGAAAACTCAATCTTTTATGTAATCAAACACTCAACAGTTCCTAGATTAATGTGTGAGTGGGACACGATAATGGGTGAGTGGGACACAGTAAATGGTGAGTGGGTCACGTGCTCGTATTTTTAAGAAGTGTATTTTGCAAATATAACAATAAAATATTTGATTTAAAAAAAATCAAATAACACTCTCTTAAAATACCTGGACCCAATTGAAACCATAATATGAAGCGTTTACCTGTAACCATTAATAACCAGAATACGAAGCGTTTTAGTACTTCGTTGCTTACCCATCTCTATTTAAGGCCTAGAGATTTGTTCAGACTTGTTCACTATCTCTTTAACCTTTCATCCTCTCCTGAAAAATCAAAAACCCTTCAAACAACACACTCTTAATAACAATGTCAAACCTTACCATCAAAGAAAAGAATCTCCATCTCGTAGAGAGTAGAGATATCTTCAGTTATACGCGTGAAGAGTTTGATGCGTTTGACTGGGAAAGGCAGCTTGAAACTCTGTGGCTGCAGATGGATGCCGGTCTAGAAGAGATCGAGAGAGAAAAGCATGCAAGAGGGATCGACATCGATGCTGCTCTCCAAGCAACATTAGCATGGCTTTCCTCGAAGGCATCCTCATCCAACACCACCAACCATTGTTAATGAATATGTCAGCAAAAATAACCTTATTCCTTCAACTTCCACCCAAATAAAGTGGCAAAGATGGGATCTGGGATGTTTGCTAACAATGGAGTGGTTTGGATTTCACTTTTTATTTCCTGTTGAATAAATTAGTAGATAGAGAGAACAAAAAGATGTAATGCTTGGATGTAATCTCTTTCTTATTATCAATGAAAAATTCTGTTTCTCTAATCTTATTCAGTGTGTTCTGCAATTTTTTTTTATGTTTATGAACTGTTCTTCAAAGAATTAAATCAAGGAAGAGAATATGAAAACTAATTAAAGTAATCATATAAGGAACAAATTCATCAACAATAATCATAATTAAATCAGGAACAGAACAGAGTACCAATTCGAGAAGTGTTGTGTTCTATTCGAGAAGTCTAGCATTCGACAAGTCGAGGCGATATTTGTGAAAACACTATTCGAGAAGTCTAGCATTCGACAAGTCGACGCGATATTTGTGAAAACACTATTCGACAACTCTGAGAGTCAACAAGTCAAAGTGTCATTCGATAACTCAGAGATTCGATATGTCCATTACTCTATTCGAGAAGTCTAAGAGTCAACAAGTCAAAGTGTCATTCGATAACTCGGAGATTCGATATGTCCATTACTCTATTCGAGAACTCAAGAACTCAGAGTACGAACCACAAATCAACAGTACACTTATTAACAGTTGTCAAAAGCCCTATTTACTCCAAAATTTTCAAATTATCCACAATGAAAATTTACCTTAGAGTACGAACCACGAATCAATATCGTTTGTCAATTCTCCAACTTTATCACTGAAACCCTTTCATAAATTGCACAGTTGTGAAAATATGTGTGTGTGAAGCAGAGTTTACTGAATCAATTTTTAGAGCATCTAATTTTTCATAAAATCCATAGAGTAAATCAATAAACACTGGATGCACAAACTGTCATAGTAAACACTGACTATATGATGAAAGCTAAACTCTGTAGTAATCAATCTATATACAGTAACATTTAATTTATTTTATACCCCCTCTAATTTTTTTTAATTATTCTATTCATTCCAGTAATTAGAGGTTGCAACCAGTCATCAAAAATTCAAAAATCTTAGCCCTTATCATTTTGATAAGTTCTTGGGTCATCCTAGTATTTAACTAGTCACCAAAAATCAGAGAATTTTAGCACATATTATATACCAATAGGTTCCTGGGTCATCCTAGTATCCAACATAATCTCAAAGGAGTATAGCAACCTATATACATTTTGTTTGGGGTATTGCAGTAAGCATTTTAATCTACCAGTGTATACCTAATCAGAGTTTAGAGTTTATCAACATCAGTAGTTATTCATGAAAGGCAATGCACACAATATTTATAGACTCAGAGTTTAGGACAAAATAAACTAAGAGATGCTATAAATATGAACCAGTATCATGCTGTGTTAAATTTCTGCACAATCAAAGATTAGATCACAATAACTCAGAAAGATTCATGATTAATTGCTGAGAATCATGCTTCATACATATTTCTTCATTAGTGTTTTCATTCAGACAAAAATCAACTCAGAGTTCACAGAGTTTATCAACTTATTAACAGTGTATAACATACAGGCATGCTGACAGAGTTTAATAGAGTTTGACAGTGAAAAACAGATTATCAGAGTATGCATAACAGAGTTCACTTAGCATATAACAAATCAAGGAAATATGAGCAACACATTACATAAGTAAAATTTGAATCTAACCAACATTCCTAGTCAGAACCAGAGACCATTCCTAGTTCATTGACCAGTCTTGTAAATGTAGCTTCACTCAATGGTTTGGTGAAGATATCTGCAAGCTGTTGTTCTGTAGACACAAAATGTAGTTCGATATTCCCATCTTCCACATGTTCTCTGATGAGATGGTACCTTATGCTGATGTGCTTGGTCATTGAATGCTGTACTGGATTACCTGTCATAGCAATAGCACTTTGATTATCACAGTAAATAGGAATTTTATAAGTGGGCTACTGTAATGCTTTTTTGTAAGCGTTACACAAATAGTGTTACAATAGCTAGTAAAGTTCATACCTATTGTAACACCGCTCGATTGGTGTTACATTAGCCATATATCTAGTGTTACTCTGAAATGACGGTGTTACGTGAAATGTAACACCACACCGTGGTGTTACAATAGGTAATACTAGTTTTTGAATTTTACTATTTTTTTTAAAATTTTTAATACTAATATTTATTTTTTTAATAACTTTTAATTAATAAATCTATTACTCTTTAACCCAATTTCCGGAAAATGAAAACCCTCTTTGATTTTAAATTAACGAACTCCTTATTTGGATTAAATATTAATTTTAGAAATTCATATAATAATAATAAGTACTAAATAAAATAAATATGTTATGAAAATAATATAATATATTTAGATGGTTTCTCTCACTAAAATATAAGAATTAATATAGTAAAAAATTTAGAATATTTATATATGAATTAAAAAATAATAAAACTAAAATGTAAAAATATGAATTTTTAAAATAACAAATCGTAAAATGTAAATAAACAAATTTCTAAATAAATAAAATATGATATTTGTTTAATTTAATTTATACAAATCGACAAAATTATGCACTAGTTTTTTTATAAAAAATTATTAATTTTTAGAAAATTAATTCTAAAATCAAAATATGAAAACTTACACGCTAAACAAATTACAGTTAAACCTCAATAAATGAATATGCTTGGGGCTGGAAAATTTTATTCATTAATCGAGATTATTCATTTATCGAGGTCAAAAATACAATATCTCTATTTTGTCGGGACCGGAAAAAATTATACATTTTATGAGATTATTTTTTTTATCGAATATTCATTTATCGAGATTCTACTGTAGTCCAATCCCAAATTATTTAAAAAAAATTACAACCCAAATTATCTAAATAAATTATTTTTTTCTACTTATTTAATTTTTAATTAGCAAAAAAATGAAAAGGATAAAACGTTATGGCAGCTATTTTCCCCCCAAACCGAAATTGCATTTTCCCCTTTCCCCCTTAATAAAATTTAATGAAAAATTTGAAAGCACCGGGTCTTTTTTTCAGTAGTGAAATACTTCCCCCCAAAATGAAAACTTAGCACTACGCGTTGCCCCTGAATAAAACACTCACCTAATCTCTCTCAACCTAAATCTCTCTCAACCTAAATCTCTCTCGACACACTCACCATCTCTATCTCTCTCCACCACACTCACTCACCACACTCTCTCCACAATCTCCGTCTCTGTGAATACACTTTCTGAAGGATGAATTGAAGAACAAAATGGAGATTCAAAATTAGGGCTTCAAAATTGGGGTTAGAAATTGGGGGTTTGAGTTTAGAGATTTTATTAAGGTAAAATTGGGGGTTTTTCTTTTGCATACCCGTATATAATGGTATTTACTTGGGGTTTTCAATTTTATACGGTACTTTGTTTGGGTTTTTGACGTTTTTGGCATTTTGTATGTTTTTAATTGGAGGTTTTTTACTATAATTTTGATTATAGTGCCCTTTTGGCTTCTGGTGTTTCTGATTTTCCATACAGGTACATATTGATCCTTAGGCATTCTCATCACTTTTTTTTACTCTTTAACTAGTTTGGTTTTTTAGGTCCCATTACGTAAATGGATGAAAAAAAAACTTGCAAACAGGGGAAGTGATCCGTCTAGGGCATCTGAGGTCTCTTCTTCCTTTTAATTTACGATATTCTTAACTTACTATTTTGTAATGGTATGACCATATGCACATTCCTTTTTCTTTTTCTTGCATTGCAACCTAGATGTGATTTCCTCTAATATGTAAGATGATGTGTTCTTTTGTGTATCTTTGCAGGAAAGTAAGAGTGAGCCAGTTGACCTTCATACCCAGTTGAAGGTTTTGAAGCTGATGGAACGTTGTAAGTAGTGTTACAAAATAAATTGTTTATCTTTCCATCAGCTTTATACTTATTTGATGACCTTTAGACATCACCTCTCTTCTTATAAGGCTTCTGCAAAGAAGGATTTGTTTAAAGAATCTGGGAAAAGTGAGTACAGATCCAGAATACTAAGGAAGATTAGAAGATTTTGTGCTATACTCGGTCGATATATGTACTTGCATTGTTAGTCCGTTTTGTGTTAACTTCTGGAGGTCTAAAATCAGTTTTAGATTATATCAAAACTGTTCCCATCCTAGGTGTTTGTACTTGTGTAATAAGATAAGTTACTTCTAGAAATACATTCCAAGGTACCCAAATCTTAAATATTTCACGATATGTGTGTGTGTGTGTGTCTGTTTGTGTTGGGACTTATTCATTAAGTATTAGAATTGACATTAAAGTCTATATGTATGTCTTTGTACACAGTTTATTTAATGTTGTAAATCTATACAACTGTCAGAGTTTTTTAGGAAGTTAATTAGTTGGAATAATATTAGACTAAGATGGTGTTTCATAAATTAAGTGAATCTGTCTTAAAGCGCTAAAGTCTGAACTGTGGTCTTTTGCTACATTAAAGTCTAGTGTGAAAGACTACTTATAGAAAAAAAACTAAATGCACATACATATAGTCAGATATGGAAGAAGAAGTCATTTATATGGTCCTTAACTATTCCAATGTCAGCTATAATTACTACTTTTTTCTATATTTATTGTAAATGTAATCTAGAAGCATTTATATCTTAACCTGGCATGTCAATTGAACACTCGATTTATCCTATCTACAATGTCATTTCTCCATGTTCAGTCTTGTTTTGTTGAATGTGAGTGATAGTCTTTATTTAGCTGTTTGATTTGTTTCGGGAACTTTGAATGAGAACAATGGGAAGACAGCCTTGTTGTGACAATGGAGTAAAGAAAGGTGCTTGGACTCCAGAAGAGGACTAGTTTTTTCTTTGCATGTTCAGAATATTGCTAATTCATCCTAAATTTTACCTTTCTTCTCTAATGTTTAGGTTTCAAATTCATATGTTTTCCTCTTTACATCTTTGATTTATTATACTAAACATATATCTATATTATGTGATTATAACATTAATCGTGATTGCAAGTAGATCATATAGTGTGCAATTGCGTAGTGCTACCTTTTAGTTTTATTTCTTACCACATGCAATAATTTTAGATATGCAATAAACAGTTATATTTCAACAGTTCACTAGTATAACATAGAGTGGTTTGTCTCTACAGCATTGCAACTATTTTATGTAGCAACAGTTCACTTCCTACTTTACATACAGTGACAAAAACATGCACCAGGACATGTATTTACAGGCATGATAGGTAGTTCCCATTGTTTCATTTGCGTTAGTTGATGTGTGAGTAATTTTACTATATATTCTGTATTAAGTATACAATAACATGGTAAGATATAACTTTCCAGCTGCTACATATTCTTTCAAAGTTTATAGACGGTAAACATATGCAATCATAAAAAGCATTTCCTTTTGTGACGAGTGTACATCTTTTTTGATGCAGTAATGTTGTCGTGTTCATCTACGTGACAGATGTCGACACTCAAAGGTTCCAAACTTTAAAACTACTCTAGCTTACCATTTATATATAGATGACTGATTAAAAATTTAATTTTGTTATTCCAGGAATAAAATCACATGCCTTGCACGGTCGGTTGGATAACTTCGTAGTAGATTTCTAATTGTTGGATCCTTGACTTGGATTGAGAATTGAGTATGGTTAAATTGTCAGGTGTGATTCAGGTATTCAATAGTTATTAAGCTAATCCAGGAAGATATTGATAGCCATCTTGTCGATATATGCAATATAATTCTTTTTATCACATATAATATGGAGATCATTGGTATGGGTGAAGTGGAAACAATATTAGTGATCTTACTATATTATAACTAGTTGTGCAAATGTCTGTGTTATGTCAAATCCTCAGATATCTCTTTTGCCCCTGGAGACCTGGAACAGTTTGTAAGGATGCCATTAAGGAGATGATGAAAGATGAGGATGATGCATATGTGTTGCTTCCCAGAAAAAATAATAGATCAGATTGGTTGGTGGGAAGGCAAGAATAGACCAGATGTTTCTAACTTTACTCTTTATCTACCGATTTTTTGCAATCGTAGTTTGTATTGGTTAATTAAATGGTGGTGGTTGAAGGAAGGAGAACTTGTAATTGTATATTTTGGTTTAAATGTTGGTGTTTGGCGTAGTTTGGAGTGTTTGAAGGAGGCATTATAATGGTTGAATTTGGTTTGAATGTTAGTTTAGACATGTAATGGATGAATTTAGGTTGCTGTCATTGATTCTTTTATAAGAATAATAAATTTATAGGGTGTCGTGGCCATTTGGTTCGGCTACCATGTCGTCAGGGAATATTATTAATGCAGAGCCTACATTTCACAATTTCAAAAATTTATCGTTACGTTTGCTTATTGTAGTGTTACATTTGTTAATATATAGTGTTACAATAAATAGAAAATAATGTTACAACAGATAAAAATGGTGTTACAATAGGGTATGTGGGCCCCCTATAAAACATTTACCAAGTCAAATGTAACAATTAATATGTGTTACAATTGCCCAGTATAGTGTTACAATTGAGGCTGGTGACGTGTACACAGTGTGCCACGTAATGCCACGTATGCACATGGTGCCACGTCTGAAAAAATTGAACTGAGCTATTATAACACTCAAAATATGTTACAATTGGGCCCCTGGTGTTACAATAGGTGCCTATTGTAATACTTTTGCTACTGTTACAATAGAGAAGAAAAGCGTTACATTAGGGTATCTATTGTAATGCTCGTAAATGTAACGCCTCCTGGTGTTACAATAGATCTAATGTAACGTTTTTCGGGCCTATTGTAACATCAGAGAGGCGTTACATATGCCCATCTATGGCGTAGTGCTCAGTCCATAATCCAGCAATTGATTCTTCATCAACAATATTTGTGCACAACAGCTACCAGATGTAATATACTCTGCTTCAGCTGTAGATGTGGAAATTGATTTCTGTTTCTTGCTGTACCAAGAGACAAGTCTGTCACCACGAAATTGACAACTTCCACTAGTGATCTTTCTATCTATCTTGCAGCCTGCAAAGTCTGCATCAGAATACCCAAGTAGCTTGAAATTTGATTCTCTGGGGTACCACAGACCTAATGATATGGTGCCCTTGAGATACTTGAAGATTCTTTTCACAGATGTCAGATGTGGCTCTCTAGGATCTGCCTGAAACCTTGCACAAAGACAGGTTGCATACATGATGTCAGGCCTACTAGCTGTCAAGTAAAGAAGAGATCCTATCATGCCCCTGTAGTTTGTCATATCCACTGAAACTCCTGTGTCTTTGTCCAATTTAGTTGCTGTTGCCATGGGAGTTGATGCAGATGAGCAGTCAAGCATACCAAATTTCTTGAGAAGATTTCTGGTATATTTTGCTTGATTAATGAAGATACCATCATCAGTTTGTTTCACCTGTAGACCTAGAAAATAACTAATCTCTCCCATCATGCTCATTTGATATCTGGACTGCATGAGCTTGGCAAATTTCTTACAGATTTTATCATTAGTAGACCCAAAGATAATGTCATCAACATATATCTGAACTAAAAGGAGGTCACTTCCTTGATTGAAATAAAACAGAGTTTTGTCAATTGTACCTCTGTTGAATCCACTTTCTAGAAGAAATTGAGCAAGTGTCTCATACCATGCTCTTGGTGCCTACTTAAGTCCATATAGTGCCTTATCTAGCCTGTAGACATAATCTGGATATTTGGGGTTCACAAATCCTGGTGGTTGTTCAACAAACACTTCTTCTTCAAGCTTTCCATTCAGAAAAGCACTTTTCACATCCATCTGGAACACTTTGAATTTCTTGTGAGAGGCATATGCAAGAAAAATTTTGATTGCCTCCAATCTTGCAACTGGAGCAAATGTTTCATCATAGTCTATTCCTTCCTGCTGTGAATAGCCTTTTGCTACCAGTCTAGCCTTGTTCCTTGTGATAACACCTTCACTGTCAGTCTTGTTTCTGAAAACCCATTTAGTACCAACAATAGATCTGTTCTTTGGCCTTGGTACAAGGGTCCAAACTTCATTCCTTTCAAATTCATTCAACTCTTCCTGCATTGCTGTTATCCAGTTAGCATCTTGAAGAGCTTCTTCCACTTTCTTTGGTTCATTTTTAGACAAGAATGCATGAAACATACATTCACTTGCAGTAGCACTTCTTGTTTTCACTTTTGCATCTGGATCACCAATTATCAAATCAGTTGTATGTGATTTAGTCCATTTTCTAGCAGAAGGCAAATGACTTCTGTCAGCATGTGATCCTCCCCCTTGATCCATGCTCTCCTGATTTTGTTGTGATCTTTCTTCATTTTCTGAGACTCCCCCTGAACTTCACTGCCCAGAGTCAGATTTTTCAGTTGACTCAGTATCAGTGTTTGAGTCTTCATCTTGATCATGCTCCCCCTCAACTGGTTCTTCCCTTTGTTGTGGCTGAGAAGTTTCTCCATTGTTTTCCAGTAGAGGTTCAGAGTTTGTTTCAACAGAGTCTGTCAGAATTGTTTCATCAGAGTTTACTTCATTTTCAAAGTTCAGTTGATCATATTCATCTTTGTCTTCAAGTCCAGTTATCTTCTTGTCATCAAAAGACACATGTATAGACTCCATGATCACTTTAGTTCTCATATTGTAAACTCTGAATGCCTTTGTTGAGAGTGGATAGCCAACAAAAATTCCTTCATCTGCCTTTAGCTCAAACTTGGTCAACTGTTCAGGATGAGACTTCAAAACAAAACATTTGCACCCGAAAATATGAAAGTATTTCAGGTTAGGCTTCTTTTTCTTTACCATCTCATATGGTGTCTTTCCATGCTTATGGATCAGTGTAGCATTTTGAGTAAAACAAGCAGTTTGAACAGCTTCTGCCCAGAAATAAGTTGGCAATTTTGCTTCATCAAGCATAGTTCTGGCAGCTTCAATCAAGGTTCTATTTTTCCTTTCAACTACACCATTTTGTTGTGGTGTACCAGGTGCTGAAAATTCTTGCTTCACTCCATTGTCCTTGCAGAATTCTTCCATTGTTGCATTTCTAAACTCAGTTCCATTATCACTTCTGATGATTCTGACTTTGTTACTTGATTCTTTGTCCAGAAGCTTCACATGCTCTATCAGAGTTAATGTAGTTTCATCCTTCTTTGCTAGAAAATACACCCAAGTGAATCTAGTGTATTCATCAACAATGACTAAAGCATATTTCTTCCTTGCTATAGACATAACATTTACTGGACCAAAGAGATCAACATGCAGAAGATGATAGGGATCAGTAATTGAAAATTCTGTCTTGCTCTTGAAAGATGACTTCCTTTGTTTAGCCTTCTGACATGAATCACATAGGCCATCAACATTTAACAAAGCCTTTGGGAGTCCTCTTACAAGATCCTTTCTGATCAATTCATTGATGTTGTTCAAGTTTAAATGTGAGAGTTTCTTGTGCCAATTCCAACTCTCTTCACTAGACATTCTTGTAGACGGGCAAACAGCTTTTCCAACAGAGTCTATCAAAAGCTTGATTTCATAAATGTTGTTTTGCCTATGACCAACTAGAACAACCTTTCTTGTAGATTTGCTGATAACTTCACAATATTCAGGTTGAAAATCTACATGATATCCCTTGTCACAGATTTGACTCACAGATAACAAGTCATGCTTGAGTCCTGGGACATGAGCTACATTGTTGATGATGACATTTCCAAGATTAATATTGCCATATCCCAATGTTCTTCCTACATTTCCATCACCATAGGAAACTTTTGGGCCAGCC
This sequence comes from Saposhnikovia divaricata, assembly GCA_036435485.1. NCBI lineage: Eukaryota > Viridiplantae > Streptophyta > Magnoliopsida > Apiales > Apiaceae > Saposhnikovia > Saposhnikovia divaricata. Next base: position 234,490,552 of record CM071595.1, on the reverse strand, counting down.
TTCTCCTCATAGTCTGGTAGCAGGGCTTTATTTCCAGTCATGTGTCCTGAACATCCACTGTCCACGACTAGGGTTGCCTCCCTGTTGCCCTGCAATCACAAGCAATTACTGAGGATTAGATTTAAGGATCCAGACTTGCTTGGATCCTTTGACATTCTTAACTTTGTTAGCTTTTGCAGCGGAATTAACATTATCAGAGTTTGAGCTAACAGTATCAGTGTTTACACTTGCAGTATCAACTTTAACCCATTTCAGATTGGGTTTCAGTTCATAGTAATTATGATAGATAGCATGATATTCTCTGCAAGTATAAATGGAATGCTAAGTGCTTCCACAGTGTGTGCATAAAGTCTGTGGCTTAGTTCTAGCAAAATCCTTCTTTACCTCAGACTTGGAAGGTAAAGAATTTATATTTTTAATTTGTTTTTCTTGCAGAAATTTGCAAGATGCTTAGTACTACCACAGTTATGACATGTCTTTCTTGGAGCATAACTAGCAAGCATTGGTTTATTTCCTGAAGTAATGCCTACTTTTCCATTTCTGTTCTTATTTGACACTCTCTGTTTCTTAACAGATTTTAACTCCTTCAGTTTATGTTTGAGTTGTTTATCTGTCATTGAACCAATATTTTACTGGTTTACTTTTAACAGCTTCTTTTTCATTTTCAGACAAAAATTTACTGGTTCCATGTACAAAATGAAGTCTGATTTTAACTTGATTTTGAAATCTAAGTTCATCTTCCTCATTATAACCTAGACCAACAGTGTCTGTTTGAAAAATCTGTTGAGTGTCCTTTCCAGAATTAGTCCAAGTCCTAATTTTCTTATTTGCTTCCTCCAACTCAGATTCTAGTTATTTATATTTCTGAAGCAAATCCTGTTCTATAGAAACAGCATCATCTCTCACTTTCTGAACTTGTTGCATGTTTTCAAGTTTTTCTTCAACAAGTTTATTTTTAACCTTAAGTTCAGAATTTTCAGGTTTTATCCTCTCATTCTCTAAAGTCTGATCCCTATAACTTATATGCAATGACTTAAGATAAGTTCTTAATTGAGCAATGTCATCAATATTATAGGCATAGGTGGTTAGAGGTACCTTATTTTCAGAAGTTTCTGATTCAGTAGTAGCCATGAGAGCATAGTTCACTTCTTCATCAGAATCTTAAGTGTCTGCCCAATCTCTGCCTTTAGTGTAGAGTACCTTTCTAGTTTTACCCTTCTTGCACTCAGGAGCATAGTGACCCATCTCCTTACACTTGTAGCATTGAATTTCAGACTTATCCTTCTTCCCCCTAGAATCTCTCTTATCAAACTTCCTGAAGCTTTTCCTGTCTTCATTTGAATCTCTAGAAAACCTTTTCCCTTTCTTGAAATTCTTGAAACCCATTTTCTTGAAGGTCTTCACCATCAACATAGCCATTTTCCTCATTTCTTCTTCATCATCCTCAGAGTCAGATGATTCAGAAGAGTTTGAATCACAATCAGAGTTTGATGATTCACTTTCTGAGTGTATGACCAAAGCTTTTCCCTTCATTTTCCTTCTTGATGCCTCTTTCTTCTGAGGCTTCTCTTCAACATTAAGAGCAACAGACTTTTCCTTCTTGCTTGATCTCCTGTTTCTCTGCTCCATTTCCAAATCATGAGTTTTGAGCAGCCCATAGATTTCATCAATCTCAGTTTCAGCAAGATCATAGTTGTCTCTAATAGTGGTTGTTTTCACATCCCACTTTTCAGGTAGAGAAAGAAGAAACTTGAGATTAGAGTCTTCGAGATCATACTCTTTGTTGACCAATGACAGATCATTAAGCAATTTACAGAATCTATCAAATGTATCTGTCATGGTCTCTTCAGGTTTAGCCTCAAAATGCACATACTCTTGTGTGAGTATGTTTCTCCTATTCTTCTTAATAGCAGCAGTTCCTTGACATCTGACTTCAAGAGCATCCCATATCTCTTTTGCAGTGGTGCAGTTAATTACTTTGTTAGACATAACATTGTCTAAAGCACTATGCAGTAAATGTCTAACCTTTGCATCCTTAGGAATTGATGATAGATCTTCAGGAGTCATATCCTTCTTTTCCTTTGGAACTATTTTAGCTTCTTCACCAGCAGCTGCAACAGATAGCTTTGTAGGATTGTGAGGGCCTTCATAAATCCTGTCAAGATATTCTGGATCTATAGCCTCCAGAAACATAGTCATCTTGACCTTCCACATAGCATACTCTAACGGCCTGAGAATAGGAACCCTGATTGGTTCATAACGACTCACAGTAGTAGGAGCCTTTTCAAAAACAGTAGGTGTTGGTGGAGGAATTGCTGACATGATTATTGTTGTGTTTGGATCTTAACCTGTAATAAAGTAACAGATTGGCTCTTATACCACTTGTTAGGCCGAATACACAATTAATAATCAAATTCGTATGAAAGTTTAACAAGTAAGACGTTTATGCACTTAAAAACTTCTGGTATTAAGAACCCTCTTCGTGATGTAAACTATCACAAAGAGCTGCTAGGTTACAATAAAGATAATTCGTTACACGATACCCTTCTAGGGTTAACCTAACTGTATTTATAAAACATACAGCTTCGATACAATCTCTAATTGATATTCCTAATAATCAGCTATACAATGATATCAATTACAGATTGTCACACGTCTCCTAAGTCAACTCGATCTCTTTGATAGCTATCCAATCTTCAAAGATATCGCTTCCATAATAAACCTTAAATCACTGTTGACCAGTAGACGCTGCCTCCAGACAGAGTTTGACAAACTCTATCGAGCTTCCATCTGTCAGAGTTTACACTAAACTCTGACCGCTTCCAGCTAAACTCTAGTAATTCACTGTAACACTAAAACACTGATTAAAACACATCAATTATATTTAACATAAAATGTAAAAGATATTGTATTTTACCTGAAAAAGAAAATTATTTAGTTTTTGAAAAATAGAAAAGGTAATATGTTTAACCTGAAAAAGGAAATTGATTAATAAAGGAGAATTTTAGTTAGATAAAATATAAACCTGAAAATAAAATTATTTAGTTTTTGAAAAATAGAAAAGGTAATATGTTTAACCTGAAAAAGGAAATTGATTTATAAAGGAGAATTTTAATTACATAAAATATAAAAGATATTGTATTTTTCCTGAAAAAGGAAATTATTTATTTATCAAAAAATAGAAAGGATAATATGTTTAACCTAAAAAAGTAAATTGATTAGTTAGTTGGATGGATTTTATCTGTAATAGTAAGGGTAAATAGGTAAAATCAATAGGTACCGTACGGATCGAAAAACTTTTAATGTTTCGGCTTTTATATAATAACTAGCCTAAAACCCGTGCAGCACGGTTTTTTTGATATTATATAAAAAAATTCATTAATCTCAATTAATTTTTTTAAAACATGAATTTTGGAGGCTTACATTTTTTATGAGATGATTTGATAATAATTATATAAATGTTATCCATGATATTTCTAGAAAAGGAGGGATTTTAGTTGGAAAATATAGAAAAGATGATATGTTTTAGTTAAAAAGAGTAATCCATTAATTATTAGTAATTATAAAATTTTTACTTCATTTTATTAAATGTAATGCCCGTGATATGATTAGAAAAATAAAGAATTTAGTTTGAGAAAATTTAAAAGGTAATATGTTCTAGGTGGAAAAGGTAATTGATTAGTTTATAGTAATTATAATTTAATTACGTTATTTTATTAAATACAATTGCTCGTAATGTTTTTAGAAAAGGAGAAATTAATATTGTCCGTGATATTTCTAATATTTCTATTAAAATAGGGATTTTAGTTAGAAAATATAGAAAAGATGCTACGTTTTAGCTGAAAAGGATAATCGATTAATTAATAATATTATAATATTATTAGTTTATTTTATTAAATAGAACCGCCCGTGATATAATTGGAAAAGGAGATATTTTAGTTAGAGAAAATAGAAAGGTAACGTGATGACATGAGATTTACGTGAAAAAAGGTAATTGATTAATTTATAGTATTTATAATTTAATTATGTTATTTTACTAAATAAAATTGTTTATAGTTTTTAGAAAATGAGAAATTAATGTTGCCCGTTATATTTCTAGAAAAGAAGGGGATTTAATTAGAAAAAATAGAAAAGATTGTATATTTTAGCTAAAAAGGTAATCGGTTAATTATTAGTATTATAATATTATTATTTTATTTTTATTAAATAAAAACGTCCATTATATAATTGGAAAAAGAGAGGTTTTAGTGAGAGAAAAAAAAAAGGTAACGTGTTTTGGCTGAAAAAGGTAACCGTCCATGATATAATTGAAAAAAGAGAGATTTTAGTTAGAGAAAAGAGAAAAGGTAACGTGTTTTGACTGAAAAAGGTAATTGATTAGTTAATAGTAATAATAATATAATTATGTTATTTTATTAAATAAAATTGTTCATAGTGGTTTTAAAAAGGAGAAATTTTAGTTAGATTAAATGTAAAAGATATTCTATTTTACCTGAAAAAGAAAATTATTAATAATGAAAAAATATAAGTAATAATATATTTAACCTGAAAAAGGAAATTAATTAATAAAGGAGAAATTTTAGTTAGATAAAATATAAAAGATATTGTATTTTACCTGAAAAAGGAAATTATTTAGTTCTTGAAAAATAGAAAAAAAAAATATGTGTAACCGGGAAATTGATTAGTTAGTAGATCTGTAATTAAGTAATGGTTACCGAGCGACCAACCAACCAACCAAATTTTTAATGTTTCAGCTTTTATACAATAGTATGGATATAGATTTATTATGAAAATTATAATAAATAAGAAATTGATTGAGTAATTGATATGCTAAATTGGAAGTATTTAAATCTATGGCAAATCAAAATTCTTATATAAAGTCAATAAACATGGGAATTTCACCGTATTCAAGCAACTCTTTTCCCAGTGATCTTAACACACATATGTAACTTCCAAACTTAATGTATCTAGACCTCAAGATTATAAAACATATATAGTTAATTTTCTCTTATAATATGTCAAATTTCAAATATGATCTTTAAGCTCATATAAATATATAAATGTTTCATGTCACTAATTAATATGAAAATACTAAAATATAGATGGTAATCAAATCAAAAAGGTTTTATTTATTATTTAGTAGTCTTGAAAGAAAATTGGGCTTCATCTTAAAGTTTAAAAAAATTACAAACTTACTTGTCATATATAAATCTCTTACCTTTCCAAATGCAACGAGATAGCAAAAGTTTATAATCAAAGCATAAAATACTTTATAAAAAATATTTATATCACAGTGGAACATATCATTTTTTTAGTATGTTCTTGTGACCTTGCCAATAAAATAATGTAGAAAATTTATTTTCCAAAAAATTAAAAATAAAATTCATCTTAAATTCTCGGACATGTACTGTCAATAATTATAACAATCATTAACTCTGGCACGAAAATTCACTCATATTAAATATCTGACAACTATTATAGATCCGTCAAATATAAGAAATTGCTAAAACTAAACATCTTTGGAGGTAGTAAGTAAAGATAGAGTTTTACACACTTCATTCAAATAATTTTATGATTTGTATGATTTGAGCTTAGATAGTACCTATGTTTTGTAATAAAAATGATTTTAAAAAATACAAATAGGTATTTCTTATAATTACTTTTGCAACAAAAAAATTGTTCTAGAATATGATTCAACAAAGAAGCAAATGTTTAGGTATCGTATGCTTCAAAGAAAAATTACTATTTTGGAGCATGCCTGCTTAAATAAGTGTTTAGGTATTTTTGTAAGTAAAGAAAGTCAAAAGTATGGACATAAACGAATTAACTCTTATAAAAAAAACAGCATTAGTTACAAATAATAACTTTTTCCTGCTCTAATAATTTAAATTATCATATATACTTCTTATACAAATTTTCTAATACTCCCTCCGTCCCTTTTTACTCGTCACATTTGATTTTACTGGTCAAATTGACTAAATTTTGACCGAATGTTAAGAACTATATATTTACTATTTCTAAAAATTGAAAGTTATATTTCAAAGTAGACTAGATGTACTTTAAAATGATATATTTTTTTCTATATTTTTAATTATATAATATATATGTAAATTTAGTCAAAGTTTGGTCAATTACCAGTTAAAAGTCAAATGTGACAAGTAAAAAGGGACGGAGGGAGTAATGATTAAGTTGGCAGATACCGAACCCATGTATCTATAAATTCACTAAACACTCTTATTATGTGGCATGTTACAAACACCACCTCTAGGTTGACGTCCTCGAGCCCACACACAGTGCCTCTGTACTTCCAACTGGGCAAACTCTATACCATTTATAAACAACCCACCACAGTCCAAAAGTGCTAGGTCTATATTAGTTATTGACTTGTATCTAATCGATGGGATATTACATGGATAATGGTGTCATGGTGTGGAATAATATGAAGCAGCGAGACTGATTTTTTGTAGTAGAGTTGTTTGTTGGTCTTGGAATATGTCATAAACAAAATTTACAAAGAAAAAATTGCTTTATTATATTTTTTTTAAAATTCAAGCATATGTTTGATATACATGAATTTGATTAGTATATAAAAGATAAAAGTGCTAGTGGAACCACTTAAAAAAGTAAGTAGTGGAGAGGTTACATAAAAGAATATGACATTCATACAACTTAAAAATAAAATAAAATGATTAATATATCTATCAAATCAATATAATATATGCATATACATCATATAGAATTTACATATGTATAACTAATTGTACTTGTAATTTAATATTAAGTTGATTGTGGACTTATTAAGTAATTATCTTTGTGTTCCTCGATTTTTTTAATTAATGGTAAACCATAAATAAATTTAAAGACAAAAAGTTAAAATGTTGATCGATGAAAGAATTGATGCTTTTGGTTTTAAAAGAGAATTACAAAGCATACATTTAACTAATTGTACATCTACTTTAATGTTAATTTGAATATGGACTTATTAATTAATTGTCTTTACATTTCTGAATTGTTTAATTAATAAAAAATTAGAAAACCAAATTGAAAGGCGAATAATCAAAATGATTACTATAGAAAATTGAATTGGTTTGATTTTTTAATAATATTCATATGAAAAAATGGTTCTCCTTTTGGTCAATTAGTCATTTTGTGGTATCAAGATGTTTTCTCAATTCGAATTTTAATTAAGTAGCAATATGAACAACTCCATATTCATTAGCAATTAAGTTGATAATAAACATAGATTTTCAATAATGTATTGAAGGTAAAAAATTATTGAATGCATTTTAATTGGACGTGTTTTTAATAAGAATCAATTTCCAGGGTTTACGAAAATGTTTCTTCAAAAAATTGAGAAACTAGTCTTATATGAGTATCGACCCTCTTTATATAAGGAAAACTATATTTTACTTTCAAATCTGTGAAATGTATGGATAATAGTAATATAGATATTTTAGTTATAAATTTTTAAATGATAATTTTGACAATCCAATAATGTAAAAAAATAAGATTTATTTATAGGTACATCACAAATCTGTATAAGGGGGGAAGAATCGATGCCGGAAGAATCGATGCCAACAATTGATTTATTCGCTGAATTATTGGAGCTATCGATTAGAATATTGTTATGTGAAGTAATTATGGGAAACATATCCAAGTATAGTATAACAAATACATACAAAGTTGTACCTTAACTCGTATTAACTAGATTAATATGTGAAGAGAATTTATGGAGGCACTTACAGTGTGATGGAGAATAGGGTCCGATTTTTTCTAATGGTAAAATTTGATATAATGACTCTATTTTTGAATTTGGTCTTTGATTATAATAAGGGTTTTATAATTAAGGTATTCTTGCTTAATGTAAATTTTTTAATTAGTTAATCGTCAAAATAAAAATCAGTAATTATTATATTTTAGTTAATTGATTTAGAAAAAAATAAGTGTTACTGAGTTTTATTTGAGTTGAGTTTAACCATATTTAAATGGTGGAATTTAAATTAAATGAAATAGTATCTTCAATTCAATTTGGTGGTCTAAATTTTAGTAGTTGACTCATATTGTTGCTAAAATAATAAAAAAAGTAAATTTATTAATTGATATGTGATATACTCAAATATTATAATAAATGATTTTTGAAAAAAAATAAAAACAAAAAGAAATATATCCTTTATTTATGGTTATCAGTATATTTGTTTTAAAATTAATAACCATGTAATATAGGAATTTATTAAATTACGAGATTATCATATTAAATACTCCCTCCGTCCCGTTTAGTTGTCCATTATTACCTTAATCGCTTGTCCCAAAAAAAATGTCCACATTTCATATTTATGGTAAATTGTTAAACTATATTACTCTTGTACCCCTTGATATCCTTACCATTTTAAATTGATTAAGGATAGTCTTGGTAATAAAATTATATTTTAGGAAGTTATCAATTTTTTTAATTCGATTGAATAAAAGGTGGATTTTGATTGATGGACAAGAAAAACGGGACGGAGGGAGGGAGTATAATTTAATCGCAATTAGAAAATTAGAATAATGATGGTAAATACTGAAAACATTGTAATTGATTGATTTAGAATTGAATTCTGATTGCCTCTAACTTTTTTTTTGATTTTTTGATTGGTAATTTTTCATCAAACAATAATAATACTCTTTTAGCATATATCTAATATTTTAAATAATTAAAACATATCTAGTGTTGGCTTAATTACGTTTGTAAATACATATTAGTAATAAACTATAAAACAAATGAGCTTTTTAAAATTAAGAGTTTTTTAAGTTATAGATTTTATCTAAGTGATTTAAAATCTAGATTTAAATCTAAATTTAGACTACAAATTGAGTAACATTATAAATATTTCAAATTTACATTTATAAAAATTAATTTACAATGTATAATTATAAAGTTTTGATTGACTTTCTATTTAAATAGTGGTTAATTCATAAATGCTTACATAATTAATTTAAATATATAATAGTATATCATGATTGGTTTCAAAATGAAATATTGATAAGTAAATATTTTTGATTTAAAAAAATAAATTTTAAAGTAAATCATTATTTTATTTAAATTATAATTGTTAAATCACCATGATTAATTAAGTAGGATAGTAATGTTAAATAAGAAAAATTTTAATATAATATGATTGTTCAAAAATTTACTAATGAGCTTTGAGTGGTGCAAAATTAATTCATAATTTTTTAATTGTTAAACTTCAGATTAACTATATACTACCATGGTAGAATCGGGTATTACATTAAAGTATTATTATTATTATTATTATTATTATTATTATTATTATTATTATTATCGTTATCATTATTATTATTGTTATCATTATCATTATCATTATCATTATCATTATTATTATTATCATTATATTATTATTATTATTATTATTATTATTATGATTAATATTATTTAACTATTTATTTATTTTTTAAAAATATTATTATTATTATCATTATTATTGTTATAATTATAATTATTATTAAAATTAAAATTATTATTATTATTGTTATTATTGTTATTATTATTATTATGATTATTATTATTATTATTATTATTATTATTATGATTATTATTATTATTATTATTATTAACATTACTATTATTATTAACATTACTATTATTATTATTATTATTATTTTTATTATTATTATTATTATTATTATTATTATTATTATTATTATTATTATTATTATTATTATTATTATTATTATTATTATTACTACTACTACTACTACTACTAGTTAAACATGTAGTATGGTTAGTGTACATATCATTAGTTAGTTTAAATATCATTACTTAAAAGATTTAAATTAATAAGGAAAATTTTATACTATTATGATTGGTCTAAATTTATTTATTTTAAATATCTTAGATTTACGTGCCAATTTAGTTAATTAATTATATTAACAAAAATTGATCGAGTGTGTACAAAAAAAAAAAATTTGATAAAGTTTTGTTAGTACATACAAAATCATTTGATAAAATATTCCTAATTTTTGATTTGTTCACTATTTTTACACAAAGATTTATATAAGGAAAGTTTTAAAACTATTATGATTAGTCTAAATTTAATATAATTGGTCCATATTTATTCATGAATTATGATTATTTCTAAAATAATTCATGATTATTGATTGGTTAACTTAATATTTGGGTACAAAGATTTAAATGAGGAAAGTTTTAAACCCATTATGATTTGTCTAAATTTATTTAATTATTAAATATTGATGATTTATGATTGGTTAACTACTTGGGTAGAAAGATTTAATATTATTGTTGTGGGAGAATTTAGCCCAGTCTCAAATAAATCCGAGACCTACTAGAAGGCTCACAGTTAGGGTTTTAATGAATAGCTGCCGGGAAATCCTCACAGTTAGGTCACAAAGAACACGGTGGTTTCTCGGGTGGTCGGACTGAATATATAGCTCTGCAATTTCTATGCGTTGGACTGGTATACGTGCTCATTAACTCAATTTCATTCTTTGTTAAATTATAATAACGTTTTTCAACTATATATTACTCTAAAGTCTAAAGTAATATTTCTCTTTCATTGAGTTATGTGTACGAGTGTTGACCAAGACATGTTTGCTCTTGTTGATTTTTATTATTACTTTTCTCTTTATCAATTTTTCGGAATCATTAAATGAATTATTTGTTCATGTGTGTTATGGGTTTTACAACCTTAACGCAAAAGTACGTATCGTAATAAATAGTAATTAAGTTTGTTCCCACGAGGATTGTTAATAAGCTGTCAATTGTCAATTACTCCCTCCGTCCCTTTTTAGTTAGCACATTTGCAAAAAACACACATATTAAGAAAGCTTTAATTATATAATTTGTTTCCATATTTGCCCTTAATCTTTACATTAAATGATAATTTATGAGTGTGTGTATTAAATATAAAGTCAAACATTGGTATTAGAAATAAAGGGGTATATATGGAAATATTGGTAAAAAAGTGTATTGGAATAAGGAATGTGACAACTATTTAGGGACAAATTTTTTTTGCAAATGTGTCAACTAAAAAGGGACGGAGGGAGTACTATTTTTCTTTTAATTCAAGTCTAAATAGTGTAGTGTTTACTAAATTATCACTAAGCATTTAAAATAACACAATATCGAATAATAATTCCAAGAGAATGAAAACTTGGCCTTTAACTTCCTCTAATGTTCTTCAACAAGCTTCTTTCTTAACCTCTATTCTCGTGGTCTAATTGCTAGTCTAAAGCTATAAAGTACTCACAAGGACCTTCCGAATCTCAAATGACTTTAATTTATGCATTAACTCCCATATTCCTATGTAGAATTCAAATACATAAACAGCATTAAGCTTCGCCTTAATTGGACTACCTAGGGTGTTTAGGTATATTCTATCCTAACCACAAATTAATATTAATATTAATCCTAGATTATATTGATTTGGTCTTAACTTAGGTTTTATCTTCCAAGTCCACCTAAATTACTGATTCAATCTCAAGGGTGATCAATCATTGAGAAGCATTAAACACAAATCAATATAAACAATTAATACGACCACAAAAAAAAGTAAAAATACAACTTATATATTAACAAAAGAATCCATTAAAGGCCTAGAGAGAAAATTAGTTCATCATCTCAAAAGAAAGTAATACACAAGAGTATGTAAACATGATGGAAAAGTAAGGAGAAAAGGTAAAATCTATGTTCGCAGCAGTCTCTTCTTCCCAAGCTTCTTCCTTCTTGAGCGTAGCCTCCCTTTCTCTTCTCTAGGAACGTTCAACCTATTAACAATATCTGATGTATCCATATGTCTCTAATATAAGTTATTTTTAATGTTTTCAGAAAAAATATAAAATACGTTTCCTAAACTGATTGTGTTTTTGCAAGGAAAATAGTTACTGACTCTTCTTCAATACTTTTGGCCCTTTCCAGTTGTAATTTGATACTTGGACCACTTTAGAATTAAAGAATTCTGTTATCTTCGCGTGGGCTGTTAAATCGTCCAAAAGAGACTTGTAGATCTCAAGATATGGCCCAGACAATGAAGTTTGCCCGTGTAGCCCAACAGATCCGAATTTTCTCTAAAAAATCTCCAAATTCAGCACTGTATTCTCCAATCCATCCAAGTTTAGGATTTATTGCTTGCTACAATAAAACATTAAAATTTATTTAATACAAATCCAATTAAATGCAAAATATAATTAATTTGAGGAATAAAATCATGTAAAATACATATAAATATATACTCTATCAAATATCCCCCACACTTAGCATTTTGCACGTCCTCGGGAAAATAAAGAAATAAAAACAATATTACTAAATAACACCATTTTCGTAGATGACATGATTGTATTGAGCATATGCAACAAGCCGTTAAACCCTAGGAAGCCCTGTTAGGACCAGTTTTGTCTCGTGAGAGTTTATAGAAGATATAACCACAAAATCAATATTTTTAATCACCAAGTCTCTCGAACATGCAACATATCATACTACTCCACACAATATAAACCTCAATCACATAACAACCCAGAGATGTCAGAAAGTACAAGTACTTTCACCTTATGCATCATTAACACAAAACAGTCCAAGTATGCACAAAATGTCTTGGTAGACAAAAATATCATAAAATAAACATCAAAGTCGCAATCAACAAGTATGCATGCTATGGATAAATATCTCACAATACTCTCAAACACACAAGGTATAAGTATAAGTGTTTCGCTCAAGTTCACTCAAGTACTCATGCGCTACCATATGCCTGGTTGTCCACCAAATCTCCACTACTTCGTGTACATGCATACATGAATCAAAAGGTCTTTGTTAAAGGTTGTAATGGGGCTTAGGTACAAGGTAGGATGTCAAGAAATAGGCTAACAAGTGGCTAAACTTGTTCAACCAATAGAGCATAGTGTTCATTTTTAATTAAAGCATCCAACATGAAAAGTAGATCATGTAAAAATTTGTCGTACTATCACAAGCATTAAACCCATAAGCACGTATAACCCATGCACTTCCCCTCTTTCACATTGTACAAACCAATGAACACAAACTCTACTTGACCTTTTTTTTAAACTCCAGTAACCAAGGGCAGTGAAAAGTCACCAAGAATAATTTCTAGTACAATACACTTAATACCAGCACATGTTCATGATTGTCCCTTTCATATGACATTGCATTTGCCACCCACTGGTCTCAAAGGAGTATATAGCCTCTCTTTTTTTGTTTTTTTTTCATATTGATTCCCACCAAATGAACACTTTAGCAAACGAAAACCCCACACTAAATATTCACCAACCCTGAAGTTGAATCACTATGCTCTACTAGTAAATCAAGACATGAATAAATAAGTTGGTTCAAGAATTTTAGATTGGTGATATACGAAAGAAATGGATATAAGCTCAAGGGGGTTCACTAAGGATTATTTTTCAAGGTACTGTTTTGGGTGAATAAGGTTAATGCTAGTGCCTTTATCATATTCATGCATACACATATCATGTGGTCTCAAAACGGTTTAAAACAAGTTCCAGAGCAACACGCTTAAAGATGAACAACACACCATAAAAGAAAAGGATTGATATAAAATGTATCAATCATAAATTAGGCTCAAATCCTCACAAGGTAGAAGCATACGTTACCCATTAAAATTGACTAAGAAGCATCTCAAGATTTCAAATTTTTGCAAGCACACACAAGGAATTATCAAGTATCAAATGATTTTTCATGAAATGACATTCATTAATCATGAGAAATAAATCTACACAGTGTGTACTTATCCGTGCTAACATGCTCTTGAGACAAGATAATTATATACAAAAAGTTTTTTAATTTTTTAATTTTTTTGGATTTTATAATATATATTTTTTTTGGATTTTTTTAATATATAGAGAACTCATCGCCACACTTAAATGGTTCATTGTCCTCAATAAATAAATATATAATATATACATAACTAAAAGATCCTAAAAACAAATACAAAAAGAAAATAAAAAAATGTACAAAGAAAGGTTAAAATACTCCTCTAGTGCATACGCTCGAAGTGTCATCGCAAAAAAGAATTTGTAAAGCTCATGAGAGAGGCAAATAGGAGTCATGCAACACCCCAAGGTCAGGGGTTCAACTACATAGGCCTTCCAATATTTAGAAAATGTTTTTGCACAAGGCTGCCAACCAAGCAAATGATATGGCAGCTGACTCGTTAAGTACCCCAGAATAATACACGACTGTATGTATTTCTACAATAATACACGATAATAGATAACTTCGTCAATGTCGATTTAAGGGAAGGGAGGTGGTGCACCTTTTTTGCTTTAAAAACTAAAATTTATCCACTACGCTGGCATGAATTTAAATTTAGCCATTTCCATGCAAAATTAATAATACTTTGGCCACCATATTGAAATTTAGTCAATATATATTAATTTAAAGTATTTTTTATAATAGGTTATTGACTTTTACATATATATATATATATATATACATATATATATATATATATATATATATATATTATCATAATTTATAAAAAATAAAATTTATATTTTTAATAAAAATAAAAAATTCCCGATTTCTCGCGGGATCCCCGTTTAAGGTGGGGACCGGGGACCAAAATATTCCCCGTTCGGGGATCGCAATGGCTTCGGGAAGTGGGTAGAGGTTCGGGGATTGGGGTGAGGATTGCACTCCGCAACACCGAAATGACCCGACGCCCATTCCTAATTCAAAAGAAAATCGAAGAGAAAGTATGGGAAACAGAAGAGAAAGTATGCGAAAGTTTTGAAAGATTTTTTTGAAAGTCAAATAATTTCTTGATAAAACGTCATAACACATCTAAAAAAATAAATTAATATCAAATCTATGATGCAATTAAAATTCAAAACTACGATGTTGAATAGATCTTTGAGGAGCATTTTGGGAACACAGAGGACAATCTAGCGATAGTTAAGGTAAAAAACAAGTAAATTTGAAAAATCAAAGCCATATAACCCATCAACTAATCATAATTATGAAACTCTCGCAGATCTATAATATATATAATCCCCATCATAAAAAAAAGAAAGACAAACACTCAGAAAGAGAGAACAAACTCAAAACTCAAAATTGTTTGAAAAACTCTCAATGAAAATATATTTATTAAATAAGAATAAAATTAAAGAAAAACCAAGAAAATAGGTTACTAACTCACAAAGTGTCCTTTTATTTTTTATTATTTATTAATTTGAAAAATTGAGAAAGTTAGAAAAATAGGTTGAAACCATTTGAGAGGTGTCTAATTATGTCAAAATAATAATTTCATTTCAACCTATAAATGACTAAGCAATTTTATACAATTTTTGTAACGCCCCCAAATCCGGGTCAGGAGATTTGGTCGTTACTTGAGAATCCTCAAAATAACATCGCCGCTTTAATAAAACATTATTTCGTGTACTTGTCAAAAATTGAAATATAATCTTTGACCCAAACAATCCAAGATCTTTTAGGTTATAGTGCTAGAAACAAGAATCCAAATTCCATAAAATAGCAACTTTCAGCTTTACCACATTCTCTTATATCAAAGCTTAAATCACTGGTATAACTTCGACAAGAAGTATACCAGGCCAACAGTACGTAATAATAATTATTAGAGTTTAACTATATTAAATAAACCTTACTCTGGATCAGGACATCCCGTGTCAAGTTTTCTTCAAGATAGCGTCTGCTTCTTCTCTCTTCGAATTGTACGAATATGTCTCGCCAAACTACCTTACTGAAAAGTTAGGGTTTCGAAACAAACAAGTATGAGCGGAAGAAATGCTCAGCAAGTGTGTAGTAAAACAGGAATAATAATAATATCATTGTTGAAGAAAACATATAACATCTATCAAAACTCAAATCACAAGAGAAGTATTTCGAATCAAAAATCTATCAACACAGAATGGATTAAAATAAAGTATGAAATAGGTATTCGGACATGATAGGTTCAGTGCTCTACTAGTGGGATCCCGACTACCTAAACAATTGGTTTAGTTGTACTCCTAACAAGGAAGCATCATTAAGGAAATAATAGTCTCAAAGGTTATCGACAAGTTCGATACAGTAAATGGGGTATAAATTGAATAAACAAGAATGACAATAAATGTCGACAAGATCGACAATAATGGAATAATACCATAATAAGCATATTTAAAATAATCTCACTTGAACAAGAAGTGAAGGGAAGACACTTGCCTCGAATTCTCAGCTATCATGAAACGTCACAGTAATACTGCTTTCATCTTCTGTCTTACGGCGTCACAATCTTCTAATTTGATCAATATTTGGTTCAACGCTCTTGTGGTTGCCACGAGTCTAATCCGCCGATATCGAGCTCGCGCGTCAATTCCAATATCAAACATAAGACAATACTTTAGTCTCTAGACGACAATTCTAATATTTTCTATAAACGCTTAAAAACTCAACTTGAACGTATTAACCATACTCACCAATTTCTCTGTTGGAAGAAGATAATCGAAGACGTCCCCTCTGAACATATATGTTTTACCGTTGGAAAACGCCTCACAGTGAATCCAACAACCACAACCAATACCTCATCCATCTCCATCCTTCCTCATTTAACCCTCACTTATATCCGCCGACAATCCTGAGTCAAACTTTCCACTAAATCCCCGGATAATTAAATCTTCTCCGAACTCAGGAATCCAATCTATATAATATTTTAATATCCGTAAATCCTACTTAAAAACGAAAAAGGGTTACCGAATACTCCATTCTTAAGTATTTGCTAAAAAATAAATTATTCAAATAACACTTCTACTTTAAATTGGCACTTATGAACTCTCTGCAATTCTCTAAATTCACTCATTTAATACAATTAATCTCTATTTATTCTCAAAACAAAATAATTCAACAATCCATTTTTATTCAGTTTAAATCTATAATTATTATTAGTCTCACTAACTAATTTCTCTTCCATTTTTAAATCTCGTAAACAATTTAATAATAATCCAATTTTTAGCCTCTAAATAATCTGGTCCGATCCGGTTAATGAAATAAACTGGGAAAAAAACAAAATATAAATCTCCTAAAATTATATAGCTTTTTAATCCTATTTATTCACATTTATTCCTCTTTTATCGACAAATTATATAAATCTCTAATTTTCGTCCAAAAATCATAAATTAATTCTTTTTAAATAATTAATAAATTAGTTCAATTTATTAAACTCTTTATTTCTCACAATTTTAATAGTATTCAAATTTTATAACTCCTTTTTATTAGCGAATCATTAAGTCTCTAATTATAACTTAAATAATTGCTAAATATTTAATCACTCGAATCACATTTAATTAGGTCCTAATAAAAATAACTCATTTTACACTAAATTCTAATTTTATTATAAATACTCATATTTTATTCCTAACCATTTTTAATAATAAAACAATTATTAAAACCAAATTTTAAAACATTCAACCATTTATTCCATATTTTCTTTTATGGGTCAGAATTATAATAAGCCCAATAATCATAAATAAATGAATAAATCAAAATAAATAATAGAAAAACCAAAACAAAAACAACATCAATCTCCCCAAAATCTCTCTGCACTCTCTCCCGAAATCTCTCTCCTCTGTCTCTCCTTCTCTCTCTCTCTCTCCCTGCCTTACCCATCTAAATCTCTCTCCCTTCTCCTTATCGCCCCTCTTTGTCTCTCACGACCACAACACAACTCGGCACCACACTCACCTCACTCGAAAATTCATACTACCACCTCTCGAACAAGCCTCGCAGCATTACTCTCAACACAACAGTCTCATTTTCCTTCCTCTATTCGACATCAACACAATATACCCCACACTGCCATCTCCCCGACCATCACCCTTATTACTCCGACTACACCACCACTATAATAATAACGCCACCACCACAGCGGTGGTGGTCGTCTCCGAACCCCCTACACATGGCCACACCCATAATCAATTCAATCACCATCTCAACAATAAACACCCAACGACCGAAACAATGATTTCCCCCCCAATACAACTCGGACAAAGGCACTCCTAAATCGATCACACGGAACTAAGATATATCGACGGAACCGAAAAGAAATAAACAGAAAAAAAAGAAAGAGGAATCGGAAAGAGAAAGGATATGAACTACCTGTGTTGGGTTCTGTTTGTGTCTAATTTATAAGGTCGAGTTTTGTTCAAAAAATGAAGTAACCCGGCTTGTCTCTGTTTTGTGTGTAAAAGAAAATGGTCATGTGTCTGTTTGTGTTTTTATTTCTACACATAGTCAAGTATTTGGTTTTAAAAGAGAGAAAATAGTAAGGTGTGGTTGTTCTCATAAAGAATGTTGTATCTATATTATAAAAGAATGGGTGGTTCATTTATTGAATAAAAAATATAAAAACGTGGGGGACAAAGCATGGGGAACAAAACGTAATGGGACAATTAATATTCCGGAATTTAAGCCTTGATTTGTGAAAACTGCCTCCTCTTAGTGCTTAACGAAAAAATCAGTAATACTAATCTCGTCGTTTTTCTGCTGGCTCAAATAAACGAGACTCGAATTTTGTTCTCTAAATAAATTCAACGCTTTAAAAAATTAATATCCGTCCAAAAATTAAAATCCTCTTTTCATAAATTTTCTAATTTTAATAAATACCTAATAAATATAAATAAATAGATAAAATAAATATTTATTTACATAAAATTTTAAAACTTTACCAAAACGCGCTATTTTAAAAAAATATTAATTCATCGATCTTTAATAAATTTAAATAACGAGTAGAAAATTATTATTCGAAAATTTTGTGGTTATTACAGTCTCCCCCCTTATAGGATTCCGTCCTCGGAATCAAAATTACGCTCTAAACAAATCAGGATATTTATTCCGCATTTCGCTTTCTAATTCCCACATGGCTTCCTCGACTTGGTGGTTTCTCCAAAGTACCTTTACCAAATTTACGTTCTTAGTTCTTAACTCTTGCACTTTGTGATCTAGGATCTGTACTGGCTGTTCTTCGTATGTCAAATCAGGATGTAATTCCAATAGTTCGTAGGTTCTAACCTGTCTGAAATCAGAATGATACTCTCCTAACGCAGAAACATGAAACATATCGTGGATGATATGCAATGCTTAGATTTAATCTCGTGCCAAGACATTCCTGAAAACTTTTCCAAAATCGAGAAGTAAACGACCATCTCCATCATATATAATTGAAACAGGCACTTTATGCCGAACCATGATTTCCTTTATGTACATCTTCTCCAATCTTTCAACGGAGCACTTATCACTAATTGGTAGAAGATGCGTAACCTCAAAAGAAAAATAACCTCTATTCTAACGTCAATTCCTTAAACTTGATCAACCCATTCTCTGTCGACGTGAAGGTATATTGGACCCCTTAAAAATCAACATGTCTGCCTTTACTTCTTTCAATCACTGATACTTTAGGAATCAGGAGGGTTTTCAACAAAACGAATCGCATATGCAAAGATCATCTTCAATCAAAGTATAATTGATTGTTAAATAAAATATGGTGCTAGCAAAACAAGGAAGAACAAAATGAAGGTTAAATCTCCTTAGACGATCTTACTCTCAACACGTGCCAGTAATCGTATTTCACATCTTGTCTGTATCCTTTTCGTACTCTCTATAATGCTCGTTAAATAGATAAAATCGCAGAAGGAATCTTCTAGAAGGTATGCGGATATCTAGGTGGCTTCTTACTAACTAGTAGCTCCGGTTGCCCAATTAGCTCATGCAGCTCCGAATCAGCTGGTTCGTCCACAGCCAAATCTTCGGATGAATCGAACTCCTATACGCGCGATATGTCGGAATACCTAATAGCATTACAACACTCGTCATCCGATCTAAACTCTTCTTCTGCACGACCTAAGTTATCAATACCTTATATTGACGTCAACTCGTAATAATCTTTAAAGATTCCTCAGTAGACATTTTCAGCAGCGGTAAGTTCTGTCCAGTTAAGCCTAAACATCTCAAGTTAGCACGTCATCTCGACTCATCATAGTCCTTTCTTTAATTCCTCGAAACTTTCTTAGTCATCACTCATCCGTTCACGTAAAACTTTATTATACAATCACAACCAAAATAGGCACAACATTCTTCTTTCTTCTATTCGAAAGACTCATTGTTCTCACATTTCACTGTTGGAAACATTATAATGATAAACAAGGGTGAGCCCATAGAATGTTTGGCAAGTTCACTATCCCCAAATCTCATACATTTTTTTTTAATTCGACGATAATGAAAGATAATGCTAGAATGGAAAAGAGACTCATATAATTTTCAATCGCGAAAGCCGTATAGGCAACTTCTCAAAATTTGTGAGAATATTAAAATCTTCTTTCAAAATCTCTGGTAACTCAAGGAATTTAACTCATCTCAACCACAAGATCATCAGAAACGAACTTCTCAACAATTTCAAGAATTTTAAGAAAATCACCAACTTATTTGATAGCTCAGAATTTAAGAAAAGATTACTGGTCTTCCACCACTCGGTATCCCCCACGGTGCGATCAACTACCATGTCTCAAGGTACTGTCCTCCTGTGATACCCCACCCAACCAGATCAGGGCTATGATGTGGTACCACCAAATTTTTCTCTTTGCTAGCATAAAATGGGTTGTCGTTCTCAACCCTGGCAATATTAGTGCCAAAAATAATTATTTGCATTCACGATACCCCACAGCGTGATCAATCGCTGTGTCTCAAGTACCAATATATCTCTTTGCTAGCAAAAGTTGGTTGAAAAGTCAACCTGAAATATTTCTCCTTCGATACCACGAGTTTATTCCTCGTGTTGATCTGAAAGAAAAACCCATGGGCCATCTCCCATGTTGACCAGTGGATTATAAGATTATTCCTCCGATTAAAAATTGATTGATTTGGATTCCTATTCGCTTCTGGCCAATCGCCAATCTAAACTTTGTATGAGACCGACCTGAACAATAGGCCGTCACAACATTTTCAAAAGAATTTAATTTATTATATTGACACGAACAATATGTCAATTCCAGACAATAAAGTAACAACCTTGAACAAGAAAGGTTCACTGATTAGAATAAATCCTGTGGAGTCGTCTTGAAATAATGAAAATGACTCGATTCAAAAAGAAACTTCCAAATACGCTAGAGTAGGTATTTTTAGAGGGAATTCTGACGATAAGATGTTCTTCTGTTCTCTATTCTGAATGTATCTATTCTGATTCGAACAATGAATCAATTTTGAATATTGAAACAAAATTTATCGGATATGAACAATAGATCCGATTGAAGTCAATAAAATTTAAACTACCTCGATGTAGGAGCGTAGTTATAACTGAAATAATCCTTAAGGGTCATCTTGAACAAATAAGACGCCCTAGATTTCAATCTAAGTACGATCTCTGATTTTATCAAGATTTTGGGAAAGCAACTGAATAATTTTCAACGATTTAAGCAAAGTAGACACTTCAAGAAGTTTAACTTGATTATCAAAAGATAAAATAACAAATGATCCAAACTATGAACAATTTCTCAATGTCAAGAAAAGTAGTCGATTTTGAGGATAAATTCAACTGGTAGAAATAAATATTTAGCTATCTCGAAACAATAAAACAAGTCTCAGCCGAATTAACTTAAAGAGTCGCCCCGATCAATGAGACCGACTAATATTTTTAAATGTCATCTTCCTCGCAAATATGATTTTTTTTTAATTCTTTGATAGATAAAATCAATCCAACATTCGAAGCAAATTTTTTTTTTTGAGTGCCCAAAAAAAAATTTTCACCACAAATTTTCACCATAATGATAAAATCCTTGAGAACAATAATGTTCACAGAAATCTCATAAATTCTTTTGAAGATAATGGATAAAATGAACTTGCCCCAGTCTTTGTGCTTGCTCAACCCACTTAAGACTTACTCTCAAAAAATTCGTAGTAGACACCTACAGTCGCAAGGTGTTTTATCTAATTTAGCGTAACCATCTCACGCGAACACTCAATTCTTAACCTACTAATTGGTACTATATCCCATAGTCCAACACGAACTCTATGTGAGCTCAGACGTTCCTTACTTAGCTATACACACTCCTACTCACTCTCGTTTCTAGTTTACTATAACCTCGCTTTGATACCATTCTGTAACGCCCCCAAATCCGGGTCAGGAGATTTGGTCGTTACTTGAGAATCCTCAAAATAACATCGCCACTTTAATAAAACATTATTCCGTGTACTTGTCAAAAATTGAAATATAATCTTTATGACCCAAACAATCCAAGATCTTTTAGGTTATAGTGCTAGAAACAAGAATCCAAATTCCATAAAATAGCAACTTTCAGCTTTACCACATTCTCTTATATCAAAGCTTAAATCACTGGTATAACTTCGACAAGAAGTATACCAGGCCAACAGTACGTAATAATAATTATTAGAGTTTAACTATATTAAATAAACCTTACTCTGGATCAGGACATCCCGTGTCAAGTTTTCTTCAAGATAGCGTCTGCTTCTTCTCTCTTCGAA
The DNA here is from genome assembly GCA_036435485.1 of Saposhnikovia divaricata. Classification (NCBI taxonomy): domain Eukaryota; kingdom Viridiplantae; phylum Streptophyta; class Magnoliopsida; order Apiales; family Apiaceae; genus Saposhnikovia; species Saposhnikovia divaricata. The sequence continues at coordinate 234,468,045 of CM071595.1, read as the reverse complement.
TTGTACGAATATGTCTCGCCAAACTACCTTACTGAAAAGTTAGGGTTTCGAAACAAACAAGTATGAGCGGAAGAAATGCTCAGCAAGTGTGTAGTAAAACAGGAATAATAATAATTTCATTGTTGAAGAAAACATATAACATCTATCAAAACTCAAATCACAAGAGAAGTATTTCGAATCAAAAATCTATCAACACAGAATGGATTAAAATAAAGTATGAAATAGGTATTCGGACATGATAGGTTCAGTGCTCTACTAGTGGGATCCCGACTACCTAAACAATTGGTTTAGTTGTACTCCTAACAAGGAAGCATCATTAAGGAAATAATAGTCTCAAAGGTTATCGACAAGTTCGATACAGTAAATGGGGTATAAATTGAATAAACAAGAATGACAATAAATGTCGACAAGATCGACAATAATGGAATAATACCATAATAAGCATATTTAAAATAATCTCACTTGAACAAGAAGTGAAGGGAAGACACTTGCCTCGAATTCTCAGCTATCATGAAACGTCACAGTAATACTGCTTTCATCTTCTGTCTTACGGCGTCACAATCTTCTAATTTGATCAATATTTGGTTCAACGCTCTTGTGGTTGCCACGAGTCTAATCCGCCGATATCGAGCTCGCGCGTCAATTCCAATATCAAACATAAGACAATACTTTAGTCTCTAGACGACAATTCTAATATTTTCTATAAACGCTTAAAAACTCAACTTGAACGTATTAACCATACTCACCAATTTCTCTGTTGGAAGAAGATAATCGAAGACGTCCCCTCTGAACATATATGTTTTACCGTTGGAAAATGCCTCACAGTGAATCCAACAACCACAACCAATACCTCATCCATCTCCATCCTTCCTCATTTAACCCTCACTTATATCCGCCGACAATCCTGAGTCAAACTTTCCACTAAATCCCCGGATAATTAAATCTTCTCCGAACTCAGGAATCCAATCTATATAATATTTTAATATCCGTAAATCCTACTTAAAAACGAAAAAGGGTTACCGAATACTCCATTCTTAAGTATTTGCTAAAAAATAAATTATTCAAATAACACTTCTACTTTAAATTGGCACTTATGAACTCTCTGCAATTCTCTAAATTCACTCATTTAATACAATTAATCTCTATTTATTCTCAAAACAAAATAATTCAACAATCCATTTTTATTCAGTTTAAATCTATAATTATTATTAGTCTCACTAACTAATTTCTCTTCCATTTTTAAATCTCGTAAACAATTTAATAATAATCCAATTTTTAGCCTCTAAATAATCTGGTCCGATCCGGTTAATGAAATAAACTGGGAAAAAACAAAATATAAATCTCCTAAAATTATATAGCTTTTTAATCCTATTTATTCACATTTATTCCTCTTTTATCGACAAATTATATAAATCTCTAATTTTCGTCCAAAAATCATAAATTAACTCTTTTTAAATAATTAATAAATTAGTTCAATTTATTAAACTCTTTATTTCTCACAATTTTAATAGTATTAAAATTTTATAACTCCTTTTTATTAGCGAATCATTAAGTCTCTAATTATAACTTAAATAATTGCTAAATATTTAATCACTCGAATCACATTTAATTAGGTCCTAATAAAAATAACTCATTTTACACTAAATTCTAATTTTATTATAAATACTCATATTTTATTCCTAACCATTTTTAATAATAAAACAATTATTAAAACCAAATTTTAAAACATTCAACCATTTATTCCATATTTTCTTTTATGGGTCAGAATTATAATAAGCCCAATAATCATAAATAAATAAATAAATCAAAATAAATAATAGAACAACCAAAACAAAAACAACATCAATCTCCCCGAAATCTCTCTGCACTCTCTCCCGAAATCTCTCTCCTCTGTCTCTCCTTCTCTCTCTCTCTCTCTCTCCCTGCCTTACCCATCTAAATCTCTCTCCCTTCTCCTTATCTCCCCTCTTTGTCTCTCACGGCCACAACACAACTCGGCACCACACTCACCTCACTCGAAAATTCATACTACCACCTCTCGAACAAGCCTCGCAGCATTACTCTCAACACAACAGTCTCATTTTCCTTCCTCTATTCGACATCAACACAACATACCCCACACTTCCATCTCCCCGACCATCACCCTTATTACTCCGACTACACCACCACTACAATAATAACGCCACCACCACAGCGGTGGTGGTCGTCTCTGAACCCCCTACACAAGGCCACACCCAGAATCAATTCAATCACCATCTCAACAATAAACACCCAACGACCGAAACAATGATTCCCCCCCCCAATATAACTCGGACAAAGGCACTCCTAAATCGATCACACGGAACTAAGATATATCGACGGAACCGAAAAGAAATAAACAGAAAAAAAAAGAAAGAGGAATCGGAAAGAGAAAGGATATGAACTACCTGTGTTGGGTTCTGTTTGTGTCTAATTTATAAGGTCGAGTTTTGTTCCAAAAATGAAGTAACCCGGCTTGTCTCTGTTTTGTGTGTAAAATAAAATGGTCATGTGTCTATTTGTGTTTTTGTTTCTACACATAGTCAAGTATTTGGTTTTAAAAGAGAGAAAATAGTAAGTTGTGGTTGTTCCCATAAAGTAGGGCTGTAAACGAAACTAGCTGTTAGCGAACAAGCTCGAGCTCGGCTCGTTAAGAGCTCGTTAGGCTCGGTTCGTTTGCTAAACTAGCTCGAGCTCGAACACGATTTTCTGCTCGTTAAGCAAACTAGCTCGAGCCGAGCTTTTGTCTTGTGCGGCTCGAGCTCGGCTCGAGCTCGACTCGAGATCGTCCGGCTCGAGCTCGGCTCGTTAAGCTCGAAAAAATTTCAAATTTTACAATATTTTCTATAATATAAATTATATAATATACTATGAACGTTTTTAATTTAAAAGTTACAATAACCATAATTCAAGGTACTGGGCAGTGGCCACATAATATCATAATCATAAATAATAAATCTATTACAAATTCTTTCAACGATTACATATTAAAAGGTTCAAACTTCAAAGGTTCTACTTTCTAGAGTTCCCATCCTGCCATCCATATCCGACATGTTCAATAAAATGCAAATTGCAAATTGCAAAGCCTTTTGTTTTCTTAATTTTTAATTTTTAATTTTTAATTTTTGAATTTTTTTTTATTTTTTGAAAATTTGGGAATATCGCTAAATTAGATATATCTTGACATCCGTGCGGTTAAATCGTTGAGAAATATTTTTTAAAAAATAGAAACATCAATTCGTGAAAAAGCACTAGTTACTAGTATTAGTTAGAATAGTCGTGATCTACTAAGATCTCCAACCAAATTAATTTTTTATTTTTTGAAAATTTGGGAATATCACTAAATTAGATATATCTTGACATCCGTACGGTTGGATTGTCGAGAAATATTTTTTTAAAAATAGAAACATCAATTCGTGACAAAGTACTAGTTACTAGTATTAGTTAGAATAGTAGTGATCTACTAAGATCTCCAACCAAATTAATTTTTTATTGTTTGAAAATTTGGGAATATCACTAAATTAGATATATCTTGACATCCGTACGGTTGGATCGTCGAGAAATATTTTTTAAAAAATAGAAACATCAATTCGTGACAAAGCACTAGTTACTAGTATTAGTTAGAATAGTAGTGATCTACTAAGATCTCCAACCAAATTAATTTTTTATTTTTTGAAAATTTGGGAATATCACTAAATTAGATATATCTTGACATCCGTACGGTTGGATCGTCGAGAAATATTTTTTAAAAAATAGAAACATCAATTCGTGACAAAGCACTAGTTACTAGTATTAGTTAGAATAGTAGTGATCTACTAAGATCTCCAACCAAATTAATTTTTTATTTTTTGAAAATTTGGGAATATCACTAAATTAGATATATCTTGACATCCGTACGGTTGGATCGTCGAGAAATATTTTTTAAAAAATAGAAATAATAATCCGTGACAAATTAATTTTTCGCGAACAGCTCGAGCTCGGATCGAGCTCGGCTCGGATCGAAGCTGTTCGTGAACAACTCGAGTTCGGCTCGGTTCGGTCAAAGCTCGGCTCGGTTCGTTAGGAAATCAGCTCGGTTCGTTAAGATCAAAGCTCGGCTCGGTTCGTTAAGGTAAAAGCTCGGCTCGGTTCGGTCAAAGCTCGGCTCGGCTCGGTTCGTTTACAGCCCTACCATAAAGAATGTTGTATCTATAGTATAAAAGAATGGGTGGTTCATTTATTGAATAAAAAATATAAAAACGTGGGGGACAAAGCATGGGGAACAAAACGTAATGGGACAATTAATATTCCGGAATTTAAGCCTTGATTTCTGAAAACTGCCTCCTCTTAGTGCTTAACGAAAAAATCAGTAATACTAATCTCGTCGTTTTTCTGCTGGCTCAAATAAACGAGACTCGAATTTTGTTCTCTAAATAAATTCCACGCTTTAAAAAAATAATATCCGTCCAAAAATTAAAATCCTCTTTTCCTAAATTTTCTAATTTTAATAAATACCTAATAAATATAAATAAATAGATAAAATAAATATTTATTTACATAAAATTTTAAAACTTTACCGAAACGCGCTATTTAAAAAAAATATTAATTCAACGATCTTTAATAAATTTAAATAACGAGTAGAAAATTATTATTCGAAAATTTTGCGGTTATTACAGTTTTCTTAGTATAAAATTTAAATCGATATCAAAGATAATATTGTAAAATAAAATATTTCTCGAATTTAAATAATCAACTTTTAAAATTTATTTGATATATATCTATTACTATATATTAAACATCAACACAAGGGCAAAAAGTCCCATTTTATTGTCTGTGAAATTATTATTTTACTCCTTTTAGTTGAAAATTTACAAAAAAGTAAATCTTTTAATATTTGTGTAACATTTTATTGTCTGTGAAATTATTATTTTACCCCTTTTAGTTGAAAATTTATAAAAATGTCAATCTTTTAATATTTGTGTAAAAATTAATTTAAATTTTGTTAGTGTTAGGGAATCCAACTCTTAACCTTCCACCTCTCAAACTCATGTTATAACCATTAGGCCACACTTAGTTTTCAGTCTTTTTTAATAATCTTATTAGATAAACCATATCATCTCCTTTTATCCCATTTTTTTATTTCAACTAAATATTAAACCTCAATACAAGTGTAAAAACTGTAAATAAATTGGTTGTAAATTTACTATTTCACCCTCATTTTCTGAAAATAACAATAGTGACACCCCTTTATATTCTGTGTAAAAAATCGAAGAATTTGTGTTAGTGTTCGAGTCTAGCCACCAACCATGTTTTAAGAGGTTCATGTCATAGACACTATACTACAGTATTTTTCAAGTTTTCTTAAAAATATTATTAGATAAATCACGTCATTTTTATTTAACTTATTTTCTTTTTAGTTTTTACTTTTAATTAAATAAAATGTTAGTTTATCTTATTTATATAATTCCGTTTTTTCAATTTTCAAAGTTTTATTTATCTATATATTCGATCATCTTATAAATTTTATTACACCTATATATCTTATAAATTTTATTTGATTAAATATATATTATTGATTAAATATATATTAATTATGTTATTTATAATTCGTAAATTTATATTTTATTATATCTCTTGTCATACTTTCTTTGAATTAGTTGATAATAGATACCTAAAAAATAATATTGAAATTTGATCTTATATAAGGGATATTGTAATATAATGTATTTCATTATTCATTACTTCTATCAGTACAAATTAAGGAATTTTTTGAAATTATTTTTAAATTATACAATAATAATGTTTATACAATCATCGCATCCGTTGTTTTATAATTTTCCTTTCAGAATGTACACTTCATTTGTTTATATTTCTAATTAAACACATTTTATACTCTCCTCATTATTATATATGATTAACATGAAAAATAAAATGATAAGATAAAATTCTTGGTTATACATGCATGTTATTGAGTCTGGATTAAAAAGGGAGAAGATTCACAAACATTTATCTCTATGTATATATAAAATTATTGAAATAAAATACAATTTAATTTAAAAAAAGTTTTTTTTGTTTAATCACTTATATTCAAGTTTACATTTATCCAGAAAGAATGTGTTTTGTTTAGCGGAATATTACCTAATACCTTATCTCCTTCTCGATATATGATTAATAATATTGCTAATGCTTTTTTCACGTTGACTTCAATGCCATGAACTATAATTTTATAATTTTATTAATTGGTTATATGTCATTTTTTTTTTCAAATTCTTCTTTGCAACCTCAATCTATTTTTTTATAGGAATTTTGTTTTATAGGTTCATGGACTATGTGAGAACATTAGATTATTAACTTGCAATAGGGATGACATGAACATATTATTTGGGAAGCAAAAATGTTCCTCTTCAATATATTTTACATTCTTCACTTTATAATTTTTTGTCATTGATATATGTTTTTGCAACTCCAATTATTCCTTCTGTTAGTAATATTATTACTATGTTAATATTGCTACTAGTGAGTATGCAGTATGCTACGGGAAGGTTGTAATCGTACTGATATGGAAAGTAGTGCCTATCACTATGGAAAGACAAAGATTATCTTCTTACAATCACTCAGTGGAAGGTTGTAATGGTACTGATATGGAAAGTAGTGCCTATACAAAGATTATCTTCTTACAATCACTCAATTTATAATTACACTGGTTCATAACTCGAACTTGTACATTATACTCAACAAAATTATTGGCCTCTATATACAATCCTTATTGACATTCACTATTAACACATATCACTACTCATATATTAAAATTGCATATTACGAGTTTTCAGTTCAAAATTTAATAAACTAATCGTTAACATTTCCTTCAAACATAATTAGAGACGTTTACAGAGAGAGGTCCGTACCTTGCACGAACGGTTACCCTAATTAAGAGTTAAAACCTTAAAAAAGTAATGAACCATTGGTCTAGAATGATATATAGAATTCTAAATGGTTGTAAAAAATATCAGAATAATTTATTAAAAATAAAGTAAATATTATAACAAATGATGTATGTGTATAAGCCAATTTGAATAGAAAATCAAGAGAACGATCTCAAAAACATTATTGTTATGGAATAAAAACTAGGTTACTAGTATTGCGGCTAGGGGTTTGTGTATTTAATGCAAAGGTGTGTGAGCTTCGTGCTTTAATGGCTGCTCTCGTGCTCGTGGCTGAATCTGGCTTCACAAGATGCCTACGTACTTTGATGAATATCAAAGATCAAGCCAAAAAACGTAGTTCTGAGAATGAGGGGTCAGGCCCTTTATATAGGCTGTAGGAGCCTCAGAATTATGGTAGGAGTTAGAGACTTGGTGGACAAGTCTTTGAGGAAGGTTCTAGATCTATTCCTTGTAGGAATCAGTTTCCATATCGAATTGGATGCCTTGGTGGCTAAGTCTGATGGAGATAATATCCTTATCCAACTCTTATTGCTGAGCTGTTTATTTCCCCCAATATCAATTACAAAATTAATATTAAAATAGTGATTCTGACCTCATTAATGGGCCCCACGTTTGGACCATGCTGGGTCTAATTAATGCCATATTAAATGTGTCTTTAGGGCTTATTTTCAGCCCATATCATTTGCCCCCCAACTTCTAGGAAAACTGATCAGGTTTTCCTCGAAGTTTTAACGGCCTTTCTGAGACTTGGGTCTGGGTTTATCGCTTGTCGTACACTAGTGTTTCACGAATACCGTCTTAATGTAAAGTGTGGAGCGACCTACACATTTACGACGTTTGGCTTTATTCGAAGCTAATGGTATTTACGTCTTACAGGGAATTATAGATAATTTCCTTGCGTTCTTTATGTACCCACAGGTATTTTTCGTAATTTTTCCTAATAATTTAGGAATTTTTATGTACCAACGGGTATTTTTCTTAATTATTCCTAATAATTTAGGAATTTTTAGGTACTCACAGGTATTTTAATTATTTTTGGATATTTTACCAAAAATAATCAATAGTACTTTCAAGCATAAAATAATTTTTCTGTTATTCAAGATTTTTCGGAAATTATTTTTCAATTTCCCAATCATCATTTTTCAGAATTTTTAAAGGATTAACTTTAAAAAGACATCCTGCCAAAAAATGCACCCTGGGCGTGGGTACCCCCGCCAAGGAGACACTTTCCTTAGGCACGCCTAGGAAGTTTGGTCTCCTAGGCGTGGGTGTACCTTCGTCCCTTAAAAATCATCTTGGGCGTGGGTACCCCCGCCAAGGAGACACCTTCCTTAGGCACGCCTAGGAGGTTTGGTCTCCTGGGCGTGGATGTACCTTCGTCCCTTAAAAATCAACTTGGGCGTGGGTACCCCCGCCAAGGAGACACCTTCCTTAGGCACGCCTAGGAGGTTTGGTCTCCTGGGCGTGGGTATACCCTCATTTGGGAAAAATCAACTTGGGCGTGGGTACCCCCGCCAAGGAGACACCTTCCTTAGGCACGCCTAGGAGGTTTGGTCTCCTGGGCGTGGGTATACCCTTATTTAAGAAAAATCAAGTTGGGCATGGGTACCCCCGCCAAGGAGACACCTTCCTTAGGCACGCCTAAGAGGTTTGGTCTCCTGGGCGTGGGTATACCCTTCTTTAAGAAAAATCAAGTTGGGCGTGGGTACCCCCGCCAAGGAGACACCTTCCTTAGGCACGCCTAGGAGGTTTGGTTTCCTGGGCGTGGCCCTTTTAATTGGGCCTCCTGCCTCTAAATTCTGATGGGCTTTTATCCTATTTTCTAAAAATGTCATAGAACATTCTAGAATTAATTCAAAATTTGAATTTCATGGGCTTCGCGCCTATTCAAAGGCCCAGTCACCTGTTGACAGCCCATTTACTTGATATAACCGGTTCAGTGACCAACCATGAACTCCATAAAAGAGTGGTGTGCGTCGCTCATTTCACATCTCACTATTCTGCAAAAATTTTCTCTCACTATCCCACAAATACTTTCCAAAAAGCTCTGCTAGGGTTATGTCGCGAGGCGATTTCCGGCGTCTTTCCACCGCCCTATTCTCCAGTTTCTGTTTGAAGATCGTTGAATCTTCATCTTCCCCAACTTCTTCTCTCAACATTTCTGGGTTCAAACCTTCAAAGGAAGCATTTCAATGGAGGATTCCAACTCTTCAGGCCAGTCTCAACTCTCTAACACCTCTACCACTGCTCCAAGGCTTTCAAGGGGTAAGAACCCTAAAACATCTCTTGTCCATGCCAGTGTTTTTTCCCTTAGAGATCTTTTAAACGAGTTTGGTCAAACTTTTCCCAATATGCTTCATTTAGATGCATATAAGTATAAATCAAAATACAAACAGCATAGGGTAGATATTTTAGCCCAACTTTTTCGTATTAAAGGGCCTTATAGGGCCGTTGTTCCGGCCTCAAATGAAAGGGCTTGTCACCCAAAGCCTGGGGCAATTAGGGTTTACAAAGAAAATTTTTATGCTGGTTTCCGCCTTCCACCTCCTCCTTTTGTTTGCCGTCTTTTGGCTGAAGCCAGGGTTTGTCCAACCCAACTTATGCCAAATGCATGGCGTTTTATCTATTGTTTCATGGTTCAATGTAAGAAACATGGGCTTGAGCCCAGTATTTCTGTTTTTCGATATTTATTCAAATTTTTCAATTCTTCTGACAATTCGGGCTGGGTCAAAATCCAACATCGTTCTTTAGCCCGTTCTTGTTTTGTTTCGGATTTCGCTCGTGATTCCCTTCCTGATTGGAAGAGGGAGTGGTTTTATGTCTTTTTGGATGGGGATGATTGGGACATCTATTTTCGGCCCAATTTCTGTAGAGCCGTTGATGGGCCTGTCAGGAGTATAAAATTGGGTGTGGAAGAAGAGGCTGCCATAGCTTGTTAACATCTGATAATTTGCATCAATGTGCAAATTTGATTTCTGAAGATTCGTCGCAGGCCCATGGGCTAAGTGATTTGGGCCCTGAGGGTAATTAACTTGAAATCCTCACCTCTTGCCTTATTAACATTTTATGCTAGATATAATTTTCTAACATTTTGTAATCATTTTGCAGCCAAAGCTGCTCTGGGAGCAATTTTTAAGCAGAGGGAGGCTGCTGCTAGGGTAGTAACAGAAAACCGTAGGGCCAAAAGGGCCAGGACTGATGATGCTTCTCCTGCAGTGGAGCGTGTTCCTGCTTTTCTTCAAGAAAAGCCAGTTCCCATTGAGGAAGACCTCACTCCCTTCACAGTGGGATGGGGTTTATGCAATAGGGACACAGCTGTAGGTGACTCTAGGGCTGCAGCTGAGTGGTCTAGGAGCGTGGTTACTCCACGAGATAGGGTCCACATTGTGGAGTCCTCTGATGATTTGCAGATTGAGCTTCTTGGGGCCCAAGCTGTTGCTTCGGTAATTTCTTGTTCAACTTGTTAATTTAATTGTATTTCCGTTTCCCTTATTTACTTGTTTTCTTTGCAGATGAACGCCTACCTTCAGGCCGCCGTTCATAACCTGAAGGAGGTACGTGCTGACAAGACTATAGCTGAGAGGGACAGAGACAGATACTTTGACTCCTCTGAGGCAAACTTTGCTCGTTTTATGGAGGTGGAGAAGGAGTTGGCTGCTGAGAAGGAGAAGAACAGGAAGCTACAGCTGGAGGTGCAGCAGAACAGGGAACACATCATAGCTGATTACAAGGCTTCTAAGGACTTTCAAGATGTCCTGAATGCCGAGTATGATGCGAAATTTCCTGGTACCTTCAAGGAGTGTTGGGAGGAGATCATCGAGGAACTGAGTGGGAAGATTGAGGGGGTGTCCCTGGAGAGGTTCCCGGTTCCTGCTATCCCTGGAGTGACAGCTGCTATGGAGGTTGCTACAGAGACAGTTGTGGATGGGGACTCTCAGCCCACTCAGGATCCACCTTCTTCTCCTGGGATAGAGGCAGCAGATCCTCCTTCTACCCAAGGAGATGTTGTAGTTGATGACCTAGATGCGTAGATGGCCCTGCGTGGCTTATTTCTGCTTTTTATCATTATTTATTCTGAACTTTTGCCCTTCGGGGTTTATGACTTAACTTATCTATGCAGTTAGTTTCTTTTGTTTCCATATTCTCGTTTTTGCTTATAGTTCGTTAAACTTTAGAATTTTTCGAGTACTTGGCCCCCTGGCTGGTACTAAACTCACAAGCTAGTTCAACGTTTGCCTTTCGTGTTTATTTTTACAAGGAGGAATAACTCATAGAGAAAACAGAATAAATTCCATTATACTGTCAAAGGATATAAATAGAATGGGTTCAACCCTTACATAAATACTCTATCTCCTACTTGGAGCAACATGCTCTATAATGGTTTCATTCGAACCTTATTCCTAATAAATAGATAAAAGTCCATGCCTTTGTCAAAAGAACTTAAACATAATAAACTTTGAGGTTCACAGCATGCCAAGTTCGGGGCACCTCAACCCCGTCCAAGGTTTCTAACTTGTAGGATCTTCGTCCTAGCACCTTTCTGACTAGATATGGTCCTTCCCAGTTTGGTGCTAACTTTCCTTTCTGGCCAACTCCTGAGGCTTCAATCTTCCTTAGAACCATGTCGCCTTGTCGAAAGAATCTTTCCTTAACTCTCTGGTTGTAGTGAAAAGAGGCTCTCTTCTGATATTCAGCATTCCTAGCATTAGCTTCATCTCTAACCTCGTCAATTAAGTCAAGGGCAAGTCTCATTCCTTCGTCATTAGTTTCTGGCTCATATGCCTCAACTCGAGGTGATGCTTGCATGATCTCTAAAGGTACAACTGCCTCAGCTCCATAAGCCAGCAAAAATGGGGTTGCTCCAGTTGTTACCTTACAAGTGGTACGATATGCCCAAAGTATGGGCAGCAATTCATCTACCCAAGTGTTCCCAGAGCGTTCGACCCTCTTTTTCAGTCCATCAAGGATAATTCGATTAGCTACCTCAGCTTGCCCATTGGCTTGTGGGTGTGCCACTGAGGTAAAACGGAGCTCAATCGCATTCTCTTCACAATACTTCTTGAACTCTTCATTATTGAACTGTGTCCCATTGTCTGTTACAAGGATTCATGGGATTCCGTATCTGCAAATTATGTTCTCCCAAAAGAACTGGGAAACTTACTTGGTGGTTATCTTGGCCAGAGGTTTAGCCTCAATCCACTTAGTGAAGTAATCAACGGCCACTATTAGGAATTTCCTTTGTGCTGAAGCCATGGGAAAAGGTCCAAGTATATCCATCCCCCACATCGCAAATGGAATGGGAGAGTTAATTGAAGTTAACATCTCAGGCGGTTGCCTCACAAGTGGGGCATGCTTCTGGCATCTCTCACATCTCTTGACATAGTTTTGTGCATCAGCCAACATCTCCGGCCAATAGAACCCTAAACGAATTATCTTGTGAGCTAGGGCTCTGCCCCCCAAGTGTTGCCCACAGATCCCTTCATGAACTTCCTCCAATGCTTCTCTTGCCTCTTGAGGCCTTAAACACTTCAAGTATGGGATGACAAACGACCTTTTGTACAGAATGCCTTCAATCAAAGTGTATCTCAATGCCCTTACTGAAAGTTTTCGTGCCTCCAAGGCATTGTCTGGGAGCCATCCGGTCTCAAGGTGTGCCTTGATAGGGTCTATCCAAGAGCCCCCTATATCAATTGGTGCCACTAACTTGAGTTAACGGTCGGGGCCTTTAAGACCTGAAAGTAGACACTTCTAGCATAATTTTCTATCTCGGAAGAAGCGAACTTAGAAAAGGCATCGGCCTTAATGTTTTCTTCTCTCGGAATGTGCTCAACATAGCACTCCTCAAACTGAGACATAACAGCCTTTACTACTCTCAGGTATTTCGCCATAGTCTCATCCTTAGCCTCGAATTCACCATTTACTTGGGATACCACAAGACTTGAATCTCCATAAACTTTGAGATTTTTGACCCTCATGACTCTAGCTAAACCCAAACCAGCTATTAATGCCTCATACTCCGCCTCATTGTTGGTAGTAGGAAAATCCAATTTTAAAGCGTACTCAACTGTGAACCCATCGGGGCTTTGCAAAACCAAACCTGCACCACTAGATTTTGTTTTTGATGCTCCATCAAAATAGAGCACCCAATATTCCTTCAGATCAGGTGTAAGTTCCTCTTCTTTTTTCTCTTGCCCAGGGGTAGTTACTATCTCTTGCCCCCCCCCCCGACTTCTTGGTTGTTAGTGCATTCAACCACGAAGTCAGCCAATGCCTGAGCCTTGATGGTTGTCCGAGGCTTGTATGTGATATCAAACTCTCCTAGCTCAATTGCCCATTTGATTAGCCTTCCACTGGCCTTAGGGCTATGCAATATGTTTCTCAACTGCTGGTTTCACTAGTACAAAACTGACCTTATACGTCGCCTCTTATACGTCGGTTCTGGCCAAAGGCGACGTATAAAGTAGATATATACATCGGTTCCGCATAAAGGCGACGTATAAGGTCAATTTTAAAAATTTTTACGTCGGTTGAACAAAACGCCGACGTATAAAGTCATATTATACGTCGGTTGAGGAAAAGGCGACGTATAAAATACTACTTTATACGTCGGTTGAGAAAAAGGCGACGTATATAATGCTACTTTATACGTCGGTTGAGAAAAAGGCGACGTATATAATGCTACTTTATACGTCGGTTGAGGAAAGGCGACGTATAAAATGCTACTTTATACGTCGGTTGAAAAAAAAAAGCGACGTATATAATACTACTTTATACGTCGGTTGAGGAAAGGCGACGTATATAATACTACTTTATACTTCGCTCTTAATATAACCGACGTATAAAACCTTTAAAGAAATTAAAGAAATTAGAAGTTGCCACGTGTCACATTATTATTGGGTAACATTGAAGCACAAGGATTGTGCTTCTTTCAGATTACTTTGAACCGCTGGATTGAATTAACAAGATCTGAGCCGTTGGATTGAATTAAATCTCTTAAACATATATTTTAACTATCTTTTTTGTTTTAATTTTATCTCTCGATCTACCAAAATCTCTCTCTCTCTCTCGATCGACCCAAATCTCTCTCTCTCCCCTCTTCTTCTCCTCTCTCTTTCTCGACATCTCTCCCTTCTCTCTCATTTCTCCACAATCTCTTTTGCACAATCTCTCCCTCTCTATCTCTCTCTCGCTCGAATCTCTTTCTCCTTTCTTCTCTGTTCGAACTCTCTCTCTCTCTCCCTTTATTCTCCTCCCTGCCTCCTCTCATCTATATATATATATATGTATATATATATGTGCGCGATTATGTGTGTGTGTGTGTGTGTTAATCGATTTGTTTGTGTATGATAATCGATTTGTTTGTGTGTTAGAGGTAAAATCAACATCTCTACTATCCAATTTGTTTGTGTGTTAGAGTTAGTTTGATTGATATGTATGTTAAAGTTCAGTTGTTGGATTATGCATTGCAGGTGTTTGATGAATTGCGTGAGAGAGATAACTAATTAACAGCCATCCGTTTTTGCATTAGTAAATCTGAATTGATGTTTTATGAGTTCAAAGCAGAAGATATGCAAATTCAAATAGAAGGGAAAAATTGTTTAGTCACGGGAGCAAATTCAGGCGTTGGTTGTGCAGCTGCTGAGGGCCTCGCTTCACGGGGAGCTACTGTCTACATGGTTTGTCGTAATAAGGAAAGGGGAGAAGCTACTCTTTTTGAAATTCAGTCAACGATAGGAAACAAAATTGTTTATTTAGAGGTATGTGATCTTTGGAAATCAATTCACTTGGTTCCAGATGGTGCAAATCAAGATACGTATTGTTTGGTAATCAAATGTTGTGAAGGATCATAGGGTTCCATTAACAGGGCCTTCATTGGCCTTTCTTTTTGGTAAATTTCATACTGGAGTATGAAGGTCTTTGTTAATTGTCATTTTACCCAAAATGATTATTTTTTTATGTAAACCTTTGCTGCATATGTAGCTTATGTTTATATTACTGCATGCTGATAATATATATTGATATATTGGGTCTGTAATGAATTTGCAGCGGTGACAGTGCAAGCGATGGATCAAATGAGGATGGAAGTGATGCAAATTCTCAAAATGTATGTACAGTGTATGCTTTTAAGAGTATCGACAATTAAATGCTTTTATTTGTGTGTTATATTTTGGCATTTTTAATTGGAAACATAGTTTCTTATATGATATTTTAACAGATATATATATTTAAGAACTCTAGTTTATGACCGGCCTCTTATAGTTTTAAGATGACTAGTGTGTGTATTGTAAACTTCGTAGATATAGGGAATAGGTATGCATAGTTAGTGCTAATTATGTTTCCTTCATCTGTATCAACTCTTCTTTCGTTGCTTAAGTTATTTTTCCACTATAGCTTACATATATTATAGCTCTGGTGTGTGCAAGGATTCTAATGCTTAATGAATGTAACAGTTCTTAAAATATATGTATATCATTGAGAAAAATGGGCCTCAAGGTGACTTCAGGGCCCTACCTTGGTCAAGTGCGCAGATCACTGCCCTTATTGTCACCAGACAACACAGTTGACGAAGGACATGGTGGCTTCATTTATGTCCATATTTTTCCTCGCTCACTCACCTCACTATCTATGCTCTTTCCTGACAACTCTCCCTATGGCCTACTTTTTTTGGACCCTAATATACTGGAAAGCTATAAGAACGGTCAATCTCCAGTTGCTAGGATTAATATCCGGTGCTTCAGTTATCTTCCAACCCTAATCCTATATTTGTGTGCATAGTCTCCTGAGCGGAAAAATTGAGACCCTTTTCTGGCCCAAGCAGATACTTCCCAGCCTCCTTGTTGTCTAACAATCCTCTGGCGCTGGACATTGATGTTATTTAAGCCGACGAGAGGCCCGATTTTGAAGAAGTAAAGAAAATTAATGAAAGAGATCTTTAGATTGACAGGTAACTTAATTGAGGTTTTGTGGAATCTGTAAGAATAAATTATAAATTGCCTCTTAAATCATACAGCCCCGTCTAGATGAAGTAACCTCAGGTTGGGCCTGAAGTCGCCATATATAAACTAGAAGTCGAACTTTTTTCGCAAATTTTGGCACGTATTGGAGTATTCTTTAAATGTTGTGTATGTTTTCATTTAGATAATGGCTTCTTTCCTAAAGTCTTTTCCTACTACGGAACTGTTATATTGAAATAATGCTAATCCTTTGACTTTCCCACAAGTTACCTCTTAGCATTATTCCTTAAAGCGTCAGCAATGCTACTCAAATCTGCTCGTGTTATGCGATTTGACCCCAAAAAATAGTATGATGGAAATTATGATTATTTGGTGGTCCAGCATAACATTATTACTGCCATATATGTATTAATTTGGTAAATGGTTCCCTTTACCATCTGTTTGTGTACATGATATTGTACAGGACTCACAAATCAAGTCAGGAAGCAGGCAAGGTTCTCTGGAAGGTGTGCCCCTTATTAATGTTCTGAAAGCTAACTATTTCTGCAGTGATAGTGGTTACTAAAGGAGCATCATATTGTTTCGCTACAGGTGAAGCATCTCAAAATGGAAATGCACATGGTTTGCAGAATGGGAAAAATGCATCTGTTTGTATATCTGGTACTTTAAGGTCGTTTTGTGGTTTATTGATGGGAATTAGGCAGAATGTGATGAGCTGGCACAGCGTGCTGAAGTTTTAAAAGAAGAAAATGCATCTCTTAGAGCTAAGCTGAGTCGTGCTAGGAGCGAATATGAACAGGCTCTGGCACAGAATACAGTTCTCAAGGTAAAGATCGGTTTCCATTCAAAGATTCTACTTGTATGATACTTTCTTTCTCAATTTTTGCACTAGATTAGATCTTTCAGTAGTTTATCTGCAAAGAGTGTGTTAATATGAAAATTTCATCACAAGGCCTACATTATGTTACTGCCCATGCAATTTTGTTACTGCAGGAAAAAATTGGGGAAGTTACTCGGAAAGAAGATCAGTGGCCTGGTAGGGATGACCAGCCTACCCGCAACAAAGGTCAAGAAACTGGTCATACAGAGCCTGAGCAAAGTGGTCACTGAAGTTGATATTGAGGGGCCTACCTAACCATTTAGTAACCAGTAGAGGTCCTAAATTAATTAAAGCTGACATCTCATAGTCTCAGGATCTATCCAAATATTCATCGTTCTCTTCTCGACTGTTCTTTTTAAGTCGAAGAACAAGAATGGTATGTAGAGTGTGTAATCTATCCAAACTCATTGAATGATTTAATTCTGATTCGTAAATATTTTTTTTAGATAATATACCGATCAGTTTTCTATTTTAAATACAGTCTTTAGCTACTCCCCTCCATGTAGCTAGAAACATTTCTGATTTGTAAATTCAGGTCAAAAATTAAAATAAACAAATTAATTTTTTTTAATTTTTTGGACCTTATACGTCGGTTGTTTTGAAGAACCGACGTAAAAGGATAACAATAAACAAATTAATTTTTTTTTAATTTTTTGGACCTTATACGTCGGTTGTTTTGAAGAACCGACGTAAAAGGATAACAATATACGTCGGTTGTTTAGAGGAACCGACGTAAAAGGATAACAATATACGTCGGTTGTTTAGAAGAACCGACGTAAAATGGTACAATATACGTTAGTTGTTTAGAAGAACCGACGTAAAAGGGTACAATATACGTCGCCTTTTTAACCGACGTATAAGACTCTGACCTTATACGTCGCCAGCCCATACGTCGCCATTTAACCGACGTAAAAGACCTATTTAACCGACGTAAAAGGCCAGTTTTCTACTAGTGTTTGTTACAACTTGAATTTTATGTGCTTGGTAAGGCCGTAACTTCCTCGAGGCAGTTACTAATGCCAAAGCAAACTTTTCTATGGGTGAGTAATTCAATTCAGCCCCATGCAACACTTTTCTCACATAGTAGATAGGTTTTTGGACTTTTTCCTCTTCCCGAATGAGGACAGCACTCAGGGCTTGTTCAGATACCGCCAGGTATAGACAAAGAGTCTCCCCAGGGCTTGGTTTGGTCAACAACGGGGCTTCAACCATGTACTTCTTCAGTTGCTCAAAGGCCTCTTGGCTCTCAGGTGTCCACTCAAAATTTTTCACCTTCTTCAATGCTTGAAAGAAAGGCAAGCATTTGTCACCAGACTTGGAGATGAATCTTCCTAAAGCCGTTACCCGGCTTGTCAACTTCTGCACATCTCTTATAGAGCGTGGGGGTTCCATATCTAAGATCGCCTTGATCTTGTCGGGGTTGGCCTCTATGCCTCTCTTAGAAACCATCAGACCCAAAAATTTGCCTGATCCAACGCCAAAGGCACACTTGGTTGGATTCAACATCATTTTGTGGTGCCTCAGCACTTCAAATGCCTCTCTGAGGTGTTTAATATGGTCCGCCTTGACCAAGCTTTTAACAAGCATATCATCGACATAGACCTCCATGGTTTTTCCAATCAGATGGGCGAATATCTTATTCACCAATCGTTGGTAAGTAGCTCCTGCATTCTTTAGACCAAACGCCATAACAAGATAGCAGAAAACACCAAAGTCAGTTATGAAAGATACCTTTGGGATGTCATCCTTGTGCATCTTAATTTGATTGTAGCCGCTGAACCCATCCATGAAGCTCAACATCTCATGTCCCGCTGTGGCATCTATTAACATGTATATCCTTGGTAAAGGAAAGCAATCCTTAGGGCATGCATCATTCAAGTCGGTGAAGTCTATACACATCCTCCACATACCGTTGGCTTTCTTGACCATCACCGGGTTAGCCAACCATTCTGGAAATTGAATCTCTTCAATAAACCCAGCTTCCAAGAGTTTGTCCACCTCTTACTTAATGGCCTCTTGCCTTTCCGGAGCAAAATTCCTCTTCTTCTGCTGTATTATCTTCCGATTAGGGTCGACGTTCAATCTATGAGTTATGAGTTGGGGATCAATCCCTGGCATATCAGCTATCGTCCAGGCAAACACATCACTATTTTCTTGTAAGAATGTTATCAACTTGCCCTTCAGGGGTTCTTTCAAAGAGGCTCCTATATAAGTCACCTTCTCATGGTCCCCTAGCTCTAGAGGTATGGGAACCAAGTCCTCTGCTGGCCTTCCTCGGTGTTCATCATCACCACGGACATCCATGTCTTCGATCGGGAGTACCTGCCCCCCGGTTCCATCAGCTCTTAAAGCAGCCACATAGCAACTCCTGGCCATTTTCTGATCTCCTTTCTGTTCCCCAACACCATTCCTGGTTGGAAATTTGACCTTCATGTGATAGGTAGAGGCAACAGCCTTGAACGCATGAAGTCCGGTCCTCCTCAAGATTGCATTGTACGTTGAGGCAGCCTTAATCACTAGAAAATTCAACATCTGGGTGGCTTCCTTAGGTTCTTGCCCTATTGTCATGGGCAGCTGAATGGTCCCTTCAACCTTGGACTCAACTCCATTCAACCCGTAGATAGGCATGTTAGTCGGGGTTAGTTGAGAGTCAGTGTACCCCATCTTCACAAAAGCGTCATGAAACAAGATATCGACAGAAGCTCCATTGTCTATCAGGACCCGCTTCACTTCTGAGTTTCCAATTACAGGAGTTATGACCAACGGGTCGTCATGAGGGAATTTCACCCCTTCAAGGTCTGAATCATCAAAACCAATCACTGTCTCAGTCTTAGCACGCTTCGGGGCTTCTCCTATGATGTGCATCACTTCTCTGGCATAGGCCTTTTGAGAGTTTTGGGTAGTGCCGGCCGCTGTTGGTCCTCCCCAAATCATATTGATTACCGGCCCTCGAGGCTGTGGGTTACGATCACGATCGTTATCCCTCCTATCATTGTCTCTTCTATCATAATCCCTTTTCGGGGCTCCACGATCTTCACCCTTGGTGAACTTGTTTAACTTTCCCTTCCGAATTAAAAATTCAATTTCATCCTTTAACTGTCTGCAGTCATCTGTGTCATGTCCCACATCCCTATGAAATATACAATGCAGATCTTTGTTTCTCTTTTCGGGGTCACCCCTGAGTGGTTTAGGCCAACGAAAGTCCTTATCCTTCTCAATTTCTAACAAAATTTGACTCCTAGGAGCGTTCAGCCTTGCGTAATCGGAAAACCTCGGCCCAAATCCCTTCTTGGGTGATGACTCGGAATCCTTGCCAGTCGGGGGATACTTGTCCCTAGCATCGTACTCTTGCTCTGGCTTTCGTTTCTTTGAATCATTAGAACCCTTGCCATTGCCTCCTGTGGTTTCCTTCTTCATGCTGTCCTCAGCCTTGATATATTTATCGGCTCTTCTCTGGAGCTCGGCCATGTTTTCGGGAGGGTGTTTCGCCAAGGACCTTTTAAAGAAGAGGTCAGTGGTTCCGTGTTCCAGGGCTACCATGGCCACCTTATTTTCCAGATCGGTGATATTCAACGTCTCTTTGGTGAATCGCTTGAGATAATCCCTTAAGTTCTCATTCTTTCCCTGCACCACATACATGAGGGATGCGGAACTTTTCTCATGAATTCTCCCACTGATGAATTGGCTGATAAAGGCAGCGCTCAACTCCTTAAAAGAGCTAATCGAGTTTGCAGGTAGACGGCTATACCATCTTTGAGCCATGCCGGACAGAGTTTGAGGGAACGCCCTACACTTTAAGGCGTCACTAGCAGGCTGCAGCAGCAGTGCGTTTGAGAATGTCCTGACATGGTTTGCAGGATCACCCGTTCCATCATAGGCCTTAATGGTCGGCATCTTAAATTTCCTTGAGATGTGGGCATTCATCACCTCCTCAGTAAATGGAGGTGTGGGGTCGTCAGGGTCCCCAAGTGGCATCAGATCTTTGGGGTTGCTTCTGGAGGTGTGGGGTTGCTTCAGCCCTCCTTTGCCTTCTTAAAGGCCTCTCCAAATTTATAATGGGAATCCTCTCTACAGTTGGAGGAGGCTGAGTTTGATTCAATCTATCTTGTTCTCTTGCAATATCGTCCTTCAATTTGAAGATCTCTGCCTCATAAGCCTTGATTTTCTCAGTAGTTGTCATGGAGAGTCCATCATAGATTCTTCGTGTCCTTCTTAGAGGTTCTTTGCTAGCACGTCGCCTCCTCGGGGCTTCATCTCGATCATCATCCCCAGATGATGATGAATCATCAGTATAGGGACCAGAGTAGTCATCATATTCTCGATCCCGGGTCTGTAAAGCGTGACCGCTTGGTCCAGGTTCCCTTCGTCGAGGGGGGTAATTAGGCAGCCCATACATAGGGTTGATGTTCAAAGGGAGATCCGTAGTATGGATCTGTACCCCCGTGCGATCGACATTACCAAGAGGAGAAACCACCATCTGAAGAGGGTTAGTTTCTTGGCTTTGATGGATAATCATTGAGTGGGTCCCCTCTACATGGGGAGTCGTCCCTGGGGGCTGAATGGGCAGAGGTTGAATGACCGCCCCTGTTGATGGGAGTATTTGTCCTTCCTCGATCAGTAACGATAAGCGGATCAGAAGTGGCTGGTGGAGCAGAGTTAAGGGGCACGACCTCGGTTGATGTTGTTCTTCGTGTTTGAACTATGGTTGATGTTGTCGTCCCACAGACGGCGCCAAATGTTATGGAATAAAAACTAGGTTACTAGTATTGCGGCTAGGGGTTTGTGTATTTAATGCAAAGGTGTGTGAGCTTCGTGCTTTAATGGCTGCTCTCGTGCTCGTGGCTGAATCTGCCTTCACAAGATGCGTACGTACTTTGATGAATATCAAAGATCAAGCCAAAAAACGTAGTTCTGAGAATGAGGGGTCAGGCCCTTTATATAGGCTGTAGGAGCCTCAGAATTATGGTAGGAGTTAGAGACTTGGTGGACAAGTCTTTGAGGAAGGTTCTAGATCTATTCCTTGTAGGAATCAGTTTCCATATCGAATTGGATGCCTTGGTGGCTAAGTCTGATGGAGATAATATCCTTATCCAACTCTTATTGCTGAGCTGTTTATTTCCCCCAATATCAATTACGAAATTAATATTAAAATAGGGATTCTGACCTCATTAATGGGCCCCACGTTTGGACCATGCTGGGTCTAATTAATGCCATATTAAATGTGTCTTTAGGGGTTATTTTCAGCCCATATCAATTATTTTAAAATTTTAAAATAAAAAAACCTTATATATTCTTATAGTATCTTTAAAAACTCAATTAAAATTTACAAAAAAAATTAATTTTTCTCTCATTTATAAAAAAAAATATGAGAAATTTTTAGAATTTATTATTGAATCTCATAAATTTATGAAACTATTTTCGAATCTCTATCAAAACTTTTGGAAATTTAACAAATAACATTTTAGTACACTACGCCATAAACGCACATACGCAACCCCCATTTTCAGTTGCGTAAGGCCTGAAAAGCGTTGCGTAAAGTCTTACGCAACACCAGAGGGGCGTTACCAATACCGGCGTTGCGTAAGACCCCTAATGCAACGCTTTTCCCAAGCTATTGCAACACTACGAAAGCATTGCATAAGAGGTCTTATGCAACACCAAAAGCTTGCATACGCAACACTACATGGGGTTGCATAAGATTTTTCAGCCATTTCAGCATGCTGACAAGGAAGCAAGGTGCCACGTCAGCATGCTGACATGTAAGCAAGGTGCCACGTCAGCATGCTGACATGTCATCAGTGGGGCCCACAAGAGCCACGTCACAGGTGGGGGGGGCATGCCACGTCAGCAGCGGGGCCCACCAAAGTTCCACGTCAGCAATAGGCCCACATGCCACGTTAGCAGTGGCAACCCACATGCCACGTCAGCAATAGGACCCGCATACCACGTCAGCAATGGGGTCCACTATCTAACGCAACACTTTTTGAGTCTAATGCAACACTAAATTTTTTTTAAGCAACACTAAATATACCATAATACAACATCATATATAGTCAAATGCAACACTTTTTTACAAAAAAATTGAAACGACTGCTTTGTTTATACATAAAACCATCATGTCCAAACCAGGCCAACAATTTCAAAAGTCCTAAATAATGTAGCCAACAAAACTACATAACAATTTCACAAAAATACCAAGTTCTACTACTAGCAAGTTAAAGCTACAAAAAAAATCGAACCCAAGTCCGATTCAAGATATTTGCATAAAGTAGATGCGTCATTCATGTCAGTAAGAGGCCTTAAAAGATTGCGTAGGACAACAGCATCAGAAAGCGTAACAGTCATACCGCCACCAGTTAATGGGTGGCGCATGTTAAATGCATCTCCCATCAGCAATGCCCCTGGAGTAGGATGAGGAGTAGCCGGCATGCTTCTGTTAGACATTGTCCTTATTTTTCCTTTATCAACCGTAGCTATGAATGCATCAAGCAGCTCTGGAGGAATCTGGATATGTAGAACGTATTAATCATGTTTGCAATCAGGTTGAAATTTCACTAGACTATTTGGGTGTCATTTTACATTTAACAAATAGCAAAGAGATTGAGAAATACCTGAGGAGCAACAACAGTCTTTAGATATGTGGCCATTTGGCCATTTAAAAATGAAGGCACCTTTTGACCAGGAACATCAACCAAGCAGCAAATTTCTGTGCTACTGATGGGATAAAAGACACATCAAACAATAGCATTGTGAAAGTTTCTACCAGACACATCAGAGTGAAATTTCTCTAAAGGATAAGAGAGTCTAGTACTCTTTCAGTCCTTGAAAAGAGCATAACCAAACACTCGTTGCATCAATTTCCTCCACACAATCTGCAGTTCAAACAATAGCATGTCTCAATGAAGAAGAATCTACTGATAAGATAGACTTTATAAAGCCAACATATTTAGCTAATAATCAAACAAATTTTGGTATACCTTTCAGTCCTAATTCAATCAACTTCAGGTAGCCACCTGGTTGTAAAAGTTCTCCGACAATTCTGAAAAACGGAATATCTCGTATAAAAGCCACCTGGTTGTTATTGTTATTGCAGTAAGCACTACATTGTATGAAAAAATTCTCAGAAAGTAGAAAAGAGTTAACATAAAAATCCCAATTTCTCATAGAGAAAAAAAAACTACCATTTGGTGAGTAAATGCTAAGATTAATGAAACTACAAAAAATTATATGAAACTTAATTAAGTTGTGATAAACTTTGTTTATAGGATGCACGGACTGGGCTTGGTTCATAAATGATAAAGGAGAGATGACAGCAAGCACAGGGGGATGTCTAGTGGACAATAATGGAAACATTGTTTTCATTTTTTCAGGGCCATCTGATGCAAAGTGTGCATATGAGGCTGAGTTGGATGCAGCAAAATTCTTATACCTAGAATTCAAGGGCAGCATGTTTAGTGATCAATCTTTGAGAATCTATACAGAATGTCAAAAGGCGGTAAACACTTTCTTCTTGGAGAAACTGGGCTTGACAAAGACTAGTGAGCATAAATGTTTTACAATCTTTTCCGTTCTACTCAGGACGACTCCAAAATGAGTTAAGGGAAGCGTTACATCAAATCAACACCTGCAGCCCAGAGGAGGAGAACTTACAGGATGTTGATTATCTTGTGTTTCTGATTACACCAGAAATGAATCAGCTAGCTATTTATTTGGCTCAGTATGGCTTGAACAACTGTAGTGGCTTGACGGATGTTAAAGTAAGTTTTGGTCGTGTTAGGGAGTTCCAGGACATTGATACTGGAAGAGGGTACCCGTATGAATCACTAGAAGTAATACCGAATTTAGGTTTTGGGAGAAGTGGTGGATGGTCCGAAACCAATCCATCCAGAGAAGGTTCTCACTGAGAAGAACTACTTACTGGCTCTGGAAGAACATGCAACAAAGGCCAAAGCTTTAGAACAATACGTGAAAAGAAAGAGGTTCGAGTTTGAGTTTGGTTTGAGAAAGAAGACTAAGCACTGTTTAACAAATGTAACAAAAAAGCACTGTTTATACTAATGTAATCGACTACTGCCAAGAAAAAAAAAACCTAAACTACTTGTGTCTCTACAACTATATCTACATAACCACAAAATATAGGCATTTAAAGTAGGACTTAAAATTGTAAGAGCTAAAAGCTTCAACTCCCAGAAATTTCATTTACAAGCAGCACAGCGAAGTACTTTGCCAATTAAATTACACAGCCAAAAGTAACATACCAGCCTTACAATCCTCCAGCAGACATGTTAATTTCGAGTCCAAGATCCAACAAGAATTACACACACACAGCTACATAGACATCACACACACACAGCCTTACCCTCCTCCTTTCCTAGCCTTCCTCTAAACACCCCCACCCGGCTGAAATCGAACCCAAGTCCGGCACCACCACTCGATTATACACACACCCACTGCGAAGGACATACCAGCTGCCACTATCCACCCCCACGAATGCACACACACATGCGTTTAATGAGAGGAGAGTGAGAAGGAATAGAGCCAGAGCTCGAGAGAGAGATTAGAGGGACCGATTAGAGAGACGAGAGAGAGATTGTGGAGTTTAGAGAGGGAAAGATGTTGGGAGAGAAGTCTAGAGACTTCCCGAGAGACCCATAAGAACTGAGCACATGAAATAGGGAAAACAAGTTGCAGGTTTTGTATTGAAAAGGAATTAAGCATTTTTAGGGGTATGTCGAGAGAGGGTAAAGTAAGAAAAAGATCTGGTTTACTTTAATTTGATTGTATGTATCTGTTTTAGGGGGAAAAGTAGAACCTAAAATTTCATTTTGGGGGAAGTATCCCGCCTCTTATTTTTACCTTGTAAAATGTGTATTTTTTTTCAATTTCTTTATTAAAGTTTTTTTAAGTTAAAATTAATATTTATATATAATAAAAATAAAAATTTATACTATAAAATAGATTATATGTATATTGTTATAAAAAAATTTATCCTCTACAATTTTGACTAGTATTCCTAAACAGGTTTCGTCACGGTTTAAAATTTCAATTTTTTAAAAAATATTTTTCGAATACCTAATCGTATGGGCATCAAGATACATCATTTTTAATGTTATTCCCAAAATTTCAGGAAAAAAAATTATTTGATTGGGTAATTCAACGGTCAACTACTACTTTGACCGAAACCCCTAAATTTATTTGACCGGTTTGACCGTTATAAAACAAAACCAAATAAATATAGAATTTTTTTAAAAAATTTAGCACATCACTAAAATCGTTATATCTTGACATCCGTGCGATTGGAACGTCGAAAAAATAATTTAAAAAATGGATTCATCATTCAGGACAAGACTAGTTTAAAGGAAGGTCGACTTTGACCGGTTTGACCGTTACCAAACAAAACCAAGTACATGTAGGGAATTTTTTTAAAAATTACCACATCGCTAAAATCGTTATATCTTAACATCCGTGCGATTGGAACGTCGAAAAAATAATTTGAAAAAATGGATTCATCATTCGGGACAAGACTAGTTAAAAGAAAGGTCGACTTTGACCGGTTTGACTGTTACCAAACCAAATACATGTAGGGAATTTTTTAAAAATTTACCACATCACTAAAATCGTTATATCTTGACATCTGAACATTTGGAACGTCGAAAAAATAATTTAAAAAAATAGATTCATCATTCGGGACAAGACTAGTTTAAAGGAAGGTCGACTTTGACCGGTTTGACCGTTACCAAACCAAACCAAATACATGTAGGGAATTTTTTAAAAAATTATCACATCACTAAAATCGTTATATCTTGACATCCGTGTGATTGGAACGTCGAAAAATAATTTAAAAAAATAGATTCATCATTCCGGACAAGACTAGTTAAAAGAAAGGTCGACTTTGACAGGTTTGACCGTTATAAAAGCAAACCAAATAAATCTAGAATTTTTTAAAAAAATTACCACATCACTAAAATTGTTAGATCTTAACATTCGTACGTTTGTAACGTCAAAAAAATAATTTAAAGAATAGATTCATCATTAGAAACAAGACTAGTCAAAGGAAAGTCCACTTTGACTGTTTTGACCATTATAAAATCAAAACAAATAAATCTAGGATTTTTTAAATAAATTACCACATCACTAAAATCATTAGATCTTAACATTTGTACGTTTGGAATGTCAAAAAAATAACAAAAAATAAAATCATCATTCGGGACAATACTAGTTAAAAGGAAAGTCTACTTTGACCATTTTAACCATTATAAAATCAAAACAAATAAATCTAGGATTTTTTAAAAACATTATCACATCACTAAAATAGTTAGATCTTAACATTCATACATTTGGAACGTCGAAAAAATAATTTAAAAAAATGGATTCATCATTCGGGACAAGACTAGTTAAAATGAATGTCGACTTTGACCGGTTTGACCGTTATAAAACCAAACCAAATAAATATATGAATTTTTTTGTAAAAATTACCACATCACTAAAATCGTTAAATCTTGACATCCGTACAATTGGAACGTCGAAAAAATAATATAAAAAATATATTCATCATTCGGGACAAGACTAGTTAAAAGAAATGTCGACTTTGACCGGTTTGACCGTTATAAAACCAAACCAAATAAATCTAGGAAATTTTTTAAAAAATTACCACATCCCTAAAATCGTTATATCTTGACACCCGCGCGATTGGAACGTCGAAAAAATAATTTAAAAAAATAGATTTATCATTCGGGACAAGACTAGTTAAAAGGAAGGTCGACTTTGACCGTTATAAAACCAAACCAGATAAATATAGGAAATTGTTTGAAAAATTACCACATCACTAAAACCGTTATATCTTGACACCCGTGCGATTGGAACGTTGAAAAAATAATTTAAAAAAATAGATTCATCATTCGGGACAAGACTAGTTAAAAGGAAGGTCCACTTTGACCGGTTTGACCGTTATAAAACCAAACCAAATAAATATAGAAATTTTTTTGAAAAATTACCACATCACTAAAATCGTTATATCTTGACATCCGTGTGATTGGAACGTCGAAAAAATAATTTAAAAAAATAGATTCATCATTCGGGACAAGACTAGTTAAAAGGATGGTCGACTTTGACCGGTTTGACCGCTATAAAACCAAACCAAATAAATATAGGAAATTTTTTGAAAAATTACCACATTACTAAAATCATTATATCTTGACATCCGTGTAATTGGAACGTCGAAAAAATAATTTAAAAAAATAGATTCATCATTCGGGACACGACTAATTAATAAAATAAAATAAATATCTAATGCAACACTACTGTTATCTAATGCAACGCTTCTGCCACGTCAGCAAATGCCACGTCAGCATAGGTGGGTCCCACTTCTGCCACGTCAGCAATTGTGGGTCCCACAATTACCACGTCAACATGGTGGGCCTCCTGCCACGTCACCCTTGTGGGGCCCACTCTACCACGTCAGGAGTGGTGGGACCCACACCTGCCACGTCATATTTTTTAAAATATATATATATATATATATATATATATATATATATATATATATATATATATATATATATATATGGAAATGGGTCAGCAGCCACAGTTGGATATTTTGTAATATCCAACCAACCCATCTTATACCGTTAAAACATCCAATCAACGGTCAGGATGAGGGGACTTACGCTATACAATATAGCGTATTACGCTATATAATATAGCGTATTACGCTATATAATAGAGCGTAAGTTAAAGTTTTCAAAACCCCTATTTAAATTGTGTCGAAATATATCAAATATGGTATGCAAAATGATCGTTGTGAGATGTAGAAAAATACAGTGAAGTCGGATTTCAAAAATATCTCACCAATTGACGGAAAAAATCAAATTAGAAACGGAGGGATTTTGGTATAAACTTACGCTATATTATATAGCGTAATACGCTATATAATGTAGCGTAAGCTTTTCAAATCCTAGCCGTGCCTTAGCTTACTGGATGGTCACAGATGGGTTGGTTGGATATTAGATTATATCCAACTTTGGCTGTAGAAGGCGTCCCTATATATATATATATATATATATATATATATCTAATGCAACACTTCAAACAGCAAATGCAACACTACTAGTATCTAATGCAACGCTTCTGCCACGTCAGCAAAAATGCCACGTCAGCATAGGTGGGTCCCACTTCTGCCACGTCAGCAATTGTGGGTCCCACAATTGCCACGTCAGCAAATGCCACATCAGCACATGTGGGTCCCACTTCTGCCACGTCACCATTTATTAAAATAAAAAAAATATCTAACGCAACACCAGCAGTTAGTGTTGCATGATGTGAAACATTGTGGGTAATACGCAACACTAAATTATATCTAACGCAACACCAGTTCAGCTCAGTTGCCAAAGACCCAAAATTTCTATCTAACGAAACGCTTTCTGTGCAACGCTTTGTAAAAAGGGTTGGGTATGTGCGTTTATGGCGTAGTGGTACTCAATTAATTATTAAAATATTGATATGAAAAATTATTATATAACAACTTAATAGGAAATATAATTTTTTCGCGAAAAAAGGAAAACAAGTCTTTAGAATCTAGTATACACACATACCAACTTATGTCATGTGAAATAAATACATAGAATATATTTTTAATATTTAATATTTGTGATTGTACAATTTAAAATGAATATTTAAATTTTGGGCTTTTTTCATAAATACCCTTATCTATAAATGTTTTTGCAAAAATACTTTGTTTAAAAAGAATAATTTGCAAAAATACTATCTTATTTATAAAAATACCATCTTATTGCAAAAGTACTATCTTATATGTAATTTTAATTTTCATTTTTTTACCACTTCCAGTTCTATATAAGGGCTGCGCAGCAGCAAAAAATGGAAATTTAACTTTTAGTTTTAGTTGCATTCAGGTGCATATGTAACTGAATGCAACTAAAAATTGTAATTTGAATTTTCATTTTTTTTACCAACTTACAGTTCTATATAAGGGCTACGCGCAACAGCAGAAAGTGGAAATTTAACTTTTAGTTTTTAGTTGCCTTTAGTTGCATATGCAACTGAATGCAACTAAAATTTGTAATTTGATTTTTTATTTTTTTTACCAACTTCCAGTTCTATATAAGGGCTGCGCAACAGCAAAAAATGGAAATTTAACTTTTAGTTTTTAGTTGCATTCAGTTACGTTCAATATGCAACTGAGAATTTTCATTTTTTTACCAACTTTCAGTTCTATATAAGGGCTACGCAGCTACGAAAAATTGAAATTTAACTTTTAGTTTTTAGTTGCATTCAGTTGTATAGGTTGCATATGCAACTGAATGCTGAAAACTTAAAGTTGAATTTTCATTTTTTGCTGTTGCGAAGCCCTTATATAGAACTGGAAGTTGGTAAAAAATGGAAATTTAACTTCTAGTTTTCATGTGGTTGCGTTCAGTTGCATGTGATTGTATTCAGTTGCAACGGTAAGAAATAGAAAGTTATAAATGCCCTTACAGGGCCTTGTAACCCAAATCAAAGCAACTACCCAAATCCTATGGACAAGTCTTTGACGCCTACAAGTTTTGAATACTTTCACTTAATTTTTCGTAAATTAATAATGCTCCCACTAAAGGCAATCCACTACCTAATCAACAACCAAGACAGAAGTGATTAATTATTCATATGCAACTCACCCCATATTCTCTCTCATATGCAGAATGTACACCACACCCCCACCCCAAACTCTCTGTAATCTCGACCTCAATCACACATATGCACATACTAGTATACATAATCAAGAATTCACATAAGAGTCAAGACTCGACAGATAACATACCAAAACGAAGGTTATATATTGCAAAATCTCGGCGAAATCAATCAAGATCCGATTTGGAGGTCCGAGAAAGATGTCGGAGATGGTGGTTAGAGATGCCTGTTGCGCCGGAGGTTGGATGTGGAGGTCATGGTCGGGGTCGGAGTAGGAGATGGGGGTCGGGCTTAGAGATGGTTGACGATGAAAACGTCGTCATTGGTGAAAGTGATGTTGGGGTGAAGAGCGGTGACGAAGATGGAAACGGATGTGGGGTTGATGATCGGAGCTGTGACGGAGCAAAAAGAAGAAATGAAGAGCTGAATGAAAGTAAGAATGATCGTATTTTTGCAATAGAAAAGTAGTAACCCCGTATTTATGCAATAAATTTGAGAAGATTGTATTTATGCAAAAAAAAGTAGAAAATCCTGTATTTTTGGTAAATTTCCTTAATTTTTTTTTATTAAAATTATAAGTTTAATCTTTATAATTAATATTATAAGCTTTATTATTTATATATATGTAGCCAATCGAATTCGTAATTTAAACATTTTGTAAATTTTTAAATATTAAAATAAGTAATATATTTTTAATATCACACTCCTTATCTATTAACTTTGACATTAAACAAACCATTAATAATGATGTAGATGTTGATAAGTTATTTTTATTTATTTATCATTGATCACTAGGATCTAACCAATTCCTCCTAATCTTACCACCTTAATGTCAATTGTATTTGGCATAAATGCAACTGAGTCCTAGGAGTTTAATATAATTTTTTAACTTATCACCTTGTCATGTAATATCTTTTAATATAATATTCCTTAAATAACCTATATCTTACTTCATTTTGAAAATAATGCTACAAATATTCAGAGATTTTTTCTTTATATATTTTTTTATCTTCACTTCTTGTCAGGCACTAAATTCATCTTATCATCTTTAATTAAATTATTGACACAATAGCCGTCTGAGCCCAGTATCTCTCCATCCCTTCTAGTTGTTTTATTCAATATTCATAGGCTTGAAAATATTTGCTTATCCTCACATTTCAACTGGCTGCTAGTTTCATACATCTGGATCTGTGGTTTTATCAAATATCCATCTTGTCTTGAGTAATTCTCGTAGACTCGTTTTTACTACTTTCCAAATTTGGTATAACTATTTCAGTGTTGTTACTCAACTTTGACACTTCAACTTCTTGGAAGTAGCTAATTATGCTTTCCACTTTACAGTGCATCAAAGAGGCTGCTGGTGACTAGTCCACTTCGCCATAAGTATGAATCATCTTCATGTTGTAAGGTGTCGGCGTTTGAATAATTGTAGCGCATGTTTGGAATCGGATTCCACTTTACAGTGCATATATATACAAGCACCTTCAATCAATTTCATAAACAGAGAGAAGATAAATAATTAGAAACTAGAAGAGGCAGAATGTGTACCTTAGAAAAACGTGGAAGTGTTTACATTCTGACACTTACGGGTAATGATGAACACCGTCTCAACCCAAATCTCATAGATTCTATCTCTGCCGCTCTTCATCGCATTCGATCCGAAACCACCTCCTCACCTTCCACTTGTACCGCCCTTATAACTAATGGAGAAGGCATATTTTTCTCCAATGGGGGCGACATACCATGGGCTCAATCAAACAAACAAAAATTTGTTGGAAAATTAATCTAAACTTGTAGATTAACGTGGAGGAAAAATCAGGAAACAAGTTCGGTTATGGAAAAAAAGTGTTGATATGTCAACATGATTTGATCAATCGTAATTAAGAGATAAGATGATAAGAGATAAGATAAGAATAAAATAAGTGATAAGATGATATCAAATCATCATTCTTATCCTTAGTTTGTAATGATTAGTTTTTTTTCTATTTAAACAATGTAATTTTCATTCAATGTATCAGTAAGCCGGAAGCATAATACAATGTAGTCTTTAGAGTATTTGGGTCTTGTACATATCAGTTTTCCTCTTGCTTATTTACATTATTGTTCTTGTTATTATGATTCAGTTATTTCTTTAATTTCAACATGGTATTAGAGCGGCCGTTCCTTGGGGTGTAGCAAACAAGAAGCTCCAGGAGCTGAGAAGGCCACAAGCGGATTCCTCAGCAAGAGGAGCAGGAAGAAGAATGATTTTGTTATTGAAGAAGAGGAACTTTTTTTTTTTTTGCAGTTGATGGTGTGCAGATTGTTGGAAGGAGGTAGTTTCAGGTTGGCGTTGCAGAAGGATTGTGGCAAAGCTGCATGTGTAGTATGGGATGCATGTGTAGTATGGGGCTACCGAGAAAGACGAGGCGATGCAGGAGAAGCTTAATGAAGGTAGAAAACGAGATAGAGTGAGATGAGCACAGTAGTAGCCAAACGGGCTGGTGAATAAGTAGTGCCATACGGGCAAGTTAGTAATGTCAGACGGACAAGACGAAAGATGACGAAAGCCATACGGGGTGATTGCCAGATGGGCAAAGTTGATTGCCAGATGGGCAAAAACGAAAAGTGCCAGACGGGCAAACAAGTTGAAGTGCCATACGGGCAGAGAAGTTCAATATCCATATGGGCTCAGTTCAATAGCCATACGGGCTCTGTTTAATTAGCCAGAAGGGCTCAGTTTAATTAGCCAGACGGGCTCAGTTTAAAAGTCATACGGGCTAGAAGGATTGCACGAGACAAGTTTAGATTAAGGGAGAGATTGTTGGAAAATTAATCTAAACTTGTAGATTAACGTGAAGGAAAATCAGGAAACAAGTTCGGTTATGGAAAAAAAGTGTTGATATGTCAACATGATTTGATCAATCGTAATTAAGAGATAAGATGATAACAGATAAGATAAGAATAAAATAAGTGATAAGATGATATCAAATCATCATTCTTATCCTTAGTTTGTAATGGTTAGTTTTTTTTATTTAAACAATGTAATTTTCATTCAATGTATAAGCCAGAAGCATAATACAATGTAGTCTTTAGAGTATTTGGGTCTTGTACATATCAGTTTTCCTCTTGCTTATTTACATTATTGTTCTTGTTATTATGATTCATTTATTTGTTTAATTTCAACAAAATTCTTGTTCGTGATGTCGAAAATAAGAGCCCTCTTCACTGATTTCATGTCTCTTCCTATGCCAACAATAGCTGCTGTAAATGGCCATGCCACTTGTGCTGGTGTCATTCTGACCCTATGCCATGACTACATTTTCATGAGAAAGGATCGTGGGTATTTGTACATAAATTATAACGATATTGGGATAGTGCCTACTTCCCCCTATATTAGGGCCACCATAAGGGCCAAAGTTTCAAGTCCAGCTGTTTGGCGTGACCTCGTTCTGAAAGCCCAGAAGATTCCAGCGAAGATGGCGGTGGAGAAGGGTATTATTAATGCGGCCTATAATACTGTGGAAGAGACTGTGGCAGCGGCAGTACAGCTTGGGGAGCAGTTGGCAATGAGAAACTGGAACGGGGAGGTGTATGCAGAAAATCGAAAACTTCTTTTTCCCGAAGTGTTGCAGGCGCTAAGTGTTGTTGAAACTAACGAAAGTGTGAAGAATTCTCGTGTACCTATCAAGGACCTTGAATCTCGACTTTGATCTAGGAGAATATGGTTTTAGACATACGTATCCACTCTGTGGTTTAAATAAGAAATAATGTAGATGTGCAGCCACATGTCCTTTTGGGTCTTTCCTAGAGACAAGAAATTCGAGTTGAGTTGTCCAACGGGGGTTAATCCAAAGACGTGGGTGTTTCTTATTAAGTGTTAAAATAATAAAACTCAACCGATGATGGCCGGAGACCTGGATCTTGTCTTTATTATATTTAAGTTTACATTCAATCCATGTTGTCAAACATGGACTACGCGCGTGTATGTGTGTTTTTAATTTTGTAGGCCATCTTAACTTGGTTTTATTGCCCAATCTTCGATCAATGCAAAAGTTCTTTTCATTCATGTTTATCATGAATTAATTTATTTTTATGGTTAAAACATGTATTTATTACTATATATTAAAGAAGAACACAAAGGCAAAAAGTGTCCAAAAAATGGATTTGTCACATAATTACAAAAATGTTTTATAATTTTATTAAAATAAAAAGTAATAATGGGGATGGGGATTGAACCCATAACCTTAGGCTTAAAGATAACAATCTTAACCATTTCAAAAAAAATAAAAAATAAAATCTTAACCACTATATTAGATACTAATATGCTTATTTTGATAAAAATATTAAACTCTTCATGTATATGTGCATGCACCCCATATATTATATTATATTAATATTTTTTTTTCGATTTTGTCTTGCATTCTATTTGACAAGATAGAAAATTTATGTACACAAGTGTCTTGAAATCATGTTTTTTAACAATTTTTTTACAAATCCAACCTTACTATAATAAAAGATTGCATAAAAATAAGTAGTACACAAAATATTGAAGATCTTTTTAGCCTAACGAATTGGTTTGTAAAATAATTTAAACAACTGATTTAGTTTTAAATATAAAATTTTAAATTATACACAAATAATTGACTTAAAATAAAGATTTCTATTAACGTATAAAATTTAAATATAGGATACCAAGATAGAAAATTTATCTAATGCCTTGAAATCATGTTTTTAACAATTTTTTTATAAATCCAACCATACGAGAAGAAAAGATCACATAAAAACAAGTAGATATACAAAATGTTAAAAATCTTTTTAGTCAACGAATTGGTACGTAAAATAATTTAAATAACTAATTTGGTTTTAAATATAAAATAAGTTATACGCAAATAATCGACTTAAAGTATAAATTTATGTCAACGTGTAAGATTTCAAAATACCAATATAGAAAATTTATATGCACAAGTGACTTGAAATCATGTTTTTAACAAATTTTTACAAATCATACCCACTAGAATAAAACAGAGAGAATGATGTTCGCTATTTTCTCTATGCAAGTATACGCAGTCCAAAAGCAATATAGGGAAATAAGGATCGTTCCCACGAAGACTTGGTGTAATTAAGTTAATACGTTTATTCAACAATGTTTGGTTAATTATAGAAGCCTGAACGAACGAAAATGGTTGGTTTGTTTCAAATCACAATTAATTAATAAAATAACGACTAAAAACAATAAGATTTTATATATGAGATAAACATGGGATTCTAATTTCATTATTTATTTCATTTAGAATTGATGCCTTAATTCAAAGTGATTTTGATAATTACGAAAGCTAGCCGGGAACACGAAACTAATATAAGCGCCTTTCAGCCTTAACTTATATCAAACCATACAAACATCCACTTAAAAAGATAGAAGTTGCATGGACACCGTTTATGCTTAGACCCTATATGTCTATAAGATTTGAAAACATAACTGGTTTACGAATAAATTCCTTACTTTTGGCTACACAGGGCGATGTGATACAAAACCCTACCACTAATCGTAATTATATATGAAAATTACGAACCTGTGCTAACATGGCAAATTCTAAATTCTCAAATCCACTTTCGCATTCATTAAGAATTAATAATTTAGATGATAGCTACGCATCTAATAAATTAAGCACAACCACGTTAGGCAATCGGAAATTTTTATCATAACACAATTTATTAAGGCATCGAATTACTAAATTACGTAAATAAATCCATTAAAATCCCATGACGGCGATTAGTTCATAATTAAACGAATCATCATCATGGGATTAATTGAAATTATAATAATAATAATAATAATAATAATAATAATAATAATAATAATAATAATAATAATAATAATAATAAAAACTAAATTAAAAATTTCGATAATTTAAATATGAAATTGCAAGAGTTTAGAATGTAGAACCGAATAGCTTCCAATGAAATAAAGAGCACTCCAAATAATCCCCTTACAATCTTCCACCAAAATAGAAATTATACTTAAAATTGCAGATAATTAAAGTGCATAAAATAAACTGCAATTACAAAGAAAATGTTGCTGGAAATTTGAGAGAAAACGAGAGAGAATGCAGCTGAGGTGTGTTTTTTTTCTGCTCAAATACATCCTATTTATAGGATATGTTAGCACACCAAATTAGAATTTAAAAACTTAATTATGCAGCCCGCCAACAATTTAATAACACAGCCAATCTGTTTAAATCATTCTGTTGTACTGAATTAAACAGCACGCCAGAACAGAACCAACCGCAGGAGACAGAAGTGTGAGCCACGCGCGTTTTTTCTTTGCTGGACTCTGGCGCGTGGTGCACACGCGCTACCCAGGCGCGTCCCAGCCGACAACCTACAGACAAGCACAGCACTTATGTCGGTCAAGAAAAAACGAGCACAGGATTTTTTATTTCTTTGCTTTTGGTGTTGGCCTGCTAAGTGCTAACCACTCGCCCACTTGTTTTGTTTTTTTTGTTTATTGTTTTTGCCGACAGCATCATTGATTTTTGAACATGGCCTTCTTTCCCACCTGCTACAAATTGGTACATAACTCGTTTTCTTTTTTTTTTGTTTTTTGTTTTTTTTGTTTTTTTTGTTTTTTTTGTTTATTCAACTTGCATAATAAAATATATTTAATTAATAAATAAATAATTTAATTTCGAATTTATAAAAATAAATATCTAACATTATTAGATATTTATAAATATAATTTTCTAATTAAATAAAGTATTTATTAATAAATATCTAATATTATTAAACAACAAAACTAATTAAAAGACACAACATATTTAAGGATAAACCATCAATATAGGTCCATTTAGCGCATAATAAGTGGATATAAAATCCACTTATCACACCCCCAAACTTAAACTGAAGCTTGTCCTCAAGCGAAAACAGACTCGACTACCTCTAAATGCATGAATGCAAACGATGCAAGGATCCCATAGGCAAAGCAATAATCAAATTAGCAGAGTGTCTCAGAGAGTGTGAAAATTCCAAATAGAGATTGACTAAATACCCGCATATTAACATGTACAAGTACAGAAACGTGCGTGTGTGCAATACTCATCAGAATTTCTCTTAGCACTAGATCAAAACCATACATATTCTTCGTCATAACAATCACAAGTTTATAAATAGAATGGACGCTAGACACTTCATAACCTAGAAACACCTCTATCATCATTTGAGTTAAACAGGAATTCATGCTTTATTAACAACTATGACGCATAATACTATACACAACACACATGCTTATTTGACCGTGCAATGGATGAGACCCCCAAAAGGCTTATACAATAATACCCATGTAGCGAGCGTTAGGTCAGTGGATCCCAGACTATAAAAGCCTTAGGTCACTAGGCACAAAGTCCCCTCGTACTTAATTGCTCGAGTATTAAAGAGCTCACCCTGGCCAACTCTGCATACTCACAATCTCATAAACAATATTTTTTTTTTTTTTTGTTTTTCATTTTTTTATATGCAATCTGGAATGAGAATTCTCATTTCCAACCCTAGACTACTCATATAAATATGAGCTGGCTACTAGCCAATTGACACCTATCAATTATTAACAAATACACACAAACTAGCATAAACCCTGGCTTCCCCCAAACTTATATTTTAGTGATTCTACGCTATCAAGGGAATAAAGAAAATTCCAAATATAATCAAGTGATTAAATTTCAACAACCAAACAAGCATGACCTTAACCTAGCCCAAAAGTAACCGATGAGTTGTGTAAGATTGTGTTTCTGCAACATGCACGTCAATTCATAAGTATTTAAATCAGCCCTCTATCCATCATTATCATACTCAATTTCATCATTGACTACTAAACGGAATCACCAAGCGCTACGGGATCAAGGAAAATATGATATGCAACTAATCATGATTATGCCATAATTTTTTTTTTTTATGAATTATATGAAATTATACTAGCATGGTATATTATGAACTACATGAAACTGTATGCATGCTATGACTCGATAAATCAATTATCCTAAATCAATCACCCCCAAACTTAAAATGTTCAATGTCCTCATTGGAGGTATAGATAAAGGATAAAAGAGAACTCCCCTAACTGTCGGCATCGTCACCCTCCTCGGGTGGTGAATCAAGTGGTGGCAATGAGCTCCAAACTGAAACTAATCCTGCAATTCGCCAATGACCTGCAAACTGAACAAAATCACACAAAATCAAACCACACATAAAAATACCAAAACTATGGGTTGCCTCCCATGAAGCGCTTGTTTATTGTCGCAAGCTTGACGAGTATACTGAAAATCATGTGGTGGCCAACTTGGTGGTGTCTGCCTCACGGTTCACCGTGCCACCAAAATAGGGTTTCAATCTCTGCCCATTCACTTTGAACGATTGATCGGGTGATTTCTCAAAGATTTCCACCGCTCCGTGTGGAAACACAGTTTTGACAACAAATGGCCCTGACCATCTCGATTTGAGCTTCCCTGGAAACAATCGAAGACGAGAGTTATATAATAAGACTGACTGCCCAGGAACGAATACCATTTGAATAAGACGACGATCATGCCATCATTTCACTTTCTCCTTATAGAGCTTATTGTTCTCATATGCCTGCAATCGAAACTCGTCCATCTCGTTGAGTTGCACCATCCTTTTCTCACCTGCGGCCTTAAGATCGAAATTTAGCTTCTTCAAAGCCCAATAAGCTTTGTGTTCCAATTCTGCCGGTAAATGGCAAGCTTTCCCATAGACAAGCTGATATGGTGACATACCCAAGGGTGTTTTATATGCTGTACGATAAGCCCATGCGGCTTCATCGAGTTTTAAAGACCAATCCTTTCTCGAAGGACTCACCACTTTTTCCAGAATGCGCTTAATTTCGCGATTAGATACCTCGGCTTGGCCATTAGTTTGCGGGTGGTATGCCGTAGCTACCTGGTGGTTGATGTTGTACCTTGCCATGAGATTAGTAAACTTGCGATTGCAAAAGTGAGTACCTTCATCGCTTATGATTACTCGAGGAGTGCCGAATCTTGTGAAGATGTTCTTGTGAAGGAAGTTGAGCACGACATTGGCATTATTGGTCGGAAGTGCCTTGACTTCAACCCATTTGTAAACATAATCAACGGCTAGCAAGATGTATTGGTTGTTACATGAGGAAATGAATGGTCCCATGAAATCGATGCCCCAAACATCGAAGATTTCCACTTCTAGCATTATATTGAGGGGCATCTCATCCCTCCTAGATATGTTACCAACACGCTGACAATGATCACACTTCAGCACAAACTGATGGGCATCCTTAAAAATAGATGGCCAATAAAATTCCGCTTGAAGAATTCGAGTTGCGGTCTTTTCACTTCCATAATGGCCACCATATGTCGTGGCGTGATAATCCCTTAGAATAGCCTCTGTTTCACTGTATGGCACACATCTCCTAATCACCTGATCGGCTCCTTGTTTAAACAGATATGGTTTGTCCCAACGATACCATTTTACTTCATGCAAGAATTTCTTTCTTTGTGCAAAAGAGAGCTCGGGAGGAATCACTCGACTTACCAGAAAGTTCACAATGTCTGCAAACCAAGGCTCTTCTTCTTGTATCCCAAACAACTGCTCATCAGGAAAGGATTCATTAATGACGGTTTTGTCTTGGGATGTCTTCCCAAGGTCTTCCAATCGTGAGAGATGGTCGGCTACTTGGTTTTCTGTCCCTTTTCTATCCTTGATTTCCACATCGAATTCTTGCAGCAGAAGAATCCATCGAATCAACCTAGGTTTGGAGTCCTTTTTAGAGATCAGATATCTGATACCCGCGTGATCAGTGTACACAGTCACCTTCGTTCCAAGCAAGTATGGACGGAATTTTTCAAAACCATAAACTATGGCTAACAGCTCCTTCTCAATGGTGGTGTAGTTTAATTGAGCATCGTTGAGGGTTTTGCTTGCATAATAGATGACATGAAACATTTTATTTTTCTTTTGGCCAAGAACGGCCCCAACTGCGTAATCGCTAGCATCACACATCATAGCGAAAGGTTCACTCCAATCTAGAGCAATGATCACGGGTGCTGAAATCAATTTCTTCTTCAGAGTCTCGAAAGCTGTGAGACATTCTCCGTTAAATTTGAAATGAATATCTTTTTCCAGCAGCTGACACAAAGGTTTGGAAATTTTTGCGAAGTCCTTAATAAAACGCCTGTAGAAACCTGCGTGCCCAAGGAAACTGCGAATCCCTCGCACTGAATTAGGTGGCGGCAGCTTTTCAATAGCTTCTATCTTTGCTCTGTCTACTTCTAGACCCTTCCTAGACACCTTGTGCCCGAGAATAGTTCCTTCTTGTACCATGAAGTGGCACTTCTCCCAATTGAGCACTAGGTTAGTTTCCACGCATCTTTTCAGCACCGAGCCAAGATTTTGCAAGCATTCATCAAAAGATAGACCGAATACAGAGAAGTCATCCATGAAGACTTCAATGGTCTTGCCAATTATGTCTGAGAAGATGGCCATCATGCACCTTTGAAAAGTACCAGGTGCTCCACACAAGCCAAAATAAACCCGCCGAAAGGCGAAAGTGCCGAACGGGCATGTAAATGTTGTTTTCTCCAGATCCTCAGGAGCAATGCAGATTTGGTTATATCCAGAATAACCATCCAGAAGGCAGTAATAATCATGGCCGGCTAGTCTATCTAGCATCTGATCAATGAAAGGAAGGGGAAAATGATCCTTCCTTGTGGCTTTATTCAACTTCCGGTAGTCCATGCAGATTCGCCAACCGGTGACTGTGCGAGTAGAGATGAGTTCATTCTTTTCATTGGTAATCACAGTCATGCCTCCCTTCTTCGGTACACATTGCACTGGACTCACCCATGCACTGTCAGAAATGGGATAGATAATCCCTGCATCCAGCCACTTGATGATTTCTTTCTTCACTACCTCTTTCATAAGAGGATTTAGCCGCCTTTGATGCTCCATTGTTGGTTTACTACCTTCTTCCAATGGAATTTTATGTTGACAATAAGCTGGGCTGATGCCTTTGATATCCGCTAGGGTCCAACCAATGGCTGATTTGAATTCCCTCAGGACTCTTAAAAGCTTGTCTTCCTCAGAGTCTGAAAGGTTAGCAGATATAATCACAGGTAAGGTAGATGATTCACCAAGAGAAGCATACTTTAAGTGATTAGGAAGTGGTTTGAGCTCTAGAGTTGGAGCTTCCTCGATAGATGGTTTCAATTGCTGATGCGGCCCCTTTAGTTCTGGCAGATCCAATGATTCAACTGGTCTTTCAAATTTTCTTTGCCACGGCAAAGCATCCAGATATTGCAATTGTTCATCTATATCATCTTCATCTAATGAATACTCTCCACTGAGGGCCCTTTCCAAAGTGTCATTCATGAACATGTGATCCAACTTTTCTTGTACCGTAGATTCAATCAAGTCTACCTTCAGACACTGTTCTTCTTCTGTTGGAAACTTCATGGCTTTAAAAACGTTGAAAGTGACATTTTGATCATGCACCCTCATTGTAAGTTCCCCCTTTTGGACGTCAATCAATGTTTGTCCTGTCGCCAAGAATGGTCTACCAAGAATGATCGGAATCTTCTTGTCCTCTTCGAAATCAAGTATGACAAAATCAGCTGGAAAGATAAGTTTGTCTACTTTTACTAGGACATCTTCAACAACTCCCCGAGGATAAGTGATAGAGCGATCAGCCAACTGAAGTGACATGTTCGTCGGGGTTGGCTCAGGAAGGCCAAGTTGTAAGAAAACTGAGTATGGCATGAGATTGATGCTTGCTCCTAAATCACATA
Organism: Saposhnikovia divaricata; assembly: GCA_036435485.1. Taxonomy (NCBI): domain Eukaryota; kingdom Viridiplantae; phylum Streptophyta; class Magnoliopsida; order Apiales; family Apiaceae; genus Saposhnikovia; species Saposhnikovia divaricata. Next base: position 234,425,783 of record CM071595.1, on the reverse strand, counting down.
AACATTTGTCAAAAGACAGATTCCCAATGGTGCATGGTATGGTGAAACTTCCAGGATCTTTTAGCTTAGGCGGTAACTTTTGTTGCAATACCGCACTACACTCCTCTGTCAGAGCAACAGTTTCTAAGTCCTCAAGTTTTACTTTTCTTGATAGAATGCCCTTCATGAACTTGGCGTAACTCGGCATTTGTTCCAGGGCTTCAGCAAATGGAATGTTGATATGCAATTTCTTAAAGACTTCAAGAAATTTGCCAAACTGCTTGTCCAGTTTCTGTTTTTGCAAACGTCAAGGAAATGGCGGAGGTGGATAGACATGCTCTTCTGCTTCTTTCTGTGCAAGGATTGATTGTTTAGGAGGTGGTACACTTTCTTCTACCTCCGTGATTGAAATTGGAGCATTACCATTGTCCTCGGTGTCTCCCAAGTTCGCTGTTTCTTCATCGGGCAGAATTTTATTTGCTCTTTCCAATTCAGTGCCTTCTATGACTTTCCCCGATCTTAAAGTGATGGCTTTAATTTGCTCTTGGTTGTTCTTTATCTTTGGATTAGCTTCAGTATCACTGGGGAGTGTTCCTTGTGGTCGGCTCATCATGAAACTAGCGAGTTGTCCCAATTGAGTTTCCAGATTTTTAATAGAAGCCGCTTGGCTTTTGGACGCCAACCTCAACTCCTCCAATTCTGCCTTTTCACTAGAAGATGATTGTCCAGAATTCCCATAGGATTGTTGTTGAAATCCTGGGGGTTGAAATTGTCGTGGGCCATATTGTTGCTGATATTGGTGCCCCCGCTGTTGCTGGAATCCAGATGGATTATATGGCCTAGCTCCAAACTGCTGATTTTGAAATTGTTGGTAGGGCTGATTTGATTGTTGTGCTCCTCCTTGATTATTGCTCCAACTGAAATTTGGATGATTTCGGTTGTTCGGATGGTAGGAATTTGGAGCTGGCTGTTGCTGTCTTTGGAAATTGCTTACGAATTGAACCGACTCGTTTGAGATGGCACATTGGTTTGATTCATGCGCGCCCGCACACAACTCACAAACACTAGCAACTTGATGAAATCCTTGTGCTGTCAAAGAGTCTATTTTCAAGTTCAAATCCTCTATCTGAGCTGCTAAGGAAGTGGCCTTGTCGACATTAATAATTCCTGCTACCTTCTGTTGTGGCATCCTCTGAGTTGGATTTTGATATTCATTAGCTGCCATCATCTCGATAAGATCGTAGGCCTCCACATAACTTTTAGCCCATAATGCTCCCCCTGAAGCTGCATCTACCATTGGCCTTGATTGTATTCCTAGTCCATTATAGAAGCAATTTATGACCATCCAATTTGGCATGCCATGATGAGGGCATTGTCGAAGCATTTCCTTGTATCTTTCCCACGCTTCACATAAAGATTCACCAGACTGTTGAGAAAATTGCGTGATAGCATTCCTTATAGCTGCAGTCTTTGCCATGGGGAAGAATTTGCTAAGAAACTTTTGAGCTAGATCCGCCCAAGTGGTGATAGATCCCGGTGGCAGAGAGTGTAACCAACTTTTGGCCTTGTCTCTTAAGGAAAACGGGAAGAGTCTCAACTTCACAGCATCATCTGACACATTGTTGAATCTGAATGTGTCGCATATTTCTATGAAGTTCCTAATGTGTAAGTTAGGATCTTCCGTTGCAGTTCCTCCGTACTGTACTTGATTCTGCACCATCTGAATAGTGCTGGATTTAATGTCAAATGTAGGAGCCGCAATTGCTGGACGAATGATACTTGACTGAATGTCATCAATCTTCGGTTGCGAGTAGTCCATTAAAGCCCTTGCTGCTGCAGGTGCAACTACTTCGGCTTCTCCGTCCATCTTGTGAGTATTTGCTAGTTTAAATACTTGCTTGGCTTTTAATGCTTTAGCACGTGTTAGCATAAAAATCCAAGTATCTAAACACAAATAATCACTTCAAAATATAAGATCAAATGTTCAAGTCAAACAAATTAACTTCTATTGTAGTAAAACACATAAACAAAATAACACCGAATCCCTGGCAGCGGCGCCAAAAACTTGTTCGCTATTTTCTCTACGCAAGTATACGCAGTCCAAAAGCAATATAGGGAAATAAGGATCGTTCCCACGAAGACTTGGTGTAATTAAGTTAATACATTTATTCAACAATGTTTGGTTAATTATAGAAGCCTGAACGAACGAAAATGGTTGGTTTGTTTCAAATCACAATTAATTAATAAAATAACGACTAAAAACAATAAGATTTTATATATGAGATAAACATGGGATTCTAATTTCATTATTTATTTCATTTAGAATTGATGCCTTAATTCAAAGTGATTTTGATAATTACGAAAGCTAGCCGGGAACACGAAACTAATATAAGCGCCTTTCAGCCTTAACTTATATCAAACCATACAAACATCCACTTAAAAAGATAGAAGTTGCATGGACACCGTTTATGCTTAGACCCTATATGTCTATAAGATTTGAAAACATAACTGGTTTACGAATAAATTCCTTACTTTTGGCTACACAGGGCGATGTGATTCAAAACCCTACCACTAATCGTAATTATATATGAAAATTACGAACCTGTGCTAACATGGCAAATTCTAAATTCTCAAATCCACTTTCGCATTCATTAAGAATTAATAATATAGATGATAGCTACGCATCTAATAAATTAAGCACAACCACGTTAGGCAATCGGAAATTTTTATCATAACACAATTTATTAAGGCATCGAATTACTAAATTACGTAAATAAATCCATTAGAATCCCATGACGGCGATTAGTTCATAATTAAACGAATCGTCATCATGGGATTAATTGAAATAATAATAATAATAATAATAATAATAATAATAATAATAATAATAATAATAATAATAATAATAATAATAATAATAATAAAAACTAAATTAAAAATTTCGATAAATTAAATATGAAATTGCAAAAGTTTAGAATGTAGAACCGAATAGCTTCCAATGAAATAAAGAGCACTCCAAATAATCCCCTTACAATCTTCCACCAAAATAGAAATTATACTAAAAATTACAGGAAATTAAAGTGCATAAAATAAACTGCAATTACAAAGAAAATGTTGCTGGAAATTTGAGAGAAAACGAGAGAGAATGCAGCTGAGGTGTGTTTTTTTTCTGCTCAAATACATCCTATTTATAGGATATGTTAGCACACCAAATTAGAATTTAAAAACTTAATTATGCAGCCCGCCAACAATTTAATAACACAGCCAATCTGTTTAAATCATTCTGTTGTACTGAATTAAACAGCACGCCATAACAGAACCAGCCGCAGGAGACAGAAGTGTGAGCCACGCGCGTTTTTTCTTTGCTGGACTCTGGCGCGTGGTGCACACGCGCTACCCAGGCGCGTCCCAGCCGACAACCTAAAGACAAGCACAGCACTTATGTCGGTCAAGAAAAAACGAGCACAGGATTTTTTATTTCTTTGCTTTTGCTGTTTGCCTGCTAAGTGCTAACCACTCGCCCACTTGTTTTGTTTTTTTTGTTTTTTTTTATTGTTTTTGCCGACAGCATCATTGATTTGTGAACATGGCCTTCTTTCCCACCTGCTACAAATTGGTACATAACTCGTTTTCTTTTTTTTTTCTTTTTTTGTTTTTTGTTTTTTTTTGTTTTTTTGTTTTTTTTGTTTATTCAACTTGCATAATAAAATATATTTAATTAATAAATAATTAATTTAATTTCGAATTTATAAAAATAAATATCTAATATTATTAGATATTTATAAATATAATTTTCTAATTAAATAAAGTATTTATTAATAAATATCTAATATTATTAAACAACAAAACTAATTAAAAGACACAACATATTTAAGGATAAACCATCAATATAGGTCCATTTAGCACATAATAAGTGGATATAAAATCCACTTATCAAATGCCCAAAATGCCTAGATTCCAAGCCCCATGACCCGAATTGCTGATTTGCGAAAAGATGGCCCGAACTACCCACGAGATACGCATGTGGGTGATGCGTATGTGTGGTACTGTAGCACGTCAGAACTCCTTTCTCTCCCAGCCTTCTCTCTTGCCGGCGATTTTTGGGCGATTTTCGTCGCCTCCCTCGATCTCTCTCTTAAGACACTCTTCTAATCACCACAGCACGCCTACGTGATCGCAGCCTCGTCCCCTTCCTTTTCCCCATGTTCGTTTCTGTGTTACGGCCCCGTAGGGGCTTGAATGAAGCTCGTCGGAGTTTTCGAACTTGCCGGAATTGAGTTTTGGGTCTTTAAAATCTGGTAAAACACGTGGTAAATCAGTGGTATAGGGTTGTAGATGATTGAAAGGCGAATCGAATGGTGTGTACAACGTAACAGGAAAGTTGGGCCTGAGAGAGAACGGAGAGATCGAAGTTATCACTGGAATCGCCATTGTTTTGGAGAAGAAGACGACAATAGACACGCATCTCCCAAATGGAGATATGCATTTTCCAACAACGTATATCAAGACAACCATGTGTTGTTAGATTTCCAATTTACAAAACACAAGCCTTTGTCACATGCGTGTCTCATACACGTATCTGGGATATGCGTGTCCCATGGATATTTAGTAGGGACGCCCCGAGCGCCCGTAGGTATCTTGGACTAGATATTCTCAAATATGGGTTTTTACTAAGAAAACCCAACTACATATAAAGTACTAAGAATGATTAGCGAATTAAAGAGAGGAGAGCAGTATAGGTAATATCATCTTTTACCTCATCACAGAAACCATCTTTTACTATTGTCTCATAACCCTTCTCTTTACTTCTATTTACATCAATAACTCCAATTACCTGCACATGCAACAATTATAAAGTCAAAAAACATTTTTCGCAGATCAAGTTCAGCAGAATGATATTGACATAAACTAGAAGCAATTTTCTCAGATTCTTTCTCTCGTCCAGTAAATTGAAAAAGATAAGAGTCAATAGTTAATATGATGGAGGACAAAACTAAGTGAAGGTTGTAACTGCAAGTCCCAGGAAATCGTTTTTTGCATTTCTCATCACATAGAATTGGTAAGTCTTTCTTGTGCTTTAATCTAAAAAATCAGTCGTGTGCCACCTAAAGATATATGATAGATAGAAGGAAAACTAACCAATTCATAGACATATGCCAGATCCCCAGATATGGAAGAACCCACCTGTCATAAACTTAAAGAGTCCCATTACACTTGTATTTTCACAAGGCATTAAGAAACTCCCAAAATATGCAACTCTGTAGGTATTGCAATTAAACCTATAAAAAGGTACCTTCTCAAGTATGTCCAACTCTAACAAACTCACTTGCTCGCAGAGAGTTTCAGATGTGCTTACTTCAAATATCTTGTTGATGTGCATGAGTGCACAAACGCTCTGGAAAACAAATGAATATACAACTTAGAGAAATTTGATAGATAAGGGGCAGTATTTCTGTCATCGCTTTGATTCGGAATGTATGCATCAGTATATTCATACAGATGTGTACCTTACTTCAAAATTTGAAAAATAAAAAATAATTATCCAGCAAGGCTGTAATCATATTATGGCAAGTTGTCATGAATTTCCAACACAATTGTTGCGAAAGGGACAGCTCAACTACCTACAATTAGTTTTGCATATTTATACACTTGACAAGTACTAATGACAATTTAATTTCCCAAACTCATCGTGCATAATCAACTTACAAACTTACAAAAGATATTCAAACTTATAAAAGAAGGATTAGTTTTAAAAAATTAAAACCAAACAGAAGAATACCGTACGGCCATACCAAGTTTTACAATATGTAGACCTTTGAGCGGCAACAACAGAACTTTACCCTGTAGACAGGAAAAGGGCAAAAATTTAAAATGAGAAACAATAACGTCATGGCACAAACATTTCCAATGTTCCACATTGGAAGTTTATCTATGAAATAGATGGACATGCAGTAACTGAATAATAAAGCACTTACCTTTGCAGCACAGTAACCTTCCTTTGCTGATTCCTCAAGCAAGCGACGAAAATGAGAAGTTGTTTCTGGCTTGGAATGAGAGGCTTTCTCTTCACCAGGTTTACCCGATAATGGGCAGGGCAAAAGGTGTTCTGTTAAACTTTCTGACACACAAATTTTAATAATAGTGCCTTGGAATACAGTAAGAAGCAGTGAGATAAAACCCAACAGCATTCTAGCAAGCGATGAAGGCTTGGTCACAATTACATATGTGCTTGATTCTCCTTCTTTATAGCAACAGCTTCGCCATTTTCCAGGCATAAGCTTTGGACATGAATCACTTAAGGTCATCTCAACTATTCCTTCTCTTTGTTCAAATAAACTTTTTATTGCAATGATATAAAGTTGGTTTGACAAGTCTAGGGTAAAGGGCATACTTCGAAATCTGATCGGTGAGATTATTTAAAGCTCGGCAGACTTAGCTGCTTAAACAACTTCAATAGATGATATTTGGAGGCTGAATATAGTAATCCAATAGCAAATCCATTTTTACGGTACTGCACTGGCACAAAGTTAATTAATCACCATAAGCAACTGTTATCAAAAATGTCCAGCGCAATGAAAATGTAAACAAAAAGATAAATTAGAATGCAATTAACACAAAAAAAAAATCACCTTTTCCCCAAGAATAAGGACTTCAACATCAACCCAACTAGACTTCTGAAAACCAGTTAGCCTGCCCTATCCCTTATAGCGAGCAACCTAGGATCACAAGGAAGTTGAGATATTAAAGAAGACAGATGGCACAACAACATACTAGATTTGGAAAAAAGAATACACAAAGGAGTAAACAAGACCAAAGACACAGTACAGCAAAAGACTTAAGCTAAGAGTTGAACAACACACCACTCCCTGTTCTTTTTCTAGGACAGGTCCTGGAGGGAGCTTATATTCGTCCCCAACTTTTGCTCTAAATGCTACCTGTTAAAAAAAAGAAATTCTCATCAGATAGACATTTGTTAATGTCACTGAAAGAAAACTAAAGGAAGAAAAAAGCTCAACGTGTGCACTTCCTAGTAGACAGTATCTATTGAAATATCCCAATGGTCGACTTTCGATTTAATGTGTAAGAATTGGTATAGAGGCACCTAGCTGAATATATAGAACTGCATAACCTCATCCCATTGGGTTCAAGTGTACTTATAGTTTCATTTACGCTGTCAGGAGAAGGCTCATTAATACACAATTCATCATACAGGAAACAAGATCTACAAACCATTTTCCAGTATCAACTTTGTACAGTACAGTATAAAGGATTTCGCTCTCAAAATATCATAAAAAGACAATTAAGAATTAACTATAAAAAAGGAATAATTAGCTACTCATACCACTATGATCAGCAGTTTAAGTTGTCATGAAAAATACACTCAGTTGATAGAAGTGTTTTACATATTTGTCATGTAATGATCCTTTTTATGTTTCACAGAAGTATTCTAGTTTCAAGTTCCCAAAAAATTAAATGCACTAAAAAAATCTCAAAAAACACATAGAATTCTCCACCGATGTCAAAACGAACCCAGTAGTAAGCTGTATTATGATGTGTGTGATAACAAATTCCTAAAAGGACACTTGCACGTGGTAGTTTGTAATTAACATTTAAAGACGTATGGCCATACGAGTAAATACTTGCCTGACCAGCTGGCACATCAGGATCCCCAGTCAATTTCACAGTTTCAACATAATTGTAAGGTTGAATCACTGAAACTTCCTGCATTTCACCGTTTTCTTGCTACTGCCCAAACTTGCATGTGAGATGAATAACCTCAGTTACGAGGTAACCATTTGAGCCAGTATACAGTCCTAAGAGAATAGAACCAATTTAGTTATCTTTAAAAAACACCCCTCTTAAGCAAGACTGAGTTAGAAGCAAATACACTATAACACAAGAATGAGTCAATAAAAGCAGTACGAACACAAACCCTTGAAAAAATTCATTATCTTGCACACAAAATTAATTCATTATCTTGCACACTACCGGTTAGAGGATCTGAAGATGCCGTAACATTAATCTTGTCGAATGTTGTTAATCCAGATAATACAGGATGTTGATTTAGGGCTTGACTGCACCTAAGCGGGAAGAATTTACCTGGACTTTCATTCTGTAACATGTAACATTGTAACATTACGTATGGTTGTCTATATATATGGTTGACATTACATTGGTAAGCGGTGATAAATAACCATCTCAGTATTCATGATGGTTGTCTATATATAAATTTTATTTCTTAATCATTCAAATACATGTTCATGTTCATGGGAGTATTCATATTAATTCTGAGTATTCATATATATACATGTTAATTAATCAACTTGTGTGGTACAGAAGTTGACATGCCATGCTTTATTCTAAGTTTCAGATTTAACTTAGTAATCAAGTAATCTTATACATGTTTAACCAGTTGACTTTTATGTTTTATTTTGTAGGATAATATTACCAAAAAACTCACCACCGGAACTTGGTGCAAAACATGGTCCTAATTGGCTAAAAGGAAGATGCTTTAAGTCAGGAATAGGCAGTTCTAATCCACCAACAGGAACGTATGTGGAAGAGCTGACCACAAGGATTAAGGAAAGCCTCGCTTCTGAGTTGGAGGAGAAAATGAAGAAAGTCGAGTCTGAATTTGAACAGAAAATGCAACGGAACTTGGCATTTGCACTTAAAAAACTTGGAGAGGCCAACCCGGACATCACATTTGATATCGACAAGTTGTATGCAGTTGGTACAAGTGATGCTGATGATGGTACACCTATTACTGGAGGCAGTAGCTTCTAGTATCACTATTTTCTAAGTTTAAGCTTCTAGTACATTATTTAACTTAGAATTGGGATGTGAAAGTGCTTATGTTATGGATGTTAACTAGCTTCTATCCTTTAGTTCGGATGTTAAATTAGTTTTTTTGTTTGGATGTTGAATCAGAATTGATTAGTTTGTTTGGGTGTTGAGATGGATCTCTTTGTGGTTCATTGTGATTGAATGGTATTTTGGGATTGTATACTTTTAAAAAGGTCCTGTTCAATTTTTTTTTGGTAAAGTGTTACATTAGCTTGTTATAGTGTTACAATAGACTAGTTAAAATGTCATGACTACAATAAGTGGGGTCTACAGGTCGGGGCCACATGTGGGGACCACATGTGAGGCCTACTGGTGGTGTCCACTGGTGGGGCCCACTGCTACTATCCACTGGTAGTGTCCACTAGTGGGGTCCACTACTGCTGTCCAATGGTGGTGTCCACTGGTGGGGCCCACTGGTGGTGTCCACTGGTGGTGTCCACTGGTGGGGCCCACTGGTGTCCACTGGTGGAGCCCATTTTTTTAAAAAAACTGAAGCACTCTAAGGTAACTGCATATTTATGTTGCAATATGCCATTTTTATGTTACAGTAGACCTCTAAGGTAACCCGAAAGTACATGTTACCCTAGGGGTGAAATAAGTTACATTAGGTACCCTAAGGTAACGTCGAAATATGTAACATATAATTTATGTTACCTTAGCCCAAAAATGGGTCAATTATAACATTTTAGCATCCTAATGTAACATAATTTTTTGGTTACCGCAGGCTGTTTATGGTGTAGTGTGTGATACAGTAGGTTTATTTCCACTCCATAATTCCTGAGGTGTTTTATCTCCCAAATTTGAGTGTACACACCTGTTCTGAATATAAACTACACACTGAACAGCTTCTACCCATAGTTCCTTTGGCAGTTCTTTGCTTTTTAACATTGATCTCACCATGTCTAAGATTGTTCGATTTTTTCTTTCAGCCACGCCGTTCTGCTGTGGTGAATATGGGGCTGTCAAGAACCTTCTAATGCCTTGTTCTTCACAATATTTAGTGAAGTCATTTGACGTATATTCTCCGCCTCTATCCGAACGCAATCCCTGCATTCCCGTTTTCTTTTCAACCAATACTTTAAATTTATTGAATATCTTTAATGCCTCAGATTTTTCATATAAAAAATATAACCCATGTTCTTCGAGAGTAGTCATCAATAAACGTAAGAAAATACCCATTTGAGCTATATGACTTGGGTGTTATAGGACCACAAATGTCCATATGTACCAACTCGAGAGGCTTTGTAGCACAAAAGATTGTCTTCTTTGGGAAAGAATTTCTTGTTTGCTTTCCCAATATACAATCTTCACAAAAATTTCCTGAAAAATCCATGCTTGGAATTCTATGAACTATCCCTTTGTTTGACATCTCTTTTAGACCACCATAGTGTAGGTGTCCAAATCTTTTGTGCCACAAGGTTGCTTTGTCCTGTATCTTCACTTGCATACATGTCTCCTATACATTCCTCAAGTTTAGTTTGAACATCCGATTTTGGGACATTTCTATTTGAACAATTGTTCTGCCATTTTTATCTTTCAGGAACATGACTTTATTCTCCATGAAAATTGAATACCCTTTCTTCAGTAGCTATCTAAGACTTAGAATGTTGTTTTTCAGGTCCGAAACAAAGTAAACATCTTCTATTTTTCCTTGTCTGCCTTCTATTTTGGAAAAACTAATTTCACCTTTTCCTTTGACTTCAACCTTTGATGCATCACCAAAAGACACAAAACTAGAATTTATTTCTCTTAAATCAGTAAAGAGATGTTTGAGCCCACTCATGTGATTGCTGGCACCACTATCAAGGTACCAAATTACATCATTTTCTTGAATCATCTCTCTGTTGGCCATTAGCAAAACTCCATCTTGTTGTTCTCCTGTTTCAGCTATGTTTGCTTTTTCTTCAACACTTTTGTTAAACCAGCAATCCTTTGCAAAATGTCCAAATATTCCATAATTGTAACATTCATTTGATCTGCAACCTCTGCCTGGAGTTATTCTGCCACCTCTGCCACAGCTACTTCCTTGTCCGTGCCAATTTTGTTAATTTGTCTGCTATCTTCTTTCAAATTTATTTCTTACATGTCCTCGTCCTCTACCTCGGTTAAAATTTTGATTTGCACGTCCACGGCCTCTTCCTCTAGTATGTTGTGAGTACAACAGCTTGTCTTTGTCTTCAACAGAGGCATTAGTTTTTAACACCTGGGATTCCGTCTCTTCCTTTTTTAACAATCTTTCTGAATATGCTTGTAATGATCCCATGATTTGATCAGTGGTCATGGTTTCCGTATCATTTGATTCTTCAATGGATATGCCAACAAGTTGCAATTTTGTATTTAACGATCTTAGTATTTTTTCATTGACACGAGCATCTTCTAACTTTTCTCCATAATTCTTCATTTGATTTATAATAGAAGAAACTCTTGTGAAGTAATCTGGGATGGATTCTGTTTCCTTCATATGCAATGAAACAAAATCACCACGTAAGGTTTGTAATCGTACCTTTTTTACTTTGTCGATGCCTTTAAAATTGTTCTGCAGAATCTCCCAGGCTTCTTTTTCTTTTGCTGCTGATGCCACTTTTTCAAACATGGCTTCATCTAAGCCCATGTGTATAATTGATAAAGCTTGTTGAACTTGTTTCCGTGCCTTTGCTAGAGCATTTTTCTGAGCCTGATTCAAGGCTCCTTCATTATCTTGTTCCTCGTATCCTTTATCAACAATTTCCCAGGCCTCCTGTGAGCCCAACAATGCTTTCATGCGTATACACCAGTGTAAGTTTTGGAACAGCAAAAGAGTTATTCATGTTTGCAAGCTATGATACCAATTTGTTGGTTTTTTTGACGTATGGATTCAAGTATTATTTTTGTATGTAAGGTGCAGAACAAAATAGAACTATATTTATTGTATATCTTATCTCTCTATATTTTTGATCTAATATATAATTCTCCTTCAATACATATTTTTTTTATGAATAAACAAGAGAATATCTACCAACATACATGAATCTAAAAAGCAAATACATTTTCAGGTTCTATGAATGTATGTGCAGCCTTCCAGAACATTCCTCAGAATAGAAGAGTTAAGTTTATCCAACATTCTCCACCCGCCTAAACAAACGCTTGCCTGGAATTTAAATAACAAAACAAATCTCAAAATCCGTTCAAAACAACATTAAATACACAACAAGAAAAACGGCTAAATTCAACCAAATTTTTTAAGTCAAATTTAGCTAAATTCGACTGATATCAGTCGAATTTGGCTAAATTCGACCAAATTTCTGCTGGTCATATTTAAGCGGGTCAAACACTACAACACAACAGGGCTAAATTCAACTCACCAAATTCGACTGCGGCTCGTGTCGATGGCAAACCGTTGAATTTAGTAGTGGCGGCTAAATTCGACCGCATTCGGTCGCACCAGGCGGATAATTTCGACCGAAATGGACCGGACGGTCGAATTTATCATGTCGGCAAAGCCACGCGGGAAATTTCCCGCTTTTTTTCGTTCCACGCGGCTAAATTCGACCGAAGGCAGTCAATCCAAAAAAGAAGCGGGAAGCCAAAAAAGGGAATTTTTCACCAAAATATTCGAAAACTCTATTTTTTCCCCCGCAAGGCTAAATTCGACCGTGTGCTGTGGAATATAGGCGTACTAAATTCGACCAATAGTAGTTGAATTTAGGCTTACTAAATGTGACTATATTCTGTTGAATTTAGGCGTTCTAAATTCAACTATAAAAGGTTGAATTTAGCCTTCTCGTTTTGGAAACCATGATTCCTCATTCGCTTGCAGTAGCCGATTGCTTTGTTTTTTTCCCCTTTCACCATTATCTTTTTTTCTTCCACCAATTTTTGTTCATGTGAGCATACAAAATCTTCAAGTAAGTGTTTCTTTTTTTTTTTTGCATTTTTTCCATTTTGTACTTTATTGTATTATAAATTTTACTTTTTTGTTTTAATTAGTGTTGTTATGATAATTTGTTTTAATATGTGTTGATATATATATGAATTTTATGTGCTTAAATGTGTTGTTAAAAATATTATGATATATTGTTGTTTGTCCACAATAGAATTATGATGACTAAAATATGTTAATAAAATTTGAGATATTATTAGTTCTTAAGGATTGTATTGACAATTTATTTTATTTATTGCATTTGCCTTATATATATGCATATTTAATTTGTAGATGGCATTTGATCGTAGTTGGATAGGTCGTAATCGATATAATGAGGCAAAATACTTAACGGAAGAGTACAAAATTGGTGTCGATAGTTTCATTAAATTTGCTATGGATCATCTTGAAGAAGAAGACAATGGCCTTATAAGATGTCCATGTAAAGAATGTGGAAATCAATACTATAAGAATCCTAGCACCGTGAAAGTTGATTTGTATCGACATGGTATCATGCAATGGTATACTAGATGGGATTGTCATGGGGAGAATGATACACCGCGGGTGGAAGTTGGAACGTCTTCCAACTACAGAGATGATGATATGTATGATGCATATGATGATGATTTTGAGGATTGTGAGGATTTCGAGGAAGAACCCAATGCATCGACAAAATTTTTTTATGAAAGGGTGAACAGTGCTTCCGAACCAATTTATCCAAACAATGCCAATTTTACAGCATTCGAATATGTAATGGAGTTGCTTTCTTGGAAAAACAAGAATAATTGTAGTAACAATGCTTTTGATGAGTTGATTCACCTCATTGGATTAGTATTGCCCAATGATCATAAGTTGCCCGAAAAGTACTATACTGCGCGGAAGATGATTAAAGGGTTGCATATGGAGTATGAAAAGATTGATGCTTGCGAGAATGATTGTATGTTATACTACAAGGAAAATGGCAACAAGACACATTGCGATGTATGCAAAAAAGACAGATACAAAGTGCAAAAAGATTATAAAAAACAAAAGATCCCCCGAAAGATCTTGCGTTACTTTCCAATCACCGTGAGATTTCAACGTTTATTCATGGCCGAGAAGACTGCAAAATATATGAGATGGCACCACGATAGAGTTGTGGTTGAAGGTCAGCTAAGTCACCCAGCAGATGGAGATGAATGGAAACAATTTGATCGTAGGTTTCCAAGATTTTCAAAGGATGTTCGTAATGTTAGACTTGGACTATCTACTGATGGATTTGACCCCTTTTGTGATGCACATGCTAGGGACTATACTGTATGGCCGGTGATTGCTTTTTTGTACAATCTTCCCCCATCTATGTGTACTAAGGCTGCGTACATGTTCTTGCCTCTTCTTATTCCTGGACCGACGGATCCGTCAAAAGACTTACATGTTTATCTTAGACCACTCATTGATGAATTGAAAGTGTTATGGCATACTGGGGTGGAAACATATGACAGGTTCTCGCGTACAAATTTTATGATGAAGGCGGCACTTTTATGGACAGTTATCGACTTTCCTGCACTTGCCATGCTTAGCTGGTGGTCCACCAAGGGTATGTTAGCATGTCATGTTTGTATGGGAGAGGTAAAAGCTAAACAACTCAAACATGGTGGTAAACCTACTTTTTGTGGCACTGCTCGGTATTTTTTGGAACCAGATGATCCCTTAAGACGAAGTACGAAGTTTGGAAGTGTTGAGACACGATCAGTGTGTGCTCGACATTCAGGATTGCTCGCGAAGACCATGTGTGAGCAGATACAGTTTCCCCCTCCGGGAAAGTCATCGAAGAGAAAACCGAAGGATTATGGTGTGACACATAATTGGACTCACTATTCTCCATTTTTTGAGCTTCCATATTGGGAGACACTAAGCCTTCGTCACAACATTGACATTATGCATACTGAAAAGAATGTCTTTGACAACATATTCTACACAATTCTTGGTGATGTGAACAAGTCCAAGGATAACACAAAAGCAAGAAAGGATTGTGAAGAATTACGTGTACACCGTGAGTTGTGGATTCAGGGTGTTGACACGAAACCAGATGCACCATATGTTCTTTCGAGGGAACAAGTTCAGAAGTTGTACAAATGGATTGAAGCATTGAAACTTCCAGATGGGTATGCCTCAAATATATCTAGATGTGTGAACTGGAAGACAAATTGCATTCGCGGGATGAAATCACATGACTGTCACGTCTTCATGCAAAAATTGTTGCCTATCGTCTATCGTGATCTACTTCCGAAGCATGTAGCGGATCCTATCATTGACTTGTGCAATTTCTTCCAAGATTTATGCTCGTCGAATCTCAAGTACACAGATTTGCAAAAGATGGAGAAAGATATGGTGAAGATAATGTCAAAGTTTGAAACTGTCTTCATTCCAGGTTTGTTTGATCCGATGGAGCATTTGCCACTACATTTAGCTACCGAGTGTAAGTTAGGTGGCCCGGCTAATTTTCGTTGGATGTATTTTGTTGAAAGATACTTGCACAATTTGAAATTGAAAGTTGGAAACAAAGCTCGTGCGGAGGGTTCGATGGCACAACGCTACATTGAGGAGGAATGTGTACACTTTTGCTCGTTATTTTTCGATCCCAAAACTGAAATAATGCATAAGAAATTACGTCGAAATGAGGCACCTCAAATGTTTCATGATGTCGATTTGATAGAAGTGTACACATATTCGACACATCCTATTCTACGGAGTAGAGATAGAATCTTGACTAGTGATGAACATGAACTCGTGGCATACTATGTTCTCATTAATTCGCCGAAAGTTGGAAAGTACTTGCGGTAAGATTCTTTTTAGTCATTTTCATTTCAAATAAAAATAGTAATTTAGTTCATGATTTAAATTTTTGTTGTTCAACTTGATTATGTAGTGGATTTCAAAGATTGGTACAAGAAGAATTCACACATCTCAATGACGAGGAAAAGGAACAATTTCAAAAGAAACAATTTAGAGATTGGTTCGAAAGAAGGGTATGTGTTTCATTTTTTACATAAATACATGTGCACACACATTTATTTATTATGTTTCTCACGTATTGTTTTAGATGATGAAGAGCTTAAGAAGAAATTTATAGACATAATAAGAGGTCCGATTTTTAAAGTGGAGTCTTATATAGTGTGCAAATGCAATGGTTACAAATTTGATTGCATAAATGCTAATGAGCTCACTTCACCAAATTCCGGTGTAGTTGTCATTGGTGAGAAATTTTATTTATTCTCAACATCTAAGTTGTATTTTTTTCTTCATTATTTGTTCTCAAATATTTTACATTTATAATTGTAGGGACTTCTTACAAAGAAAGTCATGGAAACTATTATGGAAAAATAGAAGAAATTTTAAAACTCTTCTATCGCAATGGACATGAAGTGATCGTCTTCGAATGTCATTGGTTTGATCATACGACACATGTTAAAGTTGATAGACACCGAATAACAACCGTGGATGTCAAGTCAAAACTAAATGCCGATGATGTTTTTGTGTTGGCTAGCCAAGCCCATTAAGTTTACTATGCACCAAATATCTCGAATGCAAAATCATCATGGTACACAGTTCTAACAACAAAGAGTCGACAAGTTGATGAAAGTATGCTCAATCAAGAAAAGACCAAAATCAATGATGATGCTTTACAAAATGAGCTATCAAATGCTTCATCATCATACGTTGAAAGAACTATTATTCGTGATCCCTCAATTTTTTCGTTGACTTGAGGATGTTCGAAAATGATTACTCGATCAACAACAACGACGAAGAAGAAGGTCAAAAAGAAAATGAAGACGAAGACACAAATGAGGACGAAGATGAAGACGAATTAAGTGATAATGATGATTTAGTGTGATTTATCAATTAAATATGTACTAAAATAATTATTTTGATCTAGTTTTTTTTAGTGTAATTTATAAATTTTAATGAAATTGTGATTTTGGTCGTGTGTTTATTTTTTGGACGAATTGATTTTGGTTGTGTTAGTTGTGTTATACCTAAAATTTCGGTTCATTAAATTGGATCGGTTTCGGTCGAAAAAAGAGCCCACGACTAAATTCAACCGATTTCAGTCTAGAGATAGGGCACGGCTAAATTCGACTAACTTATAAGCTAAATTCGACCAATATCGATCGAAATGGAAGAAATATATAAGCTGAATTTTCCCCCTTTTCTCTTTTCCCCATCGGATATCAATTACCTAGGGTTGCCGCTCAGAGGATTTGCTGCTAAGAGATCCTTTGCCGCTCAAGAAATTAGGGTTTGCCGCTCTAGAAATCAGAAATTCAATGGCTCATCAGACTGCCATGGTTCAATCGAAGGGTTCAATGGTTAATCAGACTTCAATGGTTTAATCGAAGGATTCAATGGCTGCTGAAGAAGCTCAAGATATCTCTATTGAGATATTCAGACTTACTAGAAGCTCTCAGGTTGTTTTCTCTCTTCACCTTTGATAAATTAGGGTTTTTTATATGGTGAATCAGTCTAATTCTTATCAGACTCAAAATTAGGGTTTTGTTTATATGTCTTGTTTATATGTTTATATTAAAATTAAGGAATAATAATCACTCATTGACAGCTTCGATTGTTTAGTTATGGTGTTTATTCTGAGTTTTGTTATGGTTCGAGTTTTGTTTATTTACAAATATTTTATCCTTGAGTATGAATTGGAGTTTAGTAATTTGCAATTAGTTGTCTGATTAGGGAGTAATGTCTCTGTCTTTATATGTGTTTTTCGTCTAATTCTTTGTGGGTTTGTTCAGAAAACTCTATGTTTATATGTTTATATGTTGAGAGAAAACTCTATTTACTCTGTTTTGGTCGAATATAAAGATGTTGTTCACAGTAACTTGACTCCTGAGATTAACATAAGATTTTTAAGATAGGACTTTAAGATCCAACATTATCAATATAAGATAAATTATAGGGACAAACAACACAGTTAATCTATATTTTTGTAAATGAAATTTCAGTAACACTAATGAGCCTTCTGTTTTGTGTATATGTTTATATGTTGTGTTCTCTTTCTGATTTAATGGATTTTGCTATCCATGATAAATTGACAAAATGTAGTAGTTTTGTTTAAGGTTCTGACAAAATGCCTATTATTCATTGTTTAGTTAAACTAATGCTTATTATTGTTTGTTTTATAGGTGACATGGGCCGGTCCACCTTCAAAGAAGGGAAACAAGGGTAACAATCAAAGTACCAGTGGAGTTGGTGATGAAGAAAGTCTTATTGAAGGGAACCAGGCCAGAGCAATTAGCCAGAAAATTATATTTGAGAGGAAAAGGCGCAACTGTTGTGAAGGGGACTACCCGAAGAAACCACCCGAGAATGCAAGGCCAATTGTTTACTTTCTGAAGAACAAAAAAGGGTATGTTAGTTCATAAAAGTTCACCTTAAGGTTTGTCATTTTTACCTTACGTAGAAAAGTTCACCTTAAGGCCAACTATTTGCTTTCTTAAATAGAGTATTCTGAAAAACAAAAACAACTTTCGACTGATCTTGTTTTATCATACAAGTATTTTGACTTATATTTTATCCCTGTGATATAGTTATCCAACATAGTAGGTTATAATTTATTTTTATCAACTTATTATATCTCTTTTATTAATTATACATGTGTTCACACTTAACCCTTTAGATAGTCGTTAAATTTAAGCCGCTTATATAATTGTTTTTGTTTCTTTATTTTTATTCAATTTATATCTTGTAACAGTTTCAGACAGGCTAAACCCAAGAAAACTCTAGGTTACATTGTTCGTATGAAATGGGATGAACATACGATCTTTACAAAGGGAGATAACCGTGAAGCTTTCTGGAACACTTGTATCAACTGTTTTAAAGTAAGTAAATACGTAGTTTTTTTTTTCAATCTATTACCTTGCTTGAGTGTATTATGTAATCGGTAGAAAAGTGAATATTAAATTTGTTTTAATACTATGCAATCTGGCTTGGCAGGAGTATTATGCTTATCCCAATGGTTGCATACCAGAAGATGGGGATAGAGTAGTGAGAGCCCATCTGAGACGAAATTGGAAGTATTATATTGGTTGTGAGAGGGCCCGACTTATGAAGTTGGTGAACGATTGTTTGGTTGCTGGATATGCAGAGAAGGATATTGACATTAGTGTAATTAAGCCTCAATACTACTCCCAAAAAGTATGGAATTCTTTCTGCGAGTATTGGGGAACACCATAATTTACTTCCCGCAGTGGGGCCAAACCATATGATCAAAGACGGGAGGTATGATTCTCTGGAGTAGATAGATTAATCAGTCTTCATTTTCATATTAAATTGTTCATTGCCTGATTTGGTGTCTATTTTTCATATGATATGATAGGAAATTGATGAAGAGAGAGAGGCGAAAGGAGAATTACCTATCCCGGATGATGAATTTTTGACTATGGTGTACGACCCCACTGATCCTACTGTGATAGAGCTACAGGTTTGCGTTCTGTCATCACTTATTAAATTCCAATTTCTTATGTAAGTGGTAACTTGCGTTGTTATTAAAGGCGTGAGAATCAGAAAATGTGTCAATTGTAAATTTTGAGTGCGTAAGTTCTCATCGATACTTGTTTAGATCTAACTACATCCATACTGTTAGATTATCACTACTGTTAGAACTTAAAACTACTCATTTAGCAATTTTATTATTAGTTTTCTTGTTAGATAATGACCTGAAAATCATGAAGTGAATTAGAAATGGTGGAAAGATAAGCTATTTCACTAACATATTGATGTTTTCTAGGCAAAAACGAATGTGGGGTTTTATGTTTTGAATTGTTAATGTTTGATCTTTCATATTAGTACAAGCTTAGTTTTCTGGTCTTTTATATATGAGCAGCCTCTTAATTAATCTCCTGGATTTTTTGAAAATCGAGAAACTTACTAGGTCAAATTTTGTGTACATGTTATAGATTCATTTGTTGTAATTACTTAATAGCATTGAATGCTGCTTGTTCTTTGTGGTTTATTTGTTGTAATTACTTAATAGCATTGATGATCATATTTATAATTTTGCAATTTGACTTCACATATTGCAGGAATAGATGAAAAAGGCGCGAGCTGAGTTGGAAGCTGATTTTAACTTGCTAAATTCACCTACTGATGAACCGCCATCCCCCCGTACCCAAAGGGAAATTAAGCGAATTAGGGACATTACTGTGACAGTTGAGGCTAGAGCCCCAAAGAAGGGGAAGGTATTCTTTCATCCCCAAGAAACCTTGACGGAGCTTATGGGAGGAAAGGAGGCACTGCGATTAATCAACAAACGAAAAGCAGAAGACTCAACTGTGATTGGTGTTCCAGACGACATTTACACAATGATGTCTATGATCTTAAATCAGGTGACACAGATGATTCGTTCCTTACCAGAACATGAGGTTCATCAATCCATTTTGGACGATAAGGTGCTTAACTTAGCCACTGCTGCATTTCCGGACCCGAGTCACCGTTCAATGCACAAACATTATATTCGGGCAGCAAGTGGGATGCTTCCCCAGATCGTGAAGGACAATAATAGGATCATTTCAGAGGTAACATCCTTTTTAGGCAAATATTTCTACTATAAGTTGTGTACGTATGCTTTCGTTTAGTTGATTAAAACTTAATCAGGGGTCTGCAGTGTGCACATTTCCAACTAAAATAGATAGATAGCACATGAATTTATTCCTCGTACAAATGTTTGTTAAATCGTAGCTCCCTGAAACTAAACTCAATTAGTTTGAATTTTAAAGTAAAAATACCGGTCTGGTTAAATAGCACTGCTTTCGGTCGAATTTAGCCGGTCGATTTTATTTAAATTCGATTGAATTGTTAAGAGTACTGGCCTTACTAGATATATTTTGTTGTTTGTAGCTATTCTGCTAAAGGCAACGTAGCTGGGCAATGGCCTTACTAGAGCTAATAGTACTTTGAAACTTCACGTCCTTTAAAATGATATCGGGAGCATTTTAATTTGTACGTGATGAAATAAATTGATTTCAGTGAATCAATCAAATATTAATAAGTATGCAATACTGGAGTCTAATCTCTGGTTATTACTTTGTTAGCTAGCTAGCTAGTAACTAATATAATGTTAGGGCTGTAGTATTGTTCAAGTGAGATCGTTCGAGTGCTGATATGTGCATAATGTGTCCGTAGACTACATGTAAGATTTGATGTGTATTTATGCATACTGTTTAAAATATTGCTCTAATTGTATGTAATGTCTAATATATTGGTCTGATATGCACAGTTTCACACAAACTGATTTTAATCACATTACTTGGTCTGATATGCTTGTTGCGTGTAGGAGACTCTTCTAAAGAAGGTGCCAAAGAAGTCTGTGGTGGAGGGCATCAATGAGGGCATCAATGAAGATCCAAGCAACAATGAAGATGAAGATCTAGAAGCATACAAGTTTCCTCTGGTTTAGGCCTTAGGACATTAGCCTAATGTGAACTATTTTCGAACTAGCCTGTTAATGAACTTGAAAAACCGTATCCGGTTTTAAAACTCTTTCGTTAAACTTTTGTCCTTTTGTACTCTGTTAAATTCTGCTGGGTTTTATTTTGTATGGTATTTTTTTTGGGTATTTTCTGAATGCATGTTTTGGGGAGATGAATGTCTTTTATAGAGTTAAATATGTTTTCGCCTACTAGGTTTGGTTACGGGTTGCTGGTCAAAAATCTGTATTGGAAATGATTTTTGGTCTGGCAAATTCGACCAAACTGGTTGAATAGAATATGCAAATAAATTTCAATTGCATATTACAGTTCGACCAAAACAGGTTGAAAACAAAATTAGACCGACACTGGTCGAATTTAGTAGCTGGGTGGAATTCAGCCTTTTGGTGACTGTTTTCGGTTGAATTTAACTAAATTCGACCGATATCTTTCGATCGAATTTAGCCTGATTTGCTGTAGTGAAATTTAGTAATTCGGTTGTATTTAAGATAAATTCGACCAATTAATTCAGCCGTATTTATGATAAATTCGACCAAATTTGGTAGAAATTGATATTATTAAATTCTACCGATTTTGGTCGAATTATAAATTTGAAAAAAATTCCAAAATTTTGAAAATTTCAAATTTTGGTAAAAATTCAAAATTTTAAAATTTTGCGCCCGAAGTGCACAAAATTCAACCAAATTTGGTCGAATTTATTACCCTAAATTCGACCAAAACTAGTCCAATTTATATGCTAAATTCGACCATATTCAGTTGAATTTAATGTGTACCAGTTTTTTTTAAAAAAGGCAGTAGAAACTCCTTTTTTTTATCTAGAAATTAAAAAAAATACATCTCTAATACTTATTCCTCGATCAGTAAGTAGGTTGTCTCTGCTTCTTATTCGCAATCGCATAAGTCTAACTCCTACTCCTACATTAAGCTAGTTCTTTCGATAATTCAGATAAAGTTCCGATTATGATTGTAATCCCGGAGAATACTCACTAAACTTGTACATTCCTTTATCTATCGACAGAAAAATAGTGCAGTGACTTTCGTACACATAATTGGTTGCGGCACTTAATCAACACCTTAAGTGCAGAACTAGAAAAACACACAATCAAAAGAACTACCAAACCTAATCATTTTAAAAAAAAATACTAAATTTAAATACTCACAACTAATATTTTGAAACAAATTCAAATCTGAACATCAATACATGTGCATATATATAAGTTCTTTAGCTTTATGTGTTTTGGGTTCTTCAGCTAAATTTAGAGATCGGGGGTGGGGGTGGGGGGTGGGTTTATGTTTGTGTGTGTGTATATATATATATATATATATATATATAATATGTATTTTAAATAAAGAACTAGGATTCATATTTGTTTTTTTTAAGGGCTCAGATTAACCGCTGATTCATCAATCCATGTGATACTAAATGAACCAATGAGAGATAGCCACGTAGACATTAAATTCGACTAAATATGGTCGAATTTAGGAGCTCAGCTAAATTCGACCGAATTCGGTCGAATTTAATATTTGGTTGAAATTTAGTTGAATTTATTATTTTAAAAATAGGAATAAAGGTCAAAAAATTAAATAAAATAGAAAAAATATCAAATTTTTATTCAGAATTTATAATCACCCACGTAGTCATACCACCAAATTTTATATTCAAAAAAAGGCATTTTTCCTATTTTTATTTATTTTTTTAATTTATTTTACAAAATAGTTAAAAATGGTGAAAAAATTAAAAAAAAAATGGAAATTTAGTAAAAGTACGATAAGATTTATCACACAAATAATGAGTATGAATACTTTGGTGTATATGAATTTTAAATTAAATTTTGGCTTTTTTCTAATTTTATTTAATTTTTTAATATAGTTGGCCGTTAAATTACCAAACCAAATTAATTTAATTTTTTCTGAAATTTTGGCAATAACAATAAAAAGGATGGATCTTTACCTCCGTATGGTTGGGTTCTTGAGAAATATTTTTAAAAAAATTGAAACACTAAACCATGACGAAACCCTGTTTAGGGGTTCTAGTCAAAGTACTAGTTGACCGTTAAATTACCAAACCAAATTAATTTATTTTTTTTATGAAATTTTGGTAGTAACATTAAAAAGGATGGATCTTGACCTCGGTACGGTTGGGTCTGGAGAAATATTTTTAAAAAATTGAAACACTAAACCCTGACGAAACCCTATTCAGGGGTTCTAGTCAAAGTACTAGTCGACCGTTAAATTACCAAACCAAATTAATTTATTTTATTCTGAAATTTTGGTAACAACATTAAAAATATGGATCTTGACCTCCATACGGTTGGGTTGTCGAGAAATATTTTTAAAAAAATCGAGAGACTAAATACTGACGATTCAATTCCGTCACAAGTTATATTAAAATAATATTTTTCAGGTCAGAATATTAATTCTTGGCCGTTGGGTATAAAATGAGTTTAGTTTTTTTTTTGAACAGCCAGATATATTAGAATTAGGTGGGTGCCATAGGCTTGCAAATATTGCACGGCGTGCATGCAAACAGATACTGGAAACATAGAAAGCTTGACCTACTACTGTTAACTGCCTACTAAGACTAGAACTAAGAACTAAGCAAACAAAAGACTAAGAAGCAACTGGCTGGGGTAGAGGGAATAAGAAACTAGATATGCTGAGTAAGAAGGGCTTTGCTAATTTCCCATTGCCTTGTACATTGGGTAACCATTCTCTTGGGCCTCTAGATAACCATTACCAAAGATGACTTCTTCCACCAAGACGTTGTGAACATCTACTACTTCTGGAGGCTCCATTGTAGGAATTGAAGTGTATAAAAAAATGTTGGAGATTAAAGAGAAGAAACTTGTTCTCAATAATCCACACAACTTACTCACACAAAATAGATATAAAAACTCACACTTGTATTTCACTCAAATGATTTGATAATTTTTGATATGATTACAAAGCTTGAAAGATTGTCCTATTTATAGGACTACATGGAACCTCCTAGAACACATCTAGTACATGCACTTCATTTAATATGTAACTCCTCAAATACATGAACCATTTAGAAATGCTAAAGGTCTTGAAATTAAAATTCTATTCTGAGTACATTCAAGAACATTCTAGATAATGATAATGATAATAATAATAATAATAATAATAATAATAAACCAAAGTTTAGATTATAATATTTTAACATCCCCCCTTAAGCTAAACTTTGCACATGCCAAGTTTCTTCTTCAACTTCTTGAAAATGTCGGGCCTCAAAGGTTTCGTAAAAATATCACCAATTTGGTCTTGTGTCTTGCAATGTTCGACCACGACTTCTCCTTTCTTCACCAAATCTCGAATAAAATGGTATTTGATTCTTATATGCTTGCTCTTCCCATGAAACACCGGATTTTCCGTGAGTGCTATAGCCGACTTGTTATCACAATATATAATCGGACTTTCTTTTGTGGCATGCTTGAGGTCCTCTAACACCTATGTGATCCATAAAGCTTGGCAACTAGCTAATGATAGAGAAATATATTCCGCCTCCGCCGTTGATAGAGCCACAACTTGTTGTTTCTTTGACAGCCATGTGATGGCACTAGAACCAATGAAGAAAACATTTCCCGAAGTGCTTTTACTATCATCAATACTTCCGGCCCAATCACTATCGCAATATCCAAGTACCTTGGTATCATTTCCCTTTTGATAATAAATTCCATCTCCAAGTGTTCCACGAACATACCTCAAGATTCTTTTTCCGGCCTCCCAATGTGTCTTCTTTGGTTGCTCCATGAATCTACTAATCAAACTAACACCATATGTTATATCCGGTCGAGTGGCTGTCAAGTACATCAAACTTCCAACAAGACTTCTATATAATGTAGGATCAACAAACTTAGAATCATCATCCATGCTCAATTTCAAGCCAACTTCAACGGGAGTACTACTTGGTTTTGCATCTTCCATTCTAAACTTCTTCATCAAATCTCTAGCATACTTTTCTTGAGAGATAAAAATTCCATTCTCATCTTGCTTTACCTCAATACTAAGAAAGTAGTGAAGTAATCCCAAATCGGTCATCTCAAATTCTTGCATCATATTATTCTTGAATTCTTCAATATCATCATCATTATTTCCCGTAAAAATCAAATCATCCACATACAAGCCAATGATGAGAATTTTACCTTTGTTCTCCTTGATGTAAAGTGTATGTTCAAATGGACACCTCTTGAATCCAATCTTCACAAAGTAATCATCTATGCGACTATACCATGCACGAGGGGCTTGCTTTAGACCATATAAAGCCTTCTTCAATCGATAGACTTTATTTTCTTCATTCTTCTTCACATAGCCCAGTGGTTGATCAATATACACCTCTTCTTGTAAGTCTCCATTTAAAAAAGCAGAATTGACGTCCATTTGGTGAACTTTCCACTTATTTTGAGCGGCCAAAGAAAGTATCAAACGGATGGTTTCAAGGCGTGCCACGGGAGCAAATACTTCTTTATAAGCAACACCATATTTTTGCTTGTAGGCTTTTACAACCAATCGCGCCTTGTAATTTTCAACTTCACCTTGTGCATTCAACTTTGTCTTGTAAACCCACTTGACTCCAATGGGCTTCTTTTCCTTAGGAGCTTCAACTAACTCCCATGTTTGATTTCTTTCAATTGCTTCAATTTCTTGATCCATAGCTTGCCTCCATTTATTTTCCTTAGCGGCATCTTCAAAAGCAACCGGATCCGCATTTGCATATAAGGCAAAATCAACAAATTCATCTTCCAAAATTCTTCTTGTTACTCCATAAAGATCCGCCATTGATCTTGTCTTTCTAGGTGGTAATTCGGAGCTTGAAGATGATGATGAGCTTGGAGGAGAATTGGATGGTGGAGTAGGTGGAGTGGAGCCTTCTTCTTCAATTGGATCAAATGCATCATCATCAAGAAAGATACTTGAACTTTCTTTCTCATTCTTCCATTCCCATGAAGCCTACTCATTGAAAATTACATCACGACTAATTATGACCTTCTTTGTAATGGGATTGTATAATTTGTATGCTTTGGAAGCTTCACTATAACCAAAAAAGATGCATTTTTCGGATTTATCATCAAGTTTGCCTCTCTTTTCATCGGGCACATGTGAATAACAAATGCTTCCAAAAATTCTAAAGTGAGAGACACATGGCTTCTTGCGACTCCAAGCTTCTTGTGGAGTCTTCCCTTGTACACTTTTAGTAGGTGCACGATTGAGAACATAGCATGCACAAGCAACCGCTTCGGCCCAAAACATCTTAGGCAATCTTTTTGTTTTCAACATACTTCGAACAAGCTCCATGATTATTCGGTTCTTCCTCTCGGCCACCCCATTTTGTTGAGGGGTTGAGCGAACCGTTAGTTGATGACGAATGCCATGCTTCTTCAAAAAACTTCCAAATTCTTGGGACATATATTCACCACCACGATCGGATCGTAGTGTCTTTAAAGAATGACCACTTTCTTTCTCCACAAATACTTTAAAATCTTTAAAATTTTCAAATACTTGAGATTTTTCTTTGAGAAAATAAATCCACATCTTGCGACTGTAATCATCAATAAAAGTGAGGAAATAACGACTACCTCCAATAGAGTTTGTGCGCATAGGTCCACACAAATCCGAATGTACCAATTCCAATGGGTTTTTAGCTCGCCATGCCTTTTCTTTTGGAAATGGATCTCGATGATGCTTGCCAAAAATACAATCTTCACATACTTGATCTTGCCTTTGAATATTTGGAATGCCTCGCACCATATGGCCTTTACAAATCTTTGATAAAGTGGTAAAACTTAAGTGATTATATCGAAGATGCCAAAGCCAAGACTTGTCATTCACAATATTAGCAAAACATGGAAGAGACTCACTTTGAATTTTCAATGGAAACATTTTAGTTGATGTCATCTTGATTCTTGCAACAAGAACACCATTTTTATCTTTGATCACACAAAAATCATCTTTAAAATTCACATGATGTCCCTTTCTTGTAAGTTGCCCAACACTTAAAAGATTATGTTTAAGATCGGGTACATAATAGACATTAGAGATATAGTTTGTACCTTGCTTTGTTCGGATTGGAATATCCCCACAACCTTTGACAATGAGCCTTTTGTTATCACCCGTCTTGACTTCTCGTTGGACACTTTCATCAAAATTCACAAAGCAATCTTTCTCCTCAACATTCTCATGTAGAAAATTTGATTCATCTTTTTCATCATTAATCCTTTTGTAACAATCTTTTTTCAAATGCCCATTTTTATGACAATAATGGCATTGATAATTAAAAGAATTACCTCTTCCTCTTCCATTGTAACCTCCACGAGCTCTTCCTCTTCCTCTTTGATATGTGCTAGAATTTTCACTTGACACATTTCCTCTTCCTTGTCCTCGACCATGAAATGATCCTCTTCCACCTCTTCCTCTAAAATCACCACGATTAGTGTCTTGTACTTTAAAAGCTTGCTCGGAAGGAGATGAGTCAAATTGTTTGATGCGGAGTTCGTGAGATTGTAGTGAGCCCAACAATTCTTCAAGAGAGAAAGTATTCAAATCTTTTGATTCTTCAATAGCCACAACAACATACTCAAATTTTCGAGTCATGCTACGAAGAATTTTTTCCAAGACTCTTTTATCCGAAATTTCTTCTCCATTGACACGTAGTTGATTAACATTCGAAATTGTTCGATTATAATATTCCTCCACCGTTTCACTTTCTTTCATCTTGAGTAAATCATATTCACCTCTTAGAGCTTGAAGCCTTACCAATTTGACTTTTTCTTCACCTTTGTATGCCTTGTTGAGGATGTCCCATGCCTCCTTTGATGTTGACGCCGTTGAAATTCTCTCAAAAATTACTTCATCCACCACTTGATAAATAAAGTAGAGGGCCTTCTTGTCTTTCTTTCGATTCTCCTTCAAAGTGTTTAATTGTTGTGTTGAGAGATTTGTTTGATTCTCCGGTTCTTCATATCCATTCTCCACAATATCCCAAAGATCTTGAGAGCCATATAAAACCTTCATTTGGATGCTCCATTGGTTGTAATTCTTTCCCGTCAAACGAGGAAATTGAGGTTTCAACATGTTGTTGGAAGCCATCTCTTAACCTTGCTCTTGATACCACCTTTGTAGGAATTGAAGTGTATAAAAAAATGTTGGAGATTAAAGAGAAGAAACTTGTTCTCAATAATCCACACAACTTACTCACACAAAATAGATATAAAAACTCACACTTGTATTTCACTCAAATGATTTGATATGATTACAAAGCTTGAAAGATTGTCCTATTTATAGGACTACATGGAACCTCCTAGAACACATCTAGTACATGCACTTCATTTAATATGTAACTCCTCAAATACATGAACCATCTAGAAATGCTAAAGGTCTTGAAATCAAAAGTCTATTCCAAGTACATTCAAGAACATTCTAGATCATGATAATAATAATAATAATAAACCAAAGTTTAGATTTTACCATCCATTCGGTCGTTTTCCACCTCAAAGTAGTCCTCGTAGAAAGCATAACCACCATATGCATTGCCACCAACATGTGCTGGTCCGAAGTCTACTGGGTCTAGATCATCTGTAAGGATTTCAATGTCACGGTACTGAGGAGCGAGTGGCCCGAAGCCTAAGTCCATGTTGAAGAATTCTTCAACCGCCCTCATTGGTCTTGAGAGAGTGTAAATTTCTGTGCATCTCTCTCCGCCCAACCTAGCTAAGTAGGCTGCTAGTAGGTTCCTACCTGGGAATACATAGACTATGGTGCATATCCACCTTGGGTAATGGAGCCTGATGTAGATTTGCCTTGTTGTTTCTTCGACTTCTGCTGGTACTTCATGTGGAAAGGATCTTATGATATTAAAAGCTTCCCAATTATTAGTTTCTAGTATGATGTCTCCGTCGTTATCTTCAAATGCTCTATTGAGCCCATGCAACACTGCCCATAGCTTGTTATGTAGAGGAGAGAGGTTGGGTATTACTCTAGTTGAGAGTTTGAGAAGCTCACCATCTGAGTTCCTTGCTACCATACCTAGACCACTGATGTTACCATTCATGAAAGGAATGAATGGTGTGGCTTCATGGACATTGATTTTGACTATGTTGGGAGGTGGAAGGATCCAATGGTACTGCATATTGGTGATCTCTGAGAAAAACTATACAAGCAGAGGCTAAGCAAAAGAACGAACTGATGGGTTGAGTAAAATTATGTGCATGTATTTATAACCAGGAAGGGATTTGTATGGAAACCCTTGTAATAATTCAGAGGAATCATGTTTATACAACATATTGCTTGAGAAGATGGAAAAGATTTATTAGGAATTGTTGGTGTAAGGGGGGAATAGCGATGCATGGTTTGATGCTGGGTGCAGAGGATGAATGGCGTGAGAGAGTTCCCTACGAGGGATTAGTTCATTTAGAGGACCAAGAAAAAAAGGGACATGCTTTTCCTATTTTGCCAGCAAAAGATCTCGAAAAGGAGATAATCTATGAGAGATAAGGTAGAAGAGTTTTTAGAGAGAACAGTAATCATTACTTATCTCTAATTTGAAATAAAACTCCATGGGATAATGTAAGAGAGATAATCATACTCATTACTCTCTACTAAGTTTGAATTTCAAAACCATGCAGAGACAGTCTGAGACAAACCTCCTCCATTTTTAGCTAAAAGATCAACCTCTCTAATGATATCTCTTTCGCATTGAAATATTGATGGGCAAATTACACTACAAGAAAATCGCAATCAGACAACACTCATCAGGCAACGCTCGGATGAAAAAGCATTGTTTGGAATTAAGAGACAACGGTTTTTTTGTAACTTCAGAAAAGTATTGTGTCATCCAGGTACCCTACAACGGGTTAAAAACGTTGTCTAGTAAATTGATTCAGACAATGGCTTTTGCAATGTGGTGTTGTAAAGACGAGTAAGGTTACACAACTATTTTTACGAACATTGTCTGATCTCTGTTGAGACAACGTTTATAAACCGCTGCATGATTCACACAATGGTTTAAGCAAGCATTGTCTACAAATCTATCAGACAATGATCTTATAACTGTTGTTAAAATGAGACAACGGTCTGTGCATTGTGTTGTATGTGTTTGTTTTATACATTTGTTTGTTTGTTGGAAACCGTTGTCTGATTTAATGCAAAAAAAAAAAAATTAACAGGAAGTGAGCAAACCTGCCAAACTATGGCCAAATCAAACCATCAAGTATAGCAAACCAAGCAGCCATGAAGATCAGCAAGCAAACCAACCATAAATTATAGCAAACCAAAGTTATCATCTGTTACAACATTTTGAAATTCAAAGTACACAAATTAATTAACATCATCATGAAAGTTGAATTAATTCATCAACATCTCGCATGTAACTAGGCATGTCCTCATCGAGTAAATCAACATCCGGTAAGTTGGGCACAAAACAGTCATTCTCAAGTTCTACTTCGACGGATCCCTCATTTTCATCATCGTTGTCTTCATGGTACTTTCTCTCGGGTAATTTCAACACCACGGACCATAATTTATCAAGAGGGTCGTCGATGTAACAAACTTGTTTAACGTGCTTTGCTAACACAAAAGGATCATTCAAAAAACCTAACCTATTCAAATTAACCAATGTATATCCCAAGTCATCCACCTTTATCCCCTTGTTCATATCTACCCACTTGCAATGAAAAATAGGGACCCTAAAATTGTTATAGTCCAACTCCCATATACCGGTTATAACTCCATAAAATGTATGTGAAGTTTGCTCAATGTTTTGATCCTTACCCTGCACAACCATTGTATCGGCTTCTACACACACACCGCTGCATTGAACTTGACGTGTATCATCACGATCCTTGGTACTAAATGTAACACCATCCATTTTATAGCCGCTGAATGTAGGAACATCCTTGTTGGGCTCATCTGCAATCCATCGTATCTCCTGCGACACCTCTTTGTCATCAAGCAAATCTGAAGCAATCTTCCAAAAAAAAAACATACATGATGTAAAATGATTTATAATAGCTAAGGAGTAGTTAAATCCTACAAAAGTAGTATTAAACACACATAATACCTTTTCTTTAAACCATCTTGGGAATGTCTCATTTTGCTTGTTCTTTAGCCACATTTCATCATTTTCATGTTCCGGATACTTGGTCATTAAAAATGCCATGTGTTCACTGCATCCAAAAATAGTGCAGAAAATAAGTGCATGCAGAAAATGATGGACATTAAAAAAAAGAGTAATTTCATTCATGACTTACTCAAAATATGGCCTAACAACTGTGGTATTTTGTAGAACACATAAATGTGCCAAGTGCAAATCAGTGTTGCTCGGGGTAATAATCGTCGCACCAGATAATGGCCTACAAATCCCATCCTACCTATGCCTACCATTTTTTGGTACTCCAATAGTTGCTTCGTCATGCTTCACCAAACACTCAACGGCCTCTTCTGCAATGTAGGCCTCGGCGATGCAACCTTCTGCACGAGCCCGATTTCTTACATATCCCTTGAATGTCTTCATATATCTCTCAAAAGGATACATCCATCTAAGAAAAATTGGTCCGCAAAGCTCATCTTCGCTTACAAGATGCACAGAGAGATGAAACATTAAATCAAACAAGGAAGGGGGGAAGTATTTTTCAAGGTGGCATAAAGTTACACCCAACTGGGATTGCATTTTCTCCAACGTATCAACCTCAATAACTTTACTGCAAATTGCCTTGAAGAAGAGGCAAAATCTAATAGCAGTGTCTCTAACTTTTTTCTGCAGCGATGAACGAATTGCAATTGGGAGTAAGTGATGCAAGATCATATGGCAGTCATGAGATTTCATTCCAGTAAGTCGAAGAGTTTCCATTGAAACTAGACTCCTAATATTGGAACAAAAACCATCAGGCAGTTTCATTCCAAGAAAGGACGAGCAAACAACTTTTTTTTCAGAATGAGTTAAATTCCAAGATGCCAATGGTAACTTCTCCGTTTTCCCCGGAGTTTTAGGCCTCAGCTCTGTTCTTATTCCCATTTCAGCCATGTCAATACGGACAGATTCCTTGTCTTTTGTTTTCTTTGGTATATTAAGTATGGTACCGAGTAATGCTTCACATATATTCTTTTCGATGTGCATCACATCGAGAACATGCCTAACCGGCAGAAACTTCCAATACTCAAGTTCAAAGAAAATGGAAACCTTCTTCCAGACAGGCCTATCACCACCTTTCTTCAATCTAGGTTGGCCTTGTGTCTTACCGTAGACATGGCCCTTCAAATGTTGTACTCTTTTAAGCACTTCCTCTCCGGTTAATGGAACTGGAGCAATTTCCTTTTCAATCGTGTTATCAAAATCTTGTTTCTGCCGGCGATATGGATGTTGACGGGGCAACCACCTCCGATGCCTCATGACCACACACTTACGGTAATTAACTAGCCTTGTAGCTTTTGTTTCATCAACACAGATAGGGCAACCGTTATACCCTTTGATAATGTTGCCCGACAAGTTGCCAAGTGCTGGATAATCACTTATTGTCCATAACAAAATGCCTCTTAGCAAAAAGTACTCCTTTTTGTATGCGTCATACACTTGTTTCCCATGCCACAACTTTTGTAAATCTTCCATAAGCGGTTGAAGAAACACGTCAATATCATTACCGGGTTGAGTTGGTCCGGATATCAATAAACATAGCATAATATATTTTCTCTTCATACAAAGCCACGGTGGAAGATTGTAAACTGTCATCAGAACTGGCCAACAGAAGTAATCGATATTTGTACCGTGGAAAGGATTGAATCCATCAGATGATAAAGCAAAACGTAAGTTTCTTGAATCCGCAGCAAACTCCGGCCAATTCGTGTCAACTTCCTTCCATGTTTTTGAATCTGCCGGATGCCTCATTTTGTCATTTTTGATACGCTCTGTGTCATGCCAAGTCAGGTCTTTGGCAGTTTGAGGTGAACTAAACAGATTCCTCAAACGTGGTATTAGCGGAAAATACCATAAAACTTTGGCAGGAACCCCTTCCATTTCATCTCCTTTTTTATTCAACTTCCATCTAGATGCTTGACAAATGCGGCACCTCGTTTCATCTTCATCTCTTTCTCCACGGTATAGTAGACAGTCATTCGGACAAACATGTATTTTTTCATAATCCATTCCTAAAGCACACAAGGTTTTCTTAGCTTCAGTGAACGAAGAAGGAAAAGTGTTGCCCTCCGGAAGCATTGACCCAACCAGAAGTAGAATTTCAGAGAAACAACCATCAAACATTTGATGTTTTGCTTTCATGTTATAGAACTGTACTAATGCCTCCATCATAGTAAATCCTTCACATCCCGGATAAAGGGGTTCATGTTCAGATTAGGCATGGTTCAAGAAATATGAGGATTCCAGTGAAACCGCATTGTCTCCATCACTATTCTCTGTTTCAAATGGCATTTGATCCACAGATTCTGACGTGTTGGGCTCTTCAGCACTGGCATGCTGACTCTCTTCTTCTCTATTTAACTCCCCGTGCCAAATCCAAGTCGTGTAGGTCTGATCGATACCATTTAGAAATAGATGGTCCCTTACTATTCGAGCATTCCATGATTTACTATGTGCGCATCTTAAACATGGGCAACTAATTTTATCTTCATCCTGTTCATTTTCAAAGGCAAACAACAACAATTCTTCAACTCCTCTTTGGAACTCTTTACTTCTTCTATCAGCCCTCATCCAAGACCTGTCCATCTTTTTGAGTTTTGACACCTTCATTTGCAGACATATAATAGTATCTAATAAGCAATTTGTATAACATATGCAAACAACATTATTTTATTTATCTAATAAGCAATTTGTATAACATACGCAAACAACATTAGATGAATTTCTAGTACTTTGTTATCTTTACAAGAAACCCTTAGTCATGTCATTTTTATTAATGTTGCAGGTATGAAGCTCCATCAATGCTAGGCTACACCAAGGCAGGTAACAGCAAGGCAGGTATGTATGATATATTGTAACAAGTCAATGTAAAAAAATTTTACTTCAAGGAAAATGATGACTTATGGCATAGTTTGGCATTGAGGGGATGCTTGAACTGTTGATGGCAATAACAGTAAGAATAGGAATGAGGGAGAAGCGGAATGAACATACATTTCTCTTCCAAACAACAACAAAAAAATCGATTAAAGATCCAGTAACATTAAACCAAACACCTCCCAAGTAATGTTATCGAGCCATTAGTGTTTACATGAATTCAATAGTCACATATTATCAAGAAACACACAAACAATCTATTCATACCTTTGTAAATAAACCTAAGACAGAGCACAGTGAAGACAGCAAAGGGGGGATTGAAATTGAAAGACAATTTAAGTAGAACACCAACAATCACACAAACAAACAAAGTACACAAATTAATACCTTTGTAAATTTAAGTAGAACACCAACAATCTATTCATACCTTGGTAAATACCTAAGAGATGGCTTATGCAGGCTTGTAGTCTTCACAAAATTGAAGATTGAAAATGAGGGGAATTGAAATTGAAACTGGGGGGAATTGAAATTGAAAATTTCAGAGAGTTGGGAGGGATTGGAAATTGAAAATTAGCCGGGAGGGATAGAATGAAATGGGAGGGATTGGAAATTTTGAGAAAGGCGGCTAGAACAATGGGTTTAGCTTTGTCTTCGTTCAGACAAAGATATGCAGGTGCATTTAATTTACATTAATAAATTGGTTTTATTTGATTTTGAAAAATTGGATAAAATTAATATTTATGGTAATAAACCCTCACAAGAATGATTTATTTTTTGAACTTTTTGTACACCTCACTAAAATTGGTATATAACATCATCCATACGGTATCGTCAAAAAAAAATTTTAAAAAAATATTATCCGAACATTATAATAGTTTGACCAAGTAGTACTTTGATAGTTGACCATTAAAATTGCATACAAGAATGATTCGTTTTTTTCTAATTTTTCGTACACATCTCTAAAATCACTATATAACATCATCCGTACGATTGGATCGTTGGGAAAAAAATTTAAAAAAATGGATCATGTTCAATCGGTACGGCACTAGTTCGAAGTAGTAGGACATTTGGCGGGTTTAGATGATAAACGCTCACAAGAATGATTTATTTTTCGAACTTTTTGTACACCTCACTAAAATTGGTATATAACATCTTCCCTATGGTTGGATCGTCAAAAAAAATTTTTAAAAAATATTATCCGAACATTATAATATTTTGACCAAGTAATACTTTGATAGTTGACAATTAAAATTGCATACAAGAATGATTCGTTTTTTTCTAATTTTTCGTACACATCACTAAAATCACTATATAACATCATCCGTACGATTGGATCGTTGGGAAAAAAATTTAAAAAAATGGATCATGTTCAATCGGTACGGCACTAGTTCGAAGTAGCAGGACATTTGGCGGGTTTAGATGATAAACGCTCACAAGAATGATTTATTTTTCGAACTTTTTGTACACCTCACTAAAATTGGTATATAACATCATCCCTACGGTTGGATCGTCAAAAAAAAATTAAAAAAAATATTATCCGAACATTATAATAGTTTGACCAAGTAGTACTTTGATAGTTGACCATTAAAATTTCATACAAGAATGATTCGCTTTTTTCTAATTTTTCGTACACATCACTAAAATCACTATATAACATCATCCGTACGATTGGATCGTTGGGAAAAAAAATTAAAAAAATGGATCATGTTCAATCGGTACGGCACTAGTTCGAAGTAGTAGGACATTTGGCGGGTTTAGATGATAAACGCTCACAAGAATGATTTATTTTTCGAACTTTTTGTACACCTCACTAAAATTGGTATATAACATCATCCCTACGGTTGGATCGTCAAAAAAAAAATTAAAAAAAATATTATCCGAACATTATAATAGTTTGACCAAGTAGTACTTTGATAGTTGACCATTAAAATTTCATACAAGAATGATTCGCTTTTTTCTAATTTTTCGTACACATCACTAAAATCACTATATAACATCATCCGTACGATTGGATCGTTGGGAAAAAAAATTTAAAAAATGGATCATGTTCAATCGGTACGGCACTAGTTCGAAGTAGTAGGACATTTGGCGGGTTTAGATGATAAACGCTCACAAGAATGATTTATTTTTCGAACTTTTTGTACGCCTCACTAAAATTGGTATATAACATCATCCCTACGGTTTGATCGTCAAAAAAATTTTTAAAAAAATATTATCCGAACATTATAATAGTTTGACCAAGTAGTACTTTGATAGTTGACCATTAAATTGCATACAAGAATGATTCGTTTTTTTCTAATTTTTCGTACACTTCACTAAAATCACTGTATAACATCATCCGTACGATTGGATTGTTGGGAAATTTTTTTTTCCAAACATCATTCGTACACATTATGTTTTCCCGTACGGTTGGATCGTCCAAATTTTTTTCTAAAAAAAAATCATGTTTAACCGTTGATAATTTTTCTTTACATTAATTTTTAATAACATAACCCAATTTCATTTCCCCCCTAAAACTTAAACTCCAATTTTCCCTTCCCCCGTCCTATTTCCCCCCTTTTATTTCATTACAATCCCTAATTTCAATTAAGTCAAAGCACTCATCTTTCTCACTCCATACTCTCTCCACGCATCTCACTCCACCATACTCTCTCTCAACTCCCTCTCTCTATCAATTCCCTCTCTCTCTCTCGGTACTCTCTTGGTAAGATCTCTCTCCCTTCACTATCTCTCTCTCACTCTTTCCCCCTTCCATATAGTTATGCAGTAGTTAATTGATTTTTTTTATATGATATGCCCTTATTTGATATGATATGCCCTGATTATATACATGCATATAGTTATGTAGTAGTTAATTGATTTTTTTTATATGATATGCCCTTATTTGATATGATATGCCCTGATTTTGGTCTCAACAATTGGTTTTTTTTAAATGTTTTTTAAGATCTGCTATGGGGTTGCATGTTTTTCTTTTGAACACATTGAATGTATACATGGTCTGATTTGTGTTGTGTACAGCTGCTATATGCATGCATGCATATAGTTATGTATAAGTTAATTGAATTTTTTTGTATGACATGCCCTGGTTTGATATGATATGCCCTGTTTTTTTAATATGTTTATGATTTGGGGGTTTTTAATATGTTTATGATTTGGGGGTTTGTAATATGTTTATGATTTGGGGGTTTTTAATATGTTTATGATTTGGGATTTTTTTGAACACATTGAATTTATACATTGTCTGATTTGTGTTATTTATGGTATGCAGAAATAGCCATGTCACCTTCAAAGAAAACAAAATTAGCTTCGGAGAAGAAATCTTCTCAAAAGACAAAATCTGCTCCGAATCCAGTTGCCACAAAGCTTTTGAACGCTTTAAAAAAAACAAGGCAGTGGAGACCGTATCGATGAAGAAAAAGACAATGTCATGCCCCCAGAACTCTTCCCCTCAATCTGTAAAGAAGAAGGCTATTTCTTCGAACTTGAAGAACAAAATATCAAAGAAGAGGAAACGAGCAGATGAACCGGTGATTACTAAACAAGAAGGGCTTAAGCTTTTAAAACGCGGACCTGTAACAATGCATAGGATTGTTAGGCGCAAGATGCTAGGCATGAAGTACACAGTGTCTTTCAATTCAAAAGGAGAGCCTTATGGTTCAGCAGTCGGGGAGATGCAAAGTTATATTGGGGTTCTCGCTAGAACTAAAGCCCCAATATGGTATGATTCGTGGAAGAAAGTTTCGAAGGAAAGGAAAAACACGATTTTTGATTGTGTGCAGGTAATATTTTGAATTCATATTAAATTATGACAAAGTATAAAGTTAATACACATGTGCTCCCTCTAACTTAACTACTTCGATATACATGTTTATATATGTAGATGGCATTTGATATACCGCCAACAGCAAAGAAGATTGTGTTGAAATCGGCTTGTAAGAAGTGGAGGGAGTTCAAAAGCCGTTTATCAACCGATTATGTCTTTGCACATTGTGACCAGCCTGAGTTGCTAGAGTTTCCACCAGCTGATTACTCTTTTATCGAAAAGGCGCACTGAGACATGTTTGTTGCTAGTCGTCTAACTAATGAATATTTGGAGATCCATGGCAAGCAGACAAAGAGAGGGGAGTTGAATATATATCCCCATTGCATTTCTCGCAAGGGTTATGCTAACCTCGAACAAGAAATGGTTAGTGATCATGACAAATATTGCCAATATATTTTTCTTTGGAATTTGTATGATTATGGATTAATGTTAATTCCTCAAACATGTTTATACATGCAGTCTCAAGGTGAACCTGATATAGAGATTGATCGATCAGACTGTTGGATCCGTGCACGACAAGACAAAGATGGAAATTTTATGTCGGACGAAATTAAGAACATTGCAAACGAAATTGTAAGTTTTTTATTTCTGTTGCAATAAAGATTGTTCACTTGCACCGATATCAGTCATTTATACATGCTAACTTCTACAATTTTATGTTCATTTTTTAGGGGATCCTGAAAAAAAAGTAAGTGATGGGGAATTGACCGAGGAAGGCACTGACGATGTCTTGACCAAGGCGCTCGGTAAACCTGAGCATCGCGGACAAGTGCGGGGCCAAGGGGCTTATGTCAAGCAATCTGTCTATTTCGATCTTCCCAGGCCGATGAGGAAAGGCAAGTCCATTGATGAAAAGATACAAGAAGGTATCCAAAAGTTTATGGCCGAAGAGACTGATAGAATAATTCGAGAACGGGATGCTCTTTGGTCTACAAAATTCGAGACAGAGATGGCAAAGCTGAAAGCTGGTTTGTGTGGAAACAAAATTGATACTACTGATGGTAGTCCAAATATTGGATCACAACAAGGAAGTTGTTCCAAGGGAGGGCATGGTATGGATTTGGGTGTGGAAGGGGTGAAAAAGAAGCTAGATCTGGTCGATAATAAATTACCTTTTGTTGAAGAGGAGAAGCATGCTAAAGAGAAGATCCAACCTGGTGAGAAGAATGATGTTGAAGATAAGAATCAAGAGTTTGTGGAGGTTGATGATGGGCAGGTGGCTGTTCCGAATGTGTCTAAGGGAGCTGATAATACTGTCAAGGGTTGTTCGGAGTGGGAATTGACAATTGGCTCCCCGACAAATGTTGTTGCTTACGCAACAGTTGATACAGTAAGTAAGGTTCTTCATGGAAAACCATTGGCAAAAGAAAATGCACGAGTGTCTATTACTCGTGTCATCCAAGGAACTGTTCAGATTCCCTTCCCAATTGAAGGTGAAATCACGACTGTGGAGCAAGCTTTCGGAACATATATTGCTTGACCGAGAAATCTTATACTCGGAGTGGAGACAAGCAAAGCTCCCGTGCAAGGATCTCCAAAGGTTATAACCTTATATGTAAAGGATTAAAGCATAGTTTTTATTTTCGTTTACCTAATGGATCTAATTATTTTACAACTTCGGTTTACATTCTAAGTTGACTTTTACTAATCTTTCCTTTTCAGGAAGCCAAGAATATGGTTGCAAAAAAGTTTAAGAAATTGAATGACTGTGTCTTGGAACCAGAGTTTGTGGTTGATATGGGCCCTGATTACCCCCCGAGTTTGAAGCGCTTGTGGATTTGGGCAAAAGAGGCACTAGCTGGTGGTCGAACAGTGACTTTCCAGTTAAGCCAAGAAGCGTTTGCGTTAACTACTAAGCAGGCTATTTTTTTATCGGATGTGCGTGCTTTATGCTCTGGAGGCGAAATATCGGGCTCAGTAATTTGCTTGTTTGTTAAGTAAGTATCACTTTCAAAAATTTTATTGACGTTGTCAAGAGTTCTTGAACGAAATGATTATTTAGGTTTGTTAATTTTTTTTATACAGTATGCTGGAGGAATCTTTGAAAAAACATAAGATGTCCGATATGGTATCGTTTGTTGATCCCGGCTTGATAGGTGCTCTTGGTTGCAGTAGTCCAGCAGAGAGGTCACGTGTGCTTTCTCTAAGATTCAATAATGCGAAAACCGGGAAAATTTTTCTATTGCCATATAACCATGTGTGAGTTCTTGTTTCATTTGATTTGTTGAGCTTTAGTATTGTTTGTGAAAATGAATGCTGATATTGCATCTCCTGATAATATATCAATGTGCCTCATTTATTTTTATATGAATGCTAATAGTTTATTTATAATATTATAACGGTCAAAACTAATTTAGTCTATATATTATTTACTAGGAACCATTGGGTGCTGACTGCCGTGAATCCAGAAGAACAAATTGTATACCACATGGACCCGTTGAAACGAAGAATTGCCGGTGAAGAATGGATAGAATTGGTTGACAAGTGAGTACCAGATCTATAATTTGTTTAATTTAGAATCACTTTAATTTTGATTGATATTATTTTGTCACAGTGGCATCAAACTGTACAAGCAAAATGGAAAGAGGTATCTAAAGAAGAAAGTAACCTGGGAGAATTTGGCGGTAATTTTTTTTTTTTTTGGCAGAGTTACAAGTTCCTGTCAGTTTTCTGTGCTCTCTAAAGCAGTGTAAATGTAATATTTTTACCTATATTTTTAGGGTGTTCCACTCCAACATGGGAGCAAAGATTGTGGGTTGTTTGTGATGCGCTATATGAAGGAAATATCTTTTGACAAGTTTACTTCAAAGGTAAAAATTTCAATTTGTTTATTTTATTTTTATCTAAGATATGTGATATGCACTAACACTGCTCTATTTTTCAGTGGCTTCGAAGGGGTAACATGCAGGGTTATGGCGTAAAGGAACTCAATGAAATCAAGATTGAGTGGGCAAAGTACTTCATGAAGAACCATGCTCAGTAGGTTGCTGCTCGTTAGGTGACTCCGTATTTAAGGTTGAACAACTGTTAACTTTTGGGATTTTAGCGTACATATTTGGTATGGAGTAGTTTGTTAGTCTAATTTCTGGATGTACTTATTTCGGT
Organism: Saposhnikovia divaricata; assembly: GCA_036435485.1. Lineage (NCBI taxonomy): Eukaryota > Viridiplantae > Streptophyta > Magnoliopsida > Apiales > Apiaceae > Saposhnikovia > Saposhnikovia divaricata. The sequence goes on along the minus strand of CM071595.1, from coordinate 234,384,642 downwards.
TGGTTAGATGGCTTGGTGAATGGTTGTAATGATGAATATTTGGTATGGAGTAGTTTGTGTTGATGGTTGTGGCCATTTTATGTAATGGTCAAATTTTAGTTGGTATGGATGATATATGATGAATTTTAGTTGGTATGAATGTTGTGGCCATCTCGCTTATTTTCCTTGTAGTTAACCCATTGTCTAACATGTTCTAAGCCAAACAGGTTTTTAACATAGAAACTATTGTCTAACAACGAAACATAAAAAAAGACAACATGCTTTCAATATGAACCCGATGTACCAAACTAACTCAGACAACATGAATGAACAAAAAAACATTGACTAAACTTAGTACATGCACATCCTCACTGGCATAAAAACCATTGTGTAAATTAAACTAAAACAAGCATCTGGTTGCCTAAAAACACTTGTGCATTTTGTTTATAACAACACTTTTGAAGCTACAAAATATTGTACAAAAACAATTCAGACAACGATTGTATCACATGTATATGTTGTGCACATTCGAATCTAACAACACTTTCGAAGCTACAAAACAGTTGTGCACATTCGAATCTAACAACACTTTCGAAGCTACAAAACAGTGGTGCACATTCGAATCTAACAACACTTTTGAAGGTACAAAACATTGTAAAAAAAAACATGAAGACAACGAATTCTATCACATGTGAATGTTGTGTAAATGCTAGCTTTGCGTGCCTCTAATTCACCAAAACTGTTGTGCACATCAAAATCCAACAACATTCACAATAAAAAAAAACGTTGTAATATCACCATTTCCACAACGCTTTATACCATAACCGTTGTGGTTTCTGGTTGTGCTACAACGCTTTTGGAGCCTGGTGTGTTCCTGTTCCTGATATCAGACAACGATTTGTGTACCGTTGTGTGATGTTGGTAAGAGACACCTGCTCGATAGACAACGCTATTCCAGGGCATCAGACAATGGGCAATAACCATTGTATATTTCAGTTTTCCTTGTAGTGTTAGGCAATGATGCCTGCTGAGTTGTCCAGGCTTCTAATTGTTTAATTAGCCAAAAACAATCTGTGCAAAGAGCTATTTTTTCTTTTTTTGCCCGTTGTGACGAGATGAAACTATTTAACAAAAAAAGACCCGCTTCTCTTTCTGCTTTTAATGGGGTGTTCGCCTTTGAGGGGCATGAGAAGATGAAGATAGGTTCCCTGCGGTTGTTTAGAATTAAACCACCAATTCCAGCACGTATAATTCTATTCGTGTCATTGGAGGTGTCAATCCATGATCCATCTGAAAAGGCCAGTAGATCGCAGCTTGAGAATAACTAATTTAAGAACTGGTCTTTCTCAAACTACAAGGATTTTTGCTTTAGACGACACTCAAAACGTGTTGTCTGAATGTACCAAAAATTGTTGACTATTGAGAAGTCGTCTGATACACACCTCAGACAATACACAGCAAGCTGTTGTGTGAAAGTTGAAAGACAAGTAAAACCACCTAAAAAATAAAAAAAAAAAAAAAAAAAATAATATAAAAAAATAAAAAAAAAAAAAAAAAAAAAAAAAAAAAAAAATAAAAAAAAAAAATAAAAAAAAAAAAAATAAAAAAAAAAAAAAAAAAAAAAAAAAAAATAATAATAAAAAAAAAAAAAATAAAAAATAAACAACAAAAAAAAAAAATAAACAAAAAAAAAAAAAATAAAAAAAAAAAAAAATAAAAAAAAATTAATAAAAATAAAAAAAAATAAAAAAAAAATAAAAAAAAAAAAAAATAAATTAAAATAAAAAATATAACACTTTCTTAGCATATAACATGTTGTTATTTGTTAAAACAGACAACAGTTTTGTAGAGTATAACATGTTGTTATTTGTTAAAAGAGACAACAGTTTTGTGGGTTTTAACCTACCGTGTGTATTCTTCTCCCACATTACTTTGTTAAATGGTACAAGTTGTTTGATTGCATTTTTTACAACTATTAACATTAAGTAGTTTTTATTTTCCTGTTGTGTGAGTCATTCTCACAAGGGTCTCACAAGGGATTTTAATAAAAGCATTGCTTGATATATAATACAACAAGTGTTAATCATTGGTGAGCATTGGCTAAAATTATCTTAAACAATGGTTCTAGACATGTAAAGAAAACCAAACTACACTATAAAATGAAAATGCCAAGAAACAAACAATAGAAACCAATTCAATCCATCCCTCCATTACGACCAATATTCACACCATCAACCAAAACCACACAAGCAATTTTTCACCTTATAACACCAACACCACCAACAAACGTACACAACCAACCAACCAAGTACATAATTAAAGTCTATCCATATCCAAAACAACTAATACGTAAGTCATAGTTTAATTTACGCTACTACCAAGTTCAATAAAAGATGACAGAGTTCAACGAGCCAGGTGCTTCAACATATACTTCGCCAAGTCAGTCCTTATATCATTAAGCTCAGCCATGCCATAGTTCAAGTTGCTTCTGCGTCGCCACTGCAAAATGGAACATGTATTGGAAGTCATATATCTTCACCACAAAACACAAGGATATCAGAAAGAAAAAAAAATGCATTGTTACCTTCATAGCAAATTTCAATTCCTTATCAAGACATATCTCCTTCATATAACGCATCACAAACACGCCACAGTCCTTGGACCCAGGTTGGAGAGGAATTCCCTGAAGAACATGTAGAATTAATTATATGTCTACACTGTCCTTGTGGAATTCAAAGATACAAAAAAAAATACTTAAGAAAAAGATAATACCGCCAGGTTCTCCCATGTAATTTTGTTTTTGGTAAACTTCTTCGCATCGTCATTATAGAGATTGATGGCACTACGAAATAAAATGTAAATCAAATTTATGACATTTAACTTAATAAGTGGTCTCAAATGAAATTAAGTTAATATAAAATACTCACTTGTCGACCACTTCCGTCCATTCTTCACATGTAATTCGGCGCTTCAAAGGATCCATCTGGTAAACGATTTGAGCATCTAGATGTACAGCGGTGAGCGTCCAATGGTTCCTAATAATTCATGAAATTAAACTATATTAAATTGTGTATTTAAAAAACATTAACAATAGCACCACACATTAAATTAAATCAGATCACATGGTCACTCCTATAAAATTAATAGACTTGATAGCATATAAGTGTTAAAAAAAAGAACTGACCCGGAGTTATATGGTAAGAGAAAATACTGGCCAGGCTGAGCATTCTTGAACCTGAGAGATAGGGATCGCGACCTCTCTGCTGGATTACCACAACCGAGGGCACCAATCGTATCAGGATCAACAAACGCTATCATATCAGTCATCTTGTGTTTTTTCAAATATTCCTGCAAAAAACTGTATAAAAAAAAGTCATTACACAAGTAGTCCGTTTTCATTGCAGAACTATTTACAAAGTCAAATAAATTTTTGAACGTCGATACTTACTTAATGTATAAGCAAATAACGCCCCCTGACATCTCACCCCCACAACACAAAGCATGAATATCCGACAAAAAAAGGGGCTTCTTAGCAGTTGATCTAAAAGCTTCTTCGGATATCAAAAAAGTAGATGCTCGGCCGTCCACCAAAGCATCCTTTGCCCAAAGCCACAAACGCTTCAAGGCAGAGGGAAAGTCAGGACCGAAGTCCAACACATACTCTGGGACTAATTCCAGATCTTTCACCTTCTTCCACTTCTTTTGTCCATTTTTCTTGCTTCCCTGAAATATGACATTAAAAAACAATTGTGAATGAAAACTGCCTAATATAGTTGGTTTGTTAAAGTAAACTGCCTAATATGTTTATTTTAATTATGATTTAATAGATTACAACGAATTTAACCTTTGTACTTCCATTCTGTCTGGCAGTGGTTTTCTTCAATTCCGTTATGAGATCTTTTGGCCATGCAATATAAGTCCCGATAGCTTGCTCCACAGTTACACGAGTGATAGAGACTCGGGCATTCTCTTTTGTCAAAGGTTTCCCATGAAGAATCTGACTCTTTGTATCAACAGTAGCATGTGCAACAATATTATTTGGGGAGTTAATTGCCAGTCCCCACTCTGTATCATTGTCATCTTCCACTTCCACACACAAATTTACAACCAGCTCCTGATCATCCTCCAAATGAACCCCCTCAACAGCCTCCTCCATTTTTTCTACCACGTCAACAATCTTCTCAGTCCTTTCTCCACCCTCCACAACCTTCTCATTATTTTCTTCCACATCAACCTTCCCATTCTCTTGATCTACTTCAGGAAGAATATAATCACCTTCGAGGAGATTGAGTCTCTTCTTTGCAACTGGCAACTGCAACTCCTTGATACCTTTGGAACAACTTGCTTGCTGAGATCCAATATTTGGACTACCTTCAGAATCATTTTTCTTTTCACATAAAGCACTTTTCAGCTTCTCAATCTCAGCAGACCAAAAGGAATCTCGCTCTCGAACTATCCTCTCTGATTCCTCTTTCATATACTTCTTAATGCCCTCCTGAATCCTCTCATCCATTGACTTGCCGGTCTTCTTCTTCCGTGGAAGATTAAAGTATGTAGACTGCTTGACATAAGTACCTTGTCCACGTACCCTTCCTCGGTTCTCAGGGTTACCGAGAACCTTGGTCAAGACATCGTCTGTGCCTTCCACAGAAACTTCTCCATCCCTAACCCTCTTCTTCATTATCTCCTACAAAAAGTGACATGAAAAATGTAAGTACATGAAAAATATAAGTACGTTAACTAAAAAAATAGATATCACAGTGAAAGAACTCAAAATATAAAATAAATGAAAAACTTACAATCTCTTTTGCAATTTTTGCAACTTTTGCAGACTTATAATTCCCATTTTCATCCTGCCGCGCACGGAGCCACGTATCCGTTCGATCTATGTCAAATTCCTCAGGATCACCAAGAGCGAGAAACTGTAAAACAAAGTATTATTGTATTGTTTAACATACAAGTCATCGTAAAATTAAACACAATTATCATGCATGTTTGAAAGGGATATATGTATGATTACTAACCATTTCATGTTCTAGGTTAGCATAACCTTTTCTTGACATGTTATGAGGATATTCGCTCAACTTCCTCCTCTTTGCGAGTTTTTCGTGGATCACCTTAAGGAACAATGATCAAAATGTTAGTAACAAAGCTGTTCAACTATATATTTTTGTAATCTCGGAAATTCAAAAACAAATATGGTAAGAAAACTTACACCAAATTTTTTTGACAGACGGTCAACAACAAACATGTCCCAATGATCCTTCTCAATAAAGGTGTAGTCAGCAAGAGGAACCTGTAGCAAATCAGGCTGATCATAGTGTGGCAGGACGTATTTGGTTGACAAGCGGCTCTTGAACTCTCGCCATTTTTTGCCCGCAGATTTCAAAACCATCTTCTTGGCGGTTGGTGGTACATCAAATGCCATCTACGTAGATAAGTATTTTAATTAGCATACATGTATTAACTAAATAGGTGGTCATGAAAGAAAAGTTATTCCATAAGATGTAATTCGTTTTACCTCCACACATTTCCAAATCTTGTTTTTCCTTTCAGTCGGAATAATTAGCCAGGAATCATAGCAGATTGGGACTTTACTTCTCGCAAGAACACCAATATAAGATTCCATTTCCGTGCCTGCTTTACCGTAAGGCTGACCCTTTTCATTGAAACTCACCAACGGCTTATCTCCCAACATCTTACGCCTAATTATCTTGTGCATTGTTACAGGTCCACGCTTTAAAAGCTTCAGTCCAGTTGTTTCCTTTTTCGTAGCCAGCGGTTGCTCCATTCGTTTCCTCTTCTTAGATAAAGTGGTTTTTAGGTTCTTAGAAATAGACTTCTTCACAGATACAGGGGATGATGAAATAGACCGTGTCACCGGTCGATTAGGGGATGATGAAATAGCCTGTGTCACCGGTCGATTAGGGGATGATGAAATAGCGCGTGTCACCGGTCGATTAGGGGAAAACTGCACCACCTTATTCTTCAGGTCAGGGCATGACTCCACTGGCTTTTTCTTTATTTCCTTCACTGCAGGGCTAGACTGAACCGTTGAGTTCTTTTTTAGTGCCTTCATAATGGTTGTCGTACTTGCTTTTCTCTTCGGCTTCATGATCAATCTACAACACCACATGTTGAGTGAATTATTTAGGTAAATATAAACACACACACACACACACACATATAACTTGACATAAATCTTCAACACCATATCCCTATGCCTAATTACCAAGGCAGAAAACACATTACTAAAAACAATACATTCAGTAAATCAAGGTTCAATAAATTCTACACATCACATACATATTCAGTAAGGAATAAATCCATAGAGTTACACTAAAATCTACCAACAACACCAACACCAACACCAAAATTCACTGTGTAGAAAACACATTACTAAAAACAATACATTCAGTAAATCCATAGAGATACACTGTGTAGTAAACACATTACTAAAAACAATACATTCAGTAAATCCATAGAGATACACTAAAATCTACCAAAATTCAAATAAATCTATAGAGATACATTAAAATCCATAGAGACAAAGAGGGAGAGAGAGAGAGAGGGAGAGAGAGAGAGAGAGAGAGAGAGAGAGAGAGAGAGAGAGAGAGAGAGAGAGGTAGAGAACATAAAGATAGAGAGTAGCAGAAATGTTCGATTTAAGAGCATGCATAACCATATATCACAGATCCATATGCATAACCATATATCATAGTATCCATAAGCATTTAACAGGGAGAGAGAGCGTGAGAGAGGGAGAGAGAGAGAGAGAGAGAGAGAGAGAGAGAGAGAGAGAGAGAGAGAGAGAGAGAGAGAGAGAGAGAGAGAGAGAGAGAGAGAGAGAGAGGCGAGAGAGAGAGCGACGATCTAGGGAGGGAGATGGGGTTAGTTGTGGAATACCTGAGAGAGAGGGACGAAAAGTGAGCTCTCGATTTTGGGGTAGGGATTTAGGGGGGAGTGATTCTGGGAGATGGATTTAATTAGGTCAATTTGGGGGGAAACTGAGATTTAGCAAAGGGGGAAAATGAGCTCTCGATTTCGGGGGAGTGATTTAGGGGGAAGTGATTTGGGGGGAGGGATTTAGGTCAATTTGGGGGGAAATTTTGGGGAAAAGATGGAGAATGAAATTTTGATAAAGGACGTAAGAGGGGGAATGAAAATTTGATATCTCGACGTATAGTATTAAGATATAATATTTATTATTTTTAATTAGTAAATTTTAGAAATAAATATTTATGTGTAATATTTTATGTGGGCTGATATAAAATATTAGTATAAAATATTAAAATATTCTAAAATATTAATATAAAATATGAAAATATTAATGTAAAATAACCGTAACCATATTCTCGAACCGGGATTTCGAAGCCCGGGCCTTACGGTCTCAAAGATCCATAGTCCGGTATGTTAATATAAAATATTAAAAAAATAAAAGGTACGGTTGACAAGGTGAATGTATGGTCAAACGCAGGTTTTACCGTTAACCCCTAAACAGGACTACGCCCTTCTTAACTGTATCCATATTCTCGAACCGGGATTTCGAAGCCCGGGCCGTACGGTCTCAAAGATCCATAGTCCGGTATGTTAATATAAAATATTAAAAAAATAACAGGTACGGTTGACCAGGTGAATGTATGGTCAAACGCAGGTTTTACCGTTAACCCCTAAACAGGACTACGCCCTTCTTAACTGTATCCATATTCTCGAACCGGGATTTCGAAGCCCGGGCCGTACGGTCTCAAAGATCCATAGTCCGGTATGTTAATATAAAATATTAAAAAAATAACAGGTACGGTTGACTAGGTGAATGTATGGTCAAACGCAGGTTTGACCGTTAACCCCTAAACAGGACTACGCCCCACTTAACTGTATCCATATTCTCAAACCGGGATTTCGAAGCCCGGGCCGTACGGTCTCAAAGATCCATAGTCCGGTATGTTAATATAAAATATTAAAAAAATAATAGGTACGGTTGACCAGGTGAATGTATGGTCAAACGCAGGTTTGACCGTTAACCCCTAAACAGGACTACGCCCCTCTTAACTGTATCCATATTCTTGAACCGGGATTTCGAAGCCCGGGCCGTACGGTCTCAAAGATCTATAGTCCGGTATGTTAATATAAAATATTAAAAAAATAATAGGTACGGTTGACCAGGTGAATGTATGGTCAAACGCAGGTTTTACCGTTAACCCCTAAACAGGACTACGCCCTTCTTAACTGTATCCATATTCTCGAACCGGGATTTCGAAGCCCGGGCCGTACGGTCTCAAAGATCCATAGTCCGGTATGTTAATATAAAATATTAAAAAAATAACAGGTACGGTTGACCAGGTGAATGTATGGTCAAACGCAGGTTTTACCGTTAACCCCTAAACAGGACTACGCCCTTCTTAACTGTATCCATATTCTCGAACCGGGATTTCGAAGCCCGGGCCGTACGGTCTCAAAGATCCATAGTCCGGTATGTTAATATAAAATATTAAAAAAATAACAGGTACGGTTGACTAGGTGAATGTATGGTCAAACGCAGGTTTGACCGTTAACCCCTAAACAGGACTACGCCCCTCTTAACTGTATCCATATTCTCAAACCGGGATTTCGAAGCCCGGGCCGTACGATCTCAAAGATCCATAGTCCGGTATGTTAATATAAAATATTAAAAAAATAATAGGTACGGTTGACCAGGTGAATGTATGGTCAAACGCAGGTTTGACCGTTAACCCCTAAACAGGACTACGCCCCTCTTAACTGTATCCATATTCTTGAACCGGGATTTCGAAGCCCGGGCCGTACGGTCTCAAAGATCTATAGTCCGGTATGTTAATATAAAATATTAAAAAAATAATAGGTACGGTTGACCAGGTGAATGTATGGTCAAACGCAGGTTTTACCGTTAACCCCTAAAAAGGACTACGCCCTTCTTAACTGTATACATATTCTCGAACCGGGATTTCGAAGCCCGGGCCGTACGGTCTCAAAGATCCATAGTCCGGTATGTTAATATAAAATATTAAAAAAATAACAGGTACGGTTGACCAGGTGAATGTATGGTCAAACGCAGGTTTGACCGTTAACCCCTAAACAGGACTACGCCCCTCTTAACTGTATCCATATTCTCGAACCGGGATTTCGTAGCCCGGGCCGTACGGTCTCAAAGATCCATAGTCCGGTATGTTAATATAAAATATTAAAAAAATAACAGGTACGGTTGACCAGGTGAATGTATGGTCAAACGCAGGTTTGACCGTTAACCCCTAAACAGGACTACGCCCCTCTTAACTGTATCCATATTCTCGAACCGGGATTTCGAAGCCCGGGCCGTACGGTCTCAAAGATCCATAGTCCGGTATGTTAATATAAAATATTAAAAAAATAACAGGTACGGTTGACCAGGTGAATGTATGGTCAAACGCAGGTTTGACCGTTAACCCCTAAACAGGACTACGCCCCTCTTAACTGTATCCATATTCTCGAACCGGGATTTCGAAGCCCGGGCCGTACGGTCTCAAAGATCCATAGTCCGGTATGTTAATATAAAATATTAAAAAAATAACAGGTACGGTTGACCAGGTGAACCCTAAACCCTAAACCCTAAACCCTAAACCCTAAACCCTAAACCCTAAACCCTAAAATAGACGATGAAGATTATATCATATTAGAAAGAAAATTATAATATAAAAAAGATATAATGAAAAATAAAATTATAATATGAAAAGTATATAATTAAAAAAAGATACAATTGAATTTTACTTAATTTTTATATTAATATTAAAAAAAAGTTTATATTTACTATTTAGGTCTTATCCCCAAGATCTAAAAATCAGATTTTGGATGATTTGAATATGTAAATTAATGATATATAAATTTTAAGAAAAATAAATTATATAATTATAGATATAATTATAATCTAGTAAAATAGTAAGTTATTAAGATAGTTAGCTGGACAAAATGACACATTAATGTCATCGATATCTTTGTCTGAACATCTTAACTTCGATACCCACTTTCAATTCACCTCCACCTCTGTCCTCCTTCGTCCTCCTCCGTTAATTCACCTCCACCTTCGTCCTCCTCCGTCAATTCACCTCCACCTCCGTCCTCCTCCGTCCTCCTCCGTCCACCTCCGTCCACCTGTGCTCTGTGCTCCACCTCTGTACCATCTTCACTCCACTACCCTGCGACACCTGCGTCCTTGCATCTCATCTTCGTAGTTTTGAAGCAGCTCCATCTTCGTAGTTTCAACGAGCTCCATCGACATCTCCATTAAGGTCTTTTTGATGAAATTTGTTTCTAAAAATTGAAATTAGGGTTCATACTTGTATTTGGGGATCTGAGAAGATTTTATCACATTATGAAAATACTAACTTATAATGTGTCTCGGTCACTTTTGCCATGAGAATGAGCTCCCATGTACACCACATAATCATTTTAGATTTGATAATCATTAAAAAATTGGACAAATCTCATAATCATTTTAGATTTGATACCTTTTTTCTGGCAAAGGTGGGGGTATGCAGTAGTGATAAGAGAATAAGTGATAGAAAGATGCAAAGGGGAGTGGCAGTAGTGATAAGTGGCAGTAGTCCTTTAATATTATACTTCCTTTATAACAAGTAAATTGTGTTAGTGTTAGTTTGAAATTGTGTTTGTTAGTGTTACTATGTGCTGATTACATTTGTTTTTTTTATTTTAAAAGATGGACAAGTCTTGGATGAATGCTGATAGAAGAACAAAAGAGTTCGAAAGAGGAGTGGACGAATTTTTGATGTTTGCATTGGAGAACGGACAGGATGGAAATAAAATCAGTTGCCCCTGTGTAAATTGTGCACATAGTAAATCATGGAAAGCTCGAATTGTGAGGGGCCATCTTTTCCAGAATGGCATCGATCGGAGCTACACGTGTTGGATTTGGCATGGGGAGGTAAGTACGGGAGAAAGTCAGCATGCCACTGAAGATACTTCTAGTTCTTCACAATCTGTAGATCAAAACCCGATGAAAAAATATACAATCTGAACATGAACCCCTCTATCCGGGATGCGAAGGATTTACAAAGATGAAGGCTTTAGTAAAATTATATAACTTGAGAGCAAAATATCAAATCTCTGATTCTGGCTTCTCAGAAATTCTTCTTTTGGTTGGGTCTATGCTTCCAAAAGGCAACAACTTCCCTTCTTCTTTCAGTGAAGCTAAAAAAAGCTTGTGTGCTTTGGGAATAGAGTATGAAAAAATACACGTTTGCCCAAATGATTGTTTAATATACCGTGGAGATAGAGATGAAGATGCGACCAGGTGCCGCATTTGTGAGGCTTCTAGATGGAAGTTGAATAAAAATGGGGATGAATTGGAAGGGGTTCCTGCCAAGGTTCTCTGGTATTTTCAGTTAATACCACGTTTGAGGAATTTGTTCAGTTCACCTCAAACAGCCAAGGAGTTGATTTGGCATGACAAGGAGAGATTGAAGGATGGTAAAATGAGACATCCTGCAGATGCACAGACATGGAAGGAAGTTGACGCCAAGTGGCCTGAGTTTTCTTCGGATCCTAGAAACCTCCGGTTAGCTTTATCGTCCGATGGATTTAATCCGTTCTATAGCACAAATGTTGATTACTCATGTTGGCCAGTTTTGTTGACAATTTACAATCTTCCACCATGGCTTTCTATGAAGAGGAAATATATTATGCTATGTTTGTTAATATCTGGACCAACTCAGCCCGGCAATGATATCGATGTGTTCCTTCAACCACTCATGGAAGATTTAAAAAAGTTGTGGCATGGGAAACAAGTGTACGACGCATACAAGGAGTATTTTCTGCTTAGAGGCATTTTGTTATGGACAATCAGCGATTATCCAGCCTATGGCAATTTGTCAGGCAACATTATCAAGGGTTATAACAGGTGTCCTGTATGCGTTGATAACACAAAAGCTACAAGGCTAGTTAATTGTCGTAAGTGTGTGGTCATGAGGCATCGGAGGTGGCTGCCGCGTCATCATCCATATCGCCGACAGAAACAAGATTTTGATAACACCGTGGAAAAGGAAACTGCTCCAATTCCCCTAACCGGAGAGGAGGTGCTTCAAAGAGTACAACATTTGAAGGGCCATGTCTACGGTAAGACACAAAGCCAACCTCGATTAAAGAAAGGTGATGTTCGACCTATTTGGAAAAAGGTATCTATATTCTTTGAGCTTGAGTACTGGAAGTTTCTACCGATTAGACATGTTCTCGATGTGATGCACATTGAGAAAAATATATGCGAAGCTTTACTTGGCACCATGCTTAATATACCAAAGAAAACAAAAGACAAAGAATCTGTTCGTATTGACATGGCTGAAATGGGAATAAAAACCGAGTTGAGGCCAAAAACTCCAGGGAAAAAGGAGAAGTTACCATTAGCATATTGGAATTTGACCCATTCCGAAAAAAAGGTTGTCTGCTCTTCCTTTCTTAACATGAAGTTGCCTGATGGTTTTTGTTCTAATGTTAGGAGTCTAGTTTCAATGGAAACTCTTAGACTTACTGGAATGAAATCTCATGACTGCCATATGATATTGCATCATTTGCTCCCAATTGCAATTCGATCGTCATTGCAAAAAAGAGTCAGGAACACAATTATCAGGTTCTGCCTCTTCTTTAAGGCAATTTGTAGTAAAGTTATTGAGCCTGATAAGTTGGAGAAAATGCAATCGGAATTGGTAATTACTTTATGCCAGCTTGAAAAATACTTCCCCCTTCCTTGTTTGATCTAATGTTTCATATATCGGTGCATCTTGTACGAGAAGTTGAGCTCTGTGGACCAATTTTCCTTAGGTGGATGTATCCTTTTGAGAGATACATGAAGACATTCAAGGGATATATAAAGAATCGGGCTCGTGCAGAAGGTTGTATTGCGGAGGCCTATATAGCAGAAGAGGCGGTGGAATGTTTGGTGGACCATGACGAAGGAACAACTATCGGGGTACCGAAAACTGGTAGACATACTAAGGATGCCATTTGTAGGCCATTATCGGGTGCAACCGTAATAACCCCGAGTAGGACTGATTTGCACGTAGCACATTTGTGTGTTCTCCAGAATACTAATGCAGTTATACCGTTTTTCAAGTAAGCCATGAATTTAATTTCTTTATTTTCTTTATTTGCATGCATTTCTTATGTCATTTTTAATGACTCCAGGGAACACATGGCATTTTTAATGACCAAATATCCGGAACATGTAAATGATGAAATGTGGCTAAAGAACAAGCAAAATGAGACATTCCCTAAATGGTTTAAACAAAAGGTATTATGTGATTTTAATAATGGTTTTGTGATTTTTTTACAACTCCATAGCTCAGATGAATCATTTTACTACTTGTTTATTTTTTTCAGATTGCTTCAGATTTGGAAGACAAAAAAGAGTTATCAAACGAGATAATATGGATCGCAGACGAACCCAACAAAGATGTTCCTACATTCAGCGGATACAGAATGGATGGGGTTACCTTTAGTACCAGGGATCGTGATGACATGCGTCAGGTTCAGTGCAGTGGTGTGTGTGTAGAAGCCGATACAATGGTTGTGCACGGTAAGGATAAAAACATTGAGCACACATCACATACATATTACGGAGTTATAACAAGTATATGGGAGTTGGACTATAATTACCTTAGGGTCCCTATTTTTCATTGTAAGTGGGTAGATATGAACATAGGCACGAAGGTAGACGACTTGGGATATACATTAGTAAATTTGAATAGGTTGGGCTTTTTAGATGATCCATTTGTATTGGCAAAACATGTTAAACAAGTTTGTTACATTGATGATCCTCTTGATAAATCATGGTCCGTTGTCTTGAAGTTACCGGAGAAAAATTACTATGAAGACAATGAGGCATCTGTAGAAGTAGAACTTGAGAATGACTTCTTTATGCCCAATTTTCCGGATGTTGATGAAGACATGCCTACTAGTTATATTCGAGATGATGTTGATGAACTAATACAACTTTCGTAATGTAATAAATTAATTTGTGACTATAACTCTTGATAGATTGTTGGTTGGTTTGTTCTCTTTTGTTTGGACTTTGTTTGGTTTGTTGGATGCCAATTTGGTAGGTTAGTCATCTTTTAAATATATTTTTTTTTCATGTATAGTTCATTAGACAACAGTTTTAAACAGAAGACACTTGTATGAGTTGAAACACACAATAGGCCAGAACCTGTTGTGTGTTGGATTAAGTTCATACAACACTATGTAAAGCACTTGTGTTAAATATCATTACACAATACCACATTGGAAACCACTTGTCTCATTCTAACAATACTTTTTATGAAGTATTGTCTATGCTTCATTCATATAATATGTCAAAAAAATGTTGTGTGTTGGTTCACTTTCACACAACACTATGGATAACATATTGTATGACTTCTAATTAGACAACAGACCTAAAAACACTTGTCTAAATGCAACAACAGTTTTCCTGTATATTGTGTTGCAGGCATTCACACAACACTTATTTGCTAAGGCTTGTCTAATCTTAAAAATACTTATGCATTTACACAACACCCCTGGTCAAGAAATGCTTGTCTGGTAAGATTTATCACACAACGGTTTTGGCCCATTGTGTGAATGTAGGATTACACAATACTTTTTCGAGTTGGAAAATAACAGTTGTCTGATCATTTCGGGCAACACTTTTTCCCATGGGTGTTGTCTGATACGTGTCGTCTATAGCCAGATTTGTTGTAGTGCTTGTTAACTCTTTGAATTTTAAGAAAACCAACTGGATTTTGTTCCCATATATTATGCATGCCTGGAAAGGGAAAAGAAGTCCAATTTGCCCTTCTCGACCATTTGAATGCATGGTTTTTGAGGCTGAAAATTAGACTAGTACGATCCTTCTTGAGTCCTTGAAAATGGCACTTGTTTCTGGCTTTTCATATGGTCTGTAGAGAAGTAGAGGCAAACATTTCCCAGTACTTTGTTTAGTCCTTTCCTAATTTTGATTTAAATAACTTTTCTAGGTCGAAAACTTCACGTAGAAAGCTACTGAGATTGATGTTTAACCATCTTTCTAGTAAGGACCATACAGTATATGCAAGCTGGCAATAACGAAATAGATGATCCATGTCTTCAGTTGCATTGTTGCACCAAGGGCATATTTGACGGATGATCATGCCTCTGTGCACTAGAAAGCTCCTGTTAGGAATTATCTTGTGTTTGACTTTCCACAAGAAGATTTTTATTGATGGAGGGACCTTGCATTTCCATAGCCATAACCAGTTATCCAAACTGTTTGTGGTGTCTGTCAAAATGTTTTGACCTAATCCAGAATTATAATGTCCCATGTTAACTTTCCAAAGAATGTGATCTTTGCGATGAGAAAGCTGGAAGTGGGCTAGTAACTCAAAGATCTTTATGCTTTCTTCGGTTTCCCATCCTCTTAGAGGTCTTCTCCACAACCTATGATTCTCATGAAATGTAGGCCAGATTGACTTTAGTAATTGAGGCCTCTTTGTAGTTGCTTAGGGCATACAGTCTTGGAAATTTGTCACGTAGTGGCTCTTCTGTCGTCCAATGATCCTCTCAGAATTTTGTCAGTTTGCAATCTCCTATTCTCCATAATAAATCCTGGCTTGTGAATAGCTTGAGGGACGAGTTGGATGCTATAGAAACAATGCTTCCCATCATAGGAGATAAAAACTTCTGGTTAATCATTTGACTGTCCCAATCCCCGTATTTCTGCTGAATTATTCTTTACCAGAATTTTTTTCTGCTTTTCCTCCACCACCATTTTGCTAATCGAGATATGTTTTTATGTTTCAAAGAAGAGATCCCTAGCCCTCCCTCCTTTCTACTCATGCAAAATTTGTCCCAACTTATATCATGCATTTTACGCGCCTGATTTTGCACTCCGTTCCAGAAGAAATCTCTTCTAATTTTTTCAATTCTTTTAATTACTTCGCTGGGAACTTTGTATAGACTAAGCCAATAAATTGGGATAATGTCTAGTACTACTTTAAGCATGACAATTCTTCCTACCATATCAGTGCCAACTTGTTTCCATCCTTGCAATTTATTTTGGAATTTCTGTATTAGTGATAGCCAGAAGTCTACTTTCCTTGGTGATTTTCCAGTTGATGCTCCCAGATACTTAAGCGGCCAAGAATCTACTTTTCATTCAAAGATGTTAGCCCATGAATGCAAGTTTTCATGATTTGCGTTTGAACCATACAAATAACTTTTGCTGTAGTTCATTTGTAGGCCAGACATTAATTCAAAGATTTTCAAAATGGCTTTAATACCTTTAATGGAATGCGAATCATCTATGACAAACAGAATTGTGTCATCTGCGAATTGTAGATGGGAAATAGGATAGTCAGGCTCAAGGAGAATTCCTTCAAAAACTCCCAATTTTGTGGCTTTCTCTAATAACTTGTGTATCATTTCGCCCACCAAATTGAATAGTAATGGCGATAAAGGGTTGCCCTGACGCAGTCCTCGCTCCATTCTGAATTCCTTGTTGGGTAACCCATTGATCAGAATCGAAGGTCTTGCAGAATCAAAGATTGCCTTTAACCAGTTAATCCAAGATTCACTAAAATTCATGCTTTTCAAGACTTTGAATAGGAAATTCCATTTAACTGTATCAAATGCTTTAGCAAAATCAATTTTAAATATCACTCCCTTGCAATTATTCTTCAGAATGTTGTCAGCCACTTTGTTGGTAATAAGAATTCCATCAGAGATGCTCCTTCCTTTGATAAATGACGTTTGATGTTTTGAGACCAGACTGTTCATGCCTTTCCCTAGTCTTGTCGCCATAGTTTTCAGGATTAGCTTCATAGTGAAGTTTATTAAGGTGATTGGTCTGTAATCTCCCAGTGATTGAGGTGACTCTACTTTAGGTATAAGAGTGATGAAGGACGAGTTTAGCCCCCTGGGAAGTACTAGATTATCCTGAAAACCATGCAACATTACCATGAAATCGGTTTTTAGGAAGTGCCAAGCTTCCTTTATGAACCTTCCATTCAAACCATCTGGACCAGGGGCTTTTGAGTGGTTGAGTGACTAGAGAATCTTCAATCTCATCGATGATGAATTTTTTTGCAAGCATGCCACTTTCTCTGTGACTTAGAGAGTTCGGTTGCAAAGTGTCTAAATTGAAGATGTCACCGCTCGATTCTTTCTTCCCAAACAAGTTCCTGTAGTAGTTTAGGAAAATCTCTCCCACTTCTACTGGATCTGAAATCCAGGTACCTTCGTACCAAATTCCGTAGATTGAGTTCTTTCTCCTTTTGAATTGGATGTATTGGTGGAAGAACTTAGAGTTAGTGTTGCCTTCTAGATCCCATTTCAATCTAGCTTTTTGTTTGAGTTCTGAATCCCTTGCCTCATAAGCTTTATGCAACTCCTCCACTACTTGCCATCTGGTTGCTTGTGTTCCAGACCCTTTGTCCAATGTGACCAATTCTTCTTCGAGCAATTTGATATGTTCGATGCTGTCTTGCCTATTTGCTCTGCTCCATTGTTTGATCATGGATTTGACCGTCCTCCATGAACCAAAGTTGCTTGTTTCCTTGACTTTAGTTAAGTTTTCAGAAAGCCATGCTATCAGAGAATCATTTTCTAGCCATGCATTGTATGCTTTGAAAGGAGTTGGACCCCAGTCTTGAGCCTTTGAGTTGAGGGTCAATGGTATATGATCCGAAGATTTTCTGCTTAGACCTTTTAGAGACCAAGAGTTGCTCATGGGCCAATGATCATTTACCAGAGCCCTGTCAATTCTACTTTTCCTCCCCACAGGACCGAACCAGGTGAACTTGTGGCCTTTTAGTGGGATATCCCAAAGGTGGTTATCAACTACAAAGTTATTGAAATCTTTGGTGTCTTTTGCCCTGTAGGTGCAACTAGTCCTTTCAGAGTTATCTCTGATGCAGTTGAAAACACCCATAAAACAGAAGGCTTCACTATGGTAATGTTCTAGTAATACTTTGAATTTCGACCACAATAATTTTTTCCCATTATCATCTAGCGGAGCGTACACGTTGACTAGGTTGAACATGCCTTGATTAGCTATGAATGAGCATATTATCCAAATCCAATTTTTCTCAACTCGATTGTTAAGTATGCTGAATAAGGATTCATCCCAAGATATGAACAATCCTCCTGATAAACCTCTAGCTGGTGATTCCAGCCATCCATGCCCTTTTACCGGCCAAAGTGAATCTTTACAAACATCCGACCATGATGCACATTTAGTTTCCTGTAGGAGCAAAAAATTGGGAACAGAGGCCTAGATAAGTTCTCTAATATTTCTTCGTGTAATGGAGTTGCCAGCTCCTCTAACATTCCAAGAGAGAATTGAAAATTTCCTCCATTAACAACTTGAATTATGTATGTAGATTAGATCTAGTTGACTGAACTCTTATTCAGATAAACTTTTGCTAATTAACTCGGCTTCATGATTTTTGTCAGCTGGATCAATTAATCCCATCAATTCTCCCACCTCCATAATTTTTTTTACCAATTGATTCGTACCTTCAATAGAAAACTTTAGGTTATTGGAGAAAGGTACTAGGGCTAGACTTGAAGGGCCCTTCTGATGAGATTTGCTGCTCTTCTCTCATGGGATGCTCCCCTGTTTTTTTGCCTATTTTTTCCTTCCCTTGATTTCGAAAAAGAAGTTGATTTTAGGGATCTCATGAGGTCTACCTTTCCTTCTTCCCAAATTGATTTTATTCCAGTTAATGTCTATTTCCTCTTTAGGCATCACATCCTTGTCACTTTCTATGCTCCCTACAACGTCTACACTCCGGCCCTTCGTATGATCATCCATGGAGGTGATATTACATTGCTCTTCCTTGGGTTCCCAGTTGCTTCCATTAGCGGGGTAAGGTCTTATATTGTTGACTTCTTCATTTGACTCTGTTTTTGAGTTGGAATCTTCACCTTTTGTCTGTGGGGTACTATGGATATTCCGGGCCTTAGTTTGCCTTGACACTTGCTCTTTTGGAGATTGAATTGGTTCGTCACTTTGTTCTTTCAATCTGTGAGTACACTGACTGATTACTTTGAATCTTGATCGGGTCCTTCCTCACCAGCTCCTGCCTCGGAAGGGGTGTAGCTGTGGTGGGGTGCCTACAAAACAACACCGGAGGGGGGAGGGTTCGGCCCCGAGGTGCCTCCGGTGTGAGAATAAGAGTTGGCTTTGGAAGACTATAATCAAGGAGAGTATCACAAAAGTAATAAATGTGTGTGGGTGTGTAATAGTGTCTAACCCCTAAACCCTCTTTACTAAGGGTATTTATAGCCCTAGGCCTAGGGTTTAGGGGTGGGTTACCTTCACCCCCGACCGTTGGATCTGGGGGACAAGCCGCTGAATATCCGGGATGTAGGACACGTGGCCTAGTCTGGGGTGACCGTTGGCTGGAGTGTGGCCATGTTGTAGCAGACATAGCTTGGCACGTGCCTCCCCTTGTCCTTTAGTGTTGGTCAGCGCCATATGTTGGAATGTCAGCTGAGGTGGGGTGCCACGTATGTTGAGTGTCACCAATCTGGGGTCCCCCAGTCTAGGGTGGGGACCATGCCACGTGGTAGTGGCCCCGGGCCCGGGGTCCACTACTCTGGGCTGGGCCGTTCTTATCCTCATGAGATGATTTGCTTATTGTTTTTGGGCTCCTTTTTGGGCCTTGGCTGTTTATGGCTTATCATTTGCCGCCACTCCCTAATGCGGATTTTCCGGATGGGGGAGTAGTAAGGAGTGTTTTTGCCTTGGAGAGTGGACTTTCTGGATTCTCTGGGGTGCTAGACATATGTCCTCGGGGCTGGACGCTTTGTGGTTCTGTGAGTCCGCGTCTTCTTTGGGGGGGGCTTTTGCCTTGGTTGCCCCCAGTTCCGGGGTGTGCACTGAAGTACGTACGCCCGGGGCTAGTGGTTGGTATTTGAAGGCCTTGTTGCTGCGACTGTCCTTGGTTGCCCCCAGGCCCGGGGTCGGGACTGAAGTGTACATCCCGGGGCTTGTGGCTTTGTATATGTGCGAAAATGCACGTATATGAAGGAATATATATAATATTGTACGTATGCATTTTTGGATTTCGTTTTTTGTTTCTTTTCTCTCTTTTCTTTTTCTTTTTTTTTTTTGAAAAATAACAGCTGTCACCCACTATCCCCGGATTTTGGAGATAGTGGGCCGATCTTTTGGGCCGCCACGTGGTCATGGCGTTTGGAATTCAGGGTTTGCCTATAAATAGTGGCAACCTCTCCCCACTTCGTCTTTTACGAGCTTTTGATTTGCTGCCGTTATTCTGCCTCTCTGAAGATTTGTACTCCGGGCTAAAGGCGCAATTTTGTTCCAAGTGATCTTCGCAACCTTCTCTCCGGACTAACTGTAAGTTTCCTTGCCCCGGTCTTTTAATTCTTGCTTTTATTTCCTCACATCGCCTTGCATCTTGGGTAGATAAATTGACTTAGGTTTTCATTTTTTGTTGGGTAGCCCGGGGTTGTAGCCTTGTATGGTTAAGAGACGTGTCACCGCCAACCGTGTATTGATACCCCTCTCCGAACCCAGCACTTCTCCTAGTAGTGTCAGCTCTTCGAGTAGTAACTTAGAATTAATAGACCTAGATTGGGACCTAATGGGTAAGAAAAAGAGCCGCCTCTCCGTGTTGACGAACATAGCGACCAAGGATATGGGTCCGGGGTATAGCCTTAGTGAGCCGGACGGTAGCTGGGGTCACACCCAATACTATTTTGTGAGGAGGGATCCGGGGATCCCTCAGGCCTATTTCTTCAGGGATCTTAGCGTGGAGTTTTCACAAAATTCGGACGTTGCGCACATGACCAAGTATGATAGGGCCTTTCTCGATTCTAAGTTCGGGCATAGGCCGGGTTCTGGGATGGATGTAGGCCCGTTTCGGGCGGAATATTTGGAGGCTCCGGTTGATTGGGATCCAATATTCCGGGCTACCTTCCACTTGGATGCCGATGTGGAGTGGAGATGGCCGGAGCCCGGGGAGAAGATATACCACAGACCCGAGGGTGGTTGGGTCGGAGTTTGGTTGGAGCACCTGAGGTCGGGGTATGGGCCTAGGTGTCACCAATTCGTAAAATCACTCTGCCTGTTTGAGTATGGGATTCCAATCACCAAGTTGACTCCGAACGCGGTGAAGTGGATTACTTATTTTCTAGGGTGTTGTGAGGCTGCCCAGGTACTGCCTAATTTCAAGCTTTTCCACCATCTCTTCAAGTTGGTGCATTCCAACAATGTGCCCCTGTTTGAGTTTAGGTTCCGGGGTAAGGCATGTGGGTACCCTTCTTCGGCGTCCAAGCCCCTTGGCATGCTGCCTTCCTTGAAGGGCTGGAATGGTGAGTTCGTATTCCTCCGGGGTGTGGATATGCGGTTCATGCCTACCTTCAAGGAGAAGCCCCTGGCTATGAACTTCGAAGTATACGATCTCCAGGACGCGGCAGTGGACCGGGTATACAGCTTCTGCCGGGGGCTTGGGAGGCAGGTGACTAGGGAGGACCTCATGAGTCACCAGTACCTTTACGGGATAGGATGTAAGTCCGGGTTATATTTTACTTGCTTTAATCTTCGTGTGATTATTTGATGCTTTCTCCGGGCTAATGTAACTCTCTTTTCAGGTCTTCCCGGTTATAATCCGGATTTCGAAAGATTCACGAAAATGAACAAGACTAATGAAGCTCTTCACGCTGCATTACTGGGTTTGGGCCATGTCCGGGACAACACCAAAGTCCCCGAAGAGGCCAGTGGCGCTAAGTCTCAGGAGGGAGGTGGTGAGACTAGGGCTCTGGGGGTGGACTCTCTTGAGGCGGGGCTAGATGGGGGATCCTTGGTTCCGAGGAAGAGGCCCCGGTCGGCGGTCCAGCAGGAGAAGTTCGGGACCATGCAATCCGACTGCGAGGTCGAGCATGAGCGCCCTCCGGGCACTTCCTCCGAGCCAGCTGAACTCTTTGGGCCCCACATCCCGGCTCCCCTCACTTCGGAGGAGAGGAACTTCATTGGCTTCCTTGCCGATCTTCCTAGCAAGAAGGAGTGGGAGGCGATGAGCAAAGATTCTCCTATCTCCCTCTTCGAGGACATGATGGGGGTTTATGGCCAGGTAAGCCTTTCGCCGGGCTTTCTTTTGGTTGTTTTACCCTTTTCCCTTGTCTTAGTTATTGTTTACTGAGTGTTAACTTCGTTTTTTCAGCTGGGGGTTCGTATGGCCGGGGTTTGCGCCGCTGCTCGCCGGGAGATGGAAACTGTCAAGGATGCCCAGGAAATGCTACGTTCTGCTACCGAGGCCCGTGTTAGGTCCAAATGTGTTGTAGAGGGGGGGTGAATACAACTTTTCGAATATGAGAAGCAATAAATACGATGCAATAAATGAACACACAGATTCAAGGAATATATGTCTTATATATAACTTGAAAGGGTTGCTACAACATTCATTACAAAGTATAACAGAAGTTGAGAGAGAAGTGAATGATACTAAGCTCTGTGAATGCACTCTCTCTTTTTCTCTTGTGTTTTTCTCTAGAATTGCTCACTTACTAAAACATTACACAAGTACTTCTATTTATACTACATGTAATCTATGTCCTGTAGTCTTCAAAGACTAAGATGTACGTGGCCCAATGATGTCCACATAAATCTTGCCTTATCTTGAAAGCTTGGAAATCTGCCAATCAGAAGATGCCATGTGTCATGTTGAAGCTGCACTCTAAGTAGAACTTCTACTTGAGAATTTCTACTTAGCCATCTCGAAGTTCTAAGTAGAACTTCTACTTAGAAACTTCTACTTGGCCATCTAGAATATTTAGTACTTAGAAAATATTCTGGTCTTCAACTTGAAACTTCAATGCACATCTTGAAATTGTGATATCTTCATGTCTTCTTTATTTTTCACCAAGCTCTTGAATATGGATCTTTATTACTGACATAAACTTGCTATCAATGTCCTGACACTTGATACAACGGTCTGGTTCATAAGTGACTAGTCTTGATAGGGTTTTTGCTTCTTGAATAAATTACCATATCCAATTAGAAATGTGGCTTTCCAATATTTGCTTTCCTTCTTGTTCACTTGAAATCAATTGGTCTTATTGATACTGATAGTTATGATCTTGATCTTTGGCTTTTCAAATCACTGAGGCATGAACAACTTTGACTTGAACTTCTCTCAATGATTTCTTCTTGGATTGATCATAGTTAACATGTTGAATTGTATCAATTACCTTGTCTTCATTTAGTGTTGATTTCTTGTGACCTCTTGTTCTTGATTGTCTTCTGGTTAAGTATCTTTTCCTTTAGTTTGAGTTACGTTAGTTATAGTGTTACAAGTTTACACACTCTGCCTTTCAATCTCCCCCAATTTGATTGTCTAACAATGACATTCAAATTAATGAAGGATAACTCAACTAAACAATGAGACGAGAAAAGATAATTAACATTACAGTCTTGAATAATTTACAATTGAAATTTACATGAAAACAATACAAAGAACTTAAACTAGAAACAGAATTCGAACTTCGAATTAAAGATCATTTGAGTGATTCCTATCACCTGGATTATTTCATATCTTTTAGTCAAACTTGTATCACCTTATTGGATTCACTCTAAGGTGAATTTTCCTCAAGTGAGTTAAAGCAACCGAAAGACATGAAGTTTTTCCAACTTCAAGTTCACACCACTCTGACCTTTAACCCTAATTCCGTTTCCTCTTTCTAGCTTCAGCAGCTTGGTCTCTCTCTTCTTTCTGCCTTTTGCGCTTCTCCTTCTGCTGCTTTTCTTTCTTGTATACTGGATCTTTAAGCTGCTTCCACCTAGCATTCAACAGACTCACAGCTTCCATTTCTAGAGGGTTCTTGGGCTCTGGATAAGGATGTTTGAAAAGCCTTCTGAGTTTGTCCACCTCCTGAGCAGTCCTGATCTTTGGAATATCCTCAAAGTTCTTCATGATGAGTTGAGGTTTCCAGTGAGATTTATCAGATTTAAACTGACAATAGATCATCTTGGGGTAGCCCTTGACACGGTCAGTATTGTGGACACTGGCCGCATCTCGCTCCATTCGCTTCTTTTCCACCACTACTTCAGACAGGTAACTCATGAGTCTCTGCTTTTCTTCAACAAACTTATCTTCCACTTCGCCCCATTTGAATACATATAATACTCTCTCCAGAAATGCAGCATCTTGAGTCCGTAGCAGCCATTGTCTACTCATATGCAAGATTGTTTGATTCTGGTCTGCATCTATGAATACTAAGGCATCAGCTGTATCTTCAACATAAGCATGTATCCAGTATACACTTTCACTTCCTGGAACACCAATAGCCTCCCTTATTTCTCCTTGTTCTAGTGCTCCAGAAGGAAGAGTCAGAGCTTCATCTACATTCTTCATGGCTTGAAGAATATTCCATTTCTTCTCTATCAGCTCCGGCTCAATCTTCACGTCATCAAGAGGGTTTGGAGCAATGACATCACACTTCCACACCTCATTGCTCTTCTTGAATATAACTCTTTCAATGATCTTCAAGGATTTATCTTTAAGCTCAGAAGCGAATCCCTTACTCATCATTTGTCTACAGACAGCTTTGAGAGATTCCACTAAAAACTCCATCAGATCATTTTCCTCCATGCTAACCCTCTTCATCTTTCCATCAACTACCATCCGGACAAAATTTGGATAAGCTGAGAATTTTGGACCCTTGTCCTCTGCTAGCTGCATTAACTGATCCCTGTACAGAATGCTTAGCTCCTCAGATTGAGAGTACTGAATTTTAGTCGCTAGCAAGAACAACTCTGACGCAGATCTTCTCATTATGAATTGATCATCCACATATAAGAAAGATGTTGGGACTCCTTCTACCAAAGACAAGATAACCTGCCACTCCTTAAGATTTGCATTGTATCCAACCCTGACTTTAGAAATTAATCTCTTCAAAGCATTTATATAGTCCCTAGTCATTGGATTCTGCAAATTCAAGTTGTAGAACAGATCATCTGCATCCTTGTTATGAACTCCTTTCGCACAGGGTCCCATCATTATCTTCCTTGCTTCATCCCATTTCTACCCTATCCTTCGTTTGTCCAGATCAACTTGAGGATTAGCTAGCCTTGCAAGCTCATACTCATACTGCTTCCCTTGTAGCTCCACCTTCTGTTCTAGGAACGCAGCATGTTCTTGCATCATCTTCATTTTATGGAACTGAGCTTGTTCCAAGGCTAACTGTTGAGCTTTAAGGGTTTCCTCATCAACAGGAAATTCTTCAGGCAGTCCGGAAGACATCCCAGCACCTCCACCTTGTTCCTTCAAAGATCTTTTTATAGCGTGTGCCAACGGTACGTCTTCCATGTCAGAATCTGAGTCAAGTACCTCCTGTACTGTTTCCTGATGACTCAGATCAACAAATGGTTCATCAACCATTACTGCCTTACCCTTTCTCATCCTTAGAGCCTCTTCATCAACAGACGGCTCAACTTCTGGTTCCTTGACAAGATCAGCGGGTTTTTCAATTTCTTCGATGTGAACTGCCTGCTGTCTCGTCTCCTTTCCACTCTCCCCCTTAGGTGAGTTATCCTGAGCTCCACCTTGGTCTTCAGATCCACCAGCTGCATAGGAACCTCCAAAACCAGAACTAGAGGCTCCCGCTCCACTAGCACCACCTGCACCGGCATCGGGGGGAGGTTGTTGCGACTCGAAACACTACGGGGGCACAAAACTCCTGACTGCGAACATCATTCTACTGATCTCCACAGCCATTGTATGCATTGTAGACTCCAATGCCCCCATCCTCTCATTGAGAGTGCTTCCTAAGACACCACCAGCATGGCCCAAGTCATTTACCTTATTTGTCAAATCATCAAAAGCTATAGCTTGACTTGCCATTCTTGCTGCGTAGTCGTCTAGAGCCCTTTGGTTGTTTCCAACATTCATCCCAAACTACCCCATCGTCTGTCCGAACTGCTTCATCTGATTTTCCATAGAAGTCATACGCGTATCAAGATTTTCAGTGTTAAGGGACGGTGTTTGGTTTAGGTGACCTCGCTCTAATACTCGTTCTGTTGGTATTTGACGCTCGGTTTCGGGCCTTGAAAATGAAGGTCCCTCTCTCCCTAACCTCTCACACACACTCCCTGTCTCACGCTCGTGTATGTCTTCAATGATTGATCCAAATAATGAAGCAGTACCTGCAGAGAATTGATAAGAAATGTTGTTGACAGTTATGGGATCAAATTCTGTTTGTTCCTGAGTTGGAATCTCAGGCTGAGAGGCTGCAAAGTGTCCTTGTACGACATCAGAACCGATCCTCTTTGCAGCATCAGTACGTACCGGTGAAGGTACGGTTGAAGTTCTTAAGACTTCATGTCCTCTTGAAGCAACAGTATCTTCAAGAGGTACATCATCCTCACCAAAATCAAAATCCCTATGTGCAGATTGTTCAAGGGGTGAACCACTCGCGTGAGGTGGAGTGGTTGCATGTGACACTCTAGGGTTTGATTGTGGTTGTGAAGTAGCAGCGTGGAAAAGTTTGGCTTTCTTGCGAATAAGTTGCTGCTCTTCGGGTTCACTCTCCTCATCATCTTGTATATATATACGTGCTGGTTTTCTGACTTCCGTTAACAGGGGTGATAGAGAATAGGAATGTGTATCAGACTCAGAGTCAGAAATATGGCTCTTACCCTGGGATAGATCCTGCGGGTTAGCAGTCTCTTGGGTCGCGGAATCAGAAACATAGGAGGAAGAATGAATAGTATGCAGAGAGAGATTACCTGATTGATTACCTTGTGCATCATCGCTTTCCTCATCAGGAATCTCATCAAATGCCTCAGCATGAACATATGGATTTTGAGCATGTGATGAGACTTGTGATGATGCCTCCAAATTGGTAACTCCTGCATCATATCTAAGCCACATTTGAATATTTTCAAGAGTAGACATTGGTTTACCTTGATG
Organism: Saposhnikovia divaricata; assembly: GCA_036435485.1. Taxonomy (NCBI): domain Eukaryota; kingdom Viridiplantae; phylum Streptophyta; class Magnoliopsida; order Apiales; family Apiaceae; genus Saposhnikovia; species Saposhnikovia divaricata. The sequence goes on along the minus strand of CM071595.1, from coordinate 234,357,718 downwards.
TTTATCCTGATTAGCAATGGTTGAAAGTGACTTAGTGCCCATCCCTAGCGATTCAGATGTGGGGCTTCTGGCAAATCCCTGTCTAATAGCAAGAGCATCCTTCGGTATTAAGTCATTGATCAGCATTTGAAGAAACCGAGGAAACCAGCAGACAACATCATTTGTAGTGAGGTCTCTGCTTGCAAGGGATCCCATTGAGGCCACTATCTCAGAGAGAACTATGCGTCCATAGTTTATATCCAGTTCTCTTGCTAGGGCAACTGCAAAGGTTTGCATTGGAATTGGAATTTGATGAAAGTCTTTTTCGCGTGCCCGAAAACATCTTGTGATGGCCTCGAAAAAGTAATTCCATTCCGCATGGAAGAATTGCTTTTGGATATTTCCCGTGATTGGGCCTTTTGGAGGATAACATCCAATTTCTTCAAAGAATCTAAGGCGTTCTGCAGTAGTAGGTTCTGGATCATAGGCATCTTTAATTGGGAATCCCAGAACTCTGTTGACAATTTCTTCGGTCACCTCATATTCCTGACCCGCTAAGGTAAACCTGAAACCGTAGGGGGTTGATTTACTCCCAAAAGTAACCGCACTAGTCCATAATTGCTGTAAAGCATCATGTACTAGTGTAGGTTTAGCAGTAAAAGCATGGCTAGCTTTGGAATACAAATTGAGAAATCGTATCCAAAACTTAAACCGCGGGAGTTGATCACCAATTTCCGTAGAAATATTATAAAAATTGTTTTTAGCAAGTGAAAATTGGTGAGCCATTTTGATTAAATGTTTTTCTTTAAAAAGATGTGAATTTTTTTTGTTTAATTTTGAAAAACAAATAATTTACGAATTAAATGATGTATCCCTTTTAATTTATCAAAAAGAACAAAAGTCCCTTAGAGAAAATTAAACTACGGGATGAACAATCAAAAACCAATGACCAAATCTGAATATTCAAAGAAGATGAATATTCGTGTGTACCAGTGAAATCGTGTGTGTTTATGAATGGTGAATATGGAATTGCGTTTTATGAACAGTACACAAACACTATATGTTCGTGTGTATGTATATGCGCGTGTATATTGATGAACACAAAACACACCCACACAAAGATTAAGGATAACACAGTCAAGATTTGTCCAAAAATTGGCAGTAATTCGTGATTAGTACGAGTTTAATCACAAAAACACGGGTTAACGGTATGAAGTTATGAAATCGCCTTGTTTTGTGAAGAAGCTGCTGTGAAAATTAGAATTAGGTAAAGTGAATTAGGCATCGAGTTAGAGATGTATATATAGATGAATGTGAAATGACAAAAATGTCCCTGTTAAAAAATGTGAAAAGTACTAAGTCCATACAGGGGACATCTAAGTCGAACTCTATCTCGAACATTTCTATCTCGAACATCTCTATCTCGAACATCAAGTCGAACTTCGAGATAAAGTTCGAGATAGAGGTTAACTCGAACAATTATGCACAACTAAGCACTTTAACCAATTATACAGCAGAAACTATAGGGAAATCCTATCTTGAACATTAATGAATTGTAGTAAACTTGGAAAAATTCCCTTCTAAGAAAGACAAGGAAATTCAAGATACTTTTCGAGTTAGAGTCTATCTCGAACATCAAGGCGAAATTCGAGTTGAGTTTCGAGATAGACTAAGAACTCTATCTCGAACATCAAGTCGAAATTCGAGTTGAGTTTCGAGATAGACTAACTCGAAGTTAATCTCAAATTCTTTCCAAAATACCCCCTTGAAGCAAAAAGTACAGGGTAACTCAAGATATGTTTCGAGTTAGGAGTGTAACTCGAAAAATTCCCTTTAGCTTAACTGAGAATTCTATCTCGAATACCAAGTCGAAATTCGAGTTGAGTTTCGAGATAGACCAAGAACTCTATCTCGAACATCAAGTCGAAATTCGAGTTAAGTTTCGAGATAGACTAACTCGAAGTTAATTCTCAGTTCTTTTCAAAATATTCCCTTAATGGAAACCTCATCTCAACCTTTGAGATAAAATTCGAGATAGACTTTATCTTGAATATTTTGAAGATAGAACTAGGCACACTGGTAACTCGAACTCGAACTCTAAGTCGAATTTCGAGATGAATTTCGAGATAGCCAACTCGAAATTCTTCCCAGACTTAGAATTTTTCAAAAACTTCACTCTGACAGCTTAAGTTGAAATTCAAGTTAAATTTCTAGATGAGTTTCGAGATAGAACCTAACTCGAAATTTTGAAGTTTTTCAATTCTAAGGCCTCTAATTACATGAAAATCAAAGGTAAATTCATCTAAAAATCATGCAATATTTAGAATATTATGAATTTAACTCCCCCTATGATCATGCAATCTAACAAGCATAAATTCACAGATTTGTGCTATAAAAGACACTTAAAACATAATGAATTCATGCAAAAACACACTATATGCAACCTATAACAATCATTGATTAGGCATATTAAAGTCTAAGCACATAATGATTGAGTAGCTTGCATATACAAACATAAACATGGATTTTACAGATAGAGGGCTTTACTAACTTGTGTTAAGCATTCCCAATTCACCAACCAACCTATTGAATGTTACTTCATAAAGAGGTTTGGTGAATATATCTGCAATTTGTTGCATTGTGGGCACAAAATGTAGCTCCACAGTCCCCTCCTCGACATGTTCTCTTATGAAATGATACCTGATGTCAATATGCTTGGTTCTTGAGTGATCTACAGGATTGTTGGTTATGGCAATGGCACTTGTGTTGTCACACATGATTGGAATTTTCTTGTGCTCCATGCCATAATCCTTCAATTGGTTCCTCATCCACAGTATTTGAGCTACACAGCTTCCAGCAGCAATGTACTCAGCTTCAGCAGTAGAAGTAGATACTGTATGTTGCTTTTTACTTTGCCAGGACACCAATCTTCTGCCAAGAAATTGGCAAGCACCAGATGTGCTTTTCCTATCAATCCTTCAACCTGCATAGTCTGAATCCGAATAGCCAATAAGATTAAAACCTGTATCTCTTGGGTACCAAATCCCTAGATTTGGTGTGCCCTTGAGATACCTAAAAATTCTTTTGACGGCTACGAGATGTGATTCTCTAGGATCCGCTTGGAACCTTGCACATAAACAAGTTGCGAACATTATATCGGGTCTACTTGCAGTTAAATAGAGGAGTGAGCCAATCATACCTCGATAGCTTGTGATGTCAACTGATTTACGTGATTTGTCTTCATCAAGCTTCGTGGCTGTTGCCATGGGAGTCTTAGCTGCTGATGCATCTTCTAGATTATACTTCTTGAGTAAATCTCTGACGTACTTGGATTGACAGATAAGGATACCATCTTTTCTCTGACTGATCTGTAATCCAAGGAAGAAGGACAGCTCTCCCATCATGCTCATCTCATATTTTTCCTGCATTAGCTTGGCAAATTTCTCGCACAAGCGCTCATTTGATGACCCAAAAATAATATCGTCCACATATACTTGAACAAGTATTAAGTCATTTCTCACAACTTTATAGAACAATGTTTTATCAATTACTCCCCTAACAAAACCATTTTCAATTAAGAATAAGGATAGGGTTTCATACCATCGCCTTGGGGATTGCCTGAGGCCATAGACAGATTTGAAGAGTAGATACACAAAATCTGCATGTTTTGGATCAACGAAGCCAGACGGCTGTTCCAGATACACTTCTTCTTCTAACTCTCCGTTCAGGAAGGCACTTTTCACGTCCATCTGGAAAACTTTGAAGTTCTTATGTGCTGCAAATGCCAAGAACATCCTGACTGCCTCAAGTCTTGCAACTGGTGCATAGGTTTCATCATAATCAATTCCTTCTCGCTGAGAATAACCTTTTGCAACCAAACGAGCCTTGTTTCGTGTTACAAGTCCGTTTTCATCCAGTTTATTTCTAATTACCCACCTAGCTCCAATTACGGATTTGTTCTTTGGTCGGGGTACCAGTTTCCAAACTTTCTGCCTTTCAAACTGATTGAGTTCCTCTTGCATTGCAATCACCCAATCAACATCGCCACGAGCTTCTTCTATTTCTTTAGGTTCAAGCTTGGATAAGAACCCAGAATATAAGGAGATATTAGCCATGTCAGCTCTTGCAGTTCTTCTAGTAGTCACACCAGCATCTGGATCACCAATAATTAACTCAAACGGATGGTCTCTATTCCATACCCGTTCACCTGGAAATTGTCTAGATGATTCAGCTTGACTTTCTGAGTTGGGGTGCTGACTACTTTGATTATTTTCACTAACTCCTCCTGAGTTAGTGCCAGCTCCTACAGAACTAGAGTCAACTCGACTCGAGCCTTGAACAGTAGTCCTTGAGCTGCTATTTACTCCCCCTGAGTTGTTGCCGGTTGGTACTGAAGAAGTCTCTCCTGATATTGTAGAATTAGCTTGTTCACTAGACTCAGGTTCTTCATGTACGCTTGGAACATTTAATGGAACAACCAACTCAGGTTCATCTTCAAGATCTTCTAAGTCCAGATTCTGAAATTTTAGGGACTCAGGATCACTAGAATCTCTTGAAATTGATGAGAGTTTGGTATCGTCGAATCTGACGTTGTAACTTTCAGTCACTTTTCGATCATTCACCAAGAACACTCTATAAGCTGCCACCACGTCTGTAGAGTAACCAACAAAGATTCCTTCACGAGATTTTGCTGCAAACTTGCCTAGATTTTCATCATCTATAAGCACATAGCATTTTGCTCCGAAGACATGAAAGTATTTGATTGTTGGTCTTCTGTTGTTCATTAGCTCACATGGTGTCTTTTCTTTATCTTTTATGATCAAGGTTCTATTTTGAGTGTAACAAGCGGTACTCACTGCTTCGGCCCAGAAATACAAAGGAAGTTTTGAATCATACAACAAAGTTCTTGCTGCTTCAACCAGAGTTCTATTCTTCCTTTCAACTACTCCATTTTGCTGTGGAGTTCTCGGGGCTGAATACCGACGACGTATTCCTTTAGATACACAGAAGTCATTTAGCACTGCATTTTTGAATTCAGTGCCATTGTCTGATCTAATCGTCTTCACAGTAAGTGTTGAAACATTCTCAATTTGAGTGATGTGATCAATGATTAAGAAAGGTACTTCGTCTTTCGTCATTGCGAACAATACCCATGTATACTTGGAGAAGTCATCCACGATTACTAAAGCATATCTTTTCCTAGACAAAGATAGGACATTCACTGGGCCAAACAAATCCATATGAAGAAGTTGCAGAGGCTCAGTAATACTAGAAATTTCTTTGCTTTTATGCGATGCTCGCTTCGACTTTCCCATTTCACAAGCTTCACAGAGTCCTTTCGGAGCGAACTCCATTTGAGGTAGATCTCTCACCAATTCTCGCCTCGCGAGAGCATTCATCGTTTTGAAGTTTAAGTGAGATAGCTTTTTGTGCCATAACCAGCTTTCATCATCCGAGGCTTTGCTGTAGAAACAGGTGACCTCATCCTGATTTGCTGAATCCATATCTGCAACAAAAAGATCTGCCTTTCGAACTCCTCTCAAAGCTAGTGAGCCTTCCTTGATGTGAGTGATTGAGACACCTTTCTTGTTGAAGACAATTTCGTAACCTTTGTCACAGAATTGACTTATACTCAACAGATTGTGCTTTAGTCCCTCAACATAGGAAATATCTTCAATGATGACATTGCCAGTTTTCAGTTTGCCATATCCCTTAGTCACACCTATGCTGTCATCTCCAAAGGTAACATAAGGGCCAGCCTTCATAACCAACTCTGTAAGCAGGGACTTGTTTCCAGTCATATGCCTCGATGCTCCACTGTCTAGCACCCATATGACTTTATTTCTATTCTGCTTAATGCCCTGCAATGACAGATTGGTTAGACATTCTTCGGAACCCAACTTTGATTGGGCCCGGCTTTTCGATAAGATCGAGAATCAACAGATTTAACAACAGGAGATGCACTTTTCTTCACATTACTAGAGCTTTCGACTATCTCCTTTCCTTTCTCAGACTTGACAGATTTGTCAGTCTTAGGAGAAGGTTTGTCACTCCTAACTTTAGGAGGACTGACAGTCTTGGCTCTACCATACTTTTTCTTGATATTTGAACTAGCAACAATATTTGAGCATGACTGGCTAGATGCATTCATTAAATGCACAAAAGTTTGCGTGATGTTAAAAGTGCATGGCATACAATTAGGTTGACCACACTGTGCATGATTCTGATGCAGATTATTCATTGTATGTGTAGCAGGCATGGCATGTGCAGCAGGAACATTCATGTTAGCTTTGCATGCATAAGAAAGATGTTCAGTAGATTTACAATGATAACATGCTTTCTTTATTCGTTCAGCCTTAACCTCTTTTATGCCTTTCTCTCTCTTTCCTTGTTGCTTAACAGCCTTAGCTCCTAATCCTAGTCTAGATTCATCTCTAGGGAAATTGATTTTCACTTGTTTGATAGGAGTTATAGGTTGTTCTTTCTGGCGATCTTCCATCTCAATCTCATATCTAGCTATCAATTCAGTCTCTTCTTCTTCTATTCTAGGAACAAGATGTTTGTAGATAGGTTTGACAGTCGATTTAAGGTCACTGGAACTAGGGTCAATAGGTCTCTTTCCTTCTTTCTTAGGAAGGTCAGAATAATCAAGTCCTATACCTACTCCAGTTATTTTCTTAAATGTGTCATTATCTACATACACTTTACTAGCCGCTAGTTTGTAAGCTTCGCATTTTGTTTCTAACTCAGCTAGATTGTTCCTAAGACATGCTTCTACTTCTTCCTTAAGGACGAGCTTGTGTTCCAGAGATTTAATAAAGTCTCTTAGAGAAGTATCTACAGTGCAAGCAGCCTCTAGCTCTTCCACTTTTGCCTCAAGCATTCTGTATTTGGCAACAAGTGTTTTCTGTTTCTTTTGAGAAGAGTCTAGGCTTTTGCACAACATATAGATCTCTTCACTAAGAGCCCCGTTCTGTTCTTTATAATCATCAATAGACATTTCTACTTTAAGAGTCAGAACTGGTACCTCTGGTTCCTCTGATGTCTCAGCCATGAGGGCAAAGTTTGCTACATGAGTAACATCTTCCTCATCTGAATCATCCCAAGCTCTTCCTTCTGTAACCAATAAAGCTCGTTTTCCATGTCTTTCCTTCAACAGTGCTTCATAGTTGCTTTTGAGAGCTTCAAATGTCTCTTTTGGATAAGTTTGTTTAGGCTTTTTGCAGTCCGAGGCAAAGTGTCCAGCTTCACCACAATTATAGCATTTGAACTTCATTTTGAAATCCAAAGGAGATTTGTAGCTGGTATTCTTGCCTTTTCCTTTGTAGCCTGACGAACTACCACCACCCTTAGCAGCCCGATAATAAGATGAAGATTTTCTCTGTGGTCGGTTGCTCTTTCTAAATCTCATGTTGCTGAACTTCCTTGCCATGTATGCCACGACACTATCGTCCATGTTGTCCAGCTCTTCTTGGGTGTAGTAGTCATCATCACTGTCAGATGCGCACTCGTCATCATTATCAACTTGATGTGGTGCAAGTGATGATTTAGGCTTTGCTGCAACCATTGCCTTCTTAGACTCTTCCACATCAGCAACTAATCCTGATGCACTTTCTTTTCCCTTTGAATCATTGTCCCATGCTTGATCTTGAAGTGTTTCCAGCTCATAGGTCTTTAATATTCCATAATATTCTTCCAGAGAAGTTGTATGCAAATCTTTGGTTTCTCTTATTGCGTAGACCCTATGTTCAATGCTTTTTGGCTGGTTCCTCAGATATCTCGTATTAGTCTCAACCATGGGGAGAGTTACACCTCTCAGATTCAAGTCCAATACCAACTGACTGAATCGTAGGTAGACATCTGTTATGCCTTCTCCTTTCCTTATTCTAAAGGTGTCATACTCCATCTTGAGTATGAGTGTTTTTTTGCTTCTGACCTCTGCAGATCCTTCCATGACAACTTCTATCTTGTCCCAAATCTTCTTTGCTGTAGTCAGACCTTTGACTATGTTGAACATTTCATGATCAAGAGATTCCATCAAGGTTTGTCGAACGGCAGTATCACAAGCTATTTGTTCCTTATCAGCATCCGAAAACTCCGAGACCTTTTTAGGCTCAGACCGAGGTGGTATAACCACTCCTCCTTCCGTATGTGAAGGAATAACTACTATTGGGACAAATTTACCCTTGTCAAGGACTTCCAGATATTCAGGGTTAACAGTCTCTAGATATAGTCTCATTCTGAAAACCCATTCTTCATAGTGATCTTTGTTGAACATTGGGATCTTGAATGCATTTTTAGGAGCCATCTCAATTCTGGTCACTAAAAGTTTCTAAGTACCCAAGACTAGGCTATGTAGAATATTTATGTAGAACTTTTGCCTAAGTCGAAATTTCTCTAAGTATAAATTTTGCTCAAGTCGAAATCACCAAGTAGAAATTGTCCAAGTCGAAATTTTATGTAGAAATTCTCAAGTAGAAATTCTATGTAGAACTTTTGTCCTTAGAATGATTTTTTTTGCAGATTACTTTAATATTGAATAAACAATATTATCTCTTTAACACCTTTTGACTTTGAATGCTTTACTCACCTAACCCACCTAACCCACATGCTAGGTACTGAGTATGTCTATATACTTTCGGCCGAATAAAGCAAATTAAAAAATCCAAAACCACCTTTTTTATTCTTTTACTTTTGAAAAGGAGATCAAAAAGTTGTTGGGTTGTCTTCTTTGATAAGAACAGATGATGAACACTCAAGAACACCAAATATGAACGAACCCAGATAAATTCACAAAAATTAGTTAAAATACACCCAAGCTAAATAATCACACCTGGAGTATTTAAATAATTTTTCAGATGAGTTTTCACTACCAACGAATTAAAACACACTTTTCGAGAAAATGAAAAGTAGATCTGAAAAATGAAAACTCACGATTCTTCTACTCAACACAAGGATCTATGTTTTGTATGTTAAACATATAGCTCTGATACCAATTGTTAGGTCCAAATGTGTTGTAGAGGGGGGGTGAATACAACTTTTCGAATATGAGAAGCAATAAATACGATGCAATAAATGAACACACAGATTCAAGGAATATATGTCTTATATATAACTTGAAAGGGTTGCTACAACATTCATTACAAAGTATAACAGAAGTTGAGAGAGAAGTGAATGATACTAAGCTCTGTGAATGCACTCTCTCTTTTTCTCTTGTGTTTTTCTCTAGAATTGCTCACTTACTAAAACATTACACAAGTACTTCTATTTATACTACATGTAATCTATGTCCTGTAGTCTTCAAAGACTAAGATGTACGTGGCCCAATGATGTCCACATAAATCTTGCCTTATCTTGAAAGCTTGGAAATCTGCCAATCAGAAGATGCCATGTGTCATGTTGAAGCTGCACTCTAAGTAGAACTTCTACTTGAGAATTTCTACTTAGCCATCTCGAAGTTCTAAGTAGAACTTCTACTTAGAAACTTCTACTTGGCCATCTAGAATATTTAGTACTTAGAAAATATTCTGGTCTTCAACTTGAAACTTCAATGCACATCTTGAACTTGTGATATCTTCATGTCTTCTTTATTCTTCACCAAGCTCTTGAATATGGATCTTTATTACTGACATAAACTTGGTATCAATGTCATGACACTTGATACAACGGTCTGGTTCATAAGTGACTAGTCTTGATAGGGTTTTTGCTTCTTGAATAAATTACCATATCCAATTAGAAATGTGGCTTTCCAATATTTGCTTTCATTCTTGTTCACTTGAAATCAATTGGTCTTATTGATACTGATAGTTATGATCTTGATCTTTGGCTTTTCAAATCACTGAGGCATGAACAACTTTGACTTGAACTTCTCTCAATGATTTCTTCTTGGATTGATCATAGTTAACATGTTGAATTGTATCAATTACCTTGTCTTCATTTAGTGTTGATTTCTTGTGACCTCTTGTTCTTGATTGTCTTCTGGTTAAGTATCTTTTCCTTTAGTTTGAGTTACGTTAGTTATAGTGTTACAAGTTTACACACTCTGCCTTTCAGCCCGGGAGGAGCATGACCGGGCATTGGCCACTGCGAAGAAGGAGCTCGAGGACCTTAAGGAGTCAACTGAGGCCCGGGTAACTAAATTCAAAGATGCGGCCCGGACTATTGCTGATGAGCGGGACTCGGTCCGGAACAAGTATAGGGATGCTAAGGAGGAAATCAAAAAACTTCGGGAGGAGCTAAAGGGAAAGAAGCCCGAGGAACAGGTGATCTCCGAGTTTCGGGATTCGGACGTCTATGCCACTGAACTTGCAACTGCCGCCGCGGCGAAGATTCGTCGGTGCTGGTTAGCTGCGGAGAAGTTGTGTAAGACTACTCCGGAGTCTGCAGATTGGGAGAGCTTCGTTGCCGCCTATATGGATGCCGAAGCCAAACTGGCCAAGGGCGAGGGTGAGCCAACTCCCTATGCCGCTCCCCGCTCCTCCCCTCCTCCAGAAGCTTAAATGTTATCCTTGGCTGTGTCCAAAATCCGGGCTGTGCCCATGTAACTTTTATTTTGTACTCCTCGAACCTTATTGTGTAATTTCGAATTCTGCTGTTGTATAACTTTCAAGTGTCAGGTGTTTCGGGCTGTCGGTCAGCCCGGCCTGTCTGTTGTTTTTTTATATCTATTTTGCTTCGCAATTTTTACCTTGTTCTTTTGTTGGTTGTTAGGCTTGTATTGCCCCCCACTCCTTAATTCGGGTATCCCGGATTGGGGAGTGATGGTTTTTCCAAGTAGGAATTTGAATGCTTTGGCTTCCCGGGCCGAAGCATTGCTAAGGTCCCGCGCTGTGGCCTACTTGGAAAGGATGAAAACTTTTCCAAGTAGGAATTTGGATGCCTATGGCTTCCCGGGCCGAAACATTGCTAAGGTCCCGGGCTTTGGCCTACTTGGAAAGGATGAAAACTTTTCCAAGTAGGAATTTGGATGCCTATGGCTTCCCGGGCCGAAGCATTGCTAAGGTCCCGGGCTGTGGCCTACTTGGAAAGGATGAAAACTTTTCCAAGTAGGAATTTGGATGCCTATGGCTTCCCGGGCCGAAGCATTGCTAAGGTCCCGGGCTTTGGCCTACTTGGAAAGGATGAAAACTTTTCCAAGTAGGAATTTGGATGCCCATGGCTTCCCGGGCCTAAGCATTGCTAAGGTCCCGGGCTTTGGCCTACTTGGAAAGGACGAAAACTTTTCCAAGTAGGAATTTGGATGCCTATGGCTTCCCGGGCCGAAGCAGTGCTAAGGTCCCGGGCTTTAGCCTACTAGGAAAGGATGAAAACTTTTCCAAGTAGGAATTTGGATAATAATTGTAAGATTGAAATGGCAAGTAGGAAATAGAGCTCTTTTTCATTTAACAGAACGGTTACATGATTCCAAAGTACAATTCCCAAAAAACGCCCGTATATGAGCTGAAACTATTTTCCTTTACTGGTAGTACTTTCTTAGTCTGAGGCCGTGCCAGGTGTTGGGGACTTCAGTGTTGTCCATGTGACTGAGCTTGTAGGTTCCGGGGCGGAGTACCTCTTTAACTCTGTAGGGACTTCCCACTTAGGCATAAGCTTTCCTGTATTAGTGGGGTCTGAAGCCTCGGTATCCCGGAGTACTAGGTCCCCGATTTGGAAGTTTTTGACCCTTGACCTCTTTCCGAAGTATTCTCTTGTTTTTTCTTTATACTTCTCCATTCTCTGTACTGCTTTATCCCGGACCTCATCAACTAGCTCTAGATTAACTCGTAGCCCTTCTTCATTTGCAATTTCATCAAAGTTGATTACCCTGTGGGAAGGAGAACCCACTTCAATTGGCAACATTGCTTCTGTTCCATAGGCTAGCTTGAACGGAGTTTCCCCTGTCCCGGACCGTGGGCTAGTTCTGTATGCCCATAACACATGTGGCAGCTCTTCGGGCCATTTGTTCTTGCTTTCCTTCAGCCTTTTCTCAATTCCTCTTAGCAGGATTCTGTTTGTCACTTCCACTTGCCCGTTGCCCTGGGGGTAGGCTACTAAAGATTTCTTGTGCTTGATTCCCCTTTCCTTTAAATAGTTTTCAAAATCTGAGCCAATGAATTGGGGACCATTATCTGAGACCAGGACCCTGGGTAGGCCGAACCGCATTAATATGTTGTCCATGAATTTGATGCAGTCTTGTTGATTTATGGTCCTCATTGCCTTTGCTTCGGCCCACTTAGTCATGTAGTCAATGGCTACAAGGAGGTACCTCAAATCGCCCTTGGCCCGGGGGAAGGGCCCTACTATGTCGATTCCCCATACAGCAAAGGGGATAGGGGATAAGACTGAAGATGGCAGAACCGGGCTTTGTCTTGGTACATTGCTGAACAATTGGCAGTTTCTACACTTCTTGACGAATTCTACTGCATCTGAGTGGATTGTTGGCCAGTAGTAACCTTGCCTTATGATTTTGTATGCAAGGGACTTTGCGGACATATGATCCCCACAAATCCCTTCATGTACCTCTTGTAAACAGTAGTTGGCTTCCTCCGGACCTACACACTTCAGTGTTGGAGATGAGAAGGTTCGGTGATAGAGTTGGTTTTCTTCTATGAAGTATTTCGAAGCCTTGTTTTTCAATCTTCTGGATTCCTTCTTATCTTCGGGCAACTCTCGTTTCTCTAAGTAGAGGATGAAAGGGGTCATCCAGCTCGGGGTTTCCTCTATCTCGGTTACCTCTTTTTGGTCAATGGCCGGGGTTCCCAATTCTTCAAAGTAGACCGAGCTGTCTAGTTCGGCTGAGTTCTGAACCAGCTTGGATAATTCATCAGCTTCGGAGTTTTCTTCCCTGTTGATTTGGCTGATTTGATACTCCGGAATGGTGGCTAGGTAACTTTTGACAAGGGCTTGGTATTGGGCCAGTTTTTGATCTTTGGCTAGGTATTCTCCTTTGGTTTGCCGCACCACGATTTGGGAGTCACTGTAGATGTTCAGGCTGTTGATTCTCAAAGTTCGTGCTAACCTTAGCCCGGCTAGAAGAGCTTCATATTCGGCTTGGTTGTTTGTTGTTGGGAATTTGAATGTTATGGCTTGTTTGATTTGGAAGTCTTCCGGGCTTTTCATGATTATTCCTGCTCCGGACCTATCAGCTGTTGAGGATCCGTCCACGTGGAGAGTCCATGACCCCGGGGCTTGGTCCGGGTTTACCATATGTTCAGCTACTGTGGTAGCTTGCTGTGGTTCCGGGAAGGAGCATTCAACTATGAAATCTGCCAGAGCCTGTGCCTTGATGGCTGTCCGGGGCACAAACGTCAAGTGGAATTGGCTTAACTCAATCGCCCAATTTATTAATCTTCCGGATGCATCTGGCTTGTGGATTATTCGCCTTAACGGCTCGTCTGTTGTCAACTTGATCTCTCTGCCTTGGAAATAGTGTCTGAGTTTCCTTGAGGCCGTGACCAAGGCAAAGGCAAACTTTTCCAGATTGGGGTACCTGGTTTCTGCATCTTTTAGGACTTGGCTGATGTAGTACACCGGCCGTTGGTTTCCCTCGACTACCCGGACTAGGGCCGCGGCCACGGACAGGGGCCCGGCGGAGAGGTATAGATGTAGGGGTTCCCCGGGCTCCGACTTTGTTAAAAGGGGTTGAGATGAGAGATATTGCTTGATAGTTTCAAGGGCTTGCTGGCAGTCAGGGCTCCAGGTGATTTCTTTTTTGTTGCTTGCCCCCCTGAGCAAAGTGAAGAAGGGTAAGCACTTTTCTGCCAATTTGGGTATGAATCTTCTTAGGGCTGCCAATGATCCGGCTAACTTCTGAATTTCTTTATGAGTCCGGGGTGATTGCATATCCAAGATGGCTTTTATCTTCTCCGGATTAGCCTCAATCCCTCTCTGGCTGATCATGAAGCCTAGAAATTTTCATGCTGTCACCCCAAAGGTGCATTTCTCCGGGTTCAACTTCATCTCATTTTTTCTAAGGTTTTCAAAACATTCCCGCAGGTCAGGGACATGTCTCCTGACTGTTTCAGACTTGGCAATGATATCATCGACATAGGACTCCAGATTCCGGCCAATTTGGTCCTTGAAGACTTCGACCATGGCTCTTTGGTATGTAGCCCCGGCATTCCGAAGTCCGAAGGGCATGAACTTGTAAGCATAGACAGCTCTATGAGTGATAAATGCGGTTTTGGCAATATCTGCCGGGTTCATCTTGATTTGGTTATATCCGGAGAAGGCATCCGTAAAGCTAAGCATCACATGTCCGGAAGTGGCATCGATGAGTTGGTCTATACTTGGTAGTGGATATGGATCTTTGGGGCAGGCTTCATTTAGATCCGTGTAATCAACACACATCCTCCATTTCCCACTAGGTTTTTTAACTAGAACTACATTGGCTAGCCACTCCGGGTACTTGACCTCGCAGATGATATCTGCCTTGAGTAGTTTGTCAACTTCCTCGTCTATGGCTTTTTGCCTCTCCGGGGCGAAGTTCCTTCTTTTCTGTTTCACAGGTTTTCTCCGGGGATCAATATCTAGGCTATGCATGACGAGGGATTCCCGGAGCCCGGGCATATCAGATGGGCTCCAAGCAAAAACTTCAGCATATTCCAGGAGTAGTTGGATTAATTCTTGTCTGAAGGCAGTTTCTAGACCAGCTCCGATCTTGATTTTCCTTTCTGAGTTTCCCGGTATGAGTTCGATTGTTTCGGTTTCCACCGCAGGTTCTACCTTGGCTTGGTCTAGCAGTAGGGATGATTTTTGTGCTCGGGCCTGGGAATTGAAGGTCTGGTATTCCCGGGCCTCCGCCATACCTGATCCCTGGGACAGGGATCCGGAGATTTCGATGTTTTGTACCTCTTTCCCGGGGTTCTCGTAAGTTGAAACTCTGTGCTTCTTTCTGCTTAGATTCTTGTGGTAGGAGGAAGCTTTCCTCTTATTCTCCGGGTCGGTCTCCGCCATGACTAAGGCTTGGCCATAGCATCGGCTGGCTGTTTCTGTGTCGCCCTTTACCTCTCCGACCCCGGAGGGTGTGGGAAGTTTGAGCTTGAGATGTGGGGTTGAGGTTACGGCTCGGAGCTTGGTCAGGGCTGGGCGCCCCAGGATTACATTGTAGGAGGAAGGACTATTGATCACATAGAATTTGACCATATGAGCTATCTGTTTCGGGGCGGTACCGAATTGGACATGCAAGTAAAGGGTTCCTTGAATAGGGACCAAGTTGTGGCCGAAGCCATATAGTGGGTCTTCCCGGCACTCATTCATTCTGATGCTTCCAAGTTGCATCCTGTCCATGGTATGTTTGAACAGTATGTTGACAGAGGAGCAGTTGTCAACAAGAATTCTCTTTACCTCATTTTCGGCGATGTCTAGGGTCACGACTAGGGCTTCATTGTGGTTAGGATCTACTCCCTCAAAATCGGCATTACTGAAAGATATGACTTGCTCTGGGGCCGAGTTTATCATCATTACCTCGTCTCCGGAGTCCGGGCTTCCCGGAGGGGAATTGGATCCTCCCAGAACCACGTGCACCACATTCTTGGTCTTCTGGGCCCCGGGTCCCTCTCCCCTTTCCGTGGCTCTCCGAGCTAGATATTGGCCCATATTTCCTTTCTTGACTTGGTCTTCGATGAAGAACTTAAGGGAGACACAGCTTTACGTCTCGTGGCCATGGGTTGCATGGTAATCGCAGTGTTTGTCACGGGGCCTATTCTCCGGGGCCGATACCAAGGGTTTGGGAGGATAAAAGAAGGGTTTGCTCCGGACTTCTTTTAGTATATCGGCGCGTGGCCGGTTCAAAGGTGTCCATTCTGGTTCCGGCCTTGGTTCGGCTCTCCCCGGTCTCGGGGGTCTGGCTTCGGACTTGGCCCTGGAGGAGTGGCCTTTGTCCGGGACCGTCAGTTGATGACTTGGGATATAGTTGTACTGTTTGTTGGGCTTAAACTTCTTATCGGAGTTGTGATCATTTCTAGAGCGATCATCTTTACTTCTTCCCGAGGAGGTGCCCTGCCTGGTCATCCTCATTGCTTGTAGGATATCGGTTTCTTTGATGAACTTGGCGGCCATAGAATAGGCTGCAGCCAGGCTTTGGGGTTCTTTGTTCACCAATTCAATAACATAGCGCTCGCTGCGCTCCGGGTCTAGGTTCTTCCGGAATATGCTCAAGGCTTCTCTTTCGTCCAGGTTCGTGACTTGGTTTATGGCTTCTTGGAACCGTTTCATAAATGCCGCAAGTGTTTCGTTGTCATATTGCCTGATTGTTTCAAGGTGGCACATGTGATACTCCGGGGGTTTGTTGGCTCGGAACCTCCGGAGAAAGGCTTCCCTGAACTCCTTCCAGCTGTGTACGCTTCGGGAAGGGATCCGGCTGAACCATCTCTGAGCTGCTCCCTTTAGTGTGGAAGCAAAGAACCTGCACTTGGTTAGGTCATTGTAGAAGTATATCTGGGCTATTTGCTCAAGGTAGTTAAGGTGTTCTTCTGGGTCCTCCAGCCCATTAAAGGAGTCAAAGTTGTAGTGCTTGAGGTTCTTTTGCCGGGGTATGGCTTCAAGGGAATGGCTGAAAGGGGTAAGTGTGTCTTGGATCTCAAACCCGGAGTCACTGTTGACTTTCCTTTGTAGCTCATGGATCATTTGTACCAGGTTGTTTGGATTTTCTTCATCATCTTAGATAATCTCCGGGCTTACCTCTCTCCGGGTTCTTTTGGTTTAGACTTTTTCATCCTTTCTTCCTCCTCTTGGAGCCTCTTCTGGATTCTGAGCTCCAACTTAGCCTGTTCCTCCTGCCTTATTCTTTCCCGGAGCATTTCTAGTCTCTTGACTTTATCGGCTTCGTCATTTTTGTCCCTACTCTGAACCTCCTAGTCCTTTCTGTTTCCCATGCCCCGGTTCCAAGGCGGTCAAAGACCGAGGCCCGGGAATGATGGGAATGGGCTGATTCCCCGGAATTTTCCGCTTGCTCAGGTTTAGGTTCCGGGAGGGGACGGTTCCTATAGTTTCGGATTGCCTGGGCTAGCTCCTCGGGTGTTAGATTTTCCATTTGTGCGGAGTCCAGGGGCACATCTGTATACTTGTAACGGTTCACCTCAACAGTTACCCGAGCGTCGTTTGGCCCAATTCCGAGCCTCTCCTGGATTGGGATCTGGACAGGTGGGGCTTGCTCCGGGATAGTTATTAGGGGTTCGTCTCTAGTTGCACTGAGTGCCTGGCGCTGGGCAGAGGTAGTTTTCCGGGGCATGGTTGTGGTTCTGAGCGGCTCAGACTTCTTTGTGCTGTCTGTTTAGTTCGGGGTTCTTCGGTTCGGAGGTTCAGCCCCTCCTTCTAGCGCCAATGATAACTCTGAATCTTGATCGGGTCCTTCCTCACCAACTCCTGCCTCGGAAGGGGTGTAGCTGTGGTGGGGTGCCTACAAAACAACACCGGAGGGGGGGGGTTCGGCCCCGAGGTGCCTCCGGCGTGAGAATAAGAGTTGGCTTTGGAAGACTATAATCAAGGAGAGTATCACAAAAGTAATAAATGTGTGTGGGTGTGTAATAGTGTCTAACCCCTAAACCCTCTTTACTAGGGGTATTTATAGCCCTAGGCCTAGGGTTTAGGGGTGGGTTACCTTCACCCCCGACCGTTGGATCTGGGGGACAAGCCGCTGAATATCCGGGATGTAGGACACGTGGCCTAGTCTGGGGTGACCGTTGGCTGGAGTGTGGCCATGTTGTTGCAGACATAGCTTGGAACGTGCCTCCCCTTGTCCTTTAGTGTTGGTCAGCGCCATATGTAGGAATGTCAGCTGAGGTGGGGTGCCACGTATGTTGAGTGTCACCAATCTGGGGTCCCCCAGTCTGGGGTGGGGACCATGCCACGTGGTAGTGGCCCCGGGCCCGGGGTCCACTACTCTGGGCTGGGCCATTCTTATCCTCATGAGATGATTTGCTTATTGTTTTTGGGCTCCTTGTTGGGCCTTGGCTGTTTATGGCTTATCACTGACTGGAATGAATCGATGGTTCAGGGACCTCATTGACAATCACCCAGTAGCCCTCATCTCCGAATATCACTTTCAATGTTTCTTTTATTTTCTTAATAGAGCAAGTATTAACATAGAGTAGTGGAGTTGTAAGCATCCCTTCACTAGAGTCACTACACCATAAAAGGCCTACGGCAACGCCCAAAAATTGTTGCTGTAGGCCCAAAATATGTTGCTGTAGGCCCAAAAAACCCCAAATGCAACATTTTTGCTGATGTTGCTATTTTTATCGTTGCCTTTGGAGTCAACGGCAACATTCTTATTCTCTATGGCAACATCAATTTTAATGTTGGAATAGACTTGTTATAGCAACATTATTATTAGTCTTTAGCAACGTAATATTATGTTGCATTTGTGTAATATTTTTTTTAAAAAATAGTGGGTCCCACCAATGGGGCCCACTTTTTGGACCCGCTGTTGGGACCCATCAGGGGGCCCACTTCAATGCCAACACAAAAATTTGCCTATAGCAACATTTTTTCACAATAATTTTCCTTTTTGCCAACACTTTATAACATGAATGGCAACACTTTTCTATTTCAAACAAAAAATCATATATATAGAAATATGCATTCCGTAGATAACCAAATCAACACAACCAACTTTACAATCATAATAATCCATACCATATTCAATACAATCACAACAACCAAAATTTAGAGCAAAAGACATAAGAGCTGGTGCCATAAGTACATAAACTACAATCTACTAAGTACATAAGACTAACATAACAACAACAATAGATGGTCTAAAACATAAACATATGCTATGACTAAATTAAGAGTTTGTGCCACTAGTCATTGGAGTACCATCTTCATTGTCACTCGAGATAGTGTAGCAACAAGTCCACTGATCATAAAAGCTGCAGCAATGCCTATGCTATGCTTATTGCTCGATCTGTGAAATAAATTAATAAGAAGCATGTTATAAACGCAAATGTATTAAGAATTATATAATTTCCAGCATAGTGAATAACAGAATGACCCAAATGTATTAATATAATTGAGCATGTAACACTGATCCACCTAGTTAAGAAATTGTGCAAAGGTACTCTGGCATTTCAACTGCTTAATAGATATGCATATATCAAAACCTTATTAAATTCAGGTCATGATGCATATATCAACCTTATTAAATAACAACATTTTTCAACTCAATCTAAATTAAGAGGTTAACCTGAACAAGAAGTAAATCTGAACTCGCATTTACAGGAAAGAAATGAGATCGCGGAACATTACTCCCAATAGCTTGATTGAAAAACTTGTTCTCGTAAAATTAAAACATGAAAGATCCTGAACAATTATGGCCAAGTCAATTTAGTATAGGACTACATGTCACCACTCTTCAACAATCTACAAGAACCGACCTGCCATAATTTCAACAACTTGTGAGATGACAATTTAAAGGACAGAGTGTCTAATTTTTCAAGCAGCAAGTTCACAAAATGATCAGGGAAAAAATCGGGTCAGCTGACACTACAACTTTGGAACTTATACATTTCAGAATAATGAAAAATATGTCGACGGAAGGACAGTATGAACACACAAGAAATACCTGCAGCTGAAATCAAGTTGGGTGTAGCTAAAGCATCTTGCAAGATAGGTTTCTGCAACATATCCGTTCTAGAAAATACAATAACACTCATATTTTGCATTTCCTGCCTCGTTGATACTTCTCGAGGCTTAAAGCCAAAAACTAACGTCCATGCTTGATAAAGTTCAGAAATAGCAGGTATAACTAGTTTCTCAACATTCAGAGAGCAAAGAGCTTGGATATAGATTGACAGATAGTCACATCAAACAACAAACAGCATAGTTATTGACTGATTTCTAGATGCAAGAGAAAGTAAAGGTAGGCAATTTACATAGCAATGTTCAGTGAAACAAAGATACAACAGTATGGTTCATGCTTGACATTCAATACTTAAAAGACTCTTTAGAAGTTAAAAGCATTACTATCACAAGCAGTTCTCAGCCGTTTTGGACAAATTTGCAAGCATTTCTTGGCCATATACAGCAAATTTAAGATGTTACCCTGATATAGCATTAGGTGACTACAACCCTGTCAAGTATGCAGGTTGCCTAAAGAAATTAATATACAACCATAGTCCATACTTGTTGTAGCCTCAAGGTTAGAGTCAAAGGATTAACTTGAGGGCAACATGACATGCAATACTGCCAATTCTCGTGCAAATCCATCATGTTGCTGAATCAGTATTGACTTTGAACAGAGATGTTAACAGATTTTATAATATAGAAAAGGAAAGCCTGTCTTGAAATCATATAATAACTAATATGTTCTAAAAAAGGTTCATAACATTTCATGGTATATGTTAATAATAACTACATGCATCGTAATATAAGTATTTCTTTATTAATACCCACACTGTTCCTTTGGGACCTAAGATGCAAGCAGAAGGTAAAGTCTCCAAAAACAATATGGCATACAAAAAATTGCCAGTGATTATGGAAATTTACATAAATAGCTCAACTTACCATTTCGACTGGATATAGAAGTCGATGCCACATCCCTTGACGCCTATACATATGGCGAGTCCCAATGAATGGTATCTCCGCCAATAAGCTCCCATGGATCCTATTAGAAAACGGAAAAGCATTTAAGACATTACATTCATTGACAGCTATGTAATCATTCTCATATTAATGCAAGCAATATGTTAATTATTTAAAGGCAGTATATCGGAATTGAAATAACCTTGTACATGCTGCGGCTATCATATCATCACCCTTCTCCAGAATAATGGTAAAGAACCCATTGAAATTCAGACAAACGAAATTTGACCTGAGAATATGCAAAATTATAGTGATGCCAAATATGTGATAAACAAAATATAGATAATAGGCTGAAGATTTTATGTGTAATTTAGATAATAGTTCAATTTTCACATAGTAATTTCGTTTTCTGGTGCAATCACTACAAGAAATTTGGCCAATTATGACGGCCAACTTGTGACGGAAACAATTTTCGCGCCCAACTTACGACGGAATCCCAAATCTGTCGTAACTTTCGCGCCAAACTTGTGACGAAAATGAAATTCGTCGCAAGATAATTATTTTATTAATAAAATTTAGCTCCAAAAAATTAAAATTTAATTGAAAAATAATTGCAGTGAACTTACGACGAATTATCCGTCGTAAATTCATTTTAGCAGTGAACTTACGACGAAATTTCCGTCGTAAATTTCGTTATTTTAATAAAATTTAATTGTAAAAAAACACTTTTTCTCATTGCGAAACAACGTCTTTTTGTAGTGAACTTATGACAGAATCTCCGTCATAAATAAACTTACGACGAAATTTTCGTCCGTCATAAATTTTTTTATTATAATTAAATTTAATTAAAAAATGAATTAATTTTTCTGATGACAAAACAACGATGTTTAGTAATGAACTTACGACGAAAATTCCGTCGTAAATTTATTAATTGTAATTAAAATTAATGGTAAAATGAATTAATTTTTATGCTGTGAACTTACCACGAAAAAATCTGTCGTAATTTTGGGTTACTTATGACGGATTAAGAAGATCGTCGTAAGTCTGGGTAAATTATGACGAAATATCCGTCATAAGTTACCCAGAATTACGACGATCTTCTTAATCCGTCGTAAAGTTCTTCAATATTTTTTCTTATTATTTCTACATCAACCACATAGATTAATTTTTTAATTTTTGAAGCTTTGGGAATATCATTTAATTAGATATATCTTGACATCCGTGCGGTTGGATCGTCGAGAAATATTTTTTTTAAAAATGGAAACAATAATATGGGACGAAACACTAGTTACTAGTACTAGTCGGAATAGTAGTGATCTACTAAGAACTCCAACCAAATTAATTTTTTATTTTTTTAAAACTTTGGGAATATCATTTAATTAGATATGTCTTGACATCCGTATGGTGGATCGTCGAGAAATATTTTTAGTAGTAATTTTTGTAATTAAAACACGTTACTTTTTAATTTAAAATTAATCTTGCGATCTTTAATATAAACCCAAAAATATCTCACCATATATTCAAATCATTATTTTTAGTAATCTATATTATTATATTAAAGCCTTAAATTCGAAACATTGAAAGTTTTGGTTTTCAGTTTGGTTATTCTAATTATCAAAATAAATAATTGAATTACAAAAACAACTCAAAAATCTAATTACTAATGTTAAACCATGCATATCATTATATAAATTTATATTAAATAAAATTAAAAAATTATTAAAAATAAGGATTGTATAAAAACATAATTATAATGTTAAATAAATTTTATAACGTATCAAAAGGAACCCGTGCTTCGCACGGGTTATAATCTAGTACCTTATTATTTGGTCGGCAGTGGTTTGTTTCTAAATCAATAAGTTGATTTCTTTTCATTTAAAATTGTTGCCTCTTTTGAATAATTGGAGCCGAATTATTTTTTATTATTTTGGGAAAATAATGAATTAGCTTCAATATTATTTTGTGAAAATAAAAAGTGTTCATATAATTAATTGACTACTAATTTTACCATCCAAATTAATTGTCGATATATATTTGTAAGAAAATAGAAACACTAATATTTTTTTATTAAAAGGGGGTGCTGTGAAAATAAACGTACTTACTGTAATATTAAAGTTCATAGAAATTAAAAACTTACATTATTAAATTAATTCACATGCATCGAATAATTTATTTACAGAATTATTAATAATTTTGTTTAAGTGATATATGTGGATAATGACTTCTTGTTTTTTAAAATTCTTGGAATATCATTAAATTAGA
Source organism: Saposhnikovia divaricata (assembly GCA_036435485.1). Lineage (NCBI taxonomy): Eukaryota > Viridiplantae > Streptophyta > Magnoliopsida > Apiales > Apiaceae > Saposhnikovia > Saposhnikovia divaricata. The sequence goes on along the minus strand of CM071595.1, from coordinate 234,334,975 downwards.
TATATACTAACATCCGTAACAATAATAAATTAAAAGTGTAAGCATTACATGAAATAAATTTAGGGGATCAAATTTCACATGAAGGGATTGGACTGTGACTGTAAATCGAATGTCATTACTATATCATGTGGAATAATAATTTTAATATGTATAGTTGGATAAGTTTGTCATGTGAATATTACCTAATTGGCCACTTAAATTGTTTAATATAATTATTGATACATGCAAGATTCTAACTACATGTTTGTGTTTCAGATCACATGTGTGATGTGCCACTCTCTGATTCGTCTACCTTATTTATGATGACATGTGTCAATTTGTTATTGGCTGACAGCATAGCACACGGATTGTGCTTCTTCAATCAATTTATAGCCGTTGGATTAAAATAAAGAAATACACATCCAACAATCCATATTTTATCTAACCCTTGTTCTCCACTCGGTTCTCTTTTGTCTATCTTCTGTCTCCTTTTTCTCCTATCTCTCTCTTCACCACCGTTTTCCTCTCATTTCTCCACCGTAAAACCAGCGCCATGCCGGTTTCTTTTTGAAAGCCCACCCCCAAAAATCTGGCTTTAGCTCTTTGTCGGTCAAGCCTCAAAACAAAAAAATTTGTAACCATAAATTCATTTCAAATTGGGTTTTCATTTTAGTCCGATTTTGACTAGCTTTAAACATTAAACATTAATTCTATATCGTTCTATTCGTGATTAGTTCTGCTTGTGACCAAACCAAGGTTTTTGACTTCGCTGGAGAATTGTTGGATGGCCGGAGTTGAAGTTGTAAAAAGTTGTTTTGAATTTGAGTTGCAAATATGTAAAGTTTGGGTGTGTATGATCGTGTATATTGTAGTTATATTTTTTGAGGTTTTTTGTTGAATTTGGTTTCGTCGGAAATTTTCGTCTCGCTGGTTTCTCTTCGATTTTGGCCGGCTTTGGATTGGTATGGTTTGATTGCAGTTGTGTTGTAGTTATGATAGAGTAATCAGTGAATGTGTGTTTTTTTTCATGTTTATATTTTCTAGTTTTCTTAATTCATTCACATAATGTATGAGTTGTCAAAAAATGTGACACATGAATAAAATTCTAACAGATCTTTTGGAGAGAAGAATTTGAACGTAACAAATCCAATCGAATGATTGAAATGTTCTTAAGGCTGAGTGGAAAATCGAAATTGAACCAATAAATCGAATCGAATTAAAATCGAAAAATCTAAAAACCAAACCGTTACTAATTGTTTGGTTTCGGTTTTGGAATAAAACCGAATCGAAAAAACTGAAATCGAACTGATAATTATTATATTTTAGGTGGGTCCCACTCTTTTCGTCATAAAATATAAATTTATGACGGTTTATTCCGTCGTAAGTTCGTTTATTATTTTATCGTAGGAAGTGGGTCCCCATGTCAGAACTTATGACGAAAATTTGAACTTGTGACGAAATTTGTATTTGTGACGAAAATCCGAACTTAAGACTCGAGCAAAAATGACGAAATTTTTTCGTCGTAATTGGGACCAATTGCGACGATTTCAGTGTAAAATTTCCGTCGTAAATGACCATTTTTCTTGTAGTGAATGTATGTTGGTATCATCTTATTAAGGAAAATGTTAGTGTGGAAATGGAAGGATGCAACTTCTTATAATGGAAGGAAACTGTTTCTATACAATAATATTTTGGTGGTTGCTTGTAAATATAAAAACTATATCCACGGGCCATGGAGAGAAGCAATGTTAAGCTTATGTGAAAATTCAACGGCAAACCTTCTTACAATCAGACGCATTACTCCCAGTCTAAATTCGATAAGGTTTTAAGAAATGTCAACTCAGTAAAGTACCTATTGGATGACAAAGTCTGCCAGTTGTTTAGCATAATAATGCTCTGGGGGATGAAGTTTGCCGATTATAGTTAGCACAGTTCTGTACCTCACAGCTATCTGTAAAAGTGATTAGCTAAAATTTAAGATTACATTATCTAAAAGCATAAAATCAGTTGACCAAAGAAGATTGGAAAATTTTAAAGATACCCATCACTGTCCTTGTCAAGCTCTGCAAACAACTAAGATGGAACACTTGGATATTTAAAATAGTTCCAACTTGCAGAACTGTAGAAACACTACTTTGCTCATGTAAAGTGCCGAGTCACATGGAATAAAATAAAATTGAGAAAACACAACCACAAAAAATATACCTGTTGTCACCCACAAAGTCTGTGGAAACCACATCATCTTCGGATTGAAGATATAGAAATACCTTGAACTCCGAATCCTCAAATCGAACACAAAACCCTAATTTTAAAACCTCAAATTGAACCCAATTCAAGCCCTAAAATTGACTTGACTTGTTTGAAGCCCTAATTCAAAATTAATCGTGAGAGAGAAAAAAAGCCCCAAATTAGTGAAAAAAAAATTAAACTAAAGGCCCAAATTGAACAATTGAAACCGAATACTAAAGCAGCAAAGTTTGTGAGAGATGTGCATAAGAATGTTAGAGAGAAAGAGAGGAGAGAGTATAGGGAATGTGTGTGAATATTGTGTGAGTGTGAGTATGCGTGTGCGCCGCAGCCGAGAGAGAGATGAGTGGAGAGGGAGACGTCAAAAGAGAAAAATTGGAAGTGAAGTGAGACTTGTTTTTAGTAAGTGAAAAGAGCGGTATATTGAATTGGTTGGGCGGGCTTTTTGCCGCTCTCACCAATTTGCCCGAAATTGTCCTGCTTTGGTTTGTTACGAAAAAAAAATTTAATTTTTTAATTTTTTTATTTATTTAGAAAAAGCATTTTATTTTTTTCATTAAATATTCAATTTCTTTTACATAATTTGAAATAATCTATTCAAATATATTTAATCATATAATTTTTTTTAATGATATATTAAAATATTTATAGAAAAAAAATCATTTTAAAAATTTTGTCGAATAATATTTAATGAACATAAAAATAAATTATTCACCTTAAATATTTTAACATTTTTAATGAAATATTCACTTCTACTGGAATATTCTTGAATTTTATAAAAACTTCTTAATTATTTTTATATAAATAAATTAACTTTCATGTTAAAAAAAGGTTAAAGTTTTATTTTTATTAGAAAATGTGAAATTTTATTCATTAAAAAATTATGGCAACACAATTTGATACCTACGGCAACATGCAAACATTTCTATTCTATAGCAACATAATTTTACTACCTAAGGCAACATAAAAATGATAATGTTGTAATAGCCAAAAATATGCATGGCGAAGGCAACGCATATCCAAAGGCAACATAGACTCTAAATGTGGTCTTAGGCCTTTTATGGTGTACTGAGTTAATGGGCTCTACATGTGAGAATTCACCTCATTCTTTCGCTATGAGTTTCCAGTTTGATTTGTTCCACAGACTTTGAGGTAGCCCATCGCATTTCAGCCAAACCTTCCTTGGGAGTCTTAGGTCTACATGATTTACTTCGTGGAAGGAGGCGAACCTGGGGTCAAACCAACCAAGATCTCTTCTTTCCTTCTCAGTCTTTGACTCAAATGTTAAAAAGAACTTTTTCTTGGTTAGCCCTTGGATCTTAATACGCTTGATATTTCCTGCCTCCATTTTTTTTGCTAGCGAGGTAGCCGATTCCTCGTGTCTAGAGTAGGCAATCAAACTTCTTTCTAGCTCCTCCTTGGTGTCTTCTTCAAGAGTTACTCTTATGACCCTATGGTTAAGATTTTCCTTAGAGTCTGTTAGGATCTCCTCCGATTCTTTATGGACTGGCTATTCGTCGAACGAGAAAATTTAAGGTCCTTTCTAAAGGTTTCACTTGAGTCTTGGTTAAAGTCTTTCTTAGCTTTTGAGACCTCTGTCTTAGACATTGCAAGCTTGACACAGATAGTTTTCCCTTGGAAAAACGATTGATCACTTCTCCCAATGATTCTTTTTGCTTCAGATATGCTTAAAGGAATGATAAAGCCATACCGAATATTTTTTTTGTCTTTGTTCCTAGGGAGTCCCCTTATCGTAAAAAAAGGCCCATATTTCTTTCGTGGTAGCTTTTTCTGGGATCTTATGGACAAAGATCGAAGAAGGATTTCTACTACCACCTTCTGCTGAGGTTTTTTGTTACTATATATTGGTATTTTGGGTTTGGCCTTCTGAGTGGCTGTTACATTCTCAGCTCCCTCCTCCGTTAAAATCTCTTTGTAGGTTCTTTGAGAGTGTGGTTGGCTATCCTGTTTTTTTTCCAGTGGTTGATGCCTCTCTCCTTTCACATACTGAGTTCTGCCTTTAACTCTTTGAACTGTAAACCAGGGATTCCCCACCTTGTCCAAACCTCCTTAGTTTTCCTTAATCTGAATGCCTATTCCCCTATTAGTTATTGTCTGCTTTGGTTCGGCTACCTGGGAAGAAGCTTTTTTCTTGTCCTCCCTTGGCAAACTTCACTGATGAAATTGTAAAAGAGCTTGAGTAATTTCTTTGTCAATACCCCGTTTAACCCTACTCAAGACCTCCTTGTCAACTAGATCTTCAATACTGATAATGAAGTTCGTGATTATTCCTTCGCTGCCATTGTCACCGAGTTGTTTTTTCCAAGTCGTACTACTTTACCTGTATACGAACTCTGAGTTTAGTTAATCTTGTGACGAAATCCGTTAAAAATTATATTTAACGACGGATTGTATTCCAATCCGTCAAAAAATACTTTGCGACAGAAGAGACGTCGCAAGATACTTTATGACGTTATATAAATTCTGTCGCAAGCTCTATTTTGCGACATAATGGTTATGCTTTCCGTCGTAAGGTGTCTTAGAGGAAAACTATAATAGCAGAAAATTAAATTATTACATGGATAGTAAATATATTAATAAAATATTAATCTTGCGACGGAATTTGTCCATCACATTGTACCTTGCGACAAAAAAATTTATTTCTGTCAGAAGTTAAACTTGCAACTGAAAATTAACAATTAATAAAAATTTTGTGACAATTTCCCGTTCCCCTTGTAGTGGAATAGGGTCCCAAAATTTGAAGGGGCTCAATTTTTTATAGGCTCGTAATGTGATGTATGTTTGTGAACTAAATTAACAAACATGTTTTAAAATTTATACTAACAAAAGTCAACACTAATTAATAAATTAACATTTTATTATTTTGCAAACATTGTAGAATCGGTACTAAAGTTGTAAATAAATTAAAAAACAATCCGAAAATCCAAAATAAAATAATTTATAAAGAATCTAAATATAATAACCACAATAAATCCTATAATAATTTTATAATTTAAAAGTTACAAAATTATTAAATTTCGTCAACAATAAAATTTAAAGTAAATAAATAAAGAATAAAACTATTAAAATATCACTACAAGAAAAATTGAATCATACAACACGTTTCACACAACGGTTAATCAAAAACCCGTTGTCCCGAAAAAACAAACAACAGTTAATGGTCTGTCCTCGTAAAAGCGTTGTCGGAGTCTTTCTATGACAATTGTGTTTGGTGTTATTTGAAACCGTTGTCTAAGCGGTATGCTCTGATAAAATCAGACAACTGTTCTATTGTGAATATGTTGTGTGGAACCATTTAATACAACTGTGTAACACCGTTGTATGTAGACAACTTCATATTATCTTGAGACAACGCTTTTAGACAAAGCCGTGGTGTAAGTTAGACAACAGTTTATTGGAAGTGTTGTTGTATGGAACATCAGACAATGTGTCTCAAAATACCGTTGTCAGAAGGAAAGTTGATAGACAATGGTTATTAGCATTGTGAGATAAATGGGTATCATACAACAGAGCAGAATACCGTTGTTTGAACATCCTCTTTAGAAGACGGTTATAAACATTGGTAGAATAACTGTTGTCTGTTTAGTAAGGATAAAGCGTAGAATAACCGTTGTTTAATGGTTTTATAAAACTTTTGTCTGAACTGGAAAATTTGAATTGAAATGGGTGGGAAATAATGAAATGTTTGGTGGGAATAATGAAATAATTTGAATTGAATTTAGTGGGAAATAATGAAAATTTTGAATTGGATTTGGTGGGAAATTATAAAATATTCAGACAACGGTTTTTTGATAAAAAAACTGTTTTGTGATAGTAAGCACAACAATGGCTTTTCATAAAAACCGTTGTGTAATGTTTAACACTTTTAAATCATTAAATAACAGTTTGCGTGTTTTACTACGTTTTTGTTAAAATCTCGTAAAACCCGACCTTTTTATTTTTTGATTATTTTTTCCCAACACTAAAATGAGTGTTTATTAACATTAGTACGGTTCGATATTCGAAAAAATTATTCAGTAAATTTGGATCGTGCCCCGTTACAAGAAGCAATACTATTAATTTACTAAGTTTTTGTTAAAATCTCGTACAACCCGACCTTTTATTTTTCGATAATTTTTTTTCAACACTAAAATGAGTGTTCACTAACATTCGTATGGTTCGATCATCGAAAAAAACATTCTAAAAAATTATAGTGTGAATCTAGATCGTGCCCCGTTATAGGAAGCATGTATCACTTCTACTACATTTTTGTTAAAATCTAGTACAACTTGACCTTTTTATTTTTTCGATTATTTTTTGCCAACACTAAAATGAGTGTTTACTAACATTTATATGGTTCGATTGTCGAAAAAATCATTCAAAAAAATTATAGTGTGAATCTAGATCGTGCCCCGTCACAAAAACCAGCACTATTAATTTACTACGTTTTTGTTAAAATCTCGTACAACCCGACTTTTTTTATTTTTCAATTATTTTTTTCCAACACTAATTAAAATGAGTTTTTACTAACATTTGTACGGTTTGATCGTCGAAAAAAGCATTCAAAAAAAATTATTCAGTGAATCTGGATCATGCCCTATTACAAGATGCATCACTTTTAATTTACTATGTTTTTGTTAAAATCTTCTACAAACCGACCTTTTTATTTTTCAATTATTTTTTCTCAACACTAAAATGAGTGTTTATTAACATTCGTACGGTTCGATCGTCGAAAAAACATTCAAAAAAATTCGTACTTCATCTCTAACTGTTAGAGTTTCAATCTATGGATTTGGGTATTCTCTTCATCTCTCTATGGCTTTGACCTCTCTCTCTCTCTCTGTCTGTCTCTCTCTCTGTCTCTGTCTATTTGAAGAGAATAACCTGTAGTTTGGTTTCTACCAAATCTTAGTTTGGGCGGTGCAAATCTTAGTAGGTCGAAGAAGAGAGAAACGCAGATGAGGAAGTGATGGTGGTAGAGGTAAACCAACAGCTTTTTCCAACGAATACTGGTAGAGGTAGACTGCTGTGGACACCTGAAGTACAGAGACGCTTCTCTCGTGCAGCCGAAGAACTTGGCGGCTATTTTAGTAATTAATCATCTTTCCCTTCAATATTTTACTTTCATTTTGATCTTTTTAATTTAAATTTAAATTAATTAGATGATTATATGTCCATTGTGCTTAGTTTTTTTTATTTATGTCTAAGCCCACAACAATCAAAATTCACAGTAAATTATATTTATGATTAAAGTTATAATTAATTGGCCCATATGACATGCTCACTTCCATGATATATTAGTTAAACATCTTTTATGTGTCGGTTGTATTATTTTCAGCACCTCCTTTTATTTGTTGAAATTTTGTTTCAGATACTTAAAGATTTATTTGCTTCTTGTTTGTAATTATTCTATTTGCTTAATTAGCATACATATTATGAAATATCTCTTTTTCTTTCATACATATTTACAAGGGTTTTTTCAGAGTTTTGAATTGATACGGATTCTGTTTGCTTAATTAGCCTGTAGTTCAGGTTGTTTTACATCATAACTTGATTTGCACCTGTTGTTTCCAGACTAGAAAAAGTTAATATTATGAGGAGGGATGGCTTGGCTAAAAATGTTGGAACAGTTGCTAGCGTTGGAGGTGCAACTTCTGGTTTTCTTTCTCAGTAGACTCTGCAATTTGCACTTCCGGTCCATCGAGTCCCAACTCGATTTTCTCCCCAACTTGATACCGCTTCTGTGGAGTGAAGAATTACAATGGACTGGTATGAATTCTTGATATATAGATTTGAGTTCTTACTAAAAAAACAGTTACCAAATGGTATATGTATGTTTGCTTGTACATTCCCAGTCAATTAAGTTGCCAAGTTTCCCTCAATGAGGTCAAGTTTTTGGCTCACTGATTAAAGTGGCCACCCTTACTAGTATTTGTTAGGACCCCTTTTGAAGATTGTATTAGACTATTATGTTACCTTCTTTTTATGAATCAAAAGAGAAAAAAGGGCTTCCTCTATTATCAAGTTATAAAAGTTAGTGCTACCTTAATATATCTTATAAATGTGTTCTGCTGCATCTTGATTCTTCTAGGTGTTTTATGTCCCAGTCTCATTTAAATGCTCAAACTAGAAAATAATGCACTTGTGCACTATTTGTAAAACAGACATTGCAGAGCTTATATGCAGTCTGACCAGAAGATGATAAAAAAATCGGTTGGTCTTTTGGTCTTTCCTAGTTCTTGATTCATGCAGTTGTTTATACAGGTTTGGTTGGTTGCTTTTCCTCAAAATGTACAATTTTACTGCACCGCATTCTGGAAAACTTCTTGCAAAGTTGGTTACCAAGTTTTATTCCATAATTTGTCATTATTTTTATTGGTGGGGCATCTCATTTCAGCTATTTGTTTAGGCATCCATATCCTGCTCTACAATTCCTTGACGCTTTCTTATTTTTTTGTAGATACTATAAATTTGTAGGCTCAAAATTACACAGCAATGTTGTCAATGTTACTGGAGGAAGGTGTAAATTTTGAACCAGACAATGGGTCTGAACTTCTTCCATTAGTTGCGATTGAGGTATTTAATGCAAACTTAATTCCATGTAATAATTTTTTAAGTAATTGGATGGTCTTAATATGCATTCTAGTCTGACAGTGTTAAATATGTTTCATATTACTCGATGGTAATATTAATGTTCTCCTCTACAATTCCAGTTATTGTCAAAGCTTTCAAGGACAACAAGTTTCTTAACAAAAAAAAAGAGATAAAAAATGACAAAATTACACATCAATGTTGTCAATGTTACCTGAGGAAGGTGTAAATTTTGAACCAGACAATGGGTCTGAACTTCTTCCATTAGTTGCGATTGAGGTATTTAATGCAAACTTAATTCCATGCAATAATTTTTTAAGTAATTGGATGGTCTTAATATGCATTCTAGTCTGACAGTGTTAAATATGTTTCATATTACTGGATGGTAATATTAATGTTCTCTTTTACAATTCCAGTTAGTGTCAAAGCTTTCAAGGACAACAAGTTTCTTAAAAGAGTATGAGCTGCTGTTGAAGAGGAGGAGTTCCAAGCAAAATGCAATTTAAGTTGCGTATTGCTAACATTAGATGAAGATTCTAATTTATATGTATGTATATAAATTGGTCTAGTTGATATTAGACCTTATTTTTTGATGGTAGTGTAATGATTGTATTAAATCTATAATGTTGACATTGTTTTTAGTTAAGTAATGTGTAATTTATAGTAATTTTGGTGTGTTGATTGTATTGTCTAGAATGGTTTTTTTTGCATAAATAAACCATTGTCTAGTTTATTTTTAGTCAATGAAGGCATCTTTAATAACAGTTGTTAAAAATCATATGAGACAATAGCCATGCTTCAGAAGAGAAACCATTGTAGGATTCCTTTCACATAACTCTTTCGGGGAACATATCTAATAGCATATATGTTGTAGTGTTAGAGTTCTAACAACTCTTTCTATTTAAGGAACCATTGTCTTAACCCTTGAACAACAACAATTGTTATTTTTAAAACACTTGATTGACTTCATTTCAGACAAGTGTTTTTAAATATAGTGTTGTTGTTTCTAGGTGTTATACAACGGCGTCCAAAAAATGGTGCGTTTTCTTGCAAGCTGTTGGACAATGGTTGTGGAATGGTTGTGTTACTTAATTTTTAACAACAATTTAAAACTGTTGTGCTACCTTCTTCTACCAACGGGTAAAACCATTGTCTGATTTTAATCAGACAACTGCCCGATAGACAACGAAAAAAATGGAGGTCGGCCAACGGTGAAAAACAGTTGCATGAACTGATTTTTCTTGTAGTGTATTCATCATCAACTTAATTAATTAATTTTTTTGAAGAACTTAATTAGTTATTATTATAAGTTAACATATTTTCCGTAATAATTTTAGTATATATAAAAGTACAAAATATATGAATATTATTAATTTATTATCATTAAAAATAAAAAACAATTCAAAACGTTATAAAAACTACTTTTGATAAAAAAATCATAACAAAAAATATGCATTGCACAGTATAAAGCTAGTGTTCCTAATAGGTGTCAGAACATAAACAGGGGCGCTGTAACTTGAAAACTGATATCAACCTTCTTAGTATCAATATATTGCGTAAAACTTTCTTTTAATATCCATGAAAAATTAAAATTAACTAAAAAAATATTCCCTCAATTCCCCTTATTGGATATAAATCCTGAAAATTTAAACACTACCTAAAATTAACATATTATCCTCTCTTCTTCCATCTTGAAACAGGGACCACTTTTTAGTTTGTGAACAGGGCATCCAAAAATTATTAGACCACCCGCAGCGTCATTTATGTTTCTCTTTGTTTTTAATTATTCATTAATGTCATTATTCACTGTAATTTTTCCCCGATGTTGACATCTTTATTTGCAAAGTTATAACGATAATTAGTTAAATCCTCTAGAAGCAATTTAATTGTACATATGGATATTGTTCGGTTAATTTTAAATTAGTTACAATATTATTTTACTTGTAAGTTTACCTTAATTATGTTTACAGTAATTGATTTAGTTTTGGCATCAAAGGGAGTTTATGGGAGCAAATAAAGGAGAGATCGAGTAAGTTTAAAAGTCTGGAGATTTTCTGTTTTTCTGTTTCCTAGTTTGCAGGTGTTGATTGTTATTTTATTTTTATAAGTATTTTTGTATTTCCTTCAGTATGAAAGACTTTGGTCTCATCGTGTTGCTATTCTTTGTGAATGTGTGTACTAGCTATATAATTTGTTGCATCTGGTTTATCAAACTACATTTGGTATCAGAGCATCAAGGTTCATTGTTAGTAGCAATCGTACATGTCAAAAGTAATGGACGCAAAGGTGGATCGATGGGCTTAAGCTACCCGATGCTAACCAAGACGAACTACACAGTTTGGTCGATGAAAATGAAGGTTCTAATGCTAGCGCACGGAGTTTTAGAGGCTGTGGAACAAACAAATCCTAAAGTAGCGGCCGTGGAATAAAGGGTGGACAAGGTAGCTATGACAATGATCTTTCAGAGTATCCCCGATGAGATACTACTGTCTCTCTCAAAGAAGAAATAGGCAAAAGAGGCCTGGGAGGCGTTGCGGACTATTTGTCAGGGCGCAGACAGGGCTAAAGCAGCGAAGATCCCAACTTTGAAGGCTGGATTTGAAGCCTTGACTATGAAGGATTCAGAGCTACTAGATGATTTCAGTTTGAAGCTTTTTGGATTGATGACAAATATTCGAGTTCGTGGAGAGGAAATGAAAGAAGCCTATGGGGTTAAAAAAATTACTACGCGCAGTGCCATCTATGTTCTTGCAAATAGCATCAACTATAGAGCAGTTTGGCGATCTAGAGAAGATGACGGTAGAGGAGGCGATTAGTTCACTTAAAGCACACGAATAGAGGGTAAAGGGAAGCATGGAAATCACAAGTGGTCAGGTGTTGCTAGTGGTGTAAGAAAGAAAGCAGTGATAACAAATTACTGCTTACTAGAAAGGAATGTCAGAAAAGGATGAACAGAAGTAATACTAAAGGCTATTCAAACATGGGACGACGTAACGGAAGGGACAAAAGTAGAATAAGGTGCTACAATTGTCATATCTATGGTCACTACGCTGCTGAGTGCAGAAAAACAAAGCGTGAAAAAGAAATAAGAGAATAGGCATTAATGGCACAGATAGAGGAAGATGAGCCAGCTCTTTTATTAGCAAAACATGGCAAACAGTGTGAAGAAGTAATGTTGAACGAAGAAGGTGTGACACCAAAGGTGCTGACTGATGGCAAAGAAAAGAAAGTGAACTCAAACGTGTGGTATTTAGATAATGGGGCAAGCAATTATATGACGGGTGATAGAGGAAAATTCATGGAACTGAATGAAGGAATCACAGTTTCAATGAAGTTTGGTGATGGTTCAACCATGAAGATTCAAGGAAACGAACAATCATTTTCAAGTGCAAAAATGGAGAAAAACGTACACTGAATGAGGTATTCTACATTCCATCTTTATGTCGTAACATTATAAGCTTGGGTCAACTTTTTTAGGAAGGAAATGAAGTTGTTTTAAAGGGTAATTATCTTTGGGTGTATGAGAAACAAGGTAGTTTGCTTATGAAAGTGAAGCGTTCTGAAAATAGATTATATAAGTTGCTAGCTGAAACTGTGGTGTCAAAATGTTTATTGTCAAAATCAGTAAAGATGTCAAATCTCTGGCATATTCGTCTAGGACATGTAAACTACTTATCCTTGTCATTGATGCATTAAACAATGATAATAATATTTTATTGGTTGACACGAACAAAATGCTAAACCTTGACAATAAATGCAACTATCTCGAAATAGTGAGGATAGTCTTAAAATAATTATCTTGAGTTGTACTGAACAAATAGTACCACTCGAATATTTATAATACCCACAATTGATGAACGTTAAATAGAATATTTTTCACTTGATCAATGAGTAAAACTCTAATGATCCTAATTTTATAATTCTCATTTGTTGATTCGAGAGATGAACCAACTAAAATATAATCAATAAATATTGCCGAATTTGTACAATAAATTCGACTAAAAAGAATGAATTTAACTAGCTCGAACAAATGAGACTAGTTCCACTGAATCAAATCAAGTAGTCGTCTCGAATTAATGAGATCGACCCGATAGCAATTGAAATTCTTCTACGCTTATAGGGAATACTCTTAACAGTAAAATCATATTGCAACGAGAAAACAATGTTCGAAAGGATTATTGTAGTATAAGAAGCAGCAAAATAAATCTCATAATTTGATAGCTCGAAAATAAATATGAATGAATTAACAAGAATAGAAATATTAAAATTCCAAGATTTAGGGTAGGATTGAACTTGACTCGATCTCGCAGTGCAAATGAATGCAGATAGAATTTATACTCTACACGTGAACTTGGCTTCGATCTACGGCTCGAGAATTATTCTCAAAAAAGGCAACCAGAAATGCGTGAGCGATTCGTCAAAATAAAGTATTTCTAAACAGCTAATATAATATTTAGAAATAATAATAATAAAATATTTCTCGAAAATCTCTACAATAATTAACGGAAAGTAATTCCCGGATAAATAAATCTCCCTTCGAACTCAGGAATTAAATCTGAAGAATATATCCTATTTTTAATATCTGGAAATCTCAATTTAATTAATTGTAAGACAATTCTCATTAAAAAGGTTTTAATAATTTCTAAGTATTCGCTGATAATTAATTAGCTATTTAAATCGCACTTTCCAAAAATAAATAAATAACTCTTATGAATTTTCTAAAATTTCCTAATTTAATTATTAATAATCTATATTTATTCTCAAAATGAATTAACTCAAGAATCCATTTTTATTCCAATTATATCCATATTCATTATTATTAATCTCACCAACTACTTTCTCTTCCATTTTTAATCTCAAAATTAATTTAATAATAATCCGATTTTAGCCTCTAAATAATCTAGTCCGATCCGGTTAATTAAAATAATCCGGAAATATTAATTATCAGCTTTCTAAAATAAAAACAAATTTAAATCTATTTATTCTCAAATAAATCTCTATTTTATCAACGAATCATTGTAACTCTAAATTAATCCAAATAATCATCAAATATTTCTTTTTAAATAATTAATCAATTATATCATTTTTCCTAAATTATTTATTACCAACTGTTTTAATAATATTCAAATTTAACGAACCAAATAATAGGAGTGAGACAATAATATAATCCGTGATATTTCTTCCCTCTCCGGCGCGTGGGCACATGCGCCACCACCCACGCGCCTCCCCTCTTTTCCCTTTCTTTCTCTCCACCATTTCCCTCTCCCCACTCTATCTCTCTCTCGGTCATCTCTCTCCCCGCTCTATCTCTCTCTCTCTCGGTCATCTCTCTCTCTCTCTCTCTCTCTCTCTCCTCTATCCCTCTCTCTTTCTCTATCTCGTTCCATCTCTCTCAATCAGTCTCTCCCTCTTCACGCCACAATCTCTCTTCTCACCTCACAATCTCTCTCTCGCCTCCTCTATCTCTCAATCTCTCTGTTCTCTCCTGCAACCTTTGAACACAGCAATCACCAGTATCACCACCAATCGATGGTGACTTCACCCAAACCCAACACCGTTTCTAACTCTCTCACATCTCTTCCTCTCTCCGCCCTCTTATCTCTCCCTATATCTCACCCCGTAACTCCTCTCGGTCTCAACCCCTCCTCCTTTTCCGGCAACAACAACAACAACAATCTCCCCTTAACTCCTAATCAACCCACCAATCTCAACTACAATCCACAACGAAAACACAATCATCTTTAATAGCTAAGTACGAATCACGCTCACACACCCCAAACTACCACGAAATTCGAAGAAAAGGAAGAAACAAATTTCACAGAGAGAAAAATTAAACTACCTGTTGTTGTTGCTCTGTTTCGTATATATTTGAAGAAAATAGTCGAGTTTTACAGTTTCCAAAGGAAAGAAGCAGTTTGGTTTGTGTATGTGCTTGCTGTATATGTATAGTTCGAATGGTTGTTTCCAACGAAAAGAAAGAGTAAGGCCTGTGTCTGTGTTTCGTTTATGTGTGGAAAAATTGCTAATTGTATCTGTTTTGTGAAAATGTGAACTGATGTGTTTGTAAATAAGGATGAGGGTAGTTTGCTTATTTGATTAAAAAATACTAATGCTCCATAAAAACATAATCATGTTCTGGTGCATGATTTGTGAAAAGGAAAATAATGATGTTTAGTGGATTTAAAAGGAACAAACGTGGGGACAAAATGAATGTCGCTTGCTTAGTGCAAATTAAATGCTCTGTCCACTATCTGATTAGTAATAATAATATCGTTTTCTCCCGTGTTGGATAATTAAAACTAGACTCTAATTTCGCTTCCTAAAATAAATTTGACACAAAAACTAAAATCCCATTTTCCTAAATTTCATAATTTTAATGAATATCAAATAAATATAATTAAATAGATATAATATAATATTTATTTACCTATGAATGACTAAACTTTTAAAAATTTACAAAACGCGCTAATTAAAATATACTAGTGCATCGCTCTTCAATAAAATTTAAATATCGATTAGGAAAATTATTTCGAAAATTCGCGGTTATTACATGTATGGTTTTAATGGTTTTTGATTTTAGTGGTTTATGCTTTTAAGTTTTTGTATATGGTTTGAATTGGGATAAGAGCAGGCTGTAGTAGTAATGTATAGCATACTTATCTGTTTTTCTAGAATGTGCCCAGAAAACTGACCATCTGCTAGCTACTGTTGACCAAAACCTACTCAGAAATCCAACCACATTAATCGAGTAGTGGTTGGTTATAACTGACCAGAAAAGGTTCATTACTGACCATTCTTTTCCGACCACTACCATATAATGTTACTTTACCGACCACTCATTTCCCACCATCAACATTAGGTTATAATGTGACGTGGAAATGAACACGTGGCTGCCACGTCGTCTGTGGGGCCAATCAGAGGCAACTGGAATATGATAATCGACCATTTTTGTTGGTCGGACGGGTCGGAAATAACAATCATAACCGACTGGGTGGTTATTTACGACCAGGTATTAACCGACCATCCCTATCGGTGGGTCTGTGGTTAGTTTTGACATTATTTCCAATCGAATAAGCTCATTTCTGACCAAATTTGATGGCCCAAAATGTACATTTTTCTTGTAGTGGATATCATTTTTCTTAAGGTCTAATAGACTAAATTGTAGATAACAAATAAAATTGATTTACAAGTGTTTATAAATAATTGAAATATATGACTAACAACAAAAATTCCCTAAAGATATATTTACTTAACAACTTATACTTAATCTTAGTAATTTAAGATAATGTATAATTTATTAGCTTATGATGATATGGAGGAAAATTCAACTAGTTTTTTGAAATGTTTAGTTTTTTGAATATAAAGGATAAAAATCTTTAGATACTACTCTAAGACAAAAATGTTGCAAATCTTTTCATGGGAAATATTAATAAACTTTATAATTTAGTTGTGATAAACTATTAGACAGGGATGAGTCCATGCAATCTTTTGTTTGATCTTTATTCTTTTTGTAATTAAAAATATCAAAATGAAAATTAAATTTTTGTGACCGTGTATTATTACTTTGTTGACAATTCAATTAATTTTGATTAAAAAATAATTTATCATAAGATTATGTGCAGAATGTGCATTAAAATATGATAAAGCATAATGAATAGCAATTATTATAGTGTGTACATTGGAAGAAAATCAGAAACATCTTCAGTAATACAAATTTTCTATCCTTATACACACTTCTCTTTTCTTGATTTCTTTTTATTCTGGTATCTTTCATAAAATGTTTTTGTAAATATTTTCATAATATAATTTTATGAAACTAAATCCTGTTTGGAGTAATTTAAAACTACCATGTTAAATAACTAATGGCTCATGTTAAACGAATATTAAATTTATATTAAAATAAATATTATTCAACACAATCTTCTAATTACATAGACATTGTGTGTGTCATGATTAATAACAATTTCATTACGTCGTCGTTTGTATTACATGACACTGGTAACTTAGTGGTGCTTAGGGCGATTAAAAATGTTTTTTTTAATTAGTGATAATAGATAATTAAATTTTTATTATTTCAAAAATTAGTAGGTGTTTTAAGAATTTTCATCAAATTGATTTAAAACAACTTACATGAATTATTAGGTGGAATAATACTCCCATATATATCTAGAATTTTGATAATGAAAAACATGAAAAATAGCAATTATAATACGAACGTATTCTTTAAAATCAAAAATATAAATTTGAAATAAAACAAAATTATGTTATTTAATAGCAACACCCCTCTCCACTACAAGAATAACTCGATCCTACAACTATTTTTCACCGTTGTCTGACCTCCTTTTTTTTCGTTGTCTATGCGGTAGTTGTCTGATTGAAACCAGACAATGGTTATTTACCCGATTTGTAGAAGAAGGTAACATAACCGTTCCACAACCGTTGTCCAACAGATTGCAAGACAACGGCCCATTTTTTGGACGTTGTTGTAACACCTAGAAACAACAACGCTATGTTTTTGAAAACCCTTGTCTGAAATGAAGTCACTCAAGTGTTTTAAAAATAACATTTGTTGTTGTTCAAGGGTTAAAACAATGGTTCCTTGAATAAAAAGAGTTGTAAGAACTCTAACACTACAACATATATGCTATCAAATTTGCTGATACCTTGTTTCCAGTTGTGAAGAGTCTCTAAATACAACAGTTTTATATAAGAAAGAGTTATGTGAAAGGAGTCCTACAATGGTTTCTTCTGAATCATGACTATTGTCTTATATGATTTATAACAATTGTTATTAAAGATGCCTTCATTGGTAAAAATAGATTAGACAATGGTTTATTTACACAAAAAAACTATGCTAGACAATACAATCAACACACCAAAATTACTATAAATTATACATTACTTAACTAAAAAAAATGTCAACATTGTAAATTTAATACAATCATTACACAACCATCAAAAAATAAGGTAGACTTTGCTATGATCTGTCACCACTGGTCACTACAAGGAATTTCAAGTCTAACAACGGATTTTATCCGTTGTCTGATACCTGCAAACCCCGTTGTCTATCGGGGTGTTGTCTGATACGCACCTCAGACAACGGTATGAAAACTGTTATGTGTTAGAGCGAGAGACAACGGTATCATCTCTAGACGCCGTTGTCTAATATCCAGAAACAACAACACAATGGTTTAGAAACCGTTGTTGTTTGGGATGCTACACAATGGTTTTAATTGAAGTAACACTTGTCTGAAAACAAATCACACAATCGTTTTAATTGAATAAACACTTGTCTGAAAGGAAATCACACAATGGTTGTAATTGAATAAACACTTGTCTGAAAGGAAATCACACACTATTTTCCATTTTTTATTCATAAACAATGCTTTACCAAAATAAAAATACAAAATCAGAACATTTACAAAAAAATCCAAATATTAACAAAATTACAAATAGACATCTTGTCCACAAAACTAAAACAAAAGGACAAAATCATACTAGAACTAAATATTTCAAGGTAGTGTCTGCAATGAGCAAATTGAAGCCGAGGATGCCTAGACTGTTGCAGAGTAGGTCAGGCATATGGTGATACTCCCAGTGGATGGACATTACTTGCATTTACCCTACTAATGCTCGATAGAAGGCAACTTCAAGAGTTTTAAGACACTGCAGCTCTGGCAAAGGAGATTTAAAGACACCAACACCCGCTTTAGAAACCAATTTCACACTCACTCTAGCTGCTGGATTAGCATTCTGCACAAGAATTAGATAAAGCATATCAATGTCAAGAAAGTATGGTACTAGCTGGTGACTGCTTGGAATTTGCAAAATAATGTACACTACTCTTCCCACCTGCACTACTTCTTTTTGAAAATGTCCCTGTCATGTTAAACATGGAGAGAAGATAAAATGAGCCATACTGAATCATGAATCAAATTTTAAAATCTGCTAAAGTGTGCTTGGTAACTAGATGTGCTATGCTCGAAATTCATCTGCTGCATAGGACATATAAGAATGAATCTTTAATTTTTCATAGCAACAGCAGACTTGCAAGTCCTGTTGAAATTTCATCCATAAACAGGGGGTTTTCCTGGGCCCAACAACCATTTCTCCTGCAATAGTATAGAAAATTGAATCATCTGATGAATGAGTTGCAGAGATGCTCTAGTCTGCAACATATAAACATAACTAAGACACTTTTTTGTAAACCGTTGTCTGAATCAACTCGTTTGCACAACACAATTATAAACCGTTGTCTGAGCCAACTCAAATCAAATCAAAAAAATAACGGTAATTATAACATTGTCTGAAGTCTCTTCAGACAACACCTTGAAAAACAAAACACTTGTCTGATTCAATTTGTTAGACAACGGAATTAAATTTTCAAAACCCCGTTGTCTGAAGGCTGGATCAGATAATGTTTTTTAAAAAAAAAATTAAAACACTTGTTTGTTGATTTTGGGCAACGCTTTTTCCAGTTTACGTTGTCTGATAGGTGTTGTCTGATTCAGTTTTTCTTGTAGTGGGTGCCCAATAGCCATCAATCTTTTTGTCATATGGAAGTCCTAAAATGACCTCAGGTGCTGTGTAAGATCTGGATTGAACATAGGAGCAAAGATGACCATGCAAATACTGAAGAGCCTCCAAAAACTGGATGGTTATAGACTACAAAGATGAAGGATAAGAAACTGAGAACAAGTAAATACTAATAAAGTACGGAACGAGGATTGGTTGTTAAAACTGTTATGAGAATAAAAATCTTATACATGATCAATATTTCCAATAGTTTATGATATGCACATACATTAGCAGTATTGAATATTGCGTTCCTGCAATCAGAAAGGATTCTGATTGACCAAGGCGGCAACTTATAGTGCATATTGTTGAACATTACTCTAGCAGCAGACTTTGTGTCATAGTTTGCGAGGATTGGTTGTTTCATCAATCTGCAATTCTTTTTAAATCTCAGAAAAGCTTAGTAATCAATATCAGCAGCATCAAGCCATCAACTATGATGTCAACATGCATATACTACCATATTTCAGCTCTGCAACACTACAGTACAAGAAGCCATCCAACAACCAAATATGAAACGTTTCACATGTAATATTGTACCACAAAGACATCAAAACTAAAAAGGCAAAAGCATATATCTAGTGAATGTAATAAGAAAACCCACCATAGATAACTAAGATATCTTTAAAACTGATTTATCTATATATATATGTGCAGCAACAGCAGCAGCTTTGCAACATTATCATCGAATATACCCAAAAAAGACAAAAGAGAAGTAGTGGCTTCTTTTGAATTTTCTTCACAGATAACACTATTATAGAACTATATAAGTTCCACTTTCCCATGAAGAAAGTTAACACAAAAGACAAGATATTTCCTGACTGGCTACTTGCAGACCAAGTGATTAACAAGAAACTACAGCGTAGCTCTAGTAAATGCATCACTTCAGTGTCATATTTATATTACCACTTAAACTACCAAGATTATGGAGGCAGAAACCTCTGTAGCTTACTAAGTTAAGATCGCTTTGCTAAAACTGAAGCTGCAAATACTCAACTATCTACTTAGATATAACTACTAGTCCATATACTTATTATATATTAATAATCAGAAACATGGTTATAAAAATAACCTTGTTGGTTGTTCATCATCAGCAGCAGCAGGACCACCACCTTGTGCTTCATCATACTCGTTCTCAATCTGTACAAGCACATTTTATCTGTAACATTCTTTTGAAGAAAAACCACATGTAATAAATATGAATATTTCATTACTTAACCCGCTAGCTAGTTAAGTTAAGAAATTCACTAATCACATAACCAAACTATTTGAAGTAATAAAAACCCTGGAACACAAACCTGGGAGAGTATAATAGGGCTACCCTGGGACTCAAAAACATATTTTCACTCTTCATCAAATTAACTATTTTTTCAGTGAACCCTTTCATAGCCATCTGCAAAAACAACACAAACCACTAATTAAGTTCACTTCTCTACAACTGTGCATCATATGCTTGGCAAAAAATTCTTACGAAAAAACAAAAGGTTAAATCTTTATGACCTTAAATGGCTCATTATCTGTTCTGAAGCTTATACCTGGGACATACTTGAGCCAAACTGGTAATCCCCTACAAAATTCACCAAAGGTAACACATTACTATTATAACTCCATTAAACTCAACTACATAAAAGAAACTAAAACAAAGAGTACCCAAAATTCCATTCAGCACAAACATAAGGACCAATGTGAAGATGTGCATAGAGCCCTGATTTCTGCACCGTCTTTAGAAACCTCATTATATCATACCTTACTCAAAATTATACTGTAAGTATATAGAAAATACTAATCATGACAAGATTAAATTTAAATGCATACATAAACAATTTAATGGATATTAAAAGGTAGTGTACATTGCCAGGAGTGGCTCATGAACATTCCAGAAAACATAAGTTTCAATAACATCAAGACCTCCTTCTTCAGCTTTGAGGATTAGATCTTCCCACATCTGCACACACAATTCTAGATCTCAGGGAAGTATTGAAAAAGGATTTTGACCTCGTGCAATAGCATAAAGTTCCAGAGCATCCAAATACCTCTCGGCCGCCACAAATCTACAACAAAACAAAAACTTATCAAACATTATACTCATTCACATAAAACACACACATAGTGTATCAATAATAAACAAGAACCCTTCTCAGCTCATTTTTGTATCACTTCTCCCACAAAACATGTACTCCCTCTGTCCCATTAGATTCTTTACATACATTGTTTTAAGACGGTCTGGCACGCATTTTAAGGTGCATATATAAAGTATAGTTCCATAATTTATTTTTAAAATTTTCTTTTTTTGTATAAAAATTGAACAATTCTATTTTTATACAAAAAAGAAAATTTTAAAAATAAGTCGTTGAACCACTGTGCAAGACACTCTCCAAACAACGTAAACAAATGACCGGGACAGAGGGAGTATATCGTAAACAATCATTTTCGCTATTCATAATATTTTTCTTAAATTTTTATGCCTAAAAAAAATGTTCAAGTTTCATAAATAATTTTTAAAATTTGTAAATATTAAAAGATGTAATATTTAAATTTTTACTAAATATGATATAAAATTGATTATAAATTTATTTGCTCAAAAATATAAATTAGAAATTTTTATGATTAAAGTATAATAGTATATACAGACAAAAGGAAAATAGTTAATCAACAAACACAAAAACAGTTACAATATATGGTGGTAGAGAGAATCGCCTACATTCCAAGAGAACCACTACCATATATGTATTTATCTTTTTATATATGAATTTTATTACAAATCTTAATTAAGAATTTAAAGATGAAATTACACAAACTTATTTTAGAAAATTATTGAAAATTAATAAAATTATTCGAAGTTATTCAAATTTAAAGTCAAGTTTTTTGTTCAAGTTTTATATGTTAATTTTTAAATAAAGTTTATGTATCTTAGTATTTTCATTAGAATCCAATTTTATGTTCTTAATTTTTATTTTAAATTATTGATGAGATTCTAGTTTTCTTTCGTTCTTTCCGAAATAATGACCTACTTATATAATTGATTAAAATGTATCTACACGTAGATTAATTTCCTAAAATTAACAATTAAAACCAACTGGTTTTAGAGTAATAAGTTTATTTAATTAAAAAGTTAATTATTATGTACTCTTACATAGTCCTGATCTTACCATCTTAATATTAATTGTATTTGGTATAAATGCAAATGAGCCCTATGAGCTTAATATAATTTTTGAACTTATCACCTTGTCATGTAATATCTTTAATATAATTTTTTTAAATAACCTATATCTTACTTTGGAAATAATGCTATAAATATTCAGAGATTTTTTCTTTATACATTTATTTATCTTCACTTTTTGTGTAGCACTAAGTGATCTTGTCAGCTTATTTTTAATTAAGACAATAGCTGAGCAGTATGTCTCCATCCGTTCAAGTTGTTTTATTCAATATTCATAGGCTTGAAAATATTTGCTTATCCTCACATTTCAACTGGCTGCTAGTTTCATTCATCTGGATCTGTGGTTTTATCAAATATCCATCTTGTCATGACTAATTCTCGTAGACTCGTTTTTACTACTTTCCAAATTTGTATAACTATTTCAGTGTTGTTACTCAACTTTGACACTTCAACTACTAGGAAGTAGCTAATTATGCTTTCGATGATATATCGTTGCAGCCCACATGTAATATCAGATTTTTATTTGATCATCAAAGAGGCTGCTGGTGCTGCTCCACTTCGCCATAAGTATGAAATCATCTTCATGTTGTAAGGTGTGGGCGTTTGAATAATTGTATCGGAAGACGTAGGTGTTGCTTATTAAGTGTTAAGAAAATAAAATTCAACCGATGATGGCTGGAGACCTGGAGAAGATCTCAGATCTTGTCTTTATTTTATTTATGCTTACATTCTAATATTGTCGAAGATATATACTACGTGTGTTCTACGTGTGTGCGTGTTAAAAACTTTGTATGCCATCTTAATTTGGCTTTATTGCCCAATCTTCAATCAATGCAAAAGTCCTTTTCTTTTATGTTCGTCACTGAATTAATTTATTTTTTTGTTAAACATTTAATTTTATATTTAAACATGCCATAACAGCATGATAGGGTGATTTAGATGGTACTGCTAGAAAATTTTCAATAGACATCTGCAAATTTAAAACCAATGTCTAGGTGAGTTTGTAGAAAGGTTATATCCAGAAAAACATAACACACACAAGGTACGAACATGTATTTACATCAATAAATTATTAGGAATGAATGTGTATCATATATATTAACATGAGTGATAAGAAAGAAACCATGTCAAACATTGCCATAAATATTGCGGGTAAATTTCCTTACGTGCTATGTGCCGCATGTCATGGCGGGTAAATTTTCTTATGTGTTGTTGCTGCAAGTTGAGGAAGCTTTATTTTAGTAGTATAGATACAGGGTTGAATTGTTTGTGGTTGATATTGAGGCACTACGCCATAGATTGCTTATTGCAACCCCAAAACTGTGTTAGCATAGACCCCTGTTTAAAGTTCCCATAGGCCAAAATTGGGCTATGGTAACACTTCAGCTGTGTTAGGTTCTCAGCAGTAACTATAGCTATCTAAGGTAACATCATAAAACAGCCTAAGGTAACATAGCAAATGTGGTT
The DNA here is from genome assembly GCA_036435485.1 of Saposhnikovia divaricata. Taxonomy (NCBI): domain Eukaryota; kingdom Viridiplantae; phylum Streptophyta; class Magnoliopsida; order Apiales; family Apiaceae; genus Saposhnikovia; species Saposhnikovia divaricata. Next base: position 234,310,956 of record CM071595.1, on the reverse strand, counting down.
ACAAAAAACCTCTATAGGAACATCTTAAACACTCTATAGCAACATAGTTTGTGTGTTACAAAAGATGATACAAATTTGCCGATAAACGAATACCTCATGCCGAAATTTTCTGAAATTCCCCTACGATTAAATTTATTTAACTTATTTGATTTCAAGGGTCTAAAGGCATGCTTTGGGTGTTAACTCAAATATTTGCTTCAAATTTTAATTATAAATCCTTTTTGCGAGGAAGATGACATTTAAAAATTTTAGTCGGTCTCATTGATCGGGACGACTCCTTAATATCATTCGGCTGAAAGATTGTCTAATTGCTTCTAGACAGCTAAATATTTATTCCTATCAGCTGAATTTATCTCTCAAATTCAACTACTTTTCTTGACATCGGGTAATGGTTCATAGTTCGAACCAATATTAAAATGGTAACATTTTTATTTTGTTTTATTTTATTTTAACTCTGAATAATCAAGTTATACTTCTTAAAGCATGTAATTTGTTGAAACAGTTGAAGATTATTTCGGTTATAACTACGCTCATATATCGAGGTAGTTTAAATTTTATTGACTTCAATCGGATCTATTGTTCAGATCTGATAAGTTTTATTTCAATATTTAAATTTGATTCATTGTTCGAATAAAAATAGATACATTCAGAATAAGTGAATAGAAGGATAGTTTATCATCAGAATTTCTTCTAAAATACTTACTCTAGCGTACTTGAAAAATGTCTTTATGAATCGAGTCGTTCTTATTATTTCAAGACGACTCCAAAGGATTTATTCAAATCAACGAACCATTCTTATTGAAGGTTTGTTATCTCCTTTGTCAAAGCGGATGATGCATTGTTCGTATCGTCGAATAAATTTTATTCTTATCCCTAAAGTTAATCCATTGTTCGGATTAGCAGTGGAGTTTGAAAAAGCACTGACTGTGTGTCGGGCTTGACATCTAATTGCAAATTCTGGCAGCTATATTGTTTTCAATAAGTTTTTACTCGGGAAACTCTGGTGTGAACTGGTCAACATGGGAGAAGCCCATGGAGTTTCTTTCAGATCAACACGAGGAATTAACTCGTGGTATCAAGAGAAAAATATTAACATTTTTGCACAAAAGTTTCCAAGTTGACTTTTCAATCATCTTTTTGCTAGCAAAACGATATAGTGGTACTTGCGACATAGTAGTGATCGTACTATGGGGTATCAAGGGTGTGCGATACTTGCGACACAGCGGTTGATCGCGTTGTGGGGTATCGTGAAAGCGGAAGACCAGTAATCTTTTCTTAAATCTTGAGCTGCCAGATAAGTTGATGATTTTCTTGAAATTCTTGAAATTGTTGAGTAATTCCTTGATGAAGTTTTTATGGGCGAGATGATTTGAATTCCTTGAGTTGTCAGAGATTTTTATAAAAAAAAAAATTCCTCATAAAATTTTGAGAAGTTGCTTATACGGCTTTCATGAATAAATATTATACGAGTTTCCTATTTGTTCAAGCATTATCTTTTATCCTCGTCGTGTTATAAAATTTCTTGAATAAGATTTCTTGAACTTGCCGAGAATTTTAAGTGATTACCTGTTGTTATCATGTCGAACAGTCAAAGGCGAGAACAATGTGTCTTTCGGATAGAAGCCAAAAATGGACAAGGGGAAAAGTCGAGAGACATCGTGAAATCAAGTGGGATTCTTTTAATTTGTGGGTGGAGCAAGAAGAATTTTGTATTTATTTAGTTAGCATTATACTATACAGCTTTAGGTGAATGGAGACATGATGACCAAGAAAGTTTCTAGGAATTAAAGAAGCGACTATTACGAGTCGAGAGGATGTGCTCACTTATTGGGCTTAACTGGACAGAACTTCTTATGGTTGGAGATGTCTACTGTGGAATCTTTAGAAATTAATACGAGTGGACGACGAAGTGGGGTATCGATAATCGTAGGACGTGGAGAAGAAGATTTTAGGTCGGATGACGAGCCAGCGAAGGAGCCGATAAGGAAGGCATGCGTAAAAACCTTGACAATACCTTTCCTTCCGAATGAAGTATTTGACATTGCTTTAAGCGAGACTTTTGTCTGTGCTGATATTCCATTTTGAGTTTATATTTATTTTAGTAGTATAGATACAGGGTTGAATTGTTTGTGGTTGATATTGAGGCACTAAGCCATAGATTGCTTATTGCAACCCCAAAACTGTGTTAGCATAGACCCCTGTTTAAAGTTCCCATACGCCAAAATTGGGCTATGGTAACACTTCAGCTGTGTTAGGTTCTCAGCAGTAACTATAGCTATCTAAGGTAACATCATAAAACAGCCTAAGGTAACATAGCAAATGTGGTTACAAAAAACCTCTATAGGAACATCTTAAACACTCTATAGCAACATAGTTTGTGTGTTACAAAAGATGATAAAAATTTGCCGATAAACGAATACCTCATGCCAAAATTTTCTGAAATTCCCCTACGATTAAATTTATTTAACTTATTTGATTTCAACGGTCTAAAGGCATGCTTTGGGTGTTAACTGTTATGTGTATATGAGTTAAGTAAACTGTTTTAGGTCGGATGACGAGCCAGCGAAGGAGCCGATAAGGAAGGCATGCGTAAAAACCTTGACAATACCTTTCCTTCCGAATGAAGTATTTGACATTGCTTTAAGAGAGACTTTTGTCTGTGCTGATATTCCATTTTGAGTTTATATTTGATACTTGTGTTCAACCATATTCGAGTTTAGTAGTATCAAAAGTTGTTATGCCACCTACTTTCAAATTTTCAAAACTTTCAACTTTTGTTTTCTCCAGAGATGGACAAGTTTATTTTGCAATATGGTACCATTTGTTCGGTACTTCCTTTTCTTGTCCTTGTTTTTCAAAAATAACACCTTGGTAATTTGTTCATTTTGAATCCAATTGTGCTTCAAAGAATATATTTCAAAAGACAACAGTCATTAATTTAATTTTAAATTCATTTCATATTTTTTTACTCCAACTGAGACGAACAACCCTATTTATAGGGGAAACCAGGTATATCTATCTGTGTGATAGGAGTTGGATGGGACGCCATCACTAGTGTGTTGTGTATTACAATAAGGTTGGCCACCTTTATTTGTAAATGTTGGAGCTAAGACGCACAACGTCGGGTTCATGTGATCATATTGATCTCTCAGTTATTCTTTTATCTCAAATCAGGTTGTTTTAAAAATCCGTAAATTGATAACCATAATTGTGAGGCATTTGCTATAATATGAAATCTCTTCTCTTCAAAGTTTTATGATTCTTGTTACCCCTAAAAAGTTTGAAAGGTATGCCAATCGGGTTAGAATAAGTTAACCTCGACACGATGAATCAAGGCTTTGTGATGAGATTACCACAAGCAAAAGCGGATCAAGATGCGATTACAATACTAGCAACGTATAATGGTGTCAATTCGTTTTCTCTCTACTGATTAAGGTTACGTTATTGAGAAATTGGTCAAATTTCATTCGAAAGAAAGGCAGTGTGCTGTGAGACTCTAGTAACGATTGTGTCAGACAGACAACCCAAGATTTGATTCGAAGTTTGGAGACTTGCATATGTATAGATGATATTACCGGATTTGTAATTTTGCATATTATATTTCTTGTGTCAAAAAGGGGAGAAGGTTTAATCTTAAAGGATAGGCTCATAAGAGAGCATGGACATATTGGTATAAACAGATTGGTATTCTATTGGGGACTGGTAGAAATTCCAGATAAGAAAGAATGAGTATCAAAGATTAAGGAATTGGCATTATGGCCGTTATTATCAGAATTGAGAAGTTGATAAAAGGAACCCTAGGGATTTCTCTTAGTAGATTCCGAGGACGAAATCCTTTTAAGGGGGCAGACTGTAATAACCCAAATTTTTGTACTTGGATTTTTTTTATAAAAATGAATAGTGAAATACATGAAGGAATAGTGATTCCGAGACTCGAGAAATTTTTCACATTACCCTATGTACGGAACTAGATACGGATGTTTTGAAGTTATATTAGGGAGCTAAGATACGAATAAGTGTATGTATACGCAATCGGATTTCAGAAAAGTGAAACATTATTTTATTCCAAAATTTACAGGGAGTCAGGAATATAATAATTGGATTATTAATTGGGGATTTATAGAATTGCTCGATCAATATATAAAATCGAGAATTCGAGATTTTTCTAAAGCAATAATGTTTGTGGTATTTTATAAAGCCCTGTAAATTGTGATCTATTAATCACAATTATTATTTTTTAAGTATTGTTTTTATAAATTTTTAATATTTGTAAAATGCATATCAGTTCAGGAAATTTAGATTTAATTCTATTTCTTTCCCCAAATTTCTCTAAAAATATTTTAGTATTTAATTATGCTAGAGATTTTATTTTTACAAATTAGAGTATTAGCTCCAAATATTATTTTTAGAGTATGTAGTAAGTATTGTATTGTTTTAATTGTAATTTCGGCTTGAGCCCATTAGATTAGGGCCACATAAATATACATACGTGTACATAATTATACACACAAAAACACTCCCACCCCTCTTCTTACACGCAGAAAAATAGATCGGGGAAAGAGGGAGAAGGGAATCAGCAGGGAGAGAGAAGAGAGAAAGGAGAAATGGGGGGTTTTAGATTGCTTAATCAATAGGGGTACACATATGTATATTTATACATATATACTTATACATACGTGCATGTATAGGCAGCGGTGGTGGTGGTGTCCGGGCAGTGCCGACGAGCTCACGGCGGCAGGCAGCTCCTGCGAAGTCGAGTGGTGGCGAGGCATGGTGACAGTAGCAGTACGAAGGAAGAAGAAGAAGAAAAAGAGAGAGAGAGAGAGAGAGAGAGAGAGAGAGAGAGAGAGAGAGAGAGAGAGAGAGAGAGAGAGAGAGAGAGAGAGAGAGAGAGAAAAGGGAGAGAGATGGTGGAGATGTTGGTGGTGGTCACCGAGAAGGAAAATGTATAATTGAGATGTGCGTATTCGCGTGTATTTAATTATCGTATTTTAAAATATTTGATTAGTTTTAAATTGAGAGTAAATGTGTTAATTGTCGTAATGAGATTGATATAGTAGATTATGAATATTGTTTAATTTCCGTGATTTAATTCGGAGTGTATTGTTATTATAGTTGTCGGGTTTAAATTGTAAGTCCGATTAAATGTGCGGGTTAGTAATTGTGAAATGTTAATTGTTAACTGCTAATTGTGACGGGCGAATAATATGTAAAGGTTATACGATCTTACTAGTTATAAATGTTTAATTGCTAATTGCTAAGTGTAATGGTTGGAATTAGTTTGTGGTCATTAGTGGGTAATTATTAGTTGCCGTATAATTTGTGGAGGTTATATGAGTTGCTAGTTTCATATGGTGTCGGAACTGTCTATGTGCTAAATGTTATAAATTGAGTCATAGTAACTGTGGAATGTATAATTGTCAATTACTTTGTGGTGAAGTATATGTAATATATAGCAAGGATAACTTTTAGTTTACTTTCCTAATTGTTTATGTGCTGCAAGTCAGGGAGGATAATTTTTCTTACGTGCTATGTGCTGCAAGTCAGGGCGGGTAAATTTCCTTACGTGCTATGTGCCGCATGTCAGGGCGGGTAAATTTTCTTATGTGTTGTTGCTGCAAGTTGAGGTAGCTTTATTTTAGTAGTATAGATAGAGGGTTGAATTGTTTGTGATTGATATTGAAGGGCTGTGACCCCGGTATAGTCCGATAAACGAATACCTCATGCCGAAATTTTCTGAAAATCCCCTGCGATTAAATTTATTTAACTTATTTGATTTCAAGGGTCTAAAGGCATGCTTCAGGTGTTAACTGTTATGTGTATATGTGTTAAGTAAATTGTTTCGAGGGTTAATTATTATCTCGAGGATTATGTGATAATTCAGACTAAATGTGTCTTGAGGATTAATTGGGTATTATGAGTTTTTATCAAGGATTAATTATGTTTTGAGGACTATCTATATGTTAAGATGGTTTAGGCCTATTAAATGGTTATAATGTGTTTGGCACCGGGAGATGTCCACCATGTAAAGGGGACTCCTTTCGTGTCATTATCGATTTCTAAATGTGTTATGTGCATTAATTGGTATTAGAATAGTCAACTATAGGGAGGACACCTATAGTTTGACTTTATAAGGCTTAATGATAATTCTGAGTTGTGTCTAATCGAGATACGAGGTTGGACTGACACATACTCATAACCATTTCAGTACCATTAGGGCGTAACCAAATTGGAGCGATGTACATCAAAAAGGAAAGATCGAGGCATCATATAAAGAAAGGTAGAGTACCTCCATGGAATTGCTTGAACGAAGTGCGAAGAATTTATTCGCGGTTTTTGTTTTCTGCTTAGGACCAGAGGCATGTGTTATATCCCTTCACTTCTTGTTCAAGTGAAGTTATTTTAATTATTGTATCATACCATTTATTGTCGAGCTCGTCGACGTTTATCGTTATTCTTGTTTATTCAATTTACACCCCATTTATTGTATCGAACTTGTCGATACCCTTTGAGTTTATTACTCCTTAAGGATACTTCCTTGTTGGAAGTAAAGCTAAACCAATTGTTTAGCTAGTCGGGATCCCACTAGTAGAACATTGAATCTATCAGGTCTAAATACTCATTTTATACTTTATTCTAATCCATTCGGTGTTGAAAGATTTTAAATTTAAAATACTTATCTTGTGATTTGAGCTGTGATAGAAGATATATGTTTTATTAGCAATGATTTATTAATATTCATGTTTTACTACACACTTGCTGAGCATTTCTTCCGCTCATACTTGTTTGTTTTGAAATCCTAACTTTTCAGTAAGGTAGTTTGGCGAGACATATTCGCACAGTCCGGAAAGAGAAGAAACAGACGCTATAATTGAAGATGACTTGACGTGGGAGGTCTTGATCTAGTGTAAGGTCTATTTCATATAGCTTAACTCTAATAATTATTATTATGTATTAGATTTATTGGCCTAGTATACTTTCTGTTGAAGTTATACCAGTGGTTTAGAACTTGATCAAAGAGATTGTTGTAAATAAAAAAGTTTTATTTAATGGAATTTGGATTCTTGTTTCCAGCACTATAACCTAAAAGATCTTGGAAAGTTGGGGTCACAGATGTTATATTTAAATTTTGGGCAGTTACAAGGAACATTGTGTTATTAAACAGGTGATTTTATTTTGAGGATTTTCGCGTAACGACCCAATCTCTTGACCCCGAATTTGGGGGCGTTACAATGTTTCTATTTTTATAAAGATCAGTTTCAATGATTTTAACTGATGCATTATTACTATAAAAATGCTAGCAAAAACAGCACTTTACAAGTTACAACCAAGACCGTACCATGCCAAAAAGAAAAACAAGCTATAATGGTTAAAAATATATAACATAAAACATAAGCTGAAACCATTACCAAGTTAAAATGTCATTTCTCCATTCCAAATAACAGTACCAAGTACTCTTTACAAAATAATCTGCCATGCATGTTTATATCAATTACATAAATCATCCAAATTCACATGAACTCCCTACATTTGGTCCACATTCCACCATTTCACATATAAATAACTAGTCCAGACCACAAACACCACAAAGTGACAAAACAAAGGGGTACGATCCAAATGAAATGCTCAGGTTCACACGATAGTAAAAATATTCTGTAGGCAACTAGAACTTGTTAAGTTAATTATCCAGTACAAAAAGTCTTGGCTATGTCCAAGAATCTCAAGATGCAAGGCATCAAGCTCGTCCCTTGTGTAAGACTTTTGACTAGGTAACCTTGACACTTATCTCTGTTATTAGTCTTTCAGTCTACAATGAAAAAATCAACAATTTTGTCATTATAAATGTAAGTTAGAAGACCATTCTAAATACCAATACAAAGTCATTTATAAAGAATAAATATTAAGCCAACAAAGTTGGCAAGTTGATTAAAATTCTATAGATTAAATAAATCTTTATTATTTTTTTTAAATTAAAATAAGCTAAAAGGTCTGGTTCGAATTAAACACCTAATATATTTAGCAAAGCCTAACCAAACTATTTATATTTTTACGGTCCGGATAACCGAACCATTAATTACGGTTTTTTCAATCTCGATTTTAAATATTTAGGACTGTCTGGGTCTAGTCTAAAACCACAATTTAACGATTTTAATGAACACCCCTATTTATACATTAGAATTATTAGTGCCCATTAAAAGAGTTAGAGGATCGAATTTGAAGAACAAAATTGATATTAAACCATAAATATAATAATCCACATGATAACGATAGAGTTTCTGGAAAAAAAATGAAGCACGGATGTTTTGGCAGGGGTGTTTATTGTTTAACTCTTGCAAGTAGAAACTAGGTACGCCAAGCCGGGATTCTCACCTGAACTAGCAGTTACCAAGCTCATTAACAAACGAAGCTCGGGTAAGATAAGAAATAATTAATCACGCAAATAACAGAGATCCTAGATATGTATGAAACGCAATATAAAAATAACTGATCTTTTTCATAATGCATTAATTAAATGTGTAATATTGAAAATTATACAAGTAAAAACTATATTGAGTTGATTTTTCTTTTTAGTCTGTCGAGAATAAATGACAAAAAATGGACCATTAAATATCAATATACAAAGACCAAAGAATCTACAGAGCAGATTAACTTATTTTGCAAATAGTAATTTAGGCAATACAAATTAGCATGTGCAACTTTTGGGTCATCTTCAAGTAATATACATAACTGCTACTTGAATTATGTGTGCATATATATATATATATATATATATATATATATATATATATAGGCTAGTGATCAAATAGAAACTTCTCTTAAAATGGAAACTAGAAACAAATACTAAATACATTATATTTTATTTATTCTAAGGGCCCCGCCAGGGGCACCTTCACAAAAAATGTCATAAATTAACTCAGCAATGTTTAGTCAAAAAAAAATATTGTAAGCAATATTTAAAAAAAAATTATTGTTCATTGCTGACGTCATTAGCTTGAAATATTGTATTGGGGTTTGGTTTCTAGTTTCAATTCTAATTTGGTTTCTATCAGAGTAAGACCCTATATATACACAGATATATATATAGGGTGTTGCTCAAAAGAGAACTCATTCTTTAAAGAAAACTAAGGTACTAATCCTAGCCATTGGATGTATTATAATCAACGGCCCCGCCAGAGGTACCCACACACTAATCAAATACACCCTCACACACACAATCTCACCTAATCCCCTCCTTTTTTAATTTGATTATTCCCATCAATCGGTTATATTTTTTTTAAATCTAATTTCACCACATTTTTCTCCATCTCCCAACGATTAGTTTGCGTACCATATGTGCTATATTTCGATGTAATTTAAATAAATTTTAATTTAGTTTTCTTAATTCAACTTTTAAGGGGTTCTCTCTAGATCCCTACTTATATATATATATTAGGTTCTCAGAGATTAGTTACCTTTCGTAACAAAATTCTTTTATGAAAAATAATGAATTCAGTCAGAACAATTTTCGACGTTACAACAATCTTAGCCATCTGATAAAATCCTACAATGCATAGGAAATATATTTAACAATGATCCAGAAGACTTGAAAGGCATTGACTACATATCTTATATTAGTATTGAACTTCAAGCTAACATTGGCTAATAAATAGTGACATGACGTTAGCTTGGCTAGTAGAAAAAATTAAACAGTGTAAACAAACATGTGCAAAGTTTAAATAGAGGGATAAAATACTTATTCACTTACAATTCTCTTATCATAAATTAAAATAAAATAATTAACATAGTATATAAACTAAATAAATATAAACAAAGAAGTGAACTCACTCGAGTTGAGAGGTGCCAAAATCACTAATTAATCTCTTTATAATAAGTGAAATCAATAAAATATAGAAAAAATTTAAACCTAAATTTGAAACACACTTACAAATTAGAGCTCGATGTGTGTTATACGGGTCAATTAGAGCTTGCACAGCTTAAATTATGGTTGCATGTTTAGGTTGTATAGTCTTGTTTCAATGTATGCTACTCCAATTAGGGCTCAAATTTGGGGGATGTTAGTCATGGTCGATAGAGATGTATTGAGAGAAATGGAAGAGAGAGATACAGAGAAAAGACAATAGAGAGAGGTGAGCGGGGTTAGAGAGTAAGGGGGTGATGGGAAAAGGGGGAAAATATTGGGGGTGATATGGGTGAAAAATAATCCTTAATAACATAATTAATGTTACATTTATTGGCTCATTAATGAGGCCCAAAACCTTAGTTGGGAATTAAATTCGTAGTAATGATTAAGCCCAAGAAATAGCCCAAACCGAGGACGCCTAGTATAAGATTATTTCTAACATGGGTCTGGTCTGTAAACAAGGAACGTTCTAGAATCAAGGGATAAGAAGTAGCCTCCAAGGCACCTAATTCGACATGGAAACTAACTCCTACAAGGCAAGAGTCTAGAACCTTTCTCAAAGAGGTAGCTTGTCCATCAAGTCTCCTAACCCTACCACGAATCTAAGGCTCCCAAAGCCTATATAAGGGTCTGACCCCTCATTCTCAGATCTATGTTTTTTGGCTTGATTCTCAACATTGAGATACGTAGGCATTCTGTGGGGACCGACTAGTCTCGAACGCAGAAACAACGATTAAAGCACGAAGCTCACGAACCCCTTTGCATTAAATACACATAAACCCTTGTCGTAATTCAATAACCTAGATTTTATTCCACAACATTTGGCACCGTCCGTGGAAAAATAACATCAACCATGGTTAACACACGAAGAACAACAATCGAGGCCGCTCCCGTCACCTCTGTTCCACCAGTTGTCACCTTCGCTCTGCCCGTTGTTACGGAACAAGGGCATGTGCCCCCATCAATAGGGGCGATCACTCAAACTCATGTTTCTCAACCTATAGGGATGACTCCCTATGATGATGGAATCCTACCAGTGGTCGTCCACCCAGGACAGGAGACTAACCAACTTCAGATGGTGGTCTCTCCTCTGACTAGCCGTCCACCACTCCCAAGAGTTCAGATCTCCTCTACTATGCTCCCTACAAACACCAATTTGGCATACGGGTTGCCTAACTATCCCCCCAAATCGAAGGGATCCTGGACCAAACGGTCATGCCCTACAGATACATGAGCCGTATCAACCCCTTTACATTAGGGGTTTGGCCCCTCTTGAGCAAAGATATTATGATTACTCCGGGCCTTACACTGATGATTCGTCGTCTGAGGATGACGATCGCGATGAAGCCCCAAGGAGGTGACGTGCAAGAAAGGAGCCTACGAGAAGGACTCAAAGAATCTTTGATGGACCCCCTCTAACAGTTGCAGAGAGAATCAAGGCTCATGAGGCCGAGATCCAAAAGCTGAAGGATGACATAGCCAGAGAGCAAGCAAGGCAAAATCAAAATCGACCTCCTCCAACTTCAAGAGAGATTCCCTTCATTGATTTGGGAAGGTCTTCAAGGAAACAAAAAAGGGCTAATGCCCCAACCGGATGAGTTACGAGGGTCGAAACTCCAAGGGTGATCCCAAGGACCTGATGCCACTTGGAGACCCTGACGATCCCACACCCCTATTCACTGAGGAGGTGATGAATGCTCATGTCTCCAGGATGTTTAAGATGCCTACAATAAAAGCATACAATAAAACCATGTGAGGACGTTCTCAATGCACTGTTGTTGCAGCCCGCTAGTGACGCTCTCAAGTGTAGGGCATTCCCTCAAACTCCTTGCAGGCATGGCTCAACGATGGTATAGCCGGTTGCCCGTAAACTCGATTGGCTCTTTCAAGGAATTGAGCACGGCTTTCATTAACCACACTACAAGAAAACAGTTAATAGACATCACCCCTTTAACATCGGTTACATTTTTAAACGAAGTTAAAGGTCTGTTTTACATTAGTTTTATGATAACCAATGTCGTTTATTATTTGGGACATTGGTTGCTTGTCCAACCGATGTTAATGGTGCCTTGAAAAAAAAAATTAACCCATTTTACCTCTTAAAAATTCTATCTCCCTCCCTTAACCAAATTTTTGGCTCTTAAAATTTCTATCTCCAAAATTTCCCCCTTATCCAAATAAAATATCCCACCAACCAATTCAAAACTCAAAACAAAAACATAAAAACATAAAAAACATTAAACTAAAAACAAAAATCACATACTACAAACTCAATCTCAGCTCTCCGACCCTTTCTCAAGAACCCTAGCAAGCCCCCTTTCTACTCCCCCATTTTCTCTGCATCTCTCTCCCTCGCCTCTCTCTTTCTCATTATCAAAATCTTTCCTGACTCTCTCTTCTCTGCATCTCTCTCCCTCGCCTCTCTCTTTCTCACTATCTCTTTCAAAACACACACTCATCTCTCTCCCTCGTCTCTCTCTTTCTCACTATCTCTTTCGAAACACACACACACACTTATACACATAACGAAGGTTGGTAATGAAAGCCCTAGATTGAAAATCGATATTCAATCGAAGCCCTAGATTGAAATCAATATTCAATTAAGATGAACCCTAGCTATTTTCTCAAATATTTAGCTCGAATTAGCTCAGTTTTATGCAATTGGTAAGTATTTTTCAAACTATACATTTTTAATTTTTGTTTTTTAATTATCTCTTATTTTCATAGATTTGGATGTGGAGCTTGATTGGTTCTTGGAGATTCATCAGTATGCTCCTGGTACTAAGCTAATTCATTTTCTATGTTTTTTTTAGGTTAGGCATTTTGTCGAACAGGTTGTGTGCGTTTCTTGTTTTGGGTTTTTTGGTTGTTTAATTGGGTGGTGTTGTCACTGGATTTGTTAATGTTAGTTTAAGGGAGAATTTTTGTGTATTGAGTTTTTTAGTTTTTGGCATTTTCTTTTCTGGTCATATGAATTCGCTTGTTTTGTTATTTTTCATGTACTGCTATTTGATTAGTTTGAATTATGGTGCTGTCTGACTGGTTATACAAGTAAGTCTCGTCTCGTTAAAATTCACGTATATATCCGATACATTGATCAAACATATAGACCCCTCTGTCTCTTGCACTGCTACTTCCTACACACTCATGGGAATCAATTCAACCATTTCTTTGATGACTAAAAGTTAAATGGTAAATATATTAATGTTTTAATTCCTTGTTCTGCATCACCTTCCTTACTTTCTCCCACTTATCATTATTCCTTCCGTGTATACTGTCTTTTACCAACATGTTGGTAGAGGTTCTTCTGCTTGCTTTTAGCATTCGTTAAAGGTGGTTGAGTTTTTACTTCTTTAACTGAGGTTTGCCTTTAACTCTTTGAACTATAAACTAGGGATTCTCCTCCTTGTCCAAACCTCCTTAGTTTTCCTTAATCTGAATGCCTAATCCCCTATTAGTTATTGTCTGCTTTGGTTCGATTACCTCGGAAGAAGCTTTTTTCTTGTCCTCCCTAGGCAAACTTCTCTGATGAAATTGCAAAAGAGCTTCAGTAATTGCTTTGTCAATACCTTGTTTAACCCTACTCAAGACCTCCTTGTCAACTAGATCTTCATTACTGATAGTGAAGTTCGTGATTATTCCTTCGCCGCCTCTACTTGTGTGTCCTTCCATTGTCATCGAGTTGTTTTCTCCAAGTCGTACTACTTTACCTGTATACGAACTCTGAGTTTAGTTAAACTTGCGACGGAATCCGTTAAAAATTATATTTAACGACGGATTGTATTCCAATCCGTCACATAGTACTTTGCGACAGAAGAGACGTCGCAAGATACTTTATGACGTTACATAAATTCTGTCGCAAGCTCTATTTTGCGACATAATGGTTAGGCTTTCCGTCGCAAGGTGTCTTAGAGGTAAACTAAAATAGCGCAAAAAATAATAGCAGAAAATTAAATTATTAAATTATTACTTGGACAGTAAATATATTAATAAAATATTAATCTTGCGACGGAATTTGTCAATCACATTGTACCTTGCGACAAAAAAATTTATTTCTGTCCGAAGTTAAACTTGCGGCTGAGAATTAACAATTAATAAAATTCTGTAACAATTGCCCGTTCCCCTTGTAGTGGAATAGGGTCCCAAAATTGAAGGGGCTAAATTTTTTATAGGCTCGTAATGTGATGAATGTTTCTGAACTAAATTAACAAACATGTTTTAAAATTTATACTAACAAAAGTCAACACTAATCAATAAATTAACATTTTATTATTTTGCAAACATTGTAAATTCGGCACTAAAGTTGTAAATAAATTAAAAAATAATCCGAAAATCCAAAAAAAAAAAATAATTTATAGAGAATCTAAATATAATAACCACAATAAATCCTATAATAATTTTATAATTTAAAAGTTACAAAATTATTAAATTTCATCAATAATAAAATTTAAAGTAAATAAATAAAGAATAAAACTGTTAAAATATTCATCATCAACTTAATTAATTAATTTTTTTTAAGAACTTAATTAGTTATTATTATAAGTTAACATATTTTCCGTAATAATTTTAGTATATATAAAAGTACAAAATACATGCATATTATTAATTTATTGTCATTAAAAATAAAAAACAATTCAAAATGTTATAAAAACTACTTTTGACAAAAAAATCATAACAAAAAATATGCATTGCAGGGTATAAAGCTAATGTTCCTAATGGGTGTTAGAATATAGGGCGCTGTAACTTGAAAACTAATATCAACCTTCTTCGTATCAATATATTCCGTAAAACTTTCTTTTAATATCCATGAAAAATTCAAATTAACTAAAAAAATATTCCCTTCATTCCTGTTATTGGATATAAATCCTAAAAATTTAAACACTACCTAAAATTAACATATTATTCTCTCTTCTTCCATCTTGAAACACGGACCTCTTTTTTGGTTTGTGAACAGGGCATCCAAAAATTATTAGACCACCGCGTCATTTATGTTTCTCTTTGTTTTTAATTATTCATTAATGTCGTTATTCACTGTAATTTTTCCCTGATGTTTACATCTTTATATTTGCAAAGTTATAACGATAATTAGTTAAATCCTCTAGAAGCAATTTAATTGTCCATATGGATATTGTTGGGTTAATCTTAAATTAGTTACAATATTATTTTACTTGTAAGTTTACCTTAATTATGTTTGCAGTAATTGATTTAGTTGTGGCATCAAAGGGAGTTTATGGGAGCAAATAAAGGAGAGATTGAGTAAGTTTAAAAGTCGGGAGATTTTCTGTTTTTCTGTTTCCTAGTTTGTAGGTGTTGATTGTTATTTTATTTCTATAAGTACTTTTGTATTTCCTTCTGTATGAAAGACTTTGGTCTCATCGTGTTGCTATTCTTTGTGAATGTGTGTACTAGCTATATAATTTATTGCACCTGGTTTATCAAACTGCATTTGGTATCAGAGCATCAAGGTTCATTGTTAGCAGCAATCGTACATGTCAAAAGCCATGGATGCTGGGAAAGGTAAAGGTGGATCGATGGGCTTAAGCTACCCAATGCTAACCAAGACGAACTACAAAGTTTGGTCGATGAAAATTAAAGTTCTAATGCAAGCGCATGGCGTTTGGGAGGTTGTGGAACAAACAGATCCTAAAGTAGCGGCCGTGGAAGAAAGGGTGGACAAGGTAGCTATGACAATGATCTATCATAGACAGAGAAGAAATAGACAAAAGAGGCCTAGGAGGCGTTGCGGATTATGTGTCAGGGCGCAGACAGGGCTAAAGCAGCGAAGATCCAAGCGAAGATCCAAACTTTGAAGGATGAATTTGAAGCCTTGACTATGAAGGATTCAGAGCTACTAGATGATTTCAGTTTGAAGCTTGTTGGATTGGTGACAAATATTCGAGTTCGTGGAGAGGAAATGAAAGAAGCCTATGGGGTTAAAAAATTACTACGCGCAGTGCCATCTAAGTTCTTGCAAATAGGAAGGGAGGGTAAAAGGAAGCGATTAGTTCACTGAAAGCACTTGAAGGGAGGGTAAAAGGAAGCACAGAAATCACAAGTGCTCAGGTATTGCTAACCGAGGAAGAGTGGTGTAAGAAAGAAAGCAGTGATAACAAATTACTGCTTACTAGAGAGGAATGGCAAAAAAGGATGAACAAAAGTAATACTGAAGGCTGTTCAAAAATGGGAGGACGCAACGGAAGGGAAAATAGTAGAATAAGGATGAACAGAAGTAATACTGAAGATACTACTAATGAGTGGAGTAATGTGAAAGAATGTTTTATCGACACACTGAATATGGCCAACGTCCTAATGAAGAACCTGGAAAATATAGAGAGCCTAACTACCTTGGACAATGGCAAGACAATGTTAATAGTGAATTGAAGCATTCCCACGATCAAGGGGACGACAATAATTGTTTATCGGAGAAAATGGTTTTAGTTATGATCTGAGAATGGAACTTGAACAGGCACTTGCACACAATGGAGGACTGGTAATGGAACTTAAACAGAATCTTATATACAAGAACATAGTGAAGACTAATTAACTAGAAGGCTGTAATTTTAGGCATCATAGGCGATGAGACTAAACCAAAGAGAATTGTTATACGATAATATGAAATAAAATGAGACCATAAATTTAATAGAATTCATATATATATGGTGATTGCAGATTGTAATTGATGAGTTGATTGCCAAGAGTTTATACTACTGCACTATTCAGGTCTTTATAGCAGAACATTAGTATTTAATTGGACCAGACCACTTTTTTCTTTCTTATTACTTTTGCTTTTTTCTTTTTACCAACAAAAAAGTCTATCTAAGAATATGGCTAGGAAAAGAAAATCAGTCTTTACTACAATGAGAAAACCACAGATGGCATATATTATGACAAAGGTAAAACTTTATTTCATTACTTTTTACTTTATTCAATGTAGCAGACATTTTTATGAGAAGCCAGCAAACTTAATCAGATTCAACATGAATCAACCAAAACTAAGTTCAAACTAAGGAACAATTTTGGAATATTTCAACTTCTCAATGCAAGATATGAATGTGGATTTGGAATTTCTAAAACCCAAGAATCCATGCTCTTTGCTCTTGTTCATAGTATCTAAAGGATTCTCAATACCAAGAAGGTAATCAACACTACACCAATTTCCAATATCTTCAAGTTTAGTCTGTCTCATTATTTGCGTCTGTTATAGGCAGAACAGATGCATAAAGTAGTTTTATACGTTTGTCCTGCACTACGCAGACGTATATACCAGAAATAGACATGTTTATATGTCTGTTAGGTAAACGTATAAAGTAGTTTTATACGTCTGTTGGAAAATCATTTGCGTCTGTTAGTGTACAACAGACGTATATAGTTCAACCATTTGCGTCTTTTAGTGCACAACAGACGTATATAGTTCAATCATATACGTCTGTCAGTATACAACAGACGTATATAGTTCAATCATATATGTCTAAGCTTTTAAAACAGAAGTATAAAGTGCATAAAAAAAATTAAAAAACATTTATAAAAAAAGTAAAAATATATCGAGCGCCCTGTATATGACAGTGTATCCTCATCAATTACAAAGTACACACCTCTTCTTCTCCAAAGTAAGCTGTGATTCAATTATCTTCTCCAAAGTAAGCTACGATTCAATATCCTCTTCGGTTTTGTGGTGATTCTCTTCTCCAAAGTAAGCAACGATTCCTAATAGCATCTTCAATATCAAGCCCTACTTGAAAGCAGTTAATCTCCAAGCAGCCACCAGCGATTCTTCTCCGTCAATTTAGAAGTTTCAACGATTCACTGGATAGCCAACAAAAATTCCTTCATCTGCTTTCAACTCAAATTTGGTCAACTGTTTAGGATGATTTTTCAACACAAAGCATTTGCACCCAAAAATATGAAAATATTTCAGGTTTGGCTTCTTTTCCCTCACCATCTCATATGTTGTTTTTCCATGCTTGTTGATCAGTGTTGCATTTTGAGTAAAACAAGCAGTTTGAACTTCTTCTGCCCAGAAATAGGTTGGCAATTTTGCTTCATCAAGCATAGTTCTAGCAGCTTCTATCAAGGTTCTGTTCTTCCTCTCAACTACACCATTTTGCTGTGGTGTACCAGGTGCAGAAAACTCTTGCTTCAAGCATCTATTTTTGCAGAATTCTTCCATTGTTGCATTTCTGAATTCGGTTCCATTATCACTTCTGATTATTTTGACTTTGTGTTTTGATCCTTTGTCCAGTAGCTTTACATGCTCCATCAGAGTTAATGTAGTTTCATCCTTCTTTGCTAGAAAATACACCCAAGTGTATCTGGTATATTCATAAGACATTTACTGGTCCAAAAAGATCAACATGTAACAGATGATATGGATCAACAATTGAAGATTCAGACTTGCTCTTGAAAGAGGTCTTCCTCTGTTTGGCCTTTTGACATGAATCACACAGACCATCAACATTTAACAAAGACTTTAGAAGTCCTCTAACAAGATCCTTTCTTATCAGCTCATTGATGTTGTTCAGATTCAAATGAGAGAGTTTCTTATGACACTTCCAACTCTCTTCATTTGACATTCTTGTTGACAGGCACATAGTTTTTCCATCAGAGTTTGTCAACAAGCTTGCTTCATAGATATTGTTGCGCCTTTGTCCAACTAAAACAACTTTCCTTGTGGTTTTGCTGATAACCTCACAGTATTCAGGTTGAAAATCTACATGAAAACCTCTGTCACAGATTTGACTCACAGATAGCAGATCATGCTTGAGTCCTGGAACCAGATCTACATTTGTGATGATGAAACTTCCAAGATTAATATTGCCATATCCCAGAGTATGTCCTATGTTGCCATCTCCATAGGAAACTTTTGGGCCAGCCTTTTCCACATACTCTGATAGCATGGCTTTATTTCCAGTCATGTGTCCTGAACATCCACTGTCCACGACTAGGATACTTTCCCTGATGCCCTGCAATCACAAACAATTACCGAGGATTAGATTTAAGGATCCAGACTTGCTTGGATCCTTTGGCTTTCTTAATTTTGTTAGCTTTAGCAGCGGAATTTACACTATCAGAGTTTAAGCTAACTTTATCAGAGTTTACACTTGCGGAATTAACTCTAACCCATTTCAGATTAGGTTTCAGTTCATAGTAATTATGATAAATAGCATGATAATTTCTGCAAGTATAAATAGAATGCCAAGTGCTTCCACAGTGTTTGCATAAAGTCTGTGGCCTAGTTCTAACATTATCTTTCTTTACTTCAGACTTGGAAGGTAAAGAATTAATGTCTTTGTTCTTCCTGCAAAAACTAGCAAGATGGTTAGTGCTACCACAGTTATGACATGTCTTTCTTGGAGCTAAAGTAGCAAGCATTGGATAATTACCTTGAGTGATGCCTACTTTACCATTTCTGTTCTTTCTAAACACTTTCTGTTTCTTAACAGATTTTAACTCCTTAATCTTATGCTTAAGTTGTTTATCTGTCATTAAACCAATATTAACCTGTTTAACACTAGTTTTTACTGGTTCTTTCTTAACAGCTTCTTTTCCACCTTCAAACCTAGGTTCACTTATTCCATTAACAAATGTTCCAAATTTCTTAGGTGGAAGAGATGGTCTAATCTTGACTGTATTCTGAAACCTAAGTTCATCTTCCTCAGAGTAACCTAGACCTACAGTGTCAGATTGAATAACTTATTGAGTGTCTTTTCCAGAGTGAGTCCAAGTTTTAATAATATGATTTGCCTTTTCCAATTCAGATTCTAGTTGTTTATACTTACTTAACAACTCTTGTTCAAGATAGATAGCATCATCTCTCTCCTTTTGAACTTGCTGCATGTTAGCAAGTTTCTCTTCTACAACCTTATTTCTTTCTTTGAGTTCAGAATTCTCAGTTTTGATTCTCTCATTCTCTAAAGTCTGATCCCTATAACTGATATGCAAAGCCTTAAGATATATTCTTAATTCAGTTATATCATCAGTATTATAAGCATAGGTAGTTAGAGGTACCTTGTTTTCAGAATCTTCAGCTTCATCAACAGTAGTAGCCATGAGAGCATAGTTCACATCCTCATCTGAGTCAGAGGTGTCTGCCCAATCTCTGCCTTTAGTGAAGAGTGCCTTCTCAGTTTTACCCTTCTTGCACTCAGGAGCATAATGACCCATCTCCTTACACTTGTAGCATTGAATCTCAGACTTGTCTCTTTTCCCAGATTTGGTATAATTTCTCTCAGATTTGCTGAAATTCTTCCTGTCAAATTTTGAATCATTCTTCGAGAATCTCTTCCCTTTCTTGAAGTTCTTGAATCCCATCTTCTTGAAGGTCTTTACCATCAAGGCATCAATTTGCATCATTTCCTCATCATCTTCAGAATCAGATGATCCATCTGTATTTGAGTCAACATCAGAGTTTGATGACTCACTTTCAGAATGAATGACCAAAGCTTTTCCTTTTGCCTTCTTCCTTGATGCTTCCTTCTTTGAGGGTCTTTCTTCAACTCTTAGAGCAACAGATTTTGACTTTCTACCTGATCTTCTGCTTCTATGTTCCATTTCTAGTTCATGAGTCTTGAGCAACCCATAGATCTCATCAATATCAGTATCAGCCAGATCATAGTTGTCTCTAATAGTGGTTGTCTTAACATCCCACTTTTCAGGTAGAGAAAGAAGAAACTTGAGATTTGAATCTTCTAGATCATATTCTTTATTAACCAGTGACAGATCATTAAGTAGCTTACAGAATTTGTCAAAGGTTTCTGTCATTGATTCTTCAGATTTAGCCTCAAAGTGTTCATACTCCTGTGTGAGTATGTTCCTTCTATTCTTCTTGATTGCTGCAGTTCCCTGACATCTAACCTCTAGAGCATCCCAGATCTCTTTTTCAATTTTACAATTGATCACTTTGTTAGACATAACATTATCCAATGAACTATGAAGCAGATGTCTAACCTTTGCATCCTTACCAATGGATCAAATGTCCTCAGGAGTCAAATCTTTCTTCTCCTTTGGAATAGATTTAGCTTCCTGTCCAGCAGCAACAATAGATAATTTTGTAGGCTTATGAGGGCCTTCATAAATTCTGTCAAGATATTCTGGATCTGTAGGCTCCAGAAACATAGCCATTTTCACCTTCCAGGTTTAGTATTCTGCTGGCTTAAGAATAGGAACCCGGATTGTTTCATATCGACTCACAGTTGCAGGTTGAGCCTTCTCAGCACTAGAGCCTGATGTTGGAGGAGGAATTTCTGCCATTGATTATAGTTGTGTGTGTGTGGATCTTAAACTTTATTAAATTAACAGATTAAGCTCTGATACCAATTGTTAGGCCGAATACACACTTATAATCAACTAAGTATGAGAGAATAACAATAAGTTCTTTAAAAGCTTTAAAAACTGTTTGGAATAAACTTCTCTCTCAGTGATGTAAAATATCACAAAAAGCTGCTTAGGTTACAATGAAAGATATTGTATTACACGATCAATACCCTTATAGGGTTAACCTAACTGTATTTATAAGATATACAACTACATACAATCGATAATTGATTCGCCTATAAATTAGCTATACAAATGTTATCAATTATGATTGCTACACATCTCCTAAGTCAACTCAATCTCTTTAACAGCTATCCAATCTGTAAAGATATTGCTTCCATAATTATCTTCAATTAATCTTTAATCACCGTTGACTTGAGACGCGCTTCCTCCAAACAGAGTTTAACCAAACTCTGTTGAGCTTCCAATGTCAGCGTATAGCAAACTCTGTCAAGCTTCCAACTGTCAGAGTTTAACTAAACTCTGACTGCTTCCTGTTTCAAGTTAAACTCTATTTTTCCCTGTAAAACTTAAACACTGATATTAACCATATCAAAACTTAAACACTGATATTAACCATATCAATTATATTTAACACTCTCTTCTCACACACACATCTTATATGGGTCTTCTTCATCAGCCCTTGGTTTGATAAAGTGGCATCTCTTTCTATCTTCACTACACCCCTCTTATATTTTATTTTCCTGTAAAAAAATTTGGAAATCTTACAAAGAAAAGATGTATTCTGGCATGGAATCTGCATTCTCAGGTTAGTTTGGATCTATTATGTATGTCTTTCTGGTTTATAGAAGATGGGTTACAATTCTTTTGTTGTGTTCTTTCATGGCTTATTTATGTTTTTTACTTGTTTTTGTATGATCAAAATCTGATTTTTAGACTATATACTGTTTGATAATGCCAGTTTAGTTAGCACTATATGTTTTAGCATTAACTGTTTGGTTTATGGGGACTTTTAACATGTTCATGAGTTTTAAAGTATATGAGAAAAAAAGTTGTTGATATTAAGTTCTACACTGGAGTGGAGGTCTTTTCTGATATTTTCGGGTCTGAAACTTAGTTTGAGAAGTTGAAGAACACTTTTAGTGTAAGAACTAGTATGAGTGAGGAAAGGCGAAAAATACAGTACCAACATTTCGTCGTGCCAGAGCGCTGGTCATCTTTTCATACTCGGTGTTGTGGCTGAGTTATTCCCTTAGGCGGTGTTGCTTACATTCTTGAAGAAGAAATTGGTTTGCGCCATTAAACCATTGGTGCTGCTGCACGAGACAATGTCGGTCCAATTTGTGTGAGTTATGGGATAGGTGGTTTTGTGTTACGGTTACCTGTCTATAGGTTCAACCTTAGGACATAATTGATGAGTTGATTGCCAAGAGTTTATACTACTGCACTTTTCAGGTCTGGATACCAGAACATTTGTATTTAATGAAAGAATGACATGAATACCCCATTTTTAACAAATCTAAACGAAAATAACACTTTTGAAAAAGGGGGCCAAAAATACCCCAAAGTTACGCATTTGAAAAATGCTTAATAAAAAAAAGTGGATGTTACGCATGTTCAAGATGCATAACAAAAAAAAAATCCTATTACGCATTTGATAAGTGGGTAATTAATATAAAATGAAAACCGTATTACCCCTTTGGATAATGCGTAATAGCATTTACCCATTCTCCAAATGCGTAATAGAGAAGTACTGTTTCACCTATTACCCCTTTTTTAAATGCGTAATTAGTATAAAATCTATTACCCCTATTTCAAATACGTAATAGCGGGGTATTTAGGCCACTATAACCATTTTGGGGTATTCTTGTAATGCTTGAGTACTGTGCGGGATATTTTTGGCCAAAACCCGTATTTAATTGGACCGGACCACTTTTTTCTTTCTTACTACTTTTCCTTTTTTCTTTTTACCAGCACAATAGTCAATCTAAGAATATGGCTAGGAAAAGAAAATCATTCTTTACTACAATGAGAAAACCGCATATGGCATATATTATGGCAAAGGTAAAACTTTATTTCATTACTTTGTACTTTATTCAATGCAGCAGACACTTTTATGAGAAGACAGCAAACTTAATCAGATTCAACATGAATCAACCAAAACCATGTTCAAACTAAGGAACAATTTTGGAATATTTCAACTTCTCAATGCAAGATATGAATGTGGATTTGGAATTTCTAAAACCCAAGAATCCATGCTCCTTGCTCTTGTTCATAGTATCTAAAGGATTCTCAACGCCAAGAAGGTAATCAACACTACACCAATTTCCAATATCTTCAAGTTTAGTCGGCACCAAATTGCTTTGTTTTACAATCTCATCCCACACACTGCCTTTATCCTTCATCAACTCCACAAATGTCAGCCTCTCTCCGTCTTGGAATTCTCCGCATTCCACCTCAAATTGCTCTGCCAACAGCTTCCAGAAATGCTTCCACTTGAACACATCTCCATTACTGCAATTAAATGCTTGATTTTTTGCCTGTGGGACCACTGCAGCCCATATCTCTTGCTCAGCAATCAAGTCAGCATCCGAAGCTGCTGAATAGCTACTCCAAGCTTCCTTAGTCCCTGGAAACCTCATAACTGCACCCTCATGTTTGCATATTGCAGCATAAACACACATAGTACATATTATATTCGTCATACTGTAAGGCGAAACACCAAATATAACTCCAGGCCTATGGACTGACCAAGTTAGGCCATGTTTTTTAGTTACATATTCAAACAACATATCCTCTTGATTATAGTAAAAATTTGGAGCATCTAGCCTTCGAAGATCTTCGGTAAACGGAGGATCATGTGCTGCTATCCCAAAAGCTTCATAAGTGCCAAAATAATGCTTTAGCCCAGTTTGTAAACAAATATGTTGCAAGTTTGGTGCATTTGGAATGATACAATTCAACACATTTCTAAACATTCTAGTATTGATTTCGCAATTTTCAGCTTCAGTGGATCTATTAGCCCAAGTGGCATAAAAGAGGTGAGTCACATCTTTGAGGGGGGAGAGTCTGCTTTCAGTTTCTTCTAGATTGGAAATGTCACATTGGATGTACTCAACAGGGTGGTTTGCATCCCATGATGATGGTCTTGGACGACGAGCAACGCCATATACTTTCCATGGGCCGCCAGGGGTGTCAGGGAGAGGGAGAATCTCAGCCAGACTGTTGCCTGAAATGCCTGTAATGCCCACAACCAGGGCCACACTTTCATAGCTCAACGGAACATTTTCTTGATTGAGAGGTTTCTAAAGCATACATGTGCATGAGGAATAAGTTAGTAATGCATAAAGAAAAGATATACAGCTTATTTGTGTCATAAGCATCCATAAATATAAATGATAATAGAGATAATGAAATTAAAAGAGAGAGAGAGAGAGAGAGAGAGAGAGAGAGAGATATGAGAGGATTACCCTTGCAGAGCCAACTGCACCTAACCGCCACCAGCTCATTTTTTGTTAGATTCTTTTTGTTCAAAACCTGAATGGACTCACTCAAATTATTTAAAACTCGAAACACAAAAACAAGTGTGTGTGTGTTATAACTATGATAATAAATAAAACCAGTACGCTTGTTGTATATGTATCAAATATGGATAAGGCTACAGCATTGTTACCGCACGAGACCTTCAGTTCTTTCCTCTTAGCGAGTGTGATACAACAATACAAACACACCAGCCTTATTTATAGGCTCAGGATATACACCAATGTCATGCCTTAAATAACACACACATATATATAGGCTTTTGCTCAAATATAAACCAATCCTTAAATACAAACAACAAACTAACACTAGATTAATTATATTTCATTTATTCTAAGGTTCCCGCAAAGAGTGCCTTCACAAAAAATGCTTAAAATAATTGGCTCTATCCACCAAAAAAAAAACTTGCCGTGGAAATGCGAAGCATTTAAGACAGTAAACGGATGAGTTAGGTAGTCATGAGGGCCGCACGCCCTCGACACACCCGTCAATCATCTATTATTGCCTTTACCATTGATTGTCATTCCTTACAACTTTAGAATGATAAAGGCGCGAAGCGTCGTACAAGAAGGTGCGAAGCACCGTTAACCAGTGAAATCCACTGCCACGTCATTTTTTTTTTGGCTGAATGGAGCCAATTATTTTAAACACTTTTTGTAATGGGGTACCCCTAGTTTGATCATTAGATTAGCATGAAATATTGAATTAGTGTTTAGTTTGTAGTTTGTAGTTAATTTTAGTTTGTAGTAGAGTAGCACCCTATATATATATATAAGTAGTGTTAGAGATCCCAAAATGTATCCCAAATTTATTCTCAAATGCCAAGTGTCTTTTTTTTAATTGATGCTCTTGCTGTATATGCAGGGGCCCTCATCATTATTATTATTAATATCCAATCAAACATTGTTACCTAATCATTTGGTACCCAATTCGAAATATTTTGGGAACTCTAGCATTTCTCTATATACATTATTTTAATTGATTATAATTGTAATGGGCCCTCCTGGACCATCCAATTAAAAAATCCCAAAATGCCAAGTAAATAGTGTCAAGTCATTTGGTACCCAATTTAATACCTCTAGCACTACTCATATATTTATTACAAGCCTACTATACTATTTTCACCACTCACCAGCCTGAGCTGCAGCATATATACTCGCTACGTCCCAATTTGTTAGACCCTTTTTGATTTTCACGGAGATTAAGAAAATTCTGTTTGACTTGCTAGGTGGTAACTTGTGGTTGGTTGGGTGTGAAAGTGGATGTATAAAAAATGGATAAAGTAGGAAAGTAATGGGGGTAATAGTATTTATTTAATAAAAAGGAGTTATAAAATAGAAAAGTAGTGGGTGTAATAGTGAAAAGTAGTGTTCAAAAATAGTAAGTTTAATAGGTTCATCCTTTTTTCCCAAAAAGGAATGAGTGTTATACAAAATGGGACGGAGGGAGTATGTTTTACGTACGTACGCACGTTTCCTTGTTCAAGATGATTTTTCCACCTTATTATCAGAAGCTTTGATAAGTAGTGTGAGCCTTATTTGCATGCATGCATGTATATCCATACATTGTATGTGGTCATGTGGAAAATAATAATGCACCCATTTGTTTTACTCATTCAATGTGCTTCTTCTGAGTTTGAATCCTAACACTTTTTTTGCTTTGTGAATTTTGTTAAGATATAACATGAAAACATGCATTTATACACATAGTCCTGTTGTTAATAATTATTAAAAAGTTTTAGTATTAATGATTCAAAATAAAATATTTTTATTTAATATTGAATATCAATTACCTTATTCTTCATATATAACATAGATCATTTTAAGATAAAATCATTTATTTTCCATATTTTTTTAAAATATTTATATTTTCAGAATAATCATAGAATAATATAATTGGTCAACCAAAAGTTTTCATAATTGGTCGCCAAAGACTCACATATTTAAAATTTTCTTTGGACTCTATTAATAAATAACATTTACATCAATATTTTCTTTGGACTCTATTACGTACATTTATGTATAGTCTAAAATTTATCTTAATTTTTTTATATTATTCATTTAAAATGATGAAAGAGAATTGTAGAGAAAATTGGCTCAATATTAATAAAACATTTCATTATACTCAATCGATTAAAGTATTTTTGTAATTAAATACAATATTTTAATAATAACATAAGCTAACATTTTATTTACTCAAAAGTAAAAATAAAAAATATGGAAGAAAAGATGATTCATTAAATTAATTTTTTTAAAGAAAATTAAAAACTAAGTATAAAAGAGGGTTAGTGATACTTTTCCCAAAAGTAACATAATTTCATCTACCAAAAGATACTAAATAAAAGGGGGTTTTTTCATAAATATCCAAGCCCAAAATTTTTTTACAAAAATATTTTCTCTAAAAAATATAATTTGCAAAAATACCGAAATATTTGTAAAAGATACAGAGATTGCATATGTGGTTACAAAACCGACCACACATCAATTATTTAGAAGACCACATCTACGTCAAGATCATTTCTAACCAACTCATAAACGGACCAACTTTCATAAAACCGACCATTCATATTTCATTTAATTCTGTCACCTAATTTTTTATAGATGTCACGTTGTTATTGGCTATGTCACCTTCTTATTGGCTGGATGAAGCTGGCTCAGTCAACTCATTTCCCAGCAATATTCGTCATTTCCGACCGATGAGATATAAATTTACATTTTGATAAAAAAAATCTTTTGCTACTTTATGCATCACAAAAAATAAATTATAAATGTAATGAAATCAAAATATATCACTATGTTATCGCTATATTATAGAAAAATGTTATAAGTTATCATTTCAGTTTTTATACATTTATCTTTCACTAGTAGGAAATGAACAAAAATTAATTAGTTAAAAATTAATTTATCATGATGATAACAAATATATAAAATATATATGTCATGGTTTTTATAAGATAGTAACCATGAAGTTAAAATACAATTTGAATAAATTATGTTTTATAAAAGTTTATTAGTGAACGTACATAACAAAGCAATGTTGAACTTTAGGGTTTGGTTTTAGGTTGAAAGTTTAGGAGTTAGATTAGGGTTGGATGTTCAAATTTTTCAAAAATAAATGTAGACCATCTAACGGTATGCTAACAGCTGAGGTCACGTTCGAGGAGTTTACTAAGGTAGTGAAGCAGATATACCCAGATAAGGCATCTTGGCCCGATGGGCTTAACCCTACGTTTTTTCAGCACTTTAGGCCTACTCTAGGGAAGGAAGTTTATAACTGCTGTAAATCCTGGTTATCTGAATATTCTTTTTCAGCTGATGTTAATGATACGAATGTGGTTCTCATCTGAATATTCTTTTTCAGCTGATGTTAATGATACGAATGTGGTTCTCATCCCAAAGAAAGATAATGCAGACACTATGAAAGACTTGCGTCCAATAGCTTTGTGCAACGTGTTGTACAAAATCCTTGCTAAGGTACTCGCAAATCGATTGAAGCATATCTTACCTGGTATAATCTCTGAACAGCAGTCGGCTTTTGTGCCTGGAAGATACATATCTGATAACGTTCTTGTAGCGTTCGAAATTATCCATCATATAAAGAGCAAAAAAGGGGTTCTGAGGGGGAAGTAGCTCTCAAATTGGACGTTAGCAAAGCCTATGACAGGGTCGATTGGGGATTTCTGAAAAATCGTATGGAGAGAATGGGTTTTGATGCCAAATGGGTGAGGTGGATTATGATGTTCGTTACTACAGTCTCCTATTCAGTTTGTTTCAATTGCATGTCTGTTGGGACAATCAGTCCAAAACGTGGTTTGTGCCAGGGTGACCTGCTGTCACCGTATTTCTTTCTTTTTTATGTTGAAGGTTTATCGAAGTCGCTTACAAGTGCTGCAGTAGAAGGTCGTATTCACGGCTGTAAAGTTAGTCAAAGTGCCCCAGCTGTGATAGATCTCTTATTTGCAGATGACAGTTTTTTATTTTTTAAAGCAAACACGAGTGAGGTGGAGGTTGTCAACACTATACTGAGTTCGTATGAACGCTTCTCTGGTCAATCAATAGACTTTCTGAAATCTGGAATTATGTTTAGTACAAACGTTAGGACTGACAAACAACAGGAGCTCTCTGAATTTCTGGGGGTCACGAATGATTTAAGGCAGAGTAATTACTTGGGACTGCCTTCTCTTATTGGCAGGTCGAAAAATTCGGTTTTTAATTTTTTGAAGGAGAGAGTTTGGCAGAGAATTCAGGGGTGGAGTGCTAAATTACTTTCGAAAGGGGGTAAGGCTGTTCTTCTACGTAATGTCGCTCAAGCAATACCTTCCTATTGCATGTCATGCTTCTTAATTCCTAGGAAGCTGTGTAGGGAGATAGAGAAACTGATGAATGGCTATTGGTGGCAGTCAAGCTCTAGTACGAGTAAGGGTGTTCGGTGGGCATCTTGGAGCAACATGAGTATTCCTAAAGGTAAAGGGGGATTGGGTTTTCGTGATCTCCATGATTTTAACTTGGCCTTGTTAGGGAAGGATGTGTGGAATTTTGTTAATAATCCTCAATCGCTCGTGGCAAGGGTGTTTAAAGCAAAATAGTTCCCTGAGACTAACGTTTTTCAGGCTATTAGAAGGGGGGTGACAGTTTCATCTGGTCGGGGATTTTTCAAGCTAAAGAGACGCTGAGAAAGGGATTTAGATGGGTGATAGGGGATGGTACTCAGATCAACGCTTTCAGGGATCCTTAGCTACGGATGAAGGAAGGGTTCTGTGTTGAGAATACCCCATCAAACATCCACAGGAGTGAGACAGTCAGTGATTTCTTTATGCCTGGTTTGAAACGTTGGAATGAACAGATGGTTATGAGCTCGTGTCATCAATGTGATGCACGGTTGATTATTGACACTATTATTCCTCAAAATCAAGTCCAAGACCGAATTGTTTGGTCTGGGTCTAGCACTGGCAAGTATAGTGTCAAATCGGGTTACGTTTTTTGACAGGAGCATTATTCTCAATATATCAGGATGGTGACATCTGCTGGGTGGGGTAAAATCTGGAGAGTAGAGGTTCCCCATAAAATCAAAATTTTCTTATGGAGGTTCTGTCGTAACTATGTCCCCGTGAGAAATATCCTGCATTCTAAGGGAGTAAATGTCCCTATTTTATGTCCGATCTGCGTCTCAGATGTTGAACATCTCCTCCATGTTTTTTTCGATTGTGAATTTGCTACTCATTGTTGGTAGTATCTTGGGTACCAATTGGACATGAGTGCTGTTGAGCATGCCCCGACTTGGTTGCTTCAGAAATTAAGTTTGGGTGGTAGTGAGGAATTAATTACTATAGCTACAGGGCTGTGAGTCATATGGAATGCTCGTAACATGAGAATGTGGGATAGTAAGGTCTTAACTCTTGCCTTAGCCATGGAGTGGAGTAAGAAACAGGTGAATGAATGGCATGAGGCGAGGAAAAGAAGTTGTGGGGTATAGGGTAGTATCTCAACGGTGAAGCAAGCTGCAGATAGAACTTGGGTTCCTCCTCAGGAAGGAGAGTTTAAATTAAATGTAGACGCTTCTGTTACAGGGGGACTACCATTTTTCACGGTGGGGTTGGTCATCAGGGATCATGTTGGGCAGTTTGTGCAAGGGAGAAATACGAAAATTGCAGGGGTTGTTTCTGTTCTTGCGGCTGAGGCATTAGGTGTGCTTGAAGCTTTGTCTTGGCTGCGTCCTCTTCGAGATATGAAGGTTACGGTTGAGTCTGATTCCCTTAATGTAGTGAATGCAATTCTCGCTGACATGGAGTATCAAGTAGAAGTAGGTCATGTCATTGCGGCGTGTCGTTCCTTGCTAGGCGAGTTTGTGAATGTCTCTGTGCGTTTTGTTAGAAGGCAAGCGAATAAGGTGGCCCATTTAATGGCGCGTGTACCTTGTTCTCTAAATTGCAATAATTTGTTTTAATCTCCTCCACGTTCTGTGTTGGAGTCTATTTTTTCTAACGCTTTGTTTTGATAATGAAGATTTATGAGTTAAAAAAAAAAATTTGGCCACTAATATTTAGTAGGTGTTGAATCTGTGAATTTAACTTGCAAGGCAGTAGTGACGAAGGCAATAACACTAGTAGTGAACAGCTTAAATAAATTCATGTTCCACCCTGTTAATCATTTAGGTATTAGAAAGATATTTAGGTGATATATTTATATATGTGTGTATTTGTGGTCATTGATATTTATGTATCGTGGTGTTTTTAGTTTGATATATGTTTGTATGTATATCATTTGCAGGCAATTGATGAGGCAAATCAAGTCTGGGAGCAAAGATGGCGCGGGTCACGAAATGATGACCGTGGTGATGCTGAATATAATTTGCGTGATCAGGGAATCGAACATGCTTTAGTATTTTTCTTATTTTAATAGTGAAACTTCAAATGATATGATAATGTGCAAGGAAACTGTTGTTTTGTGTTGTTTTATGAATGTTGGTGGCTTAATTTTGTTGATAGGAAGTAATTTTTGTTTTGTGATGTTTGGTACAATTTCTATTTTAGTTTAGTAGGGATGGAATGGTATGAGCACAGTTGGTGAACTTGGTAAGTTTTTAATGAATATTGTGTTGCTCTCTATTTAAAGAGCTTGATATAGTTGGTTTTCTAATTTTTTTGTTGAGGTGTATGGTTTTAATGGTTTTTGATTTTAGTGGTTTATGCTTTTAAGTTTTTGTATATGGTATTAAATTGGGATAAGAGCAGGCTGTAGTAGTACTTATCTGTTTCTCTAGAATGTGCCCAGAAAATTGACCATCTGCTAGCTACTGTTGACCAAAACCTACTCAAAAATCCAACCACATTAATCGGGTAGTGGTTGGTTATAACTTACCAGAAAATGTTCATTACTAACCATTCTTTACCGACCACTACCATATAATGTGACTTTACCAACCACTCATTTCGATCGTCAACAGTAGATTATAACGTGACGTGGCAATGAACACGTGGTTGCAGCGTCGTCTGTGGGGCCAATCAGTAGACAACTGGAATACGATAACCGACCATTTTTGTTGGTCGGACTACGGTCGGAAATAAAAATCATAACCGGGTGATCATTTACTTTTAACCGACCACCCCTATCGGTCGGTTTGTGGTTAGTTTAATTTTGACATTATTTCCAATTGAATAAGCTCATTTCTACCAAATTTGATGGTCGAAAATGTGCAATTTTCTTGTAGTGGATATCATTTCTTTTTAAGGTCTAATATAACAAATAAAATTGATTTACAAGTGTTTATAAAGGATAATGTCAAAACTAACTTATACTTAACAACTTATACTTAATCTTAGTAATTTAAGATAATGTATAATTTATTAGCTTATAATGATATGGAGGAAAATTCAACTAATTTTTTGAACTGCTCATGTTTAGTTTTTTGAATATCTAAAGGATAAAAATCTTTAGATACTACTCTAAGACAAAAATGTTGCAAATCTTTTCATGGAAAATGTTAATAAACTTCATAATTTAGTTGTGATAAAATATTAGACAGGGATGAGTCCCTGCAATCTTTTGTTTGATCTTTATTCTATTTGTAATTAAAAATATCAAAATGAAAATTAAATTTTTGTGACCGTGTATTATTACTTTGTTGACAATTCAAATAATTTTGATTAAAAAATAACTTATCATAAGATTATATGCAGAATGTGCATTAAAATATGATAAAGCATAAAGAATAGCAATTAGAATGTATTGGAACATGCATGCTGATTATAGTGTGTACATTGGAAGAAAATCAGAAACATCTTCAGTAATACAAATTTTCTATCCTTACACACACTTCTCTTTTCTTGATTTCTTTTTATTGTGGTATCTTTCATGAAATGTTTTTGTAAATATATTCAGATAATATAATTTTATGAAACTAAGTCCTGTTTGGAGTAATTTAAAACTACCATATTAAATAACTAATGGCTCATGTTAAACGAATATTAAATTTGTATTAAAATAAATATTATTCAACACAATCTTCTAATTACATAAACATTGTGTGTGTCATGATTAATAACAATTTCATTACCCCGTTTGTATTACATGACATTGGTAACTTAGTGGTGCTTAGGGCGATTAAAAATGTTTTTTTTAATTAGTGATAATAGATAATTAAATTTTTATTATTTCAAAAATTAGTAGGTGTTTTAAGAAATTTTCATCAAAATTGATTTAAAACAATTTACATGAATTATTAGCTGGAATAATACTCCCATATATATCTAGAATTTTGATAGTGATAAACATGAAAAATAGCAATTACAATACGAACGTATTCTTTAAAATCAAAAATATAAATTTGAAATAAAATTAAATTATGTTATTTAATGGCGACACCCCTCTCATAATATAATGTTCAAACATAATGTAAAAATTTATTTAATTAACATATTAATTTATTTAATTAATATATTAATTTATTTTAACATGATATAATGAAACGTGTATCACTTTCTCCAAATTTTAATCGTTGGCTTTGATTTGTGCAACAGTTAGGCCAATGACCAGTGATTGATGGATGGATGAATAGTAAAGAGGCTTCCCAAACAGATTTGTATTAGGGATATTCACAAAAATATTTAAGTTTTTGAAATTATTATCAAAGATACTACGAATGAGCTTGGAAATGTTGTATTTCATGTTGCGCTCGCAAATGTTGCATTTGAATTGTAAAACAAACTAACTTATTTTATATGTTATAAATTTTATTTAAGCTATAATTATGTTTTTATATAATCATTATTTTTTAAAATTATTTTAATATTAATTTAATTTTATATAATATAAGTTTCATTAATGATATGCATGAATTAAAATTTATATTATAAAATTTTAAGTTAAATATGTCGTTAACGGGATTCAAAACTTGAATCTTTAGTAAGGTAATTTAATTAATAAATATACCTTATAATAACATCTAACATTCTTATAAATTACTAAAAATTTAATTGTAATATTTTTGGGTATACATTAATAATTACAAAATCATATTTTAAATTAAAAGGTAATGTATTTAATTAGAAAAGAAATATTAATTGATGATTGGAAGATATGATATAGTTGATATTTTTAAGTGTTTATAAAAGGTAATACCAACTAAAAGTAAATATGAGAAAAGATAATCAAATAATTACCATTAATTATGTTATTCTTTTATTTATTTTATTAATTAGTATAACCAAACCGACAAAATTTAAATATTTTGACTTTAATATAATAGTATTAAAAGGTAATGTATTTAATTAGAAAAGAAACATTCATGATTGGAAAGATACGGTATAATTGATGTTTTTAGATGTTTATAAAAGGTAATATTTAAACATGAAAAAGGTAGTCGAGTAATTAGCATTAATTATATTATTCTATTATTTATTTTATTTTTTTTGATTAATCTATTATTTTTTTTATTAATTAGGATAACCAAACCGAAAACGAAATCGACAAACTTTCGAAACCGACAAACTTTCGAAACCGACAAACTTTCAATATTTCGACTTTAATATAATAGTATAGAGATGCACGGGTTACTTTTATATGTTATAAATTTTATTTATGCAATAATTATATAACCATCATTTTTTAGAATTATTTTTATATTAATTTAATATTATATAATATAAGTTTAAATAATGATATGCATGAATTAAAATTTATATTTTAAAATTTTAAGTTAAATATGTCTTTAAACTCGAAACTTGAATCATTAGTAAAGCAATATAATTATAAAATATAACTTATAATAACATCTATAACATTCTTATTAGTTACTAAAAATCTAATTTTGATATTTTTGGGTAAAATTATATTTTAAATTAAAAGGTAATGTATTTAACTAGAAAGGACACATTGATTGGAAGATATGATATAGCTGATGTTTTTAGGTGTTTATAAAAAGGTAATCTAAATATGAAAAAAAGATACTCGAGTAATTACCATTAATTATATTATTTATTTTTTTAATTAGTATAACCAAACCGACAAAATTTAAATATTTCGGCTTTAATATAATAGTATTAAAAGGTAATGTATTTAATTATAAAAGAAACATATGGTATAATTGATGTTTTTAGATGTTTATAAAAGCTAATATCACCGAAAACGAAATCGACTTATTTTCAATTTTTTGGTTTTAATATAATAAATAGATTGCAAAGTTTGAAACATATTTGTATTTTTGAAAAAAAATCCTTTTTATTATGCACCCCAAGAACGTTTTTAAGAGAATCTTAAATCAATTCTAAATATAATATAAAATATTGATTCTTAGCAATTTCTTATACTTTCACTTTTAACATTTTTTATTCTTCCTTTTTATTTAATTTTATACTATCAAAATTGAGTTGAATTCTATGAAAAGATTAGGGAACCTACAATACATGTTAGGTGAGATACAAAAATTTTTATATTAAAACATGAAATGAATATTTTTATAAAATTAATATTCATTTGAAATTCTAATAATATTTTATTATTTTATACTAAAATCTTAAAAAATTATATAAAATATATCTTAGATTCTTTTTTCTCTTCCAAGACTGACTAACAATCTTGGAACCCAAAGAGTTTGATGCAAATTGGATGTTGATATACTATTTCACGTCATCCTACTTCATCCCATATTTGTATCACTTCTCCCATAAAATATGTATATCGTAAACAATCATTTTCTCTATTCATAATACTTTTACTTAAATTTTTATGCTTAGAAAAAATTTTCAAGTTTCATAAATAATTTTTAATATTTGTAACTATTAAAAGATGTAATATTTAATTTTTTACTAAATATGATATAAAATTGATTATAAATTTATTGGCTCAAAAATATGAATTAGAAATTTTTATGATTAAAATATAATAGCATATACAGACAAAAGGAAAATAGTTAATCAACAAACACAAAAACAACTACAATATATGGTGGGAGAGAGAATCACCTACACTCCAAGAGAACCACTACAATATATGTATTTATCTTTTTTTATATGAATTTAATTATAAATCTTAAATAAAAATTTAAAAATGAAATTACACAAGCTTATTGAAAATTAATAAAATTATTCAAAGTTATTCAAATTTAAAGTCAATTTTTTTGTTCAAGTTTTAAATGTTAATTTTTAAATAAAATTTATGTATCGTTAGTATTCTCATTAGAATCCAATTTTATGTTCTTAATGTTTATTTTAAATTATTGATGAGTAGTTTTCTTCGTTCTTTCCGAAATAATGACCTACTTATATAATTGATTAAAATGTATCTACACTTAGATTACTTTCCTAAAATTAACCATTAAAACCAACTAATTTTAGAGTAATAAGTTTATTTAATTAAAAAGTTAATTATTATGTATTTTTTAATTTATAGTTTCCAAAATACTCTTACATAGTCCTGATCTTACCACCTTAATGTTAATTGTATTTGGTATAAATGCAAATGAGCCCTATGAACTTAATATAATTTTTGAACTTATCACCTTGTCATGTAATATCATTAATATAATTTTTTTAAATAACCTATATCTTACTTCACTTTGGAAATAATGCTACAAATATTCAGAGATTTTTTCTTTATATATTTATTTATCTTCACTTCTTGTCTGGCACTAAGTTGATCTTGTCACCTTATTTTTAATTAACACAATAGCCGTCTGAGCAGTATCTCTCGATCCGTTCAAGTTGTTTTATTCAATATTCATAGGCTTGAAAATATTTGCTTATCCTCACATTTCAACTGGCTGCTAGTTTCATACATCTGGATCTGTGGTTTTATGAAATATCCATCATGTCATGACTAATTCTCGTAGACTCGTTTTTACTACTTTTCAAATTTGTATAACTATTTCAGTGTTGTTACTCAACTTTGACACTTCAACTACTAGGAAGTAGCTAATTATGCTTTCGATGATATATCATTGCAGCCCACATGTAATATCAGATTTTTATTTGATCATCAAAGAGGCTGCTGGTGACTGCTCCACTTCGCCATAAGTATGAAATCTCTTCATGTTGTAAGGTGTGGGCGTTTGAATAATTGTAGCGCATTTTTAAATAAGAAATAATGTAGATCGATGTGCAGCCACAGGTCCTTTTTTGTCTGTCCAAGAGACAAAAAATTCGAGTTGAGTTGTCCAACGGGGATTAATCGGAAGACGTAGGTGTTGCTTATTAAGTGTTAAAAAAATAAAAATCAACCGATGATGGCTGGAGACCTGGAGAAGATCTCAGATCTTGTCTTTATTATATTTATGCTTACATTCTAATATTGTCGAACTTTATTGCCCAATCTTCATGCAAAAGTCCTTTTCTTTTATGTTCGTCATTGAATTAATTTATTTTTTTGTTAAACATTTAATTTTATATTTAAACATGCCATAAGAGCATGATAGCGTGATTTAGATGGTATTGCTAGAAAATTTTCAATAGACATCTGCAAATTTAAAACCAATGTCTAGGTGAGTTTGTAGAAAAGTTATATCCAGAAAAACATAACACACACAAGGTAAGAACATGTATTTACATCAATAAATTATTAGGAAAGAATGTGTATCATATATCTTAACATGAGTGATAAGAAGGAAACCATGTCAAACATTGTCAAACATTGCAACAGACATTAGTTCTTTAAACATTTCCTTGCATATAGCCATCCTTTAACCATAGTATCTTTTTATGGAAAGATGTCTTAAACTCTTTTAGACATTTAATTTGTTTTTAATTGATGTGATGTCGGAAGCAAGAACAAGTTGACGTTACTCTTTTTTGCTAATGATGTTTCTATTTTTATAAAGATCAGTTTCAATGATTTTAACTGATGCATTATTATTATAAAAATGCTAGCGAAAACAGTACTTTACAAGTTACAACAAGACCGTACCAGGCCAAAAAGAAAAACAAGCTATAATGGTTGCAAATAAATAACAAAAAACATAAGCTGAAACCATTATCAAGTTAAAATGTCATTTCTCCATTCCAAATAACAGTATTAAGTACTCTTTACAAAATAATCTGATTTTGAAGGAAATGTTCTGGTTCACACGATGCTGTAAATATTCTGAAGGAAACTAGTACTTGTTAAGTTAATTATCCAGTACAAAAAGTCTTGGATATGTCCAAGAGTCTCAAGATGCACGGAATCAAGGTGGTCCCTTGTGTAAGACTTTTGACTAGGTAATCTTGACATTTATCTATGTTATTAGTCTTTCAGTCTATAATGAAAGAATCAACAATTTTGTCATTATAAATGTAAGTCAGAAGACCATTCAGAATACCAATACAAAGTCATTTATAAAGAATAAATATTAAGCCAACAAAGTTGGGAAGTTGAATAAAATTCTATAGATTAAATAAATCTTTATTATTTATTTTAAATTAAAATTAGTTAAACAGTCTGGTTTGAATTAAACACCTAATATATTTAGAAAAGCATAACCAAAATATTTATATTTTTTCGGTCCGCATAACCGAACCATTAATAACGGTTTTTTCGATCTCGATTTTAAATATTTAGGATTGTCTGGGTCTGGTCTAAAACCACGGTTCTTTCCGAAATAATGACCTACTTATATAATTGATTAAAATGTATCTACACGTAGATTAATTTCCTAAAATTAACCATTAAAACCAACTGATTTTAGAGTAATAAGTTTATTTAATTAAAAAGTTAATTATTATGTATTTATTAATTTATAGTCCAAAATACTCTTACATAGTCCTGATCTTACCACCTTAATGTTAATTGTATTCAGCATAAATGCAAATGAGCCCTAGGAGCTTAATATAATTTTCGAACTTATCACCTTGTCATGTAATATCTTTAATATAATATTCTTAAATAATTAACCTATATCTTACTTCACTTTGAAAATAATGCTACAAATATTTAGAAATTTTTTTCTTTATATATTTATTTATCACCACTTCTTGTCTGACACTAAATTGATCCTATCACCTTATTTTTAATTAACAGAATAGCCGTCTGAGCCCAGTATTTTTCCATCCCTTCAAGTTGTTTTATTCAATATTCATAGGCTTGAAAATATTTGCTTATCCTCACATTTCAACTGACTGCTAGTTTCATACATCTGGATATGTGGTTTTATCAAATATCCATCTTGTCATGACTAATTCTTGTAGACTCGTTTTTACTACTTTCCAAATTTGTATAACTATTTCAGTGTTGTTACTCAACTTTGACACTTCAACTACTTCTTGGAAGTAGCTAATTATGCTTTCGATAATATATCATTGCAGCCCACATGTAATATCAGATTTTTATTTGATCATCAACGAGGCTGCTGGTGACTGCTCCACTTCTCCATAAGTATGAAATCATCTTCATGTTGTAAGGTGTGGGCGTTTAATTTGAATAATTGTAGTGCATGTTTAAATAAGAAATAATGTAGATGTTCGCCACAGGTCCTTTTTTGTCTGTCCAAGAGAAAAAATTCGAGTTGAGTTGTCCAACAGGGATTAATCGGAAACGTAGGTGTTGCTTATTAAGTGTTAAAAAAATAAAATTCAACCGATGATGGCTGGAGACCTGGTGAAGATCTCAGATCTTGTCTTTATTATATTTAAGTTTACATTCTAATATTGTCTAACATATATACTACGTGTGTGCGTGTTAAAAACTTTGTAGGCCATCTTAATTTGGCTTTATTGCGGGATCTTTAATCAATGCAAAAGTCCTTTTCTTTTATGTTTGTCATTGAATTAATTTATTTTTTTGTTAAACATTTAATTTTATATTTAAACATGCCATAACAACATGATAGCATGATTTAGATGGTACTACTAGAAAATTTTCAATAAACAACTGCAAATTTAAAACCAATGTCTAGGTGAGTTTGGAGAAAGGTTATATCCAGCAAAACATAACACACACAAGGTATGAACATGTATTTACATCAATAAATTGTTAGGAAAGAATGTGTATCATATATATTAACATGAGTGATAAGAAGGAAACCATGTCAAACATTGCAATAGACATTAGTTCTTTAAACATTTCGTTGCATATAGCCATCCTTTAACCACAGTTTCTTTTTATGGAACGATGTCTTAAACTCTTTTAGATATTTAATTTGTTTTTAAGTGATGTCAAAAGACGTTACTCTTTTTTGCTAATGATGTTTCTATTTTTATAAAGATCAATTTCAATTTGATTTTAACTGATGCATTATTATTATAAAACTGATAGCAAAAACAGCACTTTACAAGTTACAACCAAGACCGTACCATGCCAAAAAGAAAATAAAACTATAATGGTTGCAAATATATAACATAAAACATAAGCTGAAACCATTATCAAGTTAAAATGTCATTTCTCGATTCCAAATAACAGTGCCAAGTACTCTTTACAAAATAATCTGCCATGCATGTTTATATCAATTACATAAATCATCCAAATTCACATGAACTCCCAACATTTGGTCCACATTCCACCATTCCACATTCCACATATAAATAACTAGTCCAGACCACAAACACCACAAAGTGACAAAACAAAGTAGTACGATCCAAATGAAATGTTCAGGTTCACACGATAGTGAAAATATTCTGTAGGCAACTAGTACTTGTTAAGTTAATTATCCAGTAAAAAAGTCTTGGACATGTCCAAGAATCTCAAGATGCACGGCATCAAGCTTGTCCCTTGTGTAAGACTTTTGACTAGGTAACCTTGACACTTATCTCTGCTATTAGTCTTTCAGTCTACAAATGAAAAAATAAACAATTTTGTCATTATAAATGTAAGTTAGAAGACCATTCAGAATACCAGTACAAAGTCATTTATAAAGAATAAATATTAAGCAAACAAAGTTGGCAAGTTGATTAAAATTCTATAGATTGAATAAATCTTTATTATTTATTTTCAATTAAAATAAGTTAAAAGGTCTGGTTCGAATTAAACACCTAATATATTTAGCAAAGCCTAACCAAACTATTTATATTTTTACCGTCCGGATAACTGAACCATTAATTACGGTTTTTTCGATCTCGATTTTAAATGTTTAGGACTGTCTGGGTCTAGTCTAAAACCACGATTTAACGATTTTAATGAACACCCTTATTTATACATTAGAATTATTAGTGCCCATTAGAAGAGTTAGAGGATCGAATTTGAAGAACAAAATTGATATTAAACCATAAATATAATAATCCACATGATCACGATAGAGTATCTGGAAAAAAAAATGAAGCACGAATGTTTTGGCAGGGGTGTTTATTGTTTAACTCTTGCAAGTAGAAACTAGGTATGTCAAGCCCGGATTATCACCTGAAGTAGCAGTTACCAAGCTCATTAACGAACGATGCTCGGGTAAGGTAAGAAATAATTAAGCATGCAAATAAGAGAGAGATCGTAGATATGTATGAAATGCAATACAAAAATAACTGAACTTTTTCATAATGCATTAATTAAATGTGTAATATTGAAAATTATACAAGTAAAAATTATATTGAGTTGATTTTTCTTTTTAGTCTGTCGAGAATAATGAGATAAAATGGGCCATTAAGTATCAAGATACAAAGACCAAAGAATCTACAGATATTCACTTATTTTGCAAATAGTAATTCAGGCTATAAAAATTAGTATGTGCAACTTTTAGTAACTTAGGCTATACAAATTAGTATATGCAACTTTTGGGTCATCTTCAAGTAATATACATAACTGCTACTTGAATTATGTGTGCATATATATATATATATATATATATATATATATATATATATATATATATATATATATATATATATATATATATATATATATATATATATATATATATATATATATGCTAGTGATCAAATAGAAACTTCCC
Organism: Saposhnikovia divaricata; assembly: GCA_036435485.1. Lineage (NCBI taxonomy): Eukaryota > Viridiplantae > Streptophyta > Magnoliopsida > Apiales > Apiaceae > Saposhnikovia > Saposhnikovia divaricata. The sequence goes on along the minus strand of CM071595.1, from coordinate 234,269,405 downwards.
TTACAATAGAAACTAGAAACAAATACTAAATACATTATATTTTATTTATTCTAAGGGCCCCGCCAGGGGCACCTTCACAAAAAATGTCATAAATTAACTCACCAATGTTTAGTCAAAAAAAATATTGTAAGCAATGTTTAGAAAAAAAAATTGTTCATTGCTGATGTCACTGCCACGTCAGCGGTGAATGGTAAATTTTTTTTTTTTTTTACCAAATAGAGGGTAGATTATTATACGTTTTTTGTATTGGAGTACCCCTAGTTTGGTTAATAGATTAGCTTGAAATATTGTATTGGGGTTTGGTTTCTAGTTTCAATTCTAATTTGGTTTCCATTAGAGTAAGACCCTATATATATACATATATATATATATATATATATATATATATATATATTAGGTTCTCAGAGATTAGTTACCTTTCGTAACAAAATTCTTTTATGAAAAATAATGAATTCAGTCAGAACAATTTTCGACGTTACAATAATCTTAGCTATCTGATAAAATCCTACAATGCACAGGAAATATATTTAACAATGATCCAGAAGACTTGAAAGGCCTTGACTACATATCTTATATTAGTATATTCAAGAATCAGGAGGATTTCAAAGCCTGGCCTATTGAACTTCATGCTAACATTGGCAAGGCTAATAAAAAGTGACATGACGATAGCTTGGCTAGTAGAAAAAATTAAACAGAGTAAACAAACATGTGCAAAGTTTAAATAGAGGGATAAAATACTTATTCACTTACAATTCTCTTATCATAAAATAAAATAAAATAATTCACATAGTATATAAATTAAACAAATATAAACAAATAAGTAAACTCACTAGAGTTGAGAATTGCCAAAATCACTAATTAATCTCTTCAAATAAGTGAAATCAATAAAACATAGATAAAATTTAAACATGAATTTGAAATACACTTACAAATTAGAGCTCGATGCGTGTTATACGGGTCAATTAGAGCTTGCACAGCTTAAATTAGGGTTGCATGTTTAGCTTGTATAGTCTTGTTTCAATGTATGTTACTCCAATTACGGCTCAAATTTGGGGGATGTTAGTCTTGAACGCAGATTCACTTACTGGTCGATAGAGATGTATTGAGAGAAATGGAAGAGATAGATACAGAGAGAGGGATATAGAAAAGAGACAATAGAGAGGTGAACGGGGTTAGAGAGTAAGGGGTAATGGGGAAAGGGGGGAAATATTGGGGGTGATATGGGTGAAAAATAATCCCTAAAGACATAATTAATGTTACATTTATTGGCTCATTAATGAGGCCCAAAACCTTAGTTGGGGATTAAATTCGTAATTAATGATTATGCCCAAGAAATATCCCAAACCGGGCATGCCTAGTATAAGATTGTATCTAACATGGGTCTGGTCTGTAAACAAGGAACGTTCTAGAATCAAGGGATAAGAAGTAGCCTCCAAGGCACCTAATTCAACATGGAAACTAACTCCTACAAGGCAGGAGTCTAGAACCTTTCTAAGGCTCCCAAAGCCTATATAAGGGTCTGACCCCTCATTCTCAGAACTATGTTTTTTGGCTTGATTCTCAACATTGAGATACGTAGGCATTTTGTGAGGACGGACTAGTCTCGAATGCAGAAACGGCGATTAAAGCACGAAGCTCACGAACCTCTTTGCATTAAATACACAGAAACCCTAGCAGCAATTCAATAACCCAGATTTTATTCCATAAAATTTGGCATCATCCGTGGGAAAACAGCATCAACCATGGTTAACACACGAAGAACAACAACCGAGGCCGCTCCCATCACCTCTGTTCCACCAGTTGTCACCTCCGCTCTGCCCATTGTTACGAAACAAGGGCATGTGCCCCCATAAATAGGGGCGATCACTCAAACTCATGTTTCTCAACCTACAGGGATGACTCCCTATGATGATGGAACCCTATCAGTGGTCGTCCACCCAGGACAGGAGACTAACCAACTTCAGATGGTGGTCTCTCCTCTGACTAGCCGTCCACCACTCCCAGGAGTTCAGACACTACTAGAAATATGGCAATAGACATCGGGTAAAAACCGATGTCTTTTTTTAAAGGGAACCGATGTCTTCGCGTGTGATGTTAAAAGTCTGAAGTTTAGACATCGATTTTTAACCGATGTCTAATACATACTTACACATCACTTTTAAGAGTGTTTCTGATGTCTTTGCCCTGAATCTATTACTAGTTTATAATAATTTTGTAATATTGTCAACTTCAATATAGTTACATTATCAAGGTTATAGCCACTTAAGCATGTAACACACAAGTTAGAAATAGACATTTACATCGATAACTAAAATTCTAACGATGTCTAAGATGTTAATTATCAGCAGTTCAATTATAGAACCGATGTTAAAGATATTCTAAGACATCACATTATTGAAAAATTCGATAAGATATTTTAAAGACATCGATTTCACTAATTAATTTTTTACGAATGATACTTTTCACATCGGTATTTTAGCAATATCTGTTGTTGAATTTTGTATTAACATCAGTTTTAAAATTAAGCAATGTTGTATTCCCTTATTAACATCAGTTTTTAACAAATAGCAGTGTTATATGCCTTTATTAACATCAATTTTTTGAATTAAACTGATGTCTTTCTTGCTATAAACATCATTTTAATCTAATTTTCACATCGGTTTTAAGTAAACTATAGCATGATTAGACATCATTTTTAAGTTATTTGTGATGTTAATTTGAATTGTCCCTGCTTTCAGCCTATAGTTTATAAGCAGCTACTATACAAACATTTATACCAAAAATCTCAACAAAAATGTACCGCATGATAACTGATATTCATCATTACCAAATTCACAATGATACAACATATAGCAAAGAACAAAATAGAACAATATTGAACAAGCAGGGACATATGTCACAACAAACTAGAAAAGCGTTACGAGACCAATCAACAATTTTAGAGGTAAAGATACCAAGAAATCACTTTCAGCGCGCGTAATGAGCTGTGAGTATGGCCAAGAACATGAGTATGGAAGCTGAGGAGCTGAATAATGAAACAACATCTGTTATTATATATACCATTAAGGCACTTCTGTTTTTGAATATTGGCTGCCCTTTGTCGCCGTTGGTACCTCCTGGTAAAGTAATTAAAAGCTGCTGCAAACATATCCAGCTTTCTCCTTTCTCCATCAACTCTGCGTGCTGCTCAGTGAATAAATCTTGGGGTGTTTTTCCTTGTTTGTTCTTCATTTCTCTTAAAGAAGAATGCACCACAGTTTCTACTTCCTAATGAAAATACCATTATGACTTGTTACAAAATTGTAAGAATAAACTTACAAAATACTGAAAAGCGAGAATTACACAGATTATTTCAATAAAAAGTACTCTTCTTAGGTTTAACCTTTGAGGAAAGAATATTTACCTTGAACCACAATGTTTCCCTTTGCATTTGAAGATCTACTCCTAACACAACATGAAGTCGACTTTTTTCTTGCTTCATGGCAGCTAATTAAGGAGCCAAGACTTACATTTTTTAAATATTTGGCTTCTAGTGACTGAATTAAATCCTTTCTAGACTGACCAGGTTTTGGAATTATTTGACCTCCACCATTCAGGCACCCTATAAACAACATAATACATATATTAACTTCAAGGCTTCAAGCATGATAGAAAGTACAGAAAACAGTGTGGTAGATATAGACCCAAATCCATACCACTTCCTCCCGGAGAAACAATATTTCTAGGTACAGAGTATTGAGCTCAAACTTGGAAGATGTCTATTCAATAACACATCCCATAACTATGTTAACTTATCCTATATATCTACTGGTTTCAAAGACAAGTATAGATAATAAAAAGCAACATTTCTCTCTAAATTCTTTATATCTCTTCTCAGACAACTTACAACCTAATACATTAATATGCTCATACATCATGTACTTCATACATCATGTACTGGAATGAACTAGGCAAGAAATAAATAAATATAAACCATATATAACATCTTATGGAAGTTCATAAGTTATATTATTTTAGGGAAATAAAAAAATCATAACGTATATATTAACTAACCTAGTTAGTGTATATAGACAACGCAAGAATGATGCTTGTGCGCATGATTATAATAAAGTCATGCAATGCAGAAGTCTTTAAAGAAATAAAACAGTTATATAATTTGTACAAAGTTACAATGTAGCATTTGTAGATTATATTTATAATGTAATGATTTAATTGATTGGCAAGGCAGAAAGTCACAACACCTCGTGTAGAAATCTGGAAATTCTTCGTAAATTTGCCTCACATCATTTAACTGCATACAAAGAATAAAGAATAGTTGGATAACTAACGAAAAACGAACAGTAAGTAATACCATGTAACGAGAAGGCAAAGGACTAAAAATCTGAATCTGAGATCAGTTAAAACCTACTTAAAAGGACAAGTCTTACTTCATCACCGGAACCATCATGTACTATTTTCTCCTGGCCTCTCTTTACTTCTATTTAAATCAATAACTCCCATTACCTACACATGCAACAAATATAAACTCAGAAAAAATTTCATACAGATCAAGTTTAGCAGAAAGATATTGTCATATATGAGCAGTTTTCTCAGATTCTACTCTCATCCAGAAAATAGCAAATGATAAGAGTCATTCATATTATGGAGGACGAAACAAAGTGAACAATTGTAACTGTAAGTCCCAAATTTTTAACAAAGCAATCAGTTACTATATCACACTAATAAATGCTAATGCCATAAGAGAGAGAAGGGAAAATTCTAGAGGATGATTTAAGGTGTCAACATGCTATTACCTTCTTGACTCGATCGAGTGAGAATTTCTGGAGTTGATGCAACAAGAGTACACCCTCTGGCCTGATCATAATAAAATTTAATAAAAAATCACATAACTAAATAAAGATATAGATAGCTTCCTAATTAAGTTATTTTAAAGACATACTGACCTGTAAATAAGTCATATATGGATTGGGATTGACTACTCTTAATGCTCTGTACACTTCAAATGGATCAGTAAAAGTTCGCATTTCAAAACGCTGACTGAGTACAATTTGGAAAATATCCCCGACCAAGATATGCTCCTTGGCCTGCAAAGCTTCTGTATATGTGTCGCTTGACATAGATGAGTTATTTAAAGAAGGACCGAAGAGACAAGTGATTAATTTGATTGATCCAGCTGAAAGCCTTGGCCTGACATCGCCAATCAAATCAGACAAATTCAAAATGGATACATATTGAAAAATGATGGGTGTTATATTTATGGTTGTAAATACTTACGAAACTATATCAAGCACCCTAGACACTAAAGTCTTCAAAGGGTCCATTCCATCATTATATGCCTCCTCAACAGAAGCAAACCGACCAAAATGAACCTAGTGTATCACAAAGTGGCCTTCTGTAGTTGGAAGATAAAAGATAATTGAGATGGTAAAGCAAGTGCACTACTGAATCAATGCATAGCAATAAGTACCATACACGATTTACGGAGCTGATTAATTATATCGATATTATGTCTAATTCATTTTGTGAATCAATGAATGCAGATACACCCAAAAACAAAGCAATTTAAAAAGATAATTGTATGCACACGTGATTTAAATGTGACATATATTTTTAGGCAGAAAAGGGTACGAGCATATCCATGTGCAACAACTAGTTAATGCAATGATAAGTAATTTGAGTTTTCTGGTATGTTCTCCTTCCAGGAATCTTCGACACTAGAAAACAGCATACCAAATTTCCTTCAAACCCTGATTTTGTGATACATTGTCGAAATTGTGTTAGGGTTGATTTAACATTACACTGTAGAAACTGTCATGTAAGTAACTGATTCTTAGGCCTCTCGTTTATAATGATACTTTGAAGTTATTCCACAAAGTAACCTAAAATCTAGTTTAATTACTGATGAATGAGTTCTGGTCCAAAATTTTGTTACCACAAAATGCTTCAGGAATCTCATCAACGCGTTACGGGGTCCAACTCTCCATAATCCTCCTAGGAACAACCATGGGATCTTCTGCAATCTCTTCTGTCCTCTACCGTTTACGGTGATCCATAATTGTCCTCTGTCCTCCTCTAGAACTTTCCATCATCATCATTTCCAGTGTATTCAAGAATCTGCATAAAAATGGAACATAAATAATAATAGATCTTATATCATATCCAGCAACAACTTGTCTTCTATATTGCATAAATGTACTAATAAACATTGATGAAAATTGAACATAAATCATACTTGAGGAAAATCTCCCGTGATACCAAAATAAATCATACTTGAGGGCCTCTCTACTTCAACTGTTTTCAGAAAAAGTTTATAAGAAAATTGAAAATTTTGAAAATATACTCAAACTCAAAAAGAAAAACTGCAAAATTGTGAGATACAATAGTTGTGAGAAGAACAAAGAACAAACTCAATTCAAAAACACAACAAACTCAATAACTTGAACACAACAACAAAAACGAATATACAAAATAACCTATAACTGGAAGAAGGCAGAGCAAATTTGAAACCCACTTACTAATTGCAAGAAGACATATGGAGCTAATTCGAGCCATAACTCTAACAACTGCTCTTGTAAACAAAATAAGAAAAATAAAGTTAAAAATTAGGGTTTCGAACAAGCTACATACATAGAGTACGGATTAAAGCTTACCCACTAACTAATGTGAGCTTTGGAGCTTTTGATTCGAACAAATCGACCTTATAAGCTTGCTGATTGCCGATTGAGCTTTGAGCGTGCTGATTGATGATGGTGGATTAGCTTAAGCTTGCTTCGAGATTGAGATTAACAAAGATTAATTAACAGAGATTGAGCTTGCTTCGAGCTTGAGATTAATTAATAGAGATTGAGCTTGAGAAAAGGGAGGAATCGGGTTAGGATTAGGGTTAGGGTTCTTAGAAAAGGGGGAATCGGGAAGAGAGAGAGAAGGGTGTGTTTTAGATTTAGAATGAGAGTGAGAGTGAGAAAAGAGTACATGTATTTTAGTTTAGACTTAGTTTTTGTTTTTTAATTTTAATTAACTTTATTTTACATGGTGAAAAATAAGTTGTGAGAAAAGGGGGGAATCAAGTTGTGTTTTTTGATTGCCGAGTGGGGGAAAAAAATTTGAATTACAAAAATTTTGGTGAAATGTTACTGCCTGGGGGAGGGAAAGGGAGGTGGGAAAATAATTTTTTTTAAGGAGGTATCTTTAACATCGGTTTCTATAAGAAACGATGTCACATAACTAATAGACATCAGTTTTAGACAAACTGATGTTAAAAATACTTTTTAACATTGGTGGCTTTTCAAACCGATGTTAAAGGGGCGATGTCTATTCCAGTTTTTTTAGTAGTGAGATCTCCTCCATTCTGCTCCCTGCAAACACCAATATGGCATACGAGTTGCTTAACTATCCCCCAAATCGAAGGAATCCTGGACCAAGCGGTCATGCCCTACAGATATTATGATTACTACGGGCCTTATACTGATGATTTGGCATCTGAGGATGATGCCCACAATGAAGCCCCGAGGAGGCGATGTGCAAGAAAGGAGCCTGTGAGAGGGACTCAAAGAATCCATGATGGACCCCCTCTAACAACTGCTGAGAGAATCAAGGCTCATGAGGCTGAGATCCAAAAGCTGAAGGACAAAGCCAGAGAGCAAGCAAGGCAAAATCAGAATTGACCTCCTCCAACTTCAAGAGAGATTCCCTTCATTGATTTGGGGAGGTCTTCAAGGAGAAATAAAAGGGTTGATGCCCCAACCGGATGAGCTATGAGGATGAAAACCCCCAAGGGTGATCCCAAGGACCTCATGCCACTTGGAGACCCTGACAAACCCACACCCCCATTCACTGAGGAGGTGATGAATGCTCATGTCTCCAGGATGTTTAAGATGCCTACAATAAAAGCATACGATGGAACGGGTGATCCCTCAAACCATGTGAGGACGTTCTCAAACGCACTGTTGTTGCAGCCCGCTAGCGACGCTCTCAAGTGTAGGGCATTCCCTCAAAACCCTTGCAGGCATGGCTCAACGATGGTATAGCCGGTTGCCCGTAAACTTGATAGGCTCTTTCAAGGAATTGAGCACGGCTTTCATTAACCACACTACAAGAAAACCGTTAATAGACATCACCCCTTTAACATCGATTACATTTTTGACCGATGTTAAAGGTTTGTTTTACATCAGTTTTATAATAACCGATGTCGTTTAGTATTTGGGACATCGGTTGCTTGTCCAACCGATGTTAAAGGTACCTCTAAAAAATATTAACCCGTTTTTACCTCTTAAAAATTCTATCACCCTCCCTTAACTAAATTTTTGCCTCTTAAAATTTCTATCTCCAAAATTTCCCCCTTATCCAAATAAAATATCCCACCAACCAATTCAAAACTTAAAACAAAAACATTAAAACATAAAAACATTAAACTAAAAACTAAAATCACATACTATAAACTCAAAATCAGCTCTCCGACCCTTTCTCAAGAACCCTAGCAAGCCCCCTTTCTACTCCCCCATTTTCTCTACATCTCTCTCCCTCGCCACTCTCTTTCTCATTATCACAATCTTTCACTGATTCTCTCTTCTCTGCATCTCTCTCCCTCGCCTCTCTCTTTCTCACTATCTCTTTCAAAACACAAACTCATCTCTCTCCCTCGCCTCTCTCTTTCTCACTATCTCTTTCAAAAAACACACTCACTTATACACATAACGAGGGTTGGTAATGAAAGCCCTAGATTGAAAATCGATATTCAATTGAAGCCCTAGATTGAAATTGAAATTCAATTAAGATGAACCCTAGCTATTTTCTCAAATGTGTAGCTCGAATTAGCTCAGTTTTATGCAATTGGTATGTATTTTTCAAACTATACATTTTTAATTTTTGGTTTTTAATTATCTCTTATTTTCATAGATTTGGATTTGGAGCTTGATTGGTTCTTGCAGATTCATCAGTATGCTGCTGGTACTAAGGTAATTCATTTTCTATGTTCTTTTAGGTGAGGCATTTTGTCGAACAGGTTGTGTGCGTTTCTTGTTTTGGGTTTTTTGGTTGTTTAATTGGGTGGTGTTGTTATTGGATTTGTTAATGTTAGTTTAAGGGAGAATTTTTGTGTATTGAGTTTTTTAGTTTTTGCCATTTTCTTTTCTGGTCATGGGAATTCGCTTGTTTTGTTATTTTTCATGTACTGCTGTTTGATTAGTTTGAATTATGGTGCCGTCTGACTGGGTATGCAGGTAAGTCGTAGTAACTACTCATCTCGTTAAAATTCACATATATATCCGATACATTGATCAAACATATAGACCCCTCTGTCTCTTGCACTGCTACTTCCTACACACTCATGGGAATCAATTCAACCATTTCTTTGATGACTTAAAGTTAAATGGTAAATATATTAATGTTTTAATTCCTTCTTCTGTATCACCTTCCTTACTTTCTCCCACTTATCATTATTCCTTCCGTGTATACTGTCTTTTACCAACATGTTGGTAGAGGTTCTTTTGCTTGCTTTTAGCATTCATTAAAGGTGGTTGAGTTTTTACTTCTTTTCTCTGGCATAAACAAACATTCTTCTTTTCCATGTGAATTTTATAACCCCCTTTCCATGAACATGTAATCATTGTTTGATGGTTCATGGTTGAAATTCATTTTACTAATACAATCAACTGAAGCCTGTCTCGTTGGCATATCCCCTGTAGTTGTCAGACATATGAAGGTGGAATTGCTGGAGAACCTGGTTCTGAAGCTCATGGTGGGTATGTTTACCACACATTTTACCTTTTAATTAAAGAGAAGCGGAGAACTATGTGGTGAAACCACACTATTTTTTTTGATCAACTCGGGTTTTTGATCTTATGCCCTATGTTTCTGAAATATTTTTGGTTTTGAGCAGCTATACCTTTTGTGGGTTGGCCACAATGATTCTGATCAAGCAGGTTAACCGTCTAGACTTGGCCAGTTTAACTATAAGACGATTTATGAGCTTCGTACTGCTTACTTGTTTTTTTTATTCATGTTTCTAGATTTCTATGTTTCCCATTGTACTACTATCTATATGTATCTGATTTATGATTGTTCTAGTGTTAATTGCTACTTCCTCTAAATGTTAATACTTTTTACCATTTGTATCTGATTTATGATTGTTTTGCAAGTGCTACTGCAAGCATGTTCTTCTGTTTTGCATCATCTATTGGTTGAATCCAAGGCAATTCTGGAAGAAATACAGACTTCTATTTGAAAGCGGAATGGGTGAGAGTGAGACGTACATAATTTCAAGCCTTAAATCTGCTGCTTCTATTTTGTTAAGATTTCTATTACTGTGAACGATCGCTTTAATTAAGCATGTTGTTCTCTTCTAGACTAGTTCTAGGATGTTTATATGGTGAATGTGGATGGAGTTTGTTATTGTGAACTTGAGAATATACTAGTAGTTGGGGTAGTTTATGTAGTTGTGAATGTTTTGTATTGCTAACTTTGGTGGTATATAAGTCTATTTGAATGCAATGATAATTTTGATATTTTTTTCGTAAATTTTTGGGCACATAATTATGCAAATATAATAGATCACATTGTTATTGAAAAAATGATGTTAAAACCCAGAACATACATCACTTTTTAAAGCGAAACTGATGATCTTGCAAAAAACAGACATCAATTTGAGCCTATACCACATCACCTAAAAACTGATGTCTAATTTGGAAATTTCATGGATTTATTTTACATCGGTTAAAAAACGATGTGGTATACAATTTACAACATCGGTTTTCTATTCAAAACCGATGTAGTATACACTTTACAACATCGGTTCTAACCAAAACCGATGTAGTACAAGGGTTTACATCGCTTCCGATTTAAAAACTGATGTTGTTCACAACTATTCACATCGGTTAAAGACTGATGTAATAAGTACTTTTTAACATCGGCCCAGAACCGATGTAAAACACATGGACTTTTAACCTCACCCAGCTAGACATCGATTTTGAAAATTTTTTACATCGGCCCAGAACAGATGTCTATTGACTATTTTGGCGTAGTGCCAATTTGTTAGTAGAAAAGTCCATGAGAAAAGCTCTGCATATCTCATGCAAGTGAAACAAGGAAAGAATGAGAACCTAATGGATTATCTCAACCGCTTCACCAAGGAGATTTTGACTTGTTTTGTTTCTTGGTTGAAAAGAGATGTCCCTGATCTGGAAAATAAGGTAGCTTTGATAGCCTTGGAGAATGGAACAATGAACACCTTTTTCAGATGTCGTTAGCAAAGTACCCTCACTGAGAGCATGATGGAGCTCCAAAGGAGATCGTGAAAGTATATAAAAGCTGAAGAAAGCATGAGGAAAATAGAAGCCCCCACCGTGGGTGGAGGAAACGGAAACTCCAAGAAGCGAAAGCAAGAACAGGAGTACAATGCTAGGGATAAGTATTCCCAAACTAGAAAGGACTCCGACTTTACCCCTAAGAAGAATCCGGGACCAAGGTTCTATGAATACGCAAGGTTGAATGCTCCTAGGAGTCAGATCCTGATGGATATTGAGAAAGACAAGGATTTTTGATGGTCGAAGCCACTCAAGAGTTAACCAGCAAAGAGAAACAAGGATCGGTACTATAGGTTCCACAAGGATGTGGGACATGACACTAATGATTCTAGACAACTCAAGGACGAGATTGAATTCTTGATCCAAAAAGGGAAACTAAGAAAGTTCACGAAGGGCGAAGATCGTGAAAAACAAAGAAGAGACTATGATAGAAGGGATAACGATAGGAGGGACAACGATCGTGATCATAACCCACTGCCCCAAGGGCCAGTTATCAACATGATTTGGGGAGGCCCAACAACGGTCGACACAACAAGGAACTCTCTAAAAGCATACACCAGGGAGGTGATGCACAACGTGGGAGAGGCCCCAAAACGTGCAAAGACTGAAGTAGTGATTGGTTTCGATGATTCAGACTTGGAAGGGTTGAAGTTCCCCCATGACGACCCATTGGTCATAACTCCTGTAATTAGAAACTCAGAGGTGAAGCGAGTCTTGATAGACAATGGGGCTTCCATTGATATGAAAGGTTTCGGGGCAACAAGCACAACGGAAAAAACGATAATAAACAATAAAACCGAAACCTAACCCTAGGATCCGTGTATAAGACATGCTGATTATGGAGAACAGAATCTGTACCTTATAAAAGCTTTTCGATTCGGTTGACAGATGGAGGTCCAAGAACGATCACCATACAGCCCTCTTCGTGAGATCTGCTTCGCTAATCAGTCCACATGAACGCACGATTGTCTCCGCAATCTCCGGAGTTGGTACTAGCCGTAATCTGCCATCTATCTCGATCTCTCTCTCTAGCCTCTCTTGATGTAGAGCTGCTAGGGTTTTTGCTAAAAACTATTTTTAGCAAAGTCTAACCCTCAACCAATACATTTCTATGTATTTATAAGAGAGAATAAGCTGGGCTTAACCCTAATCGGTTTGGGCTTCTACTAAAACCAAACTGATTTGGGTTTTAATGATTTAAATTCGAAATTTAAATTAAAACTCCTTTTAAACGTTCTTATTGTGTAACCCTTTAGGTTATTATTACGTTGGCAATAATTTTAATATCCAATAATAAAATTATAAACAATGAGCGGCATCTAGTAATACATCATTGCTACCCAAGTAATAATAATTGGTGATCCAATTAAACCTTTCGTGATTAATGTTTTCGTGTAATATAATCCCTTTAACCATATATTATAGATTAAACTCGAGGCATGTAATTAGTCATCCTCATCAATGTTTAATCCGGGTTTCCTTAATCAATGAGTAGACTATTAAAAACAAATCAATATTTGAGCATGGCCATGCATTTTCATAGTCTCACTCAGTCAAGAGGCCAATAATATCTCTCCTAAGAATAGGAGGGTTAAATCCTTTATTAATAATTCATATTTCTCATACGTCTCATAATATACCCGATGTACATTTTTATCACCACCCGGTCAAAGGTAACTTTTAATGTAGTCAAAGTATATTAATCCTCGTATAGAAATATAATGATCTCAAGTCTAAGGATCATTACACCATTATCACTGTGAGTCTTTCTAATGACATTATCAACATGTAGAAACTCACTATGGGTCAATCCAGTGCCATATAGAATATTACATGCACCTATGTTCTTGACTTTAGTATCACTATACCTATGACCAATGAGATGTGGTCATCAGTCAACAAACATACTAATCTTTATGCATTATAATTGTCCCATATTAATAATGCTCGATTATGGATATTTAGGAATATTAACACTATTCTTATAATCTCATTTTTAAGTCACATACTTAAAGATATAGAATACATGTTACATATTCCAAGCACATTTATTGTTATAATATTTATATTGTAGTAAATAAAGACATAATAAATTTATTGTTGAATAATCGATATAACATAATCACTGAATAACAAAATAATCTATCCTAGAATTAAATTGTCTTTAGGGCACTAACACTATCAAGTTTGACTTGGTCAATTATGTTCTACTATACTATTTACCAGTCTGGAAACTGAGTTATGAAGTTTATGATATAATTGATCATTTACTTGTTGATCTTGAAAATATCTTGAATACTAGAGTTGCTTTTGGTATCTATTTGTTCACTAGTATGATAAGTCAAATTTGACTATGATAATGGTTAGTTATACAGACTATGTCTGTACTTGAAATCTTTGCTTACACTATGCAATCTGATTTAAATATGAACTTTGAGGATTATTCAGTAATTGAACCTTACTGAAGTGTTATGTGATTGTCATAATTTGTGAAATGGTAATGGTTTATATTAGTTCTATTCTTGGTTTAACTGTGATCTATATATACTGATGAATCAGCTTCTGTAATGTAATGTGCTGGCTATGTTGTTTACCTTAATTCATATAAACTGATTGGTTCACTTTTATAACTGTGTCAACCAAGTTTACAATTCCAGTTACTATATAAAGTCATGCATACACTCACACACTAGCCCGCACTCAAAGACTTGGCTGGGAATCCTTTAAAGAGGCCCAGTATCTGGACATTGGAGCAAAACGGCCACCTAGAACATAATCACTGAATAACAAAATAGTCTATCCTAGAATTACATTGTCTCTAGGGCACTAACACTATCATGATATTCTGTTTCATGATGCGTTTGTGAAGATGGTGTACAATGACTCTCAGTTGACCCCAAACAATATGCCTATATATGGGTTCAACAGAGTCGAATCCAATGTTGAAGGGAATATCCAGTTGCTAGTAAAAACTGGATAAGAGCCCAAGGAGGCTATTCAAATGTTGAATTTTCTGGTAATCAAGGCAGCTTCCACATATAACGTGATCCTTGGAAGGACTGGACTACACGCGTTTAAGGCTGTTGCCTCTAGCTATCATATGAAAGTCAAGTTTCTAACCAGAAACGGTGTTGGAGAACAGAAAGGTGATCAAAAGATGGCCAGAAGTTTTTATGTGACCGCATTAAGAGCTGATGGAGTCGGGGCACACGTCCTCCCGATTAAAGACATGGATGTTCGTGGTGGTGATGAACACCGAGGTAAGCCAGCAGAGGATTTGGTTCCTATACCTCTGGAGCTGAGAGACCCTAAAAAGGTTACGTATGTTAGAGCTTCTTTGAAAGAACCCTTGAAGGGCAAGTTGATAGAGTTCCTACAAGGGAACATGGATGTGTTTTCTTGGACAACAGCTGATATGCCAGGGATTGACCCCCAACTCATAACTCACAAGTTGTATGTCGATCCTAAGCGCAAGATAATAAAGCAGAAGAAGAGGAATTTTGCTCTTGAAAGGCAAGAGGCCATTAAGCAACAGGTGGACAAGCTCTTGGAAGCTAGTTTCATTGAGGATATTCAGTTCCCTTAATTGTTGGCTAACCTTGTGATGGTCAAGAAGCCCAACAAAAAGTGGAGGATGTGCATAGATTTCACATCTATGCACATAGTTCCCTTAATCCTAAGGATTGTTTCCCCCTACCAAGAATTGACACACTAATAGATGCAACAGCTGAACAGTTGAAAAAATACATGGCTGAAGCCCCGTTGTTGGCCAAGCCCAGTCCCGGAGAGACCTTATATCTATATCTGGCGGTATCCAAGTAAGCAGTAAGTGCCGTCCTCATTCGAGAGGAAAGCAAGGTTCAGAAGCCTATCTACTACGTGAGCAAGGTGTTGCATGGAGCTGAATTGAATTACTCTCCCATGAAAAGTTTGCTTTGGCACTGGTAACAGCCTCGAGGAAGCTCCGACCATACTTCCAGGCACATAATATCGAATTCCTGACGGACCAGCAGCTGAGGAATATACTGCATATCTTAAAGGCCAGTGGACGGCTAATTAAGTGGTCGGGCGATCGAACTCGAGGAGTTTGATATCACGTACAAGCCTTGGAGAGCCATTAAGGCTCAGGCGTTGGTTGACTTTGTAGTTGAATATACCATCGATAACCAAGAAGTCGGGGGCAGGAGATAGTACCCAACTAGGTGAGAATAAAGATGGGGAGCTTGTGCCTGACCAGAAGGAGTATTGGGTGTTCTATTTTGATGAAGCATTAAAAACAAAATCCAGTGGTGCAGGTTTAGTCTTGTAAAGCCCCGATGGGTTCTTAGTGGAGTATGATTTGAAGTTGGATTTTTCGATAACCGACAACGAAGTTGAATATGATGCCTTGACAGCCGGATTAGGCTTGGTCAGAATATTGAGGGTCAAGAACCTCAAAGTCTGTGGAGATTCAAGACTGGTATTCTCGCAAGTGAATGGTGAGTTTGAAGCCAAGAATGAAAGTATGGCAAAGTACTTGAGGATTGTGAAAGCTATTATGACTCAGATTGATGATTGCTATATGGAGCACATTCCGAGGGAGAAGAATGTTAAGGTCGATGCCCTATCAAAGTTCACCTCTTCTGAGATATAGAATCATGCAGGAAGTGTTTACTTGCAGGTCCTGAAGGCCCCAACCATCAATTCAAAGTTGGTGGCACCTATCGACGCAGGGAGCTATTGGATAGATCCTATCAAAGCTCACTTGGAAACCGGATGGCTCCCTCACAATGCTTTGGAGGCACAGAAACTGTTAGTGAGAGCGCTGAGATATTCCTTGATTGAAGACATCCTTTATAAGAGGTCTTTTGTTATCCCGTACTTGAAGTGCTTGAGGCCCCAAGAAGCAGAAGAAGCGCTAAAGGAAGTTCATGAAGGGATCTGTGGGCAGCACTTGGGGGGCAGAGCCCTAGCTCATAAGATCACCCGCTTGGGATTCTATTGGCCAGAGATGTTGGCCGATGCGCAAAATTACGTCAAGAAGTGTGATATGTGCCAGAAACACGCTCCTGTTGTAAGGCAGCCACCAGAGATGTTAACATCGATTAATTCTTCTATCCCATTTGTCATGTGGAGGATGGACATACTTGGTCCTTTCCTTGTAGCTTCAACATAAAGGAAGTTCCTGATAGTGGTCATCGACTACTTCACCAAGTGGGTTGAGGCTAGGCCTTTATCCAAGATAACCACCAAACAAGTTGTCCAGTTCTTTTGGGAGAGTATAATATGCAGATATGTATCCCACGAATCCTTATGACGGATAATGGGCGCTAGTTCAACAATGAGGAGTTCAAGAAGTATTGCGAGGAGAACGCCATTGAGCTTTGTTTCACCTCGGTAGCTCATCTTCAAGCTAATGGACAAGCTGAGGTAGCAAACCAGATTATCCTTGATGGACTCAAGAAGAGGGTCGAATGCTCAAGAAACACCTATGTGGACGAATTACTGCCTATAATATAGGCATATCGTTCCACCTGCAAAGTGATAACTAGAGCAACCCCATTCTTACTAGCTTATTGAGTAGAAGCAGTTGTGCCCTTGGAAATTTCTCATGTGTCTCCAAGGGTGGAAGCATATGAACAAGAAACCAATGAGGAAGGCATGAGGTTTGCCCTTTATTTAATTGATGAGGTCAGAGATGAAGCAAACACCCGCAATGCAGCGCATCAGAAGAGAGCATCCTTTCATTACAACCACAGGGTTAAGGAAAGGTTCTTTAAATAGGGCGACTTGGTTCTGAGGGAAGATAGAAGCATCTGGAGTTGGACAAAGAGGGAAGTTAGCCCCAAACTGGGAAGGTCCATATAGGGTCAGTAAGACGTTAGGAAGGGGATCCCGCAAGCTGGAAACCTTGGACGGAAACGAGGTGCCTCGCACTTGGCATGCCTTGAATCTCAAGGTTTATTATGTTTAAGCTGTCCTAGTAAGGACTTAGCTTTTATCTATCTAGTAGAAGTAAAAATAAGGTTCGATGAAACCATTGCAGAGCATGTTGCTCCCAGTAGGACATAGTATTCTATGCAAGGGCTGAGCCTGCTCCAAATTATTAATGCAAACTTGTTTCCAATTCTATAATTCTGTGATTTTAATTATGTACCAAGCACCTGATGAGTGTAAATCTATGATGACCAAGTACCGTAAATAAAAGAACATACGAATCAAGGGAAACAAGTACGTAAATAAAACACCCCTAAGGGGCAGGGTTCAAGTCATGATTACAAAACACACCAAATAAAAGTACAACTCCGCGAAGGACCACAACTAAAGTCGAGACATAATAAAAACTGAATAAAAAGCCACATGAAGCTAGTAGAGGCCATGCAAGGCTCAGATATAAATCACTTCTTGACAGAAGCCTTCTTCACCAGACGTTTCTTGATTTGGGGAGGAACAACTTGAATGGGAGCATCTTATTCACCAGATGATTCCTATGGGTTAGCGAATCTGTCCGGCCAAGGGGCGATCTGAGCTGCCACTTCGGCCCCTTCCATGGGATCTTGAAGGCTGTCTTCCAGAGCTGGACCCGAAATGCTCGGAGGGGACCTTAGTCCCCGAACTAGAAGCATGTTTGTTTTCTTTAGAGGTCATGCCTCCATCTTCGACAAAATCATCCATCTCATTCACTTTCCAGGCACTACGCCATAAACGCACATACGCAACCCTTTTTAAAAAGCGTTGCACAGAAAGCTTTTCGTTAGATAGAAATTTTGGGTCTTTTGCAACTGAACTGAACTGGTTGAAACTTTTTCGTTAGATAGAAACTTTTTTCTAGCTCCTGCTTGGTGTCTTCTTTAAGAGTTACTCTTATGACCCCATGGTTGAGATTTTCCTTAGAGACTGTTAGGATCTCCTCCGATTCTTTATGGATTGGATATTCATCGAAGCGAGAAAATTTAGGGTCCTTTCTGAAGGTTTCACCTGAGTCTTGGTTAAAGTCTTTCTTAGCTTTCGAGCCCTCTGTCTTTGACATTGTAAGCTTGACCTAGAGAGTTTTCCATTGGAAAACCGATTGATCACTTCTCCTAATGATTCTTTTTGCTTCAGATATGCTTGAAGGAATGATAAACCATACCGAATATTTTTTTTTATCTTTGTTCCTAGGGAGTATGATGTCCCTTATCATCCCCTTATCTTTAAAAAAGGCCCATATTTCTTTCGTAGTAGCTTTTTCTGGGATGTTATGAACAAAGATCGAAGAAGGATTTCTACTACCACCTTTTGCTGAGGTTTTTGTGTTACTATCTATGGGTATTTTGGGTTTGGCCTTCTGAGTGGCTGTTACTTTCTCAGCTCCATCCTCCGTTAAAATCTCCCTGTAGGTTCTTTGAGAGTGTGGCTGGCTATCTTGTTGTTTTTCCAGTGGTTGATGCCTCTCTCCTTTCACATACTGAGTTCTGCCTTTAATTCTTTGAATTGTAAACCAGGGATTCTCCTCCTTGTCCAAACCTCCTGAGTTTTCCTTAATCTGAATGCCTAATCCCCTATTAGTTATTGTCTGCTATGGTTCGGCTACCTGGGAAGAAGCTTTTTTATTGTCCTCCCTTGGCAAACTTCTCTGACGAATTTGTAAAAGAGCTTCAGTAATTGCTTTGTCAATACCCCGTTTAACCCTACTCAAGACCTCCTTGTCAACTAGATCTTCATTACTGATAATGAAGTTCGTGATTATGCTGTCGCTACCTCTGCTAGTGTGTCCTGCCATTGTCACCGAGTTGCTTTCTCCAAGTCATACTACTTTACCTGTATACGCACTCTGAGTTTAGTTAATCTTGCGACAGAATCCGTTAAAAATTATATTTAAGGACGAATTGTATTCCAATCCGTCACAAAATACTTTGCTGACATAATAGACTTGCAAGATACTTTATGACGTTACATAAATTCTGTCGCAAGCTCTGTTTTGCGATATAATGGTTAGGCTTTTCGTCACAAGATGTCTTAGCGGGAAACTAAAATACCGTAAAAAATAATTACGGAAAATTAAATTATTAAATTATTACTTGGACAGTAAATATATTAATAAAATATTAATCTTGCTACGGAATTTGTCCATAACATTTTACCTTGCGACAGAAAAATTTATATCTGTCCTAAGTTAAACTTGCGACTGAAAATTAATAATTAATAAAATTTTGTCACAATTGTCCGTTCCTCTTATAGTGGAATAGGGTCCCAAAATTTGAAGGGGCTCAATTTTTTATAGGCTCGTAATGTGATGTATGTTTGTGAACTAAAAATTAAGAACCTTTTTTCAAAATCCCACAGTTTAAGTAACTCAAGATCATGTATATTTATAAAAGTATTTGAGTTATGAAACCATTATATCCTATATATAATTGCCGTAAAAAAGTTTAATTAATTAATGCTAGCAAATAACTAATAACTAATTAATGCTATATTTAATTTAACAAACAAGCATATCAAAAGAGGATGCACTAAAATAATACATTATAAAACAGTAAAAATTAAATTTGGAAAAATTATTGTTAACTAAAATTAATACAAAGATATTTTAGGATAAAGTTTAAAATACAACTAAAAAACCTTACCACATAAAACAGTTTCAAAAAAACCTAATATTTAAAAAAAAAAGTCATAAAAAAAAAAAATTTACTTCTTGATTTTACAACAAACATGTTTCTAAAATTTATACTAACAAAAAAGTCAATACTAATAAATAAATTAACATTCTATTATTTTGCAAACATTGTAGATTCGGTACTCTCCAAGACTTGGATGCCTCTTTATCATTACTGCCTCCACAAAACTCAGCCATATAGGCCTTCTTTCCGGTTTTATATTACTTTGGGGGAACTTGGGCTCAGAAAACTTGTAGTCAACTCAGAAGAGGAGAAAGTGAATGTTGCCTCTGCTTAAGTCAATAAAATGCTTAAAAATAATCTGTTTCTTTTCGGCGCTGTCGGTTTAAAGGAAGGTTCGGTGACTGAGAAGATCAAAGAAAATAGAGCTAAATAGAATGTCACCATTCGAACTGCACAAAAGAATTGGATCGTGCATATTTCATATAGACTTCCGTATGGAACTCAATGTTCATCACCTCAAGAAAGTGTCAACACACTGAATATGGCCAACATCCTATTGACGAACCTGGAAAATATGGAGAGCCTGACTACCTTCGACAATGGCAAGACAATGTTAATAGTGAATTGAAGCACTCCCATGATCAAGGGGACGACAATAATTGTTTATCGGAGAAAATGGTTTTAATTTTGATCTGAAAATGGAACTTGAACAGGCACTTGCACACAATGGAGGATTGGCCAATGGAACTTGAACAGAAACTTATATACAAGAAAATAGTGAAGACTGATTAACTAGAAGTCTGCAATTTTAGGCATCATAGGCGATGAGACTAAATCAAAGAGAATTTGTATACGATAATATGAAATAAAATGAGATCATAAATTTAATCAAATTCATATATATATATGGTGATTGCAGATTGTAATTGATGAGTTGATTGCCAAGAGTTTAATACTACTGCACATTTCGGGTCTGTATACCAGAACATTAGTATTTTTTTTTTTTTTGCTAAATAGAACATTAGTATTTAATTGGACCGGACCATTTTTTTCTTTCTTATTACTTTTCCTTTTTTCTTTTTACCAGCACAAAAGTCCATCTAAGAATATGGCTAGGAAAAGAAAATCATTCTTTACTACACTGAGAAAACCGCAGATGGCATATATTATGGCAAAGGTAAAACTTTATTTCATTACTTTGTACTTTATTCAATGCAGCAGACATTTTTATGAGAAGACAGCAAACTTAATCAGATTCAACATGAATCAACCAAAACTAAGTTCAACCTAAGGAACAATTTTGGAATATTTCAACTTCTCAATGCAAGATATGAATGTGGATTTGGAATTTCTAAAACCCAAGAATCCATGCTCCTTGCTCTTGTTCATAGTATCTAAAGGATTGTCAACGCCAAGAAGGTAATCAACACTACACCAATTTCCAATATCTTCAAGTTTAGTCGGCACCAAATTGCTTTGTTTTACAATCTCATCCTACACACTGCCTTTATCCTTCATCAACTCCACAAATGTCAGCCTCTCTCCGTCTTCAAATTCTCCGCATTCCACCTCAAATTGCTCTGCCAACAGCTTCCAGAAATGCTTCCACTTGAACACATCTCCATTACTGCAATTAAATGCTTGATTTTTTGCATGTGGGACCACTGCAGCCCATATCTCTTGCTCAGCAATCAAGTCAGCATCCGAAGCTGCTGAATAGCTAGTCCAAGCTTCCTTAGTCCCTGCAAACCTCATAACTGCACCCTCATGTTTGCATATTGCAGCATAAACACACATAGTACATATTATATTGGTCATACTGTAAGGCGAAACACCAAATATAACTCCAGGCCTATGGACTGACCAAGTTAGGCCAGGTTTTTTAGTTACATATTCAAACAACATATCCTCTTGATTATAGTAAAAATTTGGTGCATCTAGCCTTCGAAGATCTTCGGTAAACGGAGGATCATGTGCTGCTATCCCAAAAGCTTCATAAGTGCCAAAATAATGCTTTAGCCCAGTTTGTAAACAAATATGTTGCAAGTTTGGTGCATTTGGAATGATACAATTCAACACATTTCTAAACATTCTAGTATTGATTTCGCAATTTTCAGCTTCAGTGGATCTATTAGCCCAAGTGGCATAAAAGAGGTGAGTCACATCTTTGAGGGGGGAGAGTCTTCTTTCAGTTTCTTCTGGATTGGAAATGTCACACTGGATGTACTCAACAGGGTGGTTTGCATCCCATGATGATGGTCTTGGACGACGAGCAACGCCATATACTTTCCATGGGCCGCCAGGGGTGTCAGGGAGAGGGAGAATCTCAGCCAGACTGTTGCCTGAAATGCCTGTAATGCCCACAACCAGGGCCACACTTTCATAGCTCAACGGAACATTTTCTTGATTGAGAGGTTTCTAAAGCATACATGTGCATGAGGAATAAGTTAATAATGCATAAAGAAAAGATATACAGCTTAATTGTGTCATAAGCATCCATAAATATAAATGATAATAGAGAATAATGAAATTAAAAAAAAAAAAGAAAAAAAAAAGAGAGAGATGAGAGGATTACCCTTGCAGAGCCAACTGCACCTAACCGCCACCAGCTCATTTTTTGTTAGATTCTTTTTGTTCAAAACCTGAATGGATTCACTCAAATTATTTTAAACTCGAAACAAAAAAACACAGTGTGTGTGTGTGTTATAACTATGATAATAAATAAAACCAGTACGCTTGTTGTATATGTATCAAATATGGATAAGGCTACAGCATTGTTACCGCACGAGACCTTCAGTTCTTTCCTCTTAGCGAGTGTGATACAACAATACAAACACACCAGCCTTATTTATAAGCTCGATCAGGATATATACCAATGTCATCAGTGACCAAGCCGGAAAATTTTTAAGTTGGGGGCACTATATATATGTGATAAAAAATAGAATGTAATTATAATGGTTCAATAATAAAAAATAATAAATACAAAATCATACCTACTATTTATTAGGTGGCAACAATTTACCAGTAATTTTCATGTTTTGAAAATATGGATGTGTGCAGGAGATAAGGTGGAGAAAATAGGGAATTTGTTTTTGCTCCATCAATTCTTTCCTAAAAATTATTGGGATTGATGGGGCACAAACAAAAAATTTACAAACGCCACCCACATGCCCCCACACTGCCTCGGTCCCTGAATGTCATGCCTTAAATAACACACACATATATATAGGGTCTTACTCTACTACAAACTAAAATTAACTACAAACTACAAACTAAACACTAATTCAATATTTCATACTAATCTAATGATCAAACTAGGGGTACCCCAATACAAAAAGTGTTTAAAATGTGGCTCCACTCAACAAAAAAAAATCACTATTCACGTGATGACGTGGCACTGCATTTCACTGGTTAACGGTGCTTCGCACCTTTTTGTACGGCGCTTCGCGCCTTTATCATTCTAAAGTTGTAAGGAATGGCAATCAGTGGTAAAGGCAATAGACGATTGACGGGTGTATCGATGGCCTGCGGCCCTCATGACTACCTAACTCATCCGTTTACTGTCTTAAATGCTTCGCATTTCACGGTAAGTTTTTTTTTTTTGGTGGATAGAGCCAATTATTTTAAGCATTTTTTGTGAAGGTACCCTTGGCGGGAACCTTAGAATAAATGAAATATAATTAATCTAGTGTTAGTTTGTAGTTTGTATTTAAGGATTGATTTGTATTTGAGCAAAAGCCTATATATATATATATATATATATATATATATATATATATATATATATATATATATTACAAGCCTACTATACTATTTTCACCACTGATCAGCCTGAGCTACAGCATATGTTTTACGTACGCACGTTTCCTTGTTCAAGATGATTTTTCCACCTTATTATCAAAGCTTTGATAAGTAGTGTGAACCTTATCTGCATGCATGCATGTATATCCATACATTGTATGTGGTCATGTGGATAATAATAATGCACCCATTTGTTTTATTCATATGCTGAAAGAACTGATATTAGAGTTATATTGGTCATTCAATGTGCTTCTCATTCAATGTGCTTCTTGAGAGTTTGAATCTTAACACTTTTTTTGCATTGTGAATTTTGTTAAGATATAACATGAAAAGGTGATTATAATCCGTATAATAAAAGATATTTATCTTTCCAATCAGGTGATTATTCATTAAAAAAAGGTGTTAGAATGGATGTTTCAAATTAGAACTTTTGTTGGGTGTTAATATTAGTCCAGTTCGGTGTTTTGGAGTATTTAACAGAGTGTTTTTTTGGCGCTAATATTTAGTAGGTATTGAATCTGTGAATTTCACTTGCAAGGCTGTAGTGACGAAGGCAACAATACTAGTAGTGAACATCTTAAAGAAATTCATGTTCCTCCCTGTTAATCATTTAGGTATTAGGAAGATATTTAGGTGATATATTTATATATGTGTATATTTGTGGTCATTGATATTCATGTATCGTGGTGGTTTTAGTTTGATATATGTATGTATGTATATCATTTGCAGGCAATTGATGAGGCAAATCAAGTTTGGGAGCAAAGATGGTGCTTGTCGCGAAATGATGATCGTGGTGATGCTGAATATAATTTTCGTGATCTGGGAATCGAACATGCTTTAGTATTTTTCTTATTTTAATGGTAAAACTTTAATTGACCATATAATGTGCAAGGAAACTGTTGTTTTGTGTTGTTTTATGATTGTTGGTGGCTGATATGGGCTAAATATAAGCCCTAAACACACATTTAATATGACATTAATTAAACCTAAGATGGTCCAAGCGTTGGACCCACCAACAAGACCCAAACCCTGTATTAAATATTAATTTCGTAATTAATATTAAGGGGAATAAACAGCTCAGCAAATAAGAGTCAAATAAGGATACTACTCCTGCTAGACTTAGCCTCCAAGACATCCAATTCGATATAGAAACTGATTCCTACAAGGAAGGAATCTAGAATCTTCCTCAAGGAGGTGACTTGCCCACCAAGTCTCCAAATCCTACCATAATTCTAAGGCTTCTCAGCCTATATAAAGGGCCTGACCCTTCATTCTCAGAACTAGGTTTTTGGCTTGATTCTTGATATTCATCAAGGTACGTAGGCATCTTGTGAAGGCAGATTCAGCCACGAACGAAGTTCACGAACCCTAGTATTGATTACATACAAATGCTAGCCGAAATTTAACAACCTAAATTTTATTCCACAATATTTGGCGCCGTCTGTGGGACTAGAACATCAACCATGGTTCAAACACGAAGAACATCACCGACCTCTACCGAGGCCATCCCCTCAGCTCTGCTCCGCCCGTCACTGAACAAGTGTCCCCAACAATATGGGCGATCACCCAACCTCAAGTTTCTCAACCTATTGGGACGATTCCCCATGTTGAGAGTACGTTACATGTGGTCATCCGTCCAAGTCAAGAAACCAACCCTCTTCAGATGGTGGTCTCTCCTCTTGTTAATCCTACTCATCCGCTACCACCGGGAGTATAGATCTACACTACGGATCTCCCCGTGAATATCAACCCGATGTATGGGCTGCCTAATTATCCCCGTCAACAAAGGGACCCTGGACCAAGCGATCATGCCTTACAGATCCGAGATCGAGAGTATGATGACTACTCTGGTCCTTATACTGACGATTCATCATCATCTGAGGATGATGATCGCGATGAGCCCCCTAGGAGGCGACGTGCTAGTAGAGAACCTCGAAGGAGGACTCAAACTGTCCATGATGGACCCCCTTGACAACTACTGAGAGGATCAAAGCTCATGATGCCGAGATCTTAAAGTTGAAGGACGATATGGCGAGAGAACAAGCTAGATTGAATCAAAATCAACCTCCTCCAACCACAAGGAGGATACCCATTATCGACTTGGAGAGGTCTTCAAGGAGACAGAAAAGGGACTATGCCCCAACTGGAACAACAAGGGTGGAAACCCCCAGGGGTAATCCCAAAGATCTGATACCACTTGGAGATCCTGATGATCCCACACCCTCGTTTACTGAGGAGGTGATGAATGCCCGTATCTCAAAGAAATTCAAGATGCCGACAATTAAGACTTATGACGGAATGGGTGATCCCGCAAATCACGTCAGGACGTTCTCAAACGCACTGCTGTGGCAGCCTGCAAGTGATGCCCTAAAGTGTAGGGCATTCCCTCAAACCCTATCGGGCATGGCTCAAAGATGGTATAGCCGGTTACATGCGAATTCGATTGGCTCTTTTAAAGAGTTGAGCACTGCTTTTATTAGCCAATTCATTGGTGGGAGAGTTCATGAGAAAAGCTCTGCATCCCTTATATATGTGGCGTAGGGGAAGAATGAAAATCTAAGGGATTACCTCAAGCGATTCACTAAGGAGACCTTAAATATTACTGACTTAGAGAACAAGGTGGCAATGGTAGCCCTAGAGCATGGAACCACTGATCTATTCTTTAAAAGGTCTTTGGCAAAGCATCACCCTGAGAATATGGCTAAACTCCAACGAAGGGCTGATAAGTACATTAAAGCTGAGGATAGCATGAAGAAAGAGGCCGCAGTAGGTAATGAAAAGGCTAACCATGATTCAAAGAAGCGAAAGCAAGAGCAAGAGTACGATGCTAGGGACAAGTATCCCCAAACTAGCATGGACTCTGACTCACTGTCACCGAAGAAGAGTTTGGGGCCAAGAATTTCTGATTATACAAGGTTGAATGCTCCTAGGAGCCAGATCTTATTAGATATCGAGAAGGATAAGGACTTTCGATGGCCGAAGCCACTCAGGGGTGACCCTGCGAAGAGAAACAAGGATCAGTCCTGCAGGTTCCAAAGAGATGTGGGACATAATACAGATGATTGTAGGCAGTTGAAGGACAAGATTGAATTCTTAATCCGGAAAGGAAAAATGAGCAAGTTCACGAAGGGTGAAGATCGTGGAACCCAGAGAAGGGATTATGGCAGGAGAGACAATGACAGAAGGGACAATGATCGTGATCGTAACCCACAGCCCCGAGGGCCAGTTATCAACATGATTTGGGGAGGCCCGACAGTGGCCGGCACAACTCGAAACTCTCGAAAGGCATATGCTACAGAAGTGATGCACATCGTGGGAGAGGCATGATTCAAAGAAGCAAAAGCAAGAGCAAGAGTATGATGCTAGGGACAAGTATCCCCAAACTAGCAAGGACTCTGACTCACCACCACCGAAGAAGAGTTTGGGGCCAAGATTTTATGATTATACAAGGTTGAATGCTCCTAGGAGCCAGATCTTATTAGATATCGAGAAGGATAAGGACTTTCGATGGCCGAAGCGACTCTGGGGTGACCCTGCGAAGAGAAACAAGGATCAGTACTGTAGGTTCCACAGAGATGTGGGACATGATACAGATGATTGTAGGTAGTTGAAGGACAAGATTGAATTCTTGATCCGGAAAGGAAAAATGAGCAAGTTCATGAAGGGTGAAGATCGTGGAACCTAGAGAAGGGATTATGATAGGAGAGACAATGACAGAAGGGACAATGATCGTGATCGTAACCCACAGCCCCGAGGGCTAGTTATCAACATGATTTGGGGAGGCCCGACAGTGGCCGGCATAACTCCAAATTCTCGAAAGGCATATGCTAGAGAAGTGATGCACATCGTGGGAGAGGCCCCAAAACGTGCTAGGACTGAAATAGCGATTGGTTTTGATGACTAAGACCTCGAAGGGGTGAAGTTCCCCCATGATGACCCGTTTGTCATAACCCCTATGATTGGAAACTAGGAGGTGAAGCGAGTCTTGATAGACAATGGAGCTTCTGTTGATATTCTATTTCATGACGCGTTTGTTAAAATGAGATACATTGATTCTTAGTTGACCCCGACCAACATGCCTATCTACGGATTTAATGGAGTTGAGTCCAAAGTTGAAGGGACTATTCAATTGCCCATGACTATTGGGCAGGAACCTAAGGAGACTACTTAGATGCTAAATTTCTTAGTAATCAAGGCAGCCTCAACATATAATGCAATCCTGGGAAGGACTGGACTTCATGCATTCAAGGCTATTGCCTCTACCTATCACATGAAGGTTATGTTTCTGACCAGGAATGGTGTTGGGGAACATAAGGGTGACCAGAAGATGGCAAGAAGTTGCTATGTGGCTGCTTTAAGAGCTGATGGAGTCGGGGGGCAGGTCCTTCCAAATGAAGACATGGATGTCCGAGGTGATGATGAACACCGAGGGAAGCCGGTAGAAGATTTGGTTCCTATACCTCTAGATCTCGGAGACCCCGAAAAGGTTACGTATATTGGAGCTTCTCTGAAGAAACCCTTGAAAGGCAAATTGACGATGTTCTTACAAGAAAATAGTGATGTATTTGCTTGGATAGCGGCTGACATGCCAAGGATTGATCCCCAACTCATAACTCACAAGCTGAATGTCGATCCAAAGCGGAAGACAATAAAGCAGAAGAAGAGAAATTTCGCTCTTGAAAGGCAAGAAGCCATTAAGCAAGAAGTTGACAAGCTCTTAGAAGCTGGTTTTATTGAAGAAATTCAGTTCCCCGAGTAGTTGGCTAACCCTGTGATGGTCAAGAAGGTGAATGGAAAGTGGAGGATGTGCATAGACTTCATTTATGTGAATGATGCATGTCCTAAGGATTGTTTCCCTCTACCAAGGATTGACACGCTGATAGTTGCCACTGCTGGGCATGTGATGTTGAGTTTCATGGAAGGTTTCAGCGGCTACAATCATATTAAGATGCATAAGGATGACATCCTAAAGGTATCTTTCATAACTTACTTTAGTGTTTTCTGTTATCATGTTATGGCTTTTTGTCTAAAGAACGTAGGAGCCACTTATAAGCGATTGGTGAATAAGATATTCGCCCATCTGATTGGAAAAACCATGGAGGTCTATGTTGATGATATATTGGTCAAAAGCCTAATCAAGATAGACCATATTAAGCACCTCAGAGAGGCATTTGAAGTGCTGAGGCACCATAAGATGATGTTGAATCCAGCCAAGTGTGCTTTTGGCGTTGGATCAGGAAAATTCTTGGGTTTGATTGTTTCAAAGCGAGGCATAGAAGCCAACCCCGATATGATCAAGGCGATTTTAGACATGGAACCCCCCGTTCTATACGAGATGTACAGAAGCTAACGGGAAGAGTAGCAACCCTGGTGAGATTTATTTCTATGTCTGGCGACAAGTGCTTGCCTTTCTTCCAAGCATTAGAGAAGGTGAAAAATTTTGAGTGCACTCCTCAGAGCCAAGAGGCCTTTGAACAGCTTAAGAAGTATATGGATGAAGCCCCGTTGTTGGCCAAACCTAGTCCAGGGGAGACTCTTTATCTATACCTGGCGTTATCTGAACAAGCATTGAGTGTCGTCCTCATTTGAGAAGAGAATAAGGTTCAGAAACCTATCTATTATGTGACCAAGGTGTTTCACGGAGCTGAGTTGAATTACTCTCCTTTTGAGAAGTTTGCTTCGGCATTGATAACAGCCTCAAGGAAGCTACGACCGTACTTCCAGGTGCAAAAGATTGAAGTCCTGACGGACCAACAGTTGACGAACATATTGCATAGTCCGAAGGCCAGTGGAAGGTTAATTAAGTGGGCAATAGAAATTGGAGAATTTGACATTACATATAAACCTCGAACAGCCATTAAGGCTCAGGCATTGGCTGACTTCGTGGTTGAATGTACCATTGGCAACCAGGAAGTCGGGGGGTAGGAGATATTACCCACCCTTGAAAGTAAAGATAAAGATGAAGAGCTCTTACCTGATCAGAAGGAATATAGGATGCTCTATCATGGGGCATCAAAAACAAAATCTAGTAGTGCAGGAATGGTTTTGCAAAGCCCCGATGGGTTCACAGTTGAGTATGCTTTGAATTTGGACTTTCCAACAACCAACAACGAAGCCGAGTATGAAGCCTTGATAGCCTGATTGGGCTTGGCCAAAATCATAAGGGTCAAGAACCTTAAAATTTGTGGAGACTCAAGACTAGTAGTCTCGCAAGTGAATGGTGAGTTTGAAGCCAAGGACGAAACTATGGCAAAATATTTGAGAGTTGTGAAAGCTATCATGACTCAGTTTGACGAGTGCTATGTGGAGCACATTCCGAGAGAAGAGAACATTAAGGTTGATGCCCTGTACAAGTTCGTTTCTTCATAAATAGAGAACTACGCAGGGAGTGTTTACTTCCAAGTCTAAAAGGCCCCGGCCATCAACTCAAAATTGGTGGCACCAATCGATGTAGGGAGCGTTGAGATATACCTTGATTGAAGGCATCCTTTACAAAAGGTCATTTGTGATCCCATACTTGAAGTGTTTAAGGCCCCAAGAGGAAAAGGAAGCATTAGAGGAAGTTCATGGTGGGATCTATGGGTAGCACTTGGGGGGCAGAGCCCTAGCTCCCTAGCTCACAAGATCCCTCACTTGGGATTTTATTGGCCAGAGATGTTGGCTGATGCACAAGATTATGTCAAGAGGTGTGAGAGATGGCAAAAGCATGCTCCAATTGTAAGGTAGCTGCCCAAGATGTTAACCTCGATTAACTCTCCTATCCCATTCGCAATGTGGGGAATGGATATACTTGGTCCTTTCCCAATAGCTTCAGCACAAAGGAAGTTTCTGATAGTGACCATTGACTACTTTACCAAGTGGATTGAAGCTAAGCCTTTGGCTACGATAACCACCAAACAAGTTGCCCAATTCTTTTGGGAGAACGTAATCTGTAGATATGGAATCCTACAAATCCTGGTGACGGATAATGGGCGATAGTTCAACAATGAAGAGTTGAGAAAGTATTGTGATGAGAATGCAATTGAGCTTCGTTTTACTTAAGTAGCTCACCCGCAAGCTAATGGACAGGCGGAGGTAGCCAGCCGAATTATAATTGATGGACTGAAAAAAAAGGGTCGAACGCTCAAGGAACACTTGGGTCGATGAGTTGCTGCCTATACTTTGGGCGTATCGCACTACCTGTAAAGTTACAACCGGAGTAACCCCTTTCTTGCTGGTTTACGGAGTCGAGGCAGTGGTGTCCCTGGAGATTATGCATGCACCACCTCGTGTTAAGGCATATGAACCAGAGACTAACAAATAAGGCATGAGGTTCGCCCTCAATCTAATTGATGAGGTTAGGGATGAAGCAAATGCCACGAATGCAGAACATCAGAAGAGAGCATCTTCCCACTACAACCAAAGGGTTAAGGAGAGGTTTTTTCGACAAGACGACTTGGTTCTAAGGAAGATAGAGGCTTCTGGAGTTGGCCAGAAGGGAAATCTATCCCCTAACTGGGAAGGGCCGTATCGAGTCATGAAGACGCTGGGACGAGGATCCTACAAGTTGGAGACATTGAATGGGAACGAAGTGCCTCATACTTGGCATGCTTTGAACCTAAAGATTTATTATGTTTGAGCTATCCTTGTAAGGTTCGATGAAATCATTCTAGGGCTCAGTGCCCCGAGTAGGAAGTAGAGTATCTATGTAAGGGTTGAACCCACTTCGAATTATTAATGTAAATTTGTTTTCCATTCTGTGATTATATGATTTTGATTATGTACCGAGCACCTGTTGAGTGTAAGTTTAGAAAAACCAAGTACCGAAAATAAGTAAACATACGAATGAGGAAAGCAAATGCATAAATAAAGTTCCCCGAAGGGCTAAAGTTTAAAGTTATAGACACAAATAAAAGCTAAGTCCCGAAGGACCATGATTGAAAGCTGAAAAGATAAAGCCACAAGCGGTTAACAAGGCCATGCAAGGCCACTTACTCCTCGGAGGATTCCTCCACCACTTCCTCTCCTCCTCCCTCCTCTTCTTCTTCCTCCTCTCCGAAGCCGTCATCATTAGAGTTATCCTCTTCTTCAGCCAATATTTCCATAGGCTGCTCCTCTCCTCTTACCACCTCTTCCTCTTCTTCATCTGAGGTTTTAGTCATGGAGTCAGACCTCATTCGTATCCCTTTGCTGGATAAAGATTGCCTAACGGCCCCCTCCCTCTTTAAGATGGCCCTTTTCCCACGGGAACGGAAGGAAGTCGAGTCAGAGTTAGCAGCATAGGCGACCTTCCTTAAGCCAGAACCAGAAGAGCGGCAACTACCCCCAGAGCCTGATGCATGATCCATGTGACTTCCGCCACCAGCAACCCAGTTAGGGCAAGGAAAGTACGTTGGATTAACCACCGTGGGGTACCTGTGACTTACAACACAAACAGCTTTGTCCCATCCAACTGACATATTGAAAGGTCGCACCTCATTATCATGGTTGTCCATAAACTTCAAATAAGCTTCTGACCTATGATAAGCATCAATCACCTTGTCAGCTTCTGAGGATTTGTTCTTGGCCAGCGAACGAAGTTGCTTTTAATAAGACTGACAATTTGCCTCAGCTCGGACAACTCTGGAGTTTAGGTCTTGAACTTGATCTTGGAACCTTGCCTTTTCGTTCAGTAATACTGCATTGTCATCTCTATATGCCCGGCCTTGAAGAGAGGCGGATTGAAAGTAGGCATTTGCCTAAAAACATGAAGTTTAATAAGGCATTTATACATTGAATTGACCAAGGATAATGAATTCAGGAAAAAAAATAGCATACCTAATAGAGGGCTTGAGCCCCAAGGCGCTCGGCTTCATCAATTTTGTCCCCCGCAGTTACTGTCACAAGGTTAGGGGGTGATGGAGAGCTTGGACCAGGCCAAGGCTAAGGCAGAACTCCCTAGTACAGAATCTTGTTCACAAATACCCCAGTCCGGGATGAAAGGGACTCTAGCATCTTCAGCAGCATTTCGAGACCTCTTTCCCACTTGAGAACATCCCTCTTAGAACTGAGGAACCTTTCGACTAATGGGATTCAACTGCGCTTCAGCTTTCTTCAACATCCTCTTGGTAATAGTCGGCCAATTCTTGGGATGACTGTCCAACTCCTCAGCAGCTGAAATATGAAAGAGAAAGATATCGAAATAAGAATAAACATAGTTCATAATAAAATAACGAAGAAAAGTTACCCTCAAAAGAAAGAAAGCTTAAACCAGCTTTAATAAGTTTCTTCTCAGTTAGAATATTTTTATAATGAGTGCGACCATCATCAGCAAGTAGTCTATCTCAATCCAGCAATTCTTGTTGGTGGAGCTCACACACGAAGTATGAACTATCCTCCACATATCCAAATTTCTTAACAAAAAAGTGACCCCAGTCACCACCTTCCCTTTCCAAAACGGTAAATTCCCTCTCTCTGAAATGATGAGAGTTAGGAAATGAGAAAGAATTCAATATGTATGGAAGCCCACATCGAAGCTAAAAGCTAATCCATCCTTGCTTAGACTCAGAGGAATTCTTTATCATGAAGATGCTTCTAAACATGGTCGTGCTCAAAGGAATCTCCAACTCACGACATCTTATTATGAAGATAATCAGGAACCTCCATGAATTGGGGTATAACTGACAAGGATGAACTTTGAGCTCTGCCAGGAACCTGATAAAAAATGTGTCGACTGGGAACCTCAACCCCGCCACTAAGGCACCTTTGAAAACACAGATTCTCTCCGGATGCCAACCTTTGAAGCTTGGAAGTCAAACTTTGATCACACTTGGAAAGCTATGTGTGCTTTTAATCATCTCAATATCCTTCTTATTTAACTTGGAAGGACTATGAAAGGCATCCAAGCTTGAACTATTGGGGAATGACTCTCCCATAATGCTTAACAATTCTAATAAAGACTCGAATCGATGATCAACATATTTAGGAGGCTTGAGTTTTTGCATACCTTTAACGGTTCTTGCCATGCTCCTCTTCCTCATGGCTTCGTCCATGGAGATTTGGTGGGCAGCTAGGCTTTTGTCAGCAATGACGAACTCGAACTTGAACTTGAACTTGAAGCTTTGAGAACTAGAGAACTGGAGAGTTTAGGGACTTGAGAGAGATTTGAGAAATGAAGAAGTGAAGAGAAATGAAGGATATTCCCTTTCTTTTAATAGAAAAAGTGTGACCTGCTACCCCAGGTTGAAACACAGGCCAGATCGCGTTCCAGGTCATGTATCGATTAAATGCAAAAAGAGAACGAAAAGCTATCTGTTATAGATGGAAAGATTCGTCAAAAACTTATAAATTCTGGAAAAGAAACTGAGAATATAATTTATTATTCGACAAAGGAGCTTTGGAAGCTGATTATATTTAGGGGAACCTAATCAAGAAGTTAATGCAAAATATGGGATTAGCAGTGCTAATCAAAAATTTGGGGAGCCTTAAACAAAAGTCATGAATTACCATATTGTTGGTCTTCGTTTCGATCGGAGGACAGCCGACCGGGGCACCCAGAAGGCTTCAGCCGACCGGGGCACAACCGACCGGAGGCCAGTCGACCGGGGCACCCGGAAGGCTTCAGCCGATCGGGGCACAGCCGATCGGAGGCCAGCCGACCGGGGCACCTGGAATGCTTCGGCCGACCGGGGTTCCGCCGACCGGAGGCTAGCCGACCGGGGCACCCGGAAGGCTTCGGCCGACCGGCCTTCATTACGAAGTTGAGGGTCCCGACATCATTTTGATGCCGAAATTTGGTCCCGACTTCATTTCGAATATGAAAAATAAGTTGAACCAGAAGTTGAACCCGAGGTCGTTTAGCGCTGGTTTTCAAGCCGAAACGATAATTTCTGAATAGCTCGACCCCAGCCAGGGGCTCTGCCCCTTGGACCCCGCCAGGGGTTGCCGCCCCTTGGACCCCGCCAAGGGGCTACCGCCCCTTGAACCCCGCTCGGGGCTACCGCCCCTTGAACAGTTTAGCACCGCTTTGTGCGATTATAGCACCGTTTAGTGTCGTTTAGCGCAGTTTTATGCCATTTAACGCCGTTTAGCATTGCTTAAACGTCGTTTAAGGCGAGTTAGCACCGTTCAGTGTCGTTTCGTGCCATTTAGCATCGTTTAAAATATCGTCATAAATGCGTCGGTCGCTCCACGCTTTACATCAAAAGACGATACTTGTGAAACACTAGTGTCAACGATAAACCCTGACCCAAGTCTCGAAAAAGGCAGTTAAACCTTCAAGGAAAACCTGATCAGTTTTCCTAGAAGTTGGTGGACAAATGATATGGGCTAAAAATAAGCCCTCAAGACACATTTAATGTGACATTAATTAAACCCAAGATGGTCTGAATGTGGGACCCACCAACAAGGCCCAAACCTTGTATCAAATATTAATTTCGTAATTAATATTAAGGGTAATAAACAGCTCGGCAGATAAGAGTCAAATAAGGATACTACTCTTGCTAGACTTAGCCTCCAAGGCATCAAATTCGATATGGAAACTGATTTATACAAGTAAGGAGTCTAGAACCTTCCTCAAGGAGGTGACTTGCCGACCAAGTCTCCGAATCCTAACATAATTCTAAGGCTTCTCAGCCTATATAAAGGGCCTGACCCCTCATTCTCAGAACTATGTTTTTGTCTTGATTCTTGATATTCATCAAGGTACGTAAGCATCTTGTGAAGGCAGATTCAGCCACGAACACGAGAGTAACCATTAAAGCATGAAGCTCACGAACCCTAGTATTGATTACATATAAACCCTAGTCGCAATTTAACAACCTAGTTTTTGTTCCACAACAGTGGCTTAATTTTGTTGATCGGAAGTAACTTTTGTTTTGTGATGTTTGGTACAATTTCTATTTTAATTTAGTAGGGATGGAATGGTATGATCACAGATCGTGAACTTGGTCAGTTTTTAATGAATGTTGTGTTGCTCTCTATTTAAAGAGCTTGATATAGTTGGTTTTCTAATTTTTTTGTTATGGTGTATGGTTTTAATGGTTTTTGATTTTAGTGGTTTATGCTTTTAAGTTTTTGTATATGGTTTGAATTTGGATAAGAGCAGGCTATAGTAGTAATGTATAGCATACTTATCTGTTTCTCTAGAATGTGCCCAGAAAATTGACCATCTGCTAGCTACTGTTGACCAAAACCTACTTAGAAATCCAACTACATTAATCGAGTAGTGGTTGGTTATAACTAACCAGAAAAGGTTCATTACTGACCATTCTTTTTGGACCACTACCATATAATGTGATGTCACCAACCACTCATTTCCGACCATTAACACTAGGTGACGTGGCAATGAAGTGGCTGCCATGTCATATGTGGGGCCAATCAGTAGACAACTGGAATATGATAACCGACCATTTTTGTTGGTCGTACGACGGTCAGAAATAACACTCATAACCGACCAGGTGGTGATTTATGACGAGGTTTTAACCGACCACCTCTATCGGTCGGTTTGTGGTCGGTTTTGACATTATTTCCAACTGAATAAGCTCATTTCTGACCAAATTTGATGGTCGAAAATGTGCATTTTTCTTGTAGTGAATATCATTTCTTTTTAATGTCTAATAGGCTAAATTGTAGATAACAAATAAAATTGATTTACAAGTGTTTATAAATAATTGAAATATATGACTAACAACAAAAATTCCCTAAAGATATATTTACTTAACAACTTATACTTAATCTTATTAATTTAAGATAATGTATAAATTTTTTTGAGAAAAATGATAATGTATAATTTATTAGCTTATGATGATATGGAGGAAAATTCAACTAGTTTTTTGAACTGCTCATACTTAGTTTTTTTGAATATATAAAGGATAAAAATCTTTAGATACTACTCTAAGACAAAAATGTTGCAAATCTTTTCATGGGAAATATTAATAAACTTTATAATTTAGTTGTGATAAAATATTAAACAGGGATGAGTCCTTGCAATCTTTTGTCGGATCTTTATTCTAATTGTAATTAAAAATATCAAAATGAAAATTAAATTTTTGTGACCGTGTATTATTACTTTGTTGAAAATTCAATTAATTTTGATTAAAAAAATAATTTATCATAAGATTATATGCAGAATGTGCATTAAAATATGATAAAGCATAAAGAATAGCAATTAGAAAGTATTGGAACATGCATGCTGATTATAGTGTATACATTGGAAGAAAAAACATCTTCAGTAATACAAATTTTCTATCCTTATACACACTTCTCTTTTCTTGATTTCATTTTGGGGGTGTTTCTTTTATTCAGAATAAGTCAACTTATTTTAAGACAAAGTTAGAGATTCCTAACTTTCCAACTTATTTTCCAACTTATTTT
The DNA here is from genome assembly GCA_036435485.1 of Saposhnikovia divaricata. Taxonomy (NCBI): domain Eukaryota; kingdom Viridiplantae; phylum Streptophyta; class Magnoliopsida; order Apiales; family Apiaceae; genus Saposhnikovia; species Saposhnikovia divaricata. The sequence goes on along the minus strand of CM071595.1, from coordinate 234,232,390 downwards.
TGCAACTTATTCAATCTCAAACATACATTAAATACTTGTATAAAAAAAATTATCAAAATATATAATTTTTACCCGAAAATAAGTCCATAAATCCATAATATAAGGTGAGCCAAACAGGCACTTTATTGTGGTATCTTTCATAAAATGTTTTTGTAAATATTTTCAGATAATATAATTCTATGAAACTAAGTCCTGTTTGGAGTAATTTAAAACTACCATATTAAATAACTAATGGCTCATGTTAAACGAATATTTAATTTATATTACAATAAATATTATTCAACACAATCTTCTAATTACATAAACACTATGTGTGTCATGATTAATAACAATTTCATTATGCCGTTTGTATTACATGACACTGGTAACTTAGTGGTGCTTAGGGCGATTAAAAATGTTTTTTTTTTAATTTGTGATAATAGATAATTAAATTTATAATTAGTAGGTGTTTTAAGAATTTTCATCAAAATTGATTTAAAACAATTTACATGAATTATTAGCTGAAATAATACTCCCATATATATCTAGAATTTTGATAGTTGATAAACATGAAAAATAGCAATTACAATACGAACATATTCTTTAAAATCAAAAATATAAATATGAAATAAAATTAAATTATGTTTTTTAAAGGCAACACCCCTTTCATAATATAATGTTCAATAATAATATAAAAATTTATTTAATTAACATATTAATTTATTTAATTAAGATATTAATTTATTTTAACATAATATAATGAAACATGTATCACTTTTTCCAAATTTTAATCGTTGGCTTTGCAAACTTTGTGCAACAGTTAGGCCAATGACCAATGATTCATGGATGGATGAATAGTAAAGAGGCTTCTCAAACAGATTTGTATTAGGGATATTTATAAAAATATTTAAGTTTTTGAAATTATTATCAAAAATACTACGAATAAGCTTGGAAATGTTGTATTTCATGTTGCGGTTGCAAATGTTGCATTTGAATTGTAAAACAAACTAACTTATTTTATATGTTATAAATTTTATTTATAACATATAAAATAAGTAAACATGAAAAAAGGTAATCCAGTAATTAGCATTAATATATATTATTCTATTACTTATTTTATTAATTAGGATAACCAAATCGAAAACGAAACCAACAAACTTTCAATCTTTCGGCTTTAATATAATAGTATAGAGATGCACGGGTTTCTTTTATATGTTATAAATTTTATTTATGCTATAATTATATTTTTATATAATCATTAGTTTTTAGAATTATTTTAATATTAATTTAATATTATATAATATAAGTTTAAATAATGATATGCATGAATTAAAATTTATATTATAAAATTTTAAATTAAATATGTTGTTAAATGGGAATCGAAACTTGAATCTTTAGTAAGGCAATTTAATTAAAAAATATACCTTATAATAACATTTAACGTTCTTATTAATTACTGAAAATCTAATTGTAATGTTTTTTGCTATACATTAATGATTACAAAATTATATTTTAAATTAAAAGGTAATGTATTTAATTAGAAAAGAAACATTAATTGATGATTTGGAGATATGATATAGTTGATGTTTTTAAGTGTTTATAAAAGGTAATACCAACTAAAAGTAAATATGAAAAAAGATAATTGAATAATTACCATTAATTATTTTATTCTATTATTTATTTTATTAATTAGTACTAGCTTATAACCCGTGCAATGCACGGGTTTCTTGTATTATTTCATAAATTTTATTTAATATTATAATTATATTTTTATATAATCACTATTTTTAATAAAAATTTTAATTTTCATTTGATATAATTTAATATACTCATGTTTACTGATTATACTAATGTTCCTTATTATAAACAACGTATACGATTTTAATATATTTTATTAATAATTGAGAAGTATGGTGTGATATATTCGGGTATATTATTAATGATTGTAAAATTTTTTGTAAATTAAAAAGGTAACATGTTTTAATTATAAAAGAAATATTAATGATTGAAAGATAAGATACGATTGATGTGTTTATAAAAGGTAATATTTTCATTTAAAAGTAAATGTAAAAAAGGCAATCGACTAATTACCATTAATTATGTTATGTTATTATTTATTTTAGGTGTTATATTTTTCTTGAAAATTATGGTGTGATATTTTCGGGTATATATTAATGATTGTAAGATTTGTTTTAAATTAAATAGGTAACATGTTTTAATTTGAAAGAAAGTATTAATGATCGAAAGATATGTTTTAAATTAAATAGTAATGTCTCGACTCATTATCATTAATTATATTACGTTATTATTTATTTTTGGTGTATTTATTTTTCTTTATAATGAAGTGTAGATAAGTAAATTCATAAAATACCAAAAAGTAGGTACCAAAAAACAGTACTAAAATTTTCAATGTTTTGACTTTTATATTATACTAATTTCCTTTAATATTAAAAGGGTAAAGTGTTTTAATTCTAAAGAAAATATTAATGATTAAAAGATATGAAACGATTCATGTTTTTAGGTGTTTATAAAAGGTAATATGTTCAACTAAAAGAAAATGTGAAAAAGACAATCGATTAATTACCATTAATTTTATTATATTAATGTGAAAAAGGCAATCGACTAATTACCATTAATTTTATTATGTCAATTGACTAATTACCATATATTATAACCTGCTTTAACTCGAAAGTAAATATTAATGATGGAAAGATATGATATAATTGATGTTTTTAGGTGTTTATAATACCACTAAATATATTTTGTTATTGTTTATTTTAGGTATATTTATTTTTTCTTTATAATAAAGGGTAAATAAATAAATTCTCAAACCGGCCATAATAAAAGTGATGGTGGAGATGGCTAGCCAGAACAATTAATCAATCTCGGAATTCTTTCAGGTCTATGTTTCAACAATTTGGGGAAAAAAAGCATGCTTTCATGTATTGGCCCACATGTGCAATGCATGAGTTTCTTGTATTATATTATAAATTTTATTTAATATTATAATTATGTTTTTTGTATTATCAATATTTTTAATAATTTTTTAAAATTTAATTTAATATAATTTAATATATCCATGTTTACAGATTATTTTAATGTTTCCATATTATAAATAATGTATACGATTTTTAATACATTTTATTAATAATTGAAAAATATGATGTGATATTTTTGGGTATAATCGACTAATTATCATTAATTATAACGTGTTTTAATTGGAAAGAAAATATTAATGATAGAAAGATATGATATTTGTAGGTGTTTATAAAATGTATTATCTCGACTAATTATCATTAATTATATTATATTATTATTTATTTTAGGTGTATTTATGCTTTTTATAATGAAGGGTAAATAAGTAAATTCATTATGTACCAAAAAACAGGTACCAAAACTTTCAATGTTTCAGAATTTATATAATAATATAAATATATATGCGATGCACGGATTTCTTTTGATATGTAATAAATTTTATTTATTGTTATAATTATATTTTTATAAAATTATTATTTAAAATATTTTATTTTAATTATAACTTAAATTATTTAATAAAAATTTAATTAAAGATATGCATGATTTAAAACTTATATTATAAACTTTTAAAGTAAATATGTCGTTGATGGAATTCTAGCCTTGAAATTTTAGTAAATTAATTTAATCATATAATATATCTAATCATTAGATCTAAAGGTTCTGATTTTTTACGAAAAATCTAATGGTCATTATTCGTAGTATACGGATTTCTATTATATTTTGTTAGTGATTAGAATATTTGGTGCGATATTATTAGGTATATATTAATTTTTTTAAGATTATGTTTTAAATTAAAAGTTAACGTGTTTAAATTACGAAAAAATATTATTGATTGGAAGATATTAATTTATAAAATAATAATAAAATTTTATTATGTTATAAATAAAATTTATTGATCTGGTGTTTCTTTTATTATGTTATAAATTTATTTAATATTATAATTATGTTTTTATATAATCATTATTTTTAATAATTTTTTAATTTTAATTTATATAATTTAATATACTCATGTTTACGAATTAATAATGTTTCCTTATTATAAATAACGTACATGAATTTTTAATATATTTTATTAAATAACTAAAAAATATGGTGTGATAAGATTAGTTTTAAATAAAAAAGGTTACGTGTTTTAATTCAAAAGGAAATATTATGATTAAAAGATATGATATGATTGATGTTTTTAGGTGTTTATAAAAGGTAATATCTTTAACTAAAAGTAAATGTGAAGAAGGTAATCGAGTAATTACCATTAACTATTTTATGTTATTATTTATTTTAGGTGTTTTAATAGTATAGATATCGAATATATTTTTTCTTTTTAATCAATAATTACATTAATGTTTACTTATAAATTAAAAAGGTAACGTTTTTTAATTCGAAAAGAAATATTAATGATTGGAAGATATGATACGATTGGTGTTTTTAGGTGTTTATAAAAGGTAATATCTTCAGCTATAAGTAAATGTGAAAAAGGCAATCGAATAATTACCATTAATTCTTTTATGCTATTATTTATTTTAGGTGTTTTAATAGTATAAATATAGAATATATTTTTTAATGAAGGGTAAATAAGTAAATTCACTTAGTACCAAAAAACAGGTACCAAAACTTTCAATGTTTCGGAATTTATATAATAGTATAGATAACTAAACCGACAAAATTTAAATATTTCGACTTTAATATAATAGTATTAAAAGGTAATGTATTTAATTAGAAAAGAAACATTGATGATTGGAAGATACGGTATAACTAATGTTTTTAGATATTTATAAAAGATAATATCAACTAAAAGTATACATTAAAAAGGTAATTGAGTAATTAGCATTAATTGTATTATTCTATTATATATTTTATTAATTAGGTTAACCAAAGCGAAAACGAAACCAACAAACTTTCAATTTTAGGCTTTAATAAAATAGTATAGAGAGGCACGGGTTTCTTTTATATGTTATAAATTTTATTTATGGTATAATTATATTTTTATATAATCATTATTTTTTAAAATTATTTTAATATTTATTTAATATTATATAATATAAGTTTAATTAGTGATATGCATTAATTAAAATTTATATTATAAAATTTTAAGTTAAATATGTTGTTAAACGGGAATCGAAACTTGAATCTTTAGTAAAGCAATATAATTATAAAATATACATTATAATAACATCTAACATTCTTATTAATTACTAAAAATCTAATTATGATATTTTAGGGTATACATTAATGATTACAAAATTATACTTTAAATTAAAAGGTAATGTATTTAACTAGAAAATAAACATTGATTGATGATTGGAAGATATGATATAGTTGATGTGTTTAGTTGTTTATAAAAGGTAATATCAACTAAAAGTCAATATGAAAAAAGATAATCGAGTAATTAGCATTAATTATATTATTCTATTATTTATTTTATTGAATGATATAACCAAATCGACAAATTTAAATATTTCGGCTTTAATATAATAGTATTAAAAAGTAATGTATTTAATTAGAAAAAAAACATATGGTATAATTGATATTTTTAGATGTTTGTAAATGGTAATATCACCCAAAACCAAACCGACAAATTTTCAATCTTTCGATTTTAATATAATAGTATAGATTGCAAAGTTTATAAAATATTTGTATTTTTGAAAAAAAATCCTTTTTATTAGGCACCCCAAGAACATTTTTAAGAGATTCTTGAATCAATTCTAAATATAATATAAAATATTGATTCTTAGCAATTTCTTATACTTTCACTTTTAAAATTTTTTTAATCTTCCATTTTATTTAATTTTATACTATCAAAATTGAGTTGAATTCTATGAAAAGATTAGGGAACCTACAATACATTAGGTGAGATACAAAAAAAATTTATATTTAAATACATTAAATCTTTGTACTAAAATATTTTATTATTTTATTATTTTATACTAAAATCTTTGTTATTTTAATATCTAAATACATTAAACCTATAATATTTCATTATTTTATACTAAAATCTTTAAAAATTATATAAAATATATCTTAAATTCTTTTTTCTCTTCTAAACCAAAGAGTTTGATGCAAGTTGGATGTTGATATACTATTTCAGGTCATCCTACTTCATCCAATATTTGTATCACTTCTCCCACAAAACATGTATATCGTAAACGATCATTTTCTCTATTATAATATTTTACTTCAATTTTTATGAGTAAAAGAGAACCACTACAATATATGTGTTTATCTTTTTTTATATGAATTTAATTATAAATTTTAATTAAGAATTTAAAAATTAAATTACACAAACTTATTTTAGAAAATTATTAAAAATTATTGAAATTATTCAAAGTTATTCAAATTTAGCTTTTTGTTCAAGTTTTAAATGTTAATTTTTAAAATAAAGTTTATGTATAGTTAGTATTCTCATTAGAATCCAATTTTATGTTCTTAATTTTTATTTTGAATTATTGATGAGATTCTAATTTTCTTCGTTCTTTTCGAAATAATGACCTACTTATATAATTGATTAAAATGTATCTACACGTAGATTAATTTTCTAAAATTAACCATTAAAATAAACTTATTTTAGAGTAATAAGTTTATTTAATTAAAAAGTTAATTATTATGTATTTTTTAATTTATAGTTTCCAAAATACTCTTACATAGTCCTGATCTTACCACCTTAATGTTAATTGTATTTGGTATAAATGCAAATGAGCCCTATGAGCTTAATATAATTTTTGAACTTATCACCTTGTCATGTAATATCTTTAATATAATATTCTTAAATAACCTATATCTTACTTCACTTTGGAAATAATGCTACAAATATTCAGAAATTTTTTCTTTATATATTTATTTATCATCACTTTTTGTGTGGCACTAAGTTGATCTTATCACCTTATTTTTAATTAACACAATAGCCGTCTGAGCAGTATCTCTCCATCCCTTCGAGTTGTTTTATTCTATATTCATAGGCTTGAAAATATTTTGCTTATCCTCACATTTCAAATGGCTGCTAGTTTCATACATCTGGATCTGTGGTTTTATCAAATATCCATCTTGTCATGACTAACTCTCGTAGACTCGTTTTTACTACTTTCCAAATTTGTATAACTATTTCAGTGTTGTTACTCAACTTTGACACTTCAACTACTTGGAAGTAGCTAATTATGCTTTCGATGATATATCATTGCAGCCCACATGTACTATCAGATTTTTTTGATCATCAAAGAAGCTGCTGGTGACTGCTCCACTTCGCCATAAGTATGAAATCATCTTCATGTTGTAAGGTGTGGGCGTTTGAATAATTGTAGCGCATTTTTAAATAAGAAATATTGTAGATGTGCAGCCACAGGTCCTTTTTTGTCTGTCCAAGAGACAAAAAATTCGAGTTGAGTTGTCCAACTGGGATTAATCTGAAGACGTAGGTGTTGCTTATTAAGTGTTAGAAAATTAAAATTCAACCGATGATGGCTGGAAACCTGGAGAAGATCTCAGATCTTGTCTTTATTATATTTAAATTTACATTCTAATATTGTCGAACATGTATACGTGTGTGCGTGTTAAAAACTTTGTAGTATCTTAATTTGGCTTTATTGCCCAATCTTCAATCAACGCAAAAGTCCTTTTCTTTTATGTTTGTCAATGAATTAATTTATTTTTTTGTTAAACATTTAATTTTATATTTAAACATGCCATAACAGCATGATAGCATGATTTAGATGCTACTACTATAAAAATTTCAATTTTAAATGTTTAGGATTGTCAGGGTCTGGTCTAAAACCACCGTTCTTTCCGAAATAATGACCTACTTATATAATTGATTAAAATGTATCTACACGTAGATTAATTTCCTAAAATTAACCATTAAAACCAACTGATTTTAGAGTAATAAATATATTTATTTAAAAATTTAATTATTATGTATTTTTTAATTTATAGTTTCCAAAATACTCTTACATAGTCTTGATCTTACCACCTTAATGTTAATTGTATCCGGAATAAATGCAAATGAGCCCTAGGAGCTTAATATAAGTTTTGAACTTATCACGTTGTCATGTAATATACTTAATATAATATTCTTAAATAACCTATATCTTCCTTCACTTTGAAAATAATGCTACAAATATTCATAGATTTTTTCTTTATATATTTATTTATCTTCGCTTCTTGTCTGGCACTAAATTGATCTTATCACCTTATTTTTAATTAACACAATAGCTGTCTGTCCCAGTATCTCTCCATCCCTTCAAGTTGTTTTATTCAATATTCATAGGCTTGAAAATATTTGCTTATCCTCACATTTCAACTGGCTGCTAGTTTCATACATCTGGATATGTGGTTTTATCAAATATCCATCCTGTCATGACTAACTCTCGTAGACTCGTTTTTACCACTTTCCAAATTTGTATAACTATTTCAGTGTTGTTACTCAACTTTGACACTTCAACTACTTCGTGGAAGTAGCTAATTATGCTTTCGATGATATATCATTGCAGCCCACATGTAATATAGATTTTTATTTGATCATCAAAGAGGCTGCTGGTGACTGCTCCACTTCGCCATAAGTATGAAATCATCTTCATGTTGTAAGGTGTGGGCGTTTGAATAATTGTAGCGCATTTTTAAATAAGAAATAATGTAGAAGTGCAGCCACAGGTCCTTTTTTGTCTGTCCAAGAGACAAAAAATTCCAGTTGAGTTGTCCAACGGGGATTAATCGGAAGACGTAGGTGTTGCTTATTAAGTGTTAAAAAAATATAATTCAACCGATGATTGTTGGAGACCTGGAGAAGATCTCAGCTATATTATATTTAAGTTTACATTCTAATATTGTCGAACATATATACTACATATGTGCGTGTTAAAAAACTTTGTAGCCCATCTTAATTTGGTTTTATTGCCAAATCTTCAATCAATGCAAAAATCCTTTTCTTTTATGTTTGTCATGAATCAATTTATTTATTTTTTGTTAAACATTTAATTTTTTTTATTTAAACATGCCATATATAACAGCATGATAGCATGATTTAGATGGTACTACTTGAAAATTTTCAATAGACATCTACAAATTTAAAATCAATGTCTAGGTGAGTTTAGAGAAAGGTTATATCGAGAAAAACATAACACACAAGGTACGAACATGTATTTACATCAATAAATTATTAGAAAAGAATGTGTATCATATATATTAACATGAGTGGTAAGAAGTAAACCATGTCAAACATTGTCAAACATTGCAACAAACATTAGTTCTGTAAATATTTAATTGCATATAGCCATCCTTTAACCATAGTTTCTTTTTATGGAACAATGCCTTAATTAAACTCTTTTAGACATTTAATTTGTTTTTTTAGACATTTAATTTGTTTTTAACTGATGTCAAAAGCAAGAACAAGGTGACGTTACTCTTTTCTGCTAATGATGTTTCTATTTTCATAAAGATCGGTTTCAATGATTTTAACTGATGCATTATTATTATAAAAATGCTAGCGAAAACAGCACTTTTCAAGTTACAACCAAGACCGTACCATGCTAAAAAGAAAAACAAACTATAATGGTTGCAAATAAATAACAAAAAACATAAGCTGAAACCATTATCAAGTCAAAATGTCATTTCTCCATTCGAAATAACAGCACCAAATACTCTTTACAAAATAATATGCCATGAACTCCCTACATTTCATCCACATTCCACCATTCCACATTCCACATACATATAACTAGTCCAGACCATAAAGACCACAAAGTCACAAAACAAAGTGGTACGACCCAAATGAAATGTTCAGGTTCACAGTAAAAATATTCTGAAGGCAACTAGTACTTGTTAAGTTAATTATCCAGTACAAAAAGTCTTGGATATGTCTAAGAGTCTCAAGATGCACGGCATCAAGCTGGTCCCTTGTGTAAGACTTTTGACTAGGTAATCTTGACACTTATCTCTGCTATTAGTCTTTCAGTCTACAATGAAAAAATCAACAAATTTGTCATTATAAATGTAAGTCAGAAGACTATTCAGAATACCAATACAAAGTCATTTATAAAGAATAAATATTAAGCCAACAAAGTTGGCAAGTTGATTAAAATTCTATAGATTAAATAAATCTTTATTATTTATTTTAAATTAAAATAAGTTAAACGGTCTGGTTCGAATTAAACACCTAATAAATTTAGCAAAGCCTAACCAAACTATTTATATTTTTATGGTCAAACCCACCCACACCATTTGAGCCTGATGTCTTCATCAGCTTGCTTGCTACTTCAGTAGTCCCACTTCACCTCGCAGAACCAACAATCAAAACCATACCGTTTATTTCCAGCAATGTCGCCCAAGTACACCAGCTTAGCGACATGTACAGGCCGGCACCAGGCTGCCTGCTAGCCTTGCTACCTATCAGTTCCCAATAATGTCCCCAACAGATGGAGACTCCAACCTGGAACCATTCGTTTCTGACTTGTATTTCACTTCAGGCTTAAGGTCACACATCTCATTGCCAATTAACACCCTAGTTACACTTAACCTCGACTTTTCTGTCTTCTTTCCCAGAAGCATTGAGGCTGCCTTAACAAAGCAACACTCCTTATTTCCCATCAAAATACCACCAAAATGCAGCATAATCATACAATTCGCATCTTTCAAAAAGTCCATACCAACTGGAATTTGAGTTTTAAAAAGTGACCCTGTGACAACTGGTATCAGAGCTTCGTTGTAAGTTCGTGGGTTATACGGAATCATGGTTGGTGAAAACCCTACAGGTGAAAGGTTGGCCAGGCTTGAAGTCGACTGATGAGATTTGTTTGGTGAATCAGATTCAAGTTTTGGGGGATGACTTGAATGAATTCAAAACAATGGTTACTGCGTTCATGGCTGCAAGTGATGGTAAATTCACGGATTTGTTTGCAACAACAGCTACTTCATCTGAGAATGTGGGGGAAAAGTTGCAAATGATGGGGAATGAAATTGTAATCATGAAGGGGGCTGTGGCGAGCAGTTTGGTGGGTGGTTTTAGGGAGGGCCATCTGAATGTGAAAATTCCAGAATCGAAGTCATATGGTGGCGCAAGGGTTGCGAAGGATCTGGAGAATTTCTTGTGGGATATGGAGCAATATTTTAAGGTTGCACATATTGATTAAAGGGAGAAAGTTTCAATCATGAGTATGTACTTGGTTGGTGATGCGAAATTGTGGTGGCGAACTCGTACTGATGGTGATGCGAGTATGGACAGGCCGGCGATAACCACTTTTGAGGCATTGAAGAAGGAACTTAAGGAGCAATTTCTGCCACTTAATGCTTCTTTGCTTACTAGAGAAAGTTTAATGAGTCTCAGACGAACAGGAACTGTTCGAGATTATGTGAAGGAATTCAGTTCTTTGTTGTTGGATATAAAGAACATGTTAGATGAGGATAAGCTGTTCAATTTCTTGGCTGGACTCAAACCTTGGGCGCAGGTAGAATTGAGGAGGTAGGCTGTGAAGGACTTGCCAACTGCTGTGGCCGCTGTTGATGGTTTGGTTGACTACAAGCATGCTGGTTCTGACACTGAAAAGGGTAAAAATGGTGGGAAGAATCATAAAGATGAGGGCAAAAACAAGAAAAATAGTAGGAAAAATGGCACTGGTGATGCCAAGGGTGATAAGCAGTCTCAAGGTGTTGGTGACAAAGGTTGTTTCATATGTGGAGGGCCACATTTTGCAAGACAATGTCCCAAGAAAGAGAGACTGAATGCTCTCTGTATTGAAGAAGAGAATGTTGGAGATAAAAATGAGGAAAATGAAGTGGGTTTTGCAAAGGGCAAATCCTATGCGTTTGGTTACACTGAGGACTGAAAAATCCGTTGAGGGTGATGGGTTAATGTATGTCAAGGCCTTAGTGAAGGGGAAAACAGTCATGGCTATGGTGGACACGGGTGATACTAATAGTTTCATTGGGGGTAAATGTGCTGATGAACTCGGACTAAAGTTGGAATCATGTTCGAATAAGATTAAGATTGCTAACGCCGAGGTGCAGAAAATTTGGGGTTATTCAAGTGTGGACTTGAAAATTGGTGATTGGCAAGGTAACTTTACTTTTCATGTTGTTGCCTTAGATGTTTTTATTGCATCCTAGGAATGGATTTCTTTATCATGACTAGTAGTACTGTTATGGTGCGTTATGGTGGGATTATGATCATGGATGAGGCATGTCCATGTTTTGTTAAGGCTATTCCTATGCAAGTTGATAAGGGCAAAAAGAAAGTCAGAAAGTTGGGGGCTCTACAGGTTATTGTTGGCAATGTGGTTTGTGGGATTGAGCCAAAGGCTGGTGACTCTTCTTGTTGTAGTGGCAAACTAGATGGTTTTCTGGTTGGGCCTAAATCAATGTTTCCAAAGGTTGGGGGCACTGCTGGAACTTAAGTCAGAATGGAAATTGGTGTGTGGGCGGCTGGGCGTCTACACAAAGTCATCAAGCAGTGGTGACTATGTGGGGAAATGGATGGAGGTTAATCTAATTAGCTTATGGTAGTTGGTTTTGGGGGTAGTGGCATGCCGTAGACGGAATTGCAGCCTTGGTTTTGGGTCGTTGGTTTGCTGCTTGGAGAAATGGTTTCTCAGAATTGTTGAAGTTTTGATGAGGACATCAAACTCAGTGTGTGGGAGGGTTTGTAAGACTCTTTGGCTGGAAAGCATTTTTGGAGCCGAGCGGGGCGGCTTCACTTACTGATGCTAGGTTGGCCTCGGCTATGGGCTGCGGGTTGGCTTCACTGGTTGGCGCTGGGCGGCTTCACCGGTTAATGCTGGCAGCATGGGCGACTGTTTGGGCAGCGGTGCCAGGTTGATTAATACATGGTTGGCTGAGTTTGTTGGCTTACTGGGTGGTTTTATATGGGCAACACAAAGCTGGGAACTGAGCTGGGAGTCCAATATGACTAAGACAAAAGTCAAAATTGTGGGCACATGTTGGTGATATATTTATGTGATATATATTGTGTATATATGTTGGGAAATACACAAATAATTGGGTGAGATAACTACCTTGCAGTTGTGGCTCAAAGGATGGTGGGAAATGTAGTTGAAGACATTTCAAATATGGAATATGGGTAACTGCTGATAACCGTCGGGCAGTTGGCTTGCTAAGCATGGGTCTTGGCTTATATATAGAGATATGCATTTTATATGTATTCTCAGTTGGTTGTACAAGTTCATATTGTATTCTGCACTTGTATTTTTATGCTAGGTAGTAGGCAAAGTCTGTAAGCATAAATATGGGTTGTATCCTTATATTGTGATTAATGTAAAGGTTGGGCTTGGTGCCTGTAAATTAGTTGGTGAGTTTTTTACATTTGCTTGGTAATTAGACACACTTGCGTTTTTGGTTAAGTGCTCCGCTGTGTTTAGTTTACACGGGTTGCTGGGCGACAACCTCTCGGGAAGGCTGCTGTTCTTGAATTTGGACAACAAGGGCAGGCCGCACAGGTCAGAAATTTGAGTTTTAAATATTGACCCTGTGACAAATAATCGAACCATTAATTACGGTTTTTTCAATCTCGATTTTAAATGTTTAGGATTGTCTGGGTCTGGTCTAAAACCATGGTTTAACGATTTTAATGAACACCCCTATTTATACATTAGAATTATTAGTGCCCATTAGAAGAGTTAGAGGATCGAATTTGAAGAACAAAATTGATATTAAACCATAAATATAATAATCCACATGATCACGAGAGAGTATTTGGAAAAAAAAAATGAAGCACGAATGTTTTGGCAGGGGTGTTTATTGTTTAACTCTTGCAAGTAGAAAATAGGTACGCCAAGTTGGGATTATCACTTGAACTAGCAATTACCAAGCTCATTAACAAACGAAGCTCGGGTAAGGTAAGAAATAATTAAGCATGTAAATAACAGAGATCCTAGATATGTATGAAATGCAATATAAAAATAACTGTACTTTTTCATAATGCATTAATTAAATGTGTACTATTGAGTTGATTTTTCCTTTTAGTCTGTCAAGAATAAATGACAAAAAATGGGCCATTAAGTATCAAGATAAGGACCAAAGAATCAACAGAGCAGATTAACATATTTTGCAAATAGTAATTTAGGCTATACAAATTAGTATGTGCAACTTTTAGTAATTTAGGTTATAGAAATTATTATGTTCAACTTTTGGGTCATCTTTAAGTAATATACATAACTGCTACTTGAATTATGTGTGTGTATATATATATATACAATATATTTCATTTATTCTAAGGGCCCCGCCAGGGGCACCTTAACAAAAAATGTCATAAATTAACTTAGCAATGTTTAGCCAAAAAAAAAATATATATATATTGTTCACTGTTGACGTCACTGCCACGTCAGTAGAGAACGGTAATTTTTATTTATTTTTTTACTAAATAGAGGGTAGATTTTTTTGTATTGGGGTACCCCTAGTTTGGTTATTAGATTAGCTTGAAATATTGTATTGGGATTTGGTTTCTAGTTTCTATTCTAATTTGAATTCTATTAGAGTAAGACCCTATATATATATATATTAGGTTCTCAAAGATTAGTTACCTTTCGTAACAAAATTCTTTTATGAAAAATAATGAATTCAGTCAGAACAATTTTCGACGTAACAACAATCTTAGCCATCTGATAAAATCCTACACTGCACAAGAAATATATTTAACAATAATCCAGAAGACTTGAAATGCCTTGGCTACATATCTTATATTTGTATATTCATGAACGGGGAGGATTTCAAAGCCTCGTCAATTGAACTTCTAGCTAACATTGGCAAGGCTAGTAAAAAGTGACATGACGATAGCTGGGCTAGTAGAAAAAATTAAACAGAGTAAACAATAGACATAAACATCAGAAATGTATTTATAACAGATTTGTAAAATGTTAGTAGATATCGACTGGAAACTGATGTCTAAGATTGGGACTTTAAAGATCATCGACAAAGACATCGGATAGGAAAGTTCAAAGACATCGGCCAGAAACAGATGTCTATTGCAGTTTTTTTAGTAGTGCTTATGTTAAATGAGCGGCTCGACATTTAAAAAAAACTTGAACCCGAACTCATTTATCAAATAACCAGCTCTGCCCGGCCCGATTACAGCCCTACCTTTACCCCAGTTGCTAAAATTGAAAATTTTCAAATGTTCATACTTTGCAAGTGGTTGTTGTGGCTAAAAAGAAGTTTTTTTTTCTTTTTAATGTGACGCATATCTGTGGTGATCTTCACGGGGTAGTGTTCATGAAACGTTCTATGGTTTATTCTATAGAGCAAAGTGTACAGGCTCCGAAAATCGTTAAATGGCTTGTGACAACGCCTAGAAACTGGTTTGCAAAGTTAACATCAGCTCTACTGATTTTTATCAATCCATTAATGCTGACCACACTTTTTACTTACTATATAAGGGAAGATACACTTTTATTCTTATTTAGTGTTTTTTGATGATATCTTGATCGTAAACAACAACTCCACCCCTCGTGCATCTTTCAAAAGTATTTAGATGCATGCTTTCAACTGAAAGATATGGGTCCACTCAAATAGTTTCTTGGCATTGAGTGTACTCATTCACATGAGGTATTGTTAGCTTGTACTCCCGCTGAAACTCCATTAACTCTGAATCACCGTCTTGCATCTGTTACTAGGCTGTTTTACTCAAATCTTATGATTATCGATGGGTATATATCATTTAATTTAACACAATATTTCCCGCCCAAATATTTCTTATTCGATTAATATTTTGTTTCAGTTTATGTGAGCTCCTAGACAAGAGTACTTTGATGATGTTATTTTTGTTTTGCACCTTCTCAAGTCATAACCAGGACAAGATGTACTTCTACTAGCTGATAGTGATTAACAATTGTACGCCAATCTTGATTCTAACTGGGCCAGTTGCCCTCTTTCTCTTGTCACTCAATTTTTGGATTTTGTATCATGCTTGGAGAATCCCTATATCTTAGAAAATAAAGAAGCACCATACTATTTCTCAATCTTTCAAAAAGTTGAATACTGATCCATGGCACGTACATATGTAGAAATTAAGTGGCTTCATAATTGTTTTGCATCACTTGGTGTGTATCACCGTAACTCATTTCTTTCACTTTATAATAATCAGGCTGCTCTTCATATTGCCTACAATCATGTTTTTCATGAGTGCGCCAAGCACATTGAGATCGATTCCCATTTTGATCAAGAACTCCATCCTTATTGCTGGGATTATTTCTTTTGCTCATGTTCGCTGGGATTATTTCTTGTGCACATGTTTTGCTGCAATTGGGTGACAATTAATAAAAGGCAATAGGAGCTTCATATTTTTCAATCTTACTATCCAAGTTGGGCATCCTTGATCCATCCGCTCGAACTTGAGGAGGAGTATTTGATATATTTTAGAAATAGTGTATCAATAAGTTTATTTTTTTCCTTGATTTAGGACATGAACACCTGTATAGAGTTTGATCAAAACGGGTATTTATGGCAGGCTAGTGTAGAGTGGGTGTCAACCCAAGTCCCACATCGTTAAAATAAAGAAGAATTATCTTGAATATAAGCAGCCAAACAACTCAATTAGTATGAGGCCTTTTGGGAGGAGCTCAATTAGTACGGGCTTGAGCGGACAATATCATACTAATGTGGAGTTAATGGGTGTTACGCGACCCAACAAATGGCATCAGAGCTGATGGTTAAGAAGTTGATCCTGGGGTTGCAGGCTGCAAGTTGTGTGGTGTGGGAGGCTTTCAAGAACTGGAATGGAGATCTTGGACGGCTTGTATCGAAAATCTTTCTGACCCTAAAGTGGTCGGGCGGCGTGTCCCGCAAGATGAGGACACGCCAAAAACAAACAACTCCATTAGTATGAGACCTTTTGGAAAGAGCCAAAAAACAAATCCGTGCGGGCTTTGCCACGGGTTAGAGCGGACAATATCATACTAATGTGGAGTTAATGGGTATTGCGTGGCCCAAGCTAGTTACTCCTTTGTATATAAATACTACACCTGCATAAGTTTACACCATGACAAAAGTATGCAAGAAACAAATTTGTTCTGTAGTTTTGTCGGGGTTCCTAAAACAGTTGAGTGAATTCCTTGGAAATTTCCCATGAATTCTTAAGTTGGAAGTCACTGTGTACTTATCGTTAGAACCCAAGTCCAATGTGTCTTGGGAACCATTGCTGTACTTGTAAGTCCCCCCATGGTTCGACGCCAATCCTCTGCGAAAAAGCAGTCTAATTGGTCTTGGTCCATCAATTCTTCCAACATGGACCATGAGCTAATTCCTTCCAGCCTTCAACTTCTATTAATGTTTTTGATGTGGCATGTCCCTAGCTTCTTAAAGTTTATTGATAATTTTATGACGATTTATATACGTTAACTCTTAGGTTAATAATGGTATCATTGTCAAATTTTGTACCTCTATAGTTTGAGTTGTCATTCTTTTTAGAAAAAAATATAAAAAGAAGGTAATTACAATTTCTGAAAAGCTTGATTCTGTTGAACTACAAAAATTGGGGTGGAACGCCTGGTGAACAGATTACTCTGTGCTAAATGGTTATGCATATATAGTTATGGATGTCTTATATGAACCATAATCTTTATTGTGCTGTACATCAATAATTATATAATTGAGAGAACGCACATATATTAGATCAACAAAGAAAATATAAAAGATTAGTTATTATTTTCTAGAATAGCAACTTTGGCAATGAAAAATACAGAGGAAAAAAAAAAAAAGTACACGAAGCAATCTGCAGGGCATTATCTGGCTACAATTATTTATGCAGTTGCGCATATGTATTATTCATATTACTCACCCATATATGTCACTGCAGGATACTTAATTATGGACATATATATATATATTAGGCCGAAGGTAGAGTGGATTTTTTTTATGCAAAGCTAAATTATTCCCAACCGTCTGATCATCAATGTCCTCAAATGTCATCCCAGCAGGTGGTTCCCAGTCAAAAGTGTAAAGAAGGTTAGCAAGTCCAAGCTCCACCGTGGTTATTCCTAGGTTAATTCCGGCACATATTCTCCTGCCAGCACCAAAAGGTATGTACTCAAATTGCTGTCCCGTGTAGTTAAAATCAGGTCTTTCCAAGAATCTTTCGGGCACAAACTCCATGGGATTTTTCCAAGTTTCCGGGTCTCTTCCAATTGCCCACATGCTCACATAAACTATGGTTTTAGGTTTGATCTTGTACGTATGATCTTTATCTTCACCAATGATAGAGGTTTTCATTGTCTCTCGGGGCATTAGAAGTGGACCGGCTGGGTATAATCGCATTGTCTCCTTCACGACTGCTCTTAAGTAAGGGAGATTCTGAAGATCATCTTCGTCAACGTTCCTTTTCTTCCCGATCACCCTTCTAATCTCTTCCTGAACTTTCTTCATGACTCCTGGATTGCGCATTAATGCTGTCATTGCCCAAACCATCACAGTCGCACTCGTACTAGTTCCTCCAATAAATACATCCTGCAGACAATTATAGAAACAACTGAATGTTGAATAATGCTGTGTATGTGACTATGTATCATGTATGTGCAAGAGAGTTTGTAAAGAGTTGAAAAAAGAAGTTAAAAATGACAGAGTTAAAGAAGCTAATTACCATGAGAATTGCTTTAATAGTATCCATTGTTAGAGCAAAGGAAGAGGAGTCTTTGTTTTTCAACATGACATCAATGAGATCCTCTGTTTGAGACTCCGGTCTATCTGGATTAAGGTGTTCATCAATAAGTTCTTTGTAGAACGACTCCAACTCTTTGAAAGTCCCATCAAGTTTAGCCCTCATTCCACTGATTCTATCAATCCAGCCAAATACAGGAAAGTAATCTGACATAAAACTGCCTACAAACATTTCTTCCAACCCGGACACCATCCGTTGGAATCTCTCTTTTCCTAATCGGTCTTCATCATACCTGTTCCCAAATGCAACTCCAGAAATAACCGAAGTAGACAAATTTGCAAAACACTCAAAGGCGTTGACATCTTTTGACGAAGCAGCAATCTCCTGCAGTCGGTCAATCATCCGAGAAACCTCTTGTTGACGAACAGGACGAACACAAAGTTGAGCTCGGTGTTGAGTGAAAAGTTCGAGGGTACAAAACTTTCTCACATTCCTCCAGTGGTCACTGTATCGACCATAGGCAACGTCGAGTCCATTATAAGACATTTTTCGCGGTCCAGTCAATACAGGCCTGTTACAGTAGATGAGATCTTGAGTTTTCAACACTTCTTTGGCCATTTTTGCTGATGATACAACTAGTATTGGTACCGAGCCCATGTGTAAAGTCATGAGAGATCCATATCGCTTGGATAGGTCCCATAGATACTCATGAGCACATGAAGCTTTATAAAGTTGGTAGAAGTTTCCGATGAACGGAAGGCCTGGTGGACCGGGTGGTGAAGAAAGATCATCAACTCTTTTTTTGTGATAAAACAAGAGATATACTGATGCAAGTGGAAAAGCAAGAATAAGAAATATAACTAGAGGATCCATCTTCAATGTTAATTAAGAAGATAGTGATGAAGACTAAACATTTTTCTTCTTTAAATAGACCTGTTAACTGTGAAACGCCCTCGGTTCAAGTTAAAGGAGGCGCAACAAAAAATCACAAGTTCAACATTTTAGATTCGAAAGAAGAAGAAAAAAGTTGACTACTACGTAAGGCGGCATTTTCTCATAACAGGTTCCAATATAAATCATGAACTGCTGGCGACACTGTGGGCCAGTCTGGTTAATTTGAAATAATTTTTATATTTTGAAATATTTCATATTTACCTTAAAATAAAATTTAACTTAAATGTATTTTTGTAATAATTTACATAAACTAATTTTTGATAAATTTAATTAAATGAAAATGGCTTTTATTTTGTTAAAAATAAATTTTAACAAATTGTTCTGTCTCTTTCCTCTTGCGCTTTTCAAACACAAACCCTTACCGGGCTTTATTTTATCCTTTCCCCTTGTTCCTCAACTCCCTTCCTGTGCCTCACCATTCGAGGGGTTATGTTTTTACGAGATGCCTTTTCATAGATATGAGGTTGTTGAGTGGGCTCCTCCTCTATTTCGAAAGATGTCTCTTTCGCATGTTACCCGATCATTGTTAAATTGTTACCTCGAGATGCAGTGTCGTTGATTCGTTATTCTGAACTGATTGTTTACCTCTTCTGTTGGAAATAATCTGAACTCGTTTTATTGTTTTATTTCCTGTTTTATTTGTCTGAATAAGTTGCTGCAACTTGGGATACATTTTAAGTTCAGCAAGACTAGGTCAATAGTTGTTAGCGTTTGTTAGAGTCGTTGTAGGAGGATATGCAGTGATGGAGTGAGAGTAGGAGTTATCTAGTCTTATTTTATCTTCTGTTTAGTTTGTTTTGATAAATTCAATCCACGTCTCTTGAGAATGTTCAGAACGTGAAGTTCCAGTGTAAACCTTTAGTTTGTGTTATCAAAGAAAACGAGCTTTGTCTCACAAACTGTGTTAGTAGTTACTGCAAGTATACATATTTATACCTGTTGTTTCTACAATTTGGTATCAGAGCGTGAGGGTGTGTGAGTGCGAGTCTGGTGCATGTCAAAAGGACAAGCAATGGATGTGAACAAACTTAAGAATGGCTCAGTTGGGTTGAGTTACCCAACGTTAACGAGGGAGAATTACACTGCTTGGTCCATGAAGATGCGTGTATTCATGCAAGCACATAGTGTGTGGGAGGCAATCGTGCCCAGTGATCCGAAAACGGCAACAGATGGAAAGGTAGACAAAGTTGCCCTGGCTATGATCTATCAAGGAATACCCGAAGACATGTTGTTGTCTATAGCTGACAAAAGGACTGCAAAAGAGGCTTGGGATGCAATTAAGATCATGAGTCAAGGTGCAGACAAAGTGAAGGCGGCGAAAGTTCAGACACTGAAAGCAGAGTTCGAGGTGTTGAGCATGAAAGACACTGATAAACTGGATGATTTCTATATGAAGTTGAATGGAATTATGTCAAATATTCGTGCTTTGGGAGAAGAAGTCAAAGAAAGCTACGTAGTGAAAAAACTGCTTCGAGCGGTTCCAGCAAAATTCTTGCAAATTGCTTCAACAATAGAACAATTTGGCAACTTGGAGACGATGTCTGTCGAAGAAACGATTGGCTCTCTTAAAGCCCATGAAGAAAGGATGAAGGGACAAACTGGGAACGGGACAAAAGGAGATCAATTACTATTGACAGAGGAGGAGTGGGTGAAAAGAGAAAGAGGTGAGAAGAAACTATTGTTCACGCGAGAGGAGTGGCAAAAACGAGCCAACAAAGGTGGAACAGAGAGGTCATCAACTACAAGAAATCGTTGGACTCGAGATAAGAGTCAAGTTAGATGTTACAACTGCCAAGGATTTGGTCATTACGCATGTGAATGCAACAAACCCAAATGAGAAAGAGATCGAAGATCGGAGGTACACTTTACACAGGTAGGTGCAGATGGTGATGAGCCAGCCCTATTGATTGCTGAATGTGGTGAAGGGAAAATGCAGGACATGATAATGCTGATGAGACAAGAGTTGCACCTGAACTCAATCAAAACAGAGGTAAGATTGCAGACTCGAGCACCTGGTACTTAGATAATGGCGCCAGCAATCATATGACTGGCCAAAGAAGCAAGTTTCATGAACTCGATGAAAGTATGACTGGAGAAGTGAGGCTTGGAGATGGTTCTACTGTGACAATCAAGGGAAAAGGTTCAATTGTGTTCAAGTGCAAAAATGGTGAAGAGCGTTGACTACAAGAAGTATATTATATTCCTTCACTTTGCAATAATATTATTAGTCTAGGACAATTGTACGAAGAAGGAAATAATGTTGTGTTGCAAGGAGAATATCTGTGGGTGCATGATAAACAAGGAAAATTATTGATGAAAGTAAAACGTACAGCTAATCGATTGTATAAAATCGACATTGAAGAAAGCAGGCTGCATGTTTGTTAACAAAGACAGAGGAAAACTCGTGGCTATAGCACGCACGCCTTGGCCATGTAAACTTCTCTGCTTTAGTACTTATGTCAAATGAGAAAATGGCTTACGGGCTACCGAAAATTATACATCCTAAGAAGATTTGTGAAGGGTGTTTAATGTCAAAACAGTCTAGGAAGTCTTTTCTGTCTCAGTCTGAATTTTGTGCTAAATCAGCCCTCGAGTTGATTCATGGTGACAGCTGTGGTCCATTCACACCACAAACACCTGCAGGGAACAAGTATTTTTTCTTGTTGGTGGATGACTTTAGTCGATACATGTGGGTTTACTTGTTGAAAACCAAAGACGAAGCCTTTGAAGCCTTCATAAAGTTCAGAAAATTAGTTGAGAAGAGTCATGATCTAAAAGTTCAAGTGTTTCGAACAGATCGAGGGGGGGAGTTTTGCTCTAATGGATTCAAGAACTATTGTGTGGAAAACAGAATACAGAGGCATTACACGGCTCCTTATTCACCACAACAGAAGGGAGTGGTGGAGAGACGGAATAGAACCGTGGTTGCCATGACAAGAAGTTTTCTGAAGGGTATGAAGATGCCATCGACATTCTGGGGTGAAGCAGTGAGGCACACGATTTATGTTTTAAATAGACTGCCTACAAGGGTGCTTACTGGGAGAACGCCTTATGAAGCTTGGAAAAGAAAGAAACCAAGTTTGGAACACATTAAAGTGTTTGGCTGCATTGCCCACATGAAAATTCCAGGAGTGCATCTAAGCAAGCTAGATGATCGAAGTAGAATCACTGTGTACTTGGGAAGAGAACCGGGAACAAAAGCTCATCGTCTATATGACCCAAAGAAAGAGGTTGTCCTAATCAGTAGGGATGTTGTGTTTAATGAAACTGCAGGATGGCCATGGGAATCCCAGTCTCAAGGCAGTACACATGTTCACAATTTCAGCACATTCAGTTTACTTGAAGTAGAGGACGAAAGAGAAGTAGAAACCGAAGATACGGGAAATGACTCTGGGGGAGATGAGTTGCAGACACCATTGTCACGTGTAAATGGGAGTTCTACTTCTACTGGTAGGTTTGGTAGCATCACTGGAAGTTCAGGAGGGTCTACAGAGGTGCAAACGAGCTCTCAGTTGTCTGCAGAAAGTGGGTCAGAGTCATCAGCAAGTAGTGGGCCAAAGAAGATGAGACTTCTTAGTGACATTTATCTCGAAGCACCTATGGCAGAACTGTTAGACGATGAACTCATGATGATTACAGTTGACGAACCAAACACGTATTAGCAGGCTGCAGAAAAGGAAGAGTGGAGAAAGGCAATGAAGATAGAAATGGAAGCTATTGAACAAAATAAAACGTGGGAGCTAACTGAACTACCTGTTGGCCACAAACACTACACCATAAAAGGCCTACGGCAACACCAAAAAAATGTTGCCGTAGGCCCGAAATATGTTTCCTTAGTCCTAAAAAACACGAAAGGCAACATTTTGCTTGTGTTGCTATTTTGGCCGTTGCCTTTGGGGTCAAAGGCAACATTCTACTCCTCTAAGGCAACATCAGTTTTCTGTTGGCGTAGACTAGCTATGGCAACAATATATCAGTTTTTAGCAACATTATATTATGTTGCCTTTAGCTTAAATATTTTGCAAAAATGTGGGGCCCACCAATGGGGCTGACTGTGAGACCTACTATGGGGACCACCGTGGGGCTGTAAGAACCCAGATTTTGGGTGGAATTAAAACTTTTATGTATTTAATGATGTAAGAATGAATAGTGGATATGGCTACAATGTAATAATTGATATTTGGGAAAGAATGAATGGAATTCGACTTTATTATATTTATGTCTTGAAGAATGCTAAAGGGTGACAACATAGGTAAGAATAATCTATCTTCTAAGGGAATAAGATATGGCAACTTCAAGCAAGAGAATACTCTCATGTCATCCAGACCGATAACGATTAATCCAGTAGTTCCGTAAAAAGGTTAAGGAACGATCGAAAGAGAATACGGACAATTATACAACCCTAAGAGAACAAGTAAAGAATACAGAATGAATAGTGTTTTGGTGGGAGTACATAATAATATGAGACGACACTATATAGAAGTATTCGGAACGGATTTCCGAGTTCGTATTAGTGATCCAGGGGGAAAATAAGTGTATGTAAAAGCTGTCGGATTCTGAAAAACCGCACTTTTATTTTCTCCGAGAGTTCCCTGGACACTGATAGCCTTAAGTATTTAACGAATGGATTAAAGGAATATAAATTGGAAAGTTAGAATGAAAGATGGAGAATGAAAGTATTAATATTAAAGAGGATTCCCGGTAAACCCTAATTAGAAATCCGTGAAATATTCTCGCGAACGATCAATCGAAACGGGTAATAACCGGACACAGAAACAAGCAGAGGAAGCAAGAGTCTTGTGCAAGCTACTAGTATAAATATCTAGTAACTAAACTAGAAGCAAGGAACTAGCACCTTAGAGGAAGAACCAAGTACTTAGCAAGTAACTACCTAGTTAAGCATTAACCACCACAAAACCAACACATGTCTTGCCATTTGATCATCCAACACCTCATCACTTTATTAAAGTGACTTTTACAAGATATTATGTTGTAAGTGGATGAGAGTGAAGGAGATTAAAACACAAAAATCAAAAGAACCAAGCAACTTTCTCCCCCCCCCTTGCAAAGAAGCATTCGGCCATACCCCTTAATTCAAAATCCAAACTCAACCTTCCCACCATTGTTTGTTCTTGAAATAATTAAGGTGAGTCTTACATTTCATAAAACTTATCTCCTCAAAATCTTAGCTTCAAACTCATCCATTTCCATTTTCAAATAAATCATTCAAGAGGAGCATGAATAGTGTTCTTCTTGAACTAACTTGGTTTTCTTGATTTTTCATGGTTGATATAGCAAGCATAATCACTCCTAAGGACCATACAAGGCTTAGTAAGGCTATATCACTATCTAAAGAAGGTATAAAGCTCTTGAAACCCTAACCCTTGTTTGAGATTTAAGCATGTTTTTGATAGTTATAACTTAGTTATGGTTATGTTAAAGTTATAAGCATGATTATGTATGGATTTTGGATTGATGATGTAAATAGCTAGATGAACGGAAAGGCATTGCTTGGCCTCAGTTCATGTATATAAGTCATGTATATGTTGTTTGGGTTGGATGCTATGTTTATGGGAAGATTCGAAATTGATAGTTATTCGATTTACAGCCGTTATAATGCCCGATTTTACAATACCATGTTTTGTATGCCATTTTCCATGTCAAACCCCTACTTTCCAGAGACCTTATCTGCCATGATAGGATAGGTAATGTTCTAAGCTTTGTTTTGATATAAAGATCACGTGAAACGGACTTACGGTTTAGGATTTATGACCAAATTACTAAAAGTAGTTCGAATCCGTAAACGAAAGTTCGTAACTGAAATTGAACCCTCGTAATCTATGTAACGTCATGGCGAATCTTGGTAAATAAATACTAGGGGTAAGAAGGAAGGTGTGAAAGAAAACCGTATGTCAAAAAGAGCATTTTTCGATTTATTAAAAATGTTCGAGTCAAGGTTAAACGCGAACGAACCCCTAAAAGACGACTCTTTTATAACTTTGGTAAAACACTTAGAAAACGGGCGATAAAACTCGGAGTAAAATATTGGTTCGTAACGATCAACCTTAGAACTCATATGACTTAAGTATGTCCCAAGTATAAGTGCAGTGACATGTCGTATTAACGAACGAATGTCGGGTCGGATCAGTGATAATAAGTAATCCACTAAAAGGGGTATAACGAGATAACTCGAGAACGTGTTTCGATTTAAGTATAACTTAACTTTTATATGTTAAGTGATTAATCCCGAATGCCTTGGCTATTTATAGATCACCAGGCTGAACCGGGACCCGCTACCACTACCCCTTACCGTACTCGACTACCAGGCAAGTTTCAATTCCCTTCTTTAGGCTGTTGTTGTGATTGAATAAATATATATATATGATTGCTGATATACATATGCCATTGCATGCATGCCTACTTTCAAGTTGAATTGATATACTTGTTCCCTGAATGTCATTGTTGGCCTATAAGCTAGATAGTTATATATCAGTTATAAGCCGGTTATGGTAAGACCCTCATAAAAGGGCATATACATCTTATTAATCAAATTTAGACCGGGAGTCAATATTCCTTGATATATCGAGAGTACCTCGGAAGAAAATATTTAAGTAAATATTTTCTATTATTTGGGCGACGAATATTATTTGAATATTCGTTCGAGACTAATTATTTTAACGATCCTTACTTCAAATAATTATTTGAACGTAACTATTCAACGAATAATATTTCTCAATATTCATTCAGAGTCGAATTGATTATCGACTATTATTTCGAATATTCTTCTAAAGATGAGACTGTTAAATGAATATTATTTGGATATTCTTTTAGATTATTATTTTATTAAATAAATATTACTTTTGAATATTCATTTAAGATATTAAATACTTGATGAATATTATTTTAATATTCATCTGAAGCTTGATTTAATTATCGAATATTATCTCGAATATTCCTTAAGGCTTGGATTACTAAATGAATATTACTTGATATTCATTTAGGATATTATTCATTAAATGAATATTACTTTTGAATATTCATTTAAATTCCTAATTAATTATGAATATTACCTTAAATATTCTTTTCAGGTCTTATTAATTAATGAATATTGTTTTGAATATTCATTTAAATATTTATTTATTCAATAAATATTCTCCTGATATTTCTTCAGGGATTATTTTGAGAAATACTCTGATTTAAGATATTCTTTCATATTCCCAAGTATTCTTTAAATGTTTTAACTCAATAAATATTCTCTTCATATTTATTCCATACTTAGAATAATCTCGAGAAGGTTTATCTTCTTCGATTATTACAGAAAATAATTCGAAGTCATATTATTATTAATCTTATATCAAGAAAGATTCCCAGACATCATTCTTCTTTGAGTCTATCTCCTTAATAATAAGGGAACCTTACTTGGAAAAATGTTATTTATCTTGTCGACTTCCCGGTCATAAAGTATTCCCTTCACCCGCAACTCGGGTGCTGTTGACTTATTAAGTCGTTGCTTACCTTCTCATCTTTCGAGGGGTAAGATTACTGGAACAAGTTGATATCCGTTACCAAGTAATAGCTTGGGAGTTATTGGTAAATTTTCCTTTCCAACTAGATACGACTACTTTGTGGAGTCTTATCAACAAGTATTATACTTGGGGAAAGGGGGACGAACGTTACATTCAGAATCATGAATTCTATTTGAACTAGGAGTCGTGTAAGAGGCCGAGTAGCGCCGGTCCATCCCCTTTGGCCCAACCGTTGGCCGGGGAGAGCTAGTAAGGCGGTATACAAGTAAAGTCGTCAGTTCTTCCTTCTACCGGTAGTAAATCTAAATTGAGCTGTACGATCTCGACTGATCATCAAGATTGGAACAGCGGGCGCGGTGAATACTCCATCATTGGTTCATCATCCAAATTTATTTATTTCCTGCAACATGATTACTGTTGGCAGAGTTGGAAAAGTGTCATAACTGGATTTGCACCCTTTTCTTGCAAGTTCCTCTTCTTAATAACAATAAGAATATCTCGCTTACTTTGATGTAGCAGATATTTCTTCAAACAAATACTTTCAGTTACCTTGTAACTTCATCGTTCATAATATACTGGCATCATTTCCGTAAATGCATGGCATACGGTTTAAAAGATAGCTTTGAACTGTTTTAAATTATCGTTCAGTTATATATTTGTTGGTGGGCTTTCGCTCACCCTTGCTTTGTTTATATTATGTCACAACAACAGCTAGGACAGATGGCTCGCGTCAGGCGCACTCGGCGCAAGCAGGTTACCCGACCCACCAGACTACCCGCTGAGATGCTAGCCGCCATTGCTGAGGTAGCATAGTTAGACAGCTTTTGTTTCCTGTTTAACTATATGTATAATTAATGTAATCAACGGCAAAACTTTTAAACCTATGATGTTATCCTTTTGGGATTGTAATAACTTTTATTCGTAAACCCTTTAATGTAAGATTTATTTCAATTTCATCTCTGGGACTATAACTGTTGTGTGTGTGAGTGGTAATTATTGTGGGGTCACAGCATGTGATTTATTTATGGTGGACTCAAGTCAAGTATTATGAATGGATGTAAGACCGTAACCACCAGATCCCTGACCCCGGATCTGGGGGTGTTACAGAGATGGTATCAGAGCGAGAGTTATATATCCCAAGAGATGATACGACGTTATATAATAATAAATTCAATAATATAATAAGAACCCTTGCCATGTTCACCTAAAACCCTTACGGGAACTTTTTAAGTATCATGATAGTAACATAGTTCATCTTGTGTAGGCGAGCGACTTGTCGGCCCAGGAGGCAGCTGCGAGACAGCATGATGAGGACATGTTCCGGACTAGGGACCCATACTATGAGCACTTGCCTGAGGAGGATACTGAGCCTGAGGAGGAGGACGCTGAGGAGGTCCAGGTTGAGGCTGATACTGATGTGATCGAGTCTGAGGAGGAGGACCCTGAGGAGGTCCAGGATGATGCTAACACAGATGTTGTTGAGACTGAGGGGGAGGAGGACCCGGAGGGGATCCAGACAGGACAGGATGCTGAGTTAGTAGTTGAGGATGATGATTATTGGGTTGTGACTGAGATCAGGACTTTGGGAGGTGACACTGACATGACCACGGATCAGGTGGTGCCGGTAGATGAGGGTGTTGAGGGAGATATAGATGAGCCGGTAGTTGGTGCTGTAGGGAGTTCTGGACTTTTTGTGCCACTCCTCCCTGTTGAGAGAGCCCCTACCCCACCACCACTACCTGTGAGCCCGTACCCCGACGAGTTTGAGGAGCTTACCCCAGAGCCCCAGCAGACAGAGACTGCCGCTCCAGCTGAGCCATCCACCCCACCTCATGCCCCGATAGGAGGAGTCCCAGTATGTGTTCACAACTTGATTGTGAACGGGCTTTATAGAGAGTTGTCTGTGGCAGATGCCAGGTTGGCAGAGTCTAGGAGTGAGTTAGCAGCAGAGAGAGCCGCCCGGATGAGGGTGCAGGGCAGGAGGACTATCAGTGACAGAGTTGGGTATAGGGCTGTGACCCGCATCGAGCTGAGGGCTCGGGTGAGGGTGCGACAGTTGCCTACTGATGGGCATGGTAGGGTAGACAGAGCAGAGGCTGAGGAGGTTTTCCGCATCGCCATGGGGAGGGTTCGGAGGATGTTTCGTCGTGACGGCTGATTTCAGATGTAGTGATGCAGTGGTCTAGTTGTCTAGTCATGTACGGACATAGTAGTGCCGGCTTTTGTAGGGATGGTTTTCTTGTACTTGTTTTCCCTTTTTGCAGACTAGACAGATAGACAGCATATTTCACTTTTGACTTGTTGTTGTTGTTAGGATGGCTGTACTTTAAACTATCGTTGTAACTCGGATGTTGTACCTTTTCGGTACCTGGTATATATTTGTTTCCATTTCAGTCATTACAATTTTGTTGGGAAGTGATCACGAGTTTATTAGCATATGTATTACTTTTCGATTAAGTTGCCATGAGATATAAAACTGTGGGATTTTAAACCCAATCATGTAAAGAATTGTGCAAGGAAAAATCCTTTAAAACAGATTAGTGAACCTAATGTATAATTTTCCAAATTTTCAGTAAAATGCCTCCAAGACGAATGGGCACTAGGGCTAACCCCCGCGAATCTACTGACCAAGAGAGTCACAACCAACACGAGGAAAACCGTGAAAGTAGTGAGGAACAAGATCAGGACTATAATGAGCAAGAAGATTCCCAGTATGGAGCAGAGGATGAACCCCTGTACTCTGAAGAATTTGAAAGGGAAATAGAGGGTGGAGAAACTGAAGTAGAACAGGAAGGGGAGAACCAGGGCGGAAACCCCATGGGCCAGTTTATGGATCTACTTAGGCAGAATTTGAACCAATACCCCCAACCACCACCAAGCAACAACACTTCAGTGGCAAATTCCTTTAGGGCCTTTAAGTCCCTTAAGCCCCCAGAGTTCCACGGATCGGCTGATCCCGTTGAGGCGAGGGCCTGGATCAAAGAAATGGAAAAGTCTTTTGAGATTCTGAGTATCAATGAGGCTCAGAAGACTGTTTTTGCTACTTACCTACTAAAGGGAGAGGCCAATTATTGGTGGGAAGCCAAGAAAAACATGGAGACTGATGCTGTCATAGCCTGGGAAAGGTTCAAACAATTATTCCTGGAGAAGTACTTCCCGAAGTTCATGAAAACCCAGATGGAACTTAAGTTCTTGGAACTGAAACAGAACAATATGTCAGTGGCTGACTATGAGGCTAAATTTACTGAGCTATCGAGATTTGTGCCAGATTTTGTAGACACAGAAGAGAAGAAAGCTAACAGGTTTCAACAAGGGCTGAAGCAGTGGATCCAGAATAGGGTGGCTGTTTTAGAGATTACAGATTATGCCACCTTGGTGCAGAAGGCAACCATTGTGGAGGCTGGTAGTGATCAGATGCAGAGAGAGAGAGAGAAAGGGGGGATAAAGAGAAAGCATGTTAGTATGGGCGGAAGATCCGCTGGAGGAAAACCCCCAACCAAGTTTAATCGAGGAGCGGTTTCCCTACCAGGGAGGAATGTAGGGTTTAAACCATCTGCGAGTGTAAGTGTGAGCCAGGGCGGCCACAAATCAGGAATGTCCCGTTCCAACCCTTCTCGACCTCCATTGCCATTGTGTGCTACTTGTGGGAAGAGGCACTCCGGGGTGTGCAACCTGAAGCAGATAAACTGTTATAAGTGTGGGCGAGCTGGGCATTATGCCACCTCTTGCACCACGGTCATCCCTAACAGCACAACCTGTTTCCAGTGTGGACAGCGAGGGCACATGAGGAAGGATTGCCCAAAGAACAAACCAGCAGCATCAGGAGCAAGCAAGGTTGCCTCAAATAGGCCACCAACTGCTAGGACTTTCAATATGTCAGTACAAGATGCCGTGAGGGACACATATGTGATAGCAGGTACTTTTTCTCTCAATTCAGTCAGTGCAAATGTCTTATTTGATTCAGGAGCAACTAAGTCTTTTATATCTAGAGATTTTGCGCATAAGTTGAAACTTAAAACCCAGCAACTAAGAGATTCCTTACTAGTAGAAATAGCTAATCAGGAAATCGTACCGGTTAATCAAATTCACCCCGATTGTAAGCTAGAAATAGGAGGACGATCCTTCTATGTCGATTTAATTCCTTTTAAGCTAGGGGAATTCGATGTCATTTTGGGTATGGATTGGTTGTCTCGCAATGATGCGCGGATAGATTGTAAATGGAAAAAGGTTAAGTTGAAAACCCCAGGGAAGAAAGAAATAGTGTTTAAGGGGATGCGACAGACCCAGAAAATTCTGACTATGGCGCAAACCAAGAGATTGTTACGAAAAGGGAACGAGGCTTATTTAGCCTACGTTATAGATACTAAGAAGGAAGTGCCAAGATTGCAAGACATTCTGGTAGTTAATGAGTTCGAGGACGTGTTCCCACAAGATCTTCCCGGACTACCACCTGATAGGGTAATTGAGTTTGCCATCGAGTTAGCCCCGGGGACGGCGCCAGTTTCGAAGGCCCCGTACCGATTAGCCCCAGTAGAAATGAAGGAGCTAGCTGAACA
Source organism: Saposhnikovia divaricata (assembly GCA_036435485.1). NCBI lineage: Eukaryota > Viridiplantae > Streptophyta > Magnoliopsida > Apiales > Apiaceae > Saposhnikovia > Saposhnikovia divaricata. The sequence continues at coordinate 234,200,759 of CM071595.1, read as the reverse complement.
ATTACAGGAATTGTTGGATAAGGGCATGATAAGGCCCAGTGTGTCGCCTTGGGGCGCACCAGTGTTGTTTGTTAAGAAAAAGGATGGAAGTATGAGGTTATGCATCGACTACAGAGAATTGAACAAGTTAACCATAAAGAATAAGTATCCATTGCCCAGGATAGACGATTTGTTTGACCAGCTAAGAGGAGCTGAATACTTCTCTAAGATTGATTTGAGAACGGGATATCACCAACTGAAGATCAAACCTGAAGATATCCCGAAGATTGCATTCCGCACCAGATACGGACATTATGAGTTCTTAGTTATGTCATTTGGATTGACCAACGCCCCAGCAGCCTTCATGGACCTAATGAATAGAGTGTTCAAGGAATATTTGGACAAATTCGTGATAGTTTTCATTGATGATATTCTCATCTACTCAAGGACAGAGGCAGAACACGCTGAACATTTAAGGATAACCTTAGAAATACTCAGGAAAGAGCAGTTATATGCCAAGTTCTCCAAGTGTGAGTTTTGGAAAAATGAGGTACAATTCTTAGGGCACGTGATCAATAGAGAAGGAGTGTTGGTTGACCCCTCCAAGATAGAAGCAGTTTCAAACTGGGAATGGCCAACTACTCCAACCGAGGTGAGGAGTTTCATTGGACTGGCCGGATATTACAGGAGATTTGTCCAAGACTTTGCGAAACTCGCAGCTCCATTAACTCGACTTACCCGTAAAACCGAGAAATTTGAATGGATTGAGAAATGCGAGAAGAGTTTCCAAGAGTTAAAGAAGAGGCTGGTGACAGCCCCAGTGCTGGCATTACCTGATGGAAAAGGAGATTTCGTGATTTACAGTGATGCTTCGCATAAAGGACTGGGATGCGTGCTTATGCAGCACGGCAAGGTAATAGCATATGCATCTAGGCAATTGAAGGATTATGAAGTCAGATATCCCACGCATGATCTAGAACTAGCAGCCATAGTCTTCGCTTTAAAGATTTGGAGACACTACCTGTATGGGGAAAAATGCGAGATTTACACAGACCATAAGAGCCTCAAATACATTTTCACTCAGAAAGAGCTTAACATGCGCCAGAGGAGGTGGTTAGAGTTAATCAAGAATTACGACTGTGAAATTCGCTATCACCCGGGCAAAGCCAATGTGGTAGCTGACGCCCTTAGTCGGAAAGAGAAGCTCAAGATGATAACTTCAGAGAAAGAGCTAGTGAAGGATTTTGAGAAGTTGGAAATCGAGGTTAAGTTACCTGGAGAGGGCCAAGAAAAGTTGATGGAAATTAGAATCCAACCTCCATTGCTAGAAAAGATTAGACTGTGCCAGGAACGGATGATGGAGGAAGAAAAGAACTCCACAGAAGAGCTAATGACCGGGGAGGAAATTAAGTGCGAAAGTGACAAGGAAGGGATCATGAGGTACACATACAGGATATGGATCCCAAATGTTCAGGAGCTCAAGGATGAGATTTTAAATGAGGCACACAACTCAAGATACTCAGTGCACCCCGGTAGCACTAAAATGTATAGGGATTTGAAGGAGTATTACTGGTGGCCCAATATGAAAAAGGACGTAGCAGAGTGGGTTAGCAGATGCTTGACCTGCCAACGAGTGAAGGCAGAGCACCAGAAACCCAGCGGACTTCTACATCCCTTAGAGATTCCAGAATGGAAATGGGAACATATAGCCATGGATTTCGTAGTAGGTTTACCCAGGACCAAGGCTAATCATGACACCATATGGGTAATTGTAGATCGACTGACGAAATCGGCTCACTTTCTCCCGATCAACGAAAGGTACACGGTCGACAGACTAGTGGACATCTACTTAAAAGAGATAGTGGCGCGACATGGAGTCCCAGTCGCAATAGTATCCGATCGAGATCCTAGATTTAACTCCAGGTTTTGGAGGAGTTTTCAAGAATGTGTAGGGACCCGGCTGAACATGAGCACAGCCTACCACCCCCAGACAGATGGGCAAAGTGAAAGGACCATCCAAACGCTAGAGGATATGTTGAGAGTCTGCGCGATAGACTTCAAAGGAAGTTGGGATGATCACTTGCCATTGGTTGAGTTCTCCTATAATAACAGTTATCATTCAAGCATTGGGATGCCACCTTATGAGGCCCTTTATGGAAGAAAATGTCGATCTCCCTTGTATTGGGATGAAGTTGGAGAGCGAAAGATGCTCGGGCCCGAAGTGGTCAAACGAACTAAAGATGCAGTGGATCTAATCCGAGGTCGGTTGGTAGCAGCCCAGGATCGACAAAAGAAATATGCCGACTTAGCTCGGAAAGGCAAGGAATTCGAAGTAGGGGACCTAGTGTTCTTGAAAGTGTCACCTTGGAAAGGTTTAATGAGATTTGGGAAGAAAGGAAAGCTGAGTCCCAGGTACATTGGACCATTTGAGATCTTGAGACGGATTGGGGAACTAGCTTATGAGCTCGCATTGCCCCCGAATCTACAGCAGGTGCACAATGTGTTCCATGTTTCGATGCTGAGGAAGTATAATCCGGATGCTAAGCATATTGTAGAGTATGAGCAAGTGGACATGCAACCAGACCTGACCTATGTGGAGCAACCTGTGGAAATCATAGACCGGAAAGAACAAGTGCTCCGAAACAAGGTCATTCAGCTAGTCAGAGTTTTGTGGCAGAACCACAATGTAGAAGAATCCACCTGGGAACTTGAAAGCGCAATGCAAGAGAAGTACCCCCACTTGTTTTCAAACTGATTCCGGGACGGAATCCTTTTAAGGAGGGGAGACTGTAAGAACCCAGATTTTGGGTGGAATTAAAACTTTTATGTATTTAATGATGTAAGAATGAATAGTGGATATGGCTACAATGTAATAATTGATATTTGGGAAAGAATGAATGGAATTCGACTTTATTATGTTTATGTCTTGAAGAATGCTAAAGGGTGACAACATAGGTAAGAATAATCTATCTTCTAAGGTAATAAGATATGGCAACTTCAAGCAAGAGAATACTCTCATGTCATCCAGATCGATAACGATTAATCCAGTAGTTCCGTAAAAAGGTTAAGGAACGATCGAAAGAGAATACGGACAATTATACAACCCTAAGAGAACAAGTAAAGAATACAGAATGAATAGTGTTTTGGTGGGAGTACATAATAATATGAGACGACACTATATAGAAGTATTCGGAACGGATTTCCGAGTTCGTATTAGTGATCCAGGGGGAAAATAAGTGTATGTAAAAGCTGTCGGATTCTGAAAAACCGCACTTTTATTTTCTCCGAGAGTTCCCTGGACACTGATAGCCTTAAGTATTTAACGAAAGGATTAAAGGAATATAAATTGGAAAGTTAGAATAAAAGATAGAGAATGAAAGTATTAATATTAAAGAGGATTCCCGGTAAACCCTAATTAGAAATCCGTGAAATATTCTCGCGAACGATCAATCGAAACGGGTAATAACCGGACACAGAAACAAGCAGAGGAAGCAAGAGTCTTGTGCAAGCTACTAGTATAAATATCTAGTAACTAAACTAGAAGCAAGGAACTAGCACCTTAGAGGAAGAACCAAGTACTTAGCAAGTAACTACCTAGTTAAGCATTAACCACCACAAAACCAACACATGTCTTGCCATTTGATCATCCAACACCTCATCACTTTATTAAAGTGACTTTTACAAGATATTATGTTGTAAGTGGATGAGAGTGAAGGAGATTAAAACACAAAAATCAAAAGAACCAAGCAACTTTCTCCCCCCCCCCCTTGCAAAGAAGCATTCGGCCATACCCCTTAATTCAAAATCCAAACTCAACCTTCCCACCATTGTTTGTTCTTGAAATAATTAAGGTGAGTATTACATTTCATAAAACTTATCTCCTCAAAATTTAGCTTCAAACTCATCCATTTCCATTTTCAAATAAATCATTCAAGAGGAGCATGAATAGTGTTCTTCTTGAACTAACTTGGTTTTCTTGATTTTTCATGGTTGATATAGCAAGCATAATCACTCCTAAGGACCATACAAGGCTTAGTAAGGCTATATCACTATCTAAGGAAGGTATAAAGCTCTTGAAACCCTAACCCTTGTTTGAGATTTAAGCATGTTTTTGATAGTTATAACTTAGTTATGGTTATGTTAAAGTTATAAGCATGATTATGTATGGATTTTGGATTAATGATGTAAATAGCTAGATGAACGGAAAGGCATTGCTTGGCCTCAGTTCATGTATATAAGTCATGTATATGTTGTTTGGGTTGGATGCTATGTTTATGGGAAGATTCGAAATTGATAGATATTCGATTTACAGCCGTTATAATGCCCGATTTTACAATACCATGTTTTGTATGCCATTTTCCATGTCAAACCTCTACTGTCCAGAGACCTTATCTGCCATGATAGGATAGGTAATGTTCTAAGCTTTGTTTTGATATAAAGATCACGTGAAACGGACTTACGGTTTAGGATTTATGACCAAATTACTAAAAGTAGTTCGAATCCGTAAACGAAAGTTCGTAACTGAAATTGAACCCTCGTAATCTATGTAACGTCATGGCGAATCTTGGTAAATAAATACTAGGGGTAAGAAGGAAGGTGTGAAAGAAAACCGTATGTCAAAAAGAGCATTTTTCGATTTATTAAAAATGTTCGAGTCAAGGTTAAACGCGAACGAACCCCTAAAAGACGACTCTTTTATAACTTTGGTAAAACACTTAGAAAACGGGCGATAAAACTCGGAGTAAAATATTGGTTCGTAACGATCAACCTTAGAACTCATATGACTTAAGTATGTCCCAAGTATAAGTGCAGTGACATGTCGTATTAACGAACGAATGTCGGGTCGGATCAGTGATAATAAGTAATCCACTAAAAGGGGTATAACGAGATAACTCGAGAACGTGTTTCGATTTAAGTATAACTTAACTTTTATATGTTAAGTGATTAATCCCGAATGCCTTGGCTATTTATAGATCACCAGGCTGAACCGGGACCCGCTACCACTACCCCTTACTGTACTCGACTACCAGGCAAGTTTCAATTCCCTTCTTTAGGCTGTTGTTGTGATTGAATAAATATATATATATATATGATTGCTGATATACATATGCCATTGCATGCATGCCTACTTTCAAGTTGAATTGATATACTTGTTCCCTGAATGTCATTGTTGGCCTATAAGCTAGATAGTTATATATCAGTTATAAGCCGGTTATGGTAAGACCCTCATAAAAGGGCATATACATCTTATTAATCAAATTTAGACCGGGAGTCAATATTCCTTGATATATCGAGAGTACCTCGGAAGAAAATATTTAAGTAAATATTTTCTATTATTTGGGCGACGAATATTATTTGAATATTCGTTCGAGACTAATTATTTTAACGATCCTTACTTCAAATAATTATTTGAACGTAACTATTCAACGAATAATATTTCTCAATATTCATTCAGAGTCGAATTGATTATCGACTATTATTTCGAATATTCTTCTAAAGATGAGACTGTTAAATGAATATTATTTGGATATTCTTTTAGATTATTATTTTATTAAATAAATATTACTTTTGAATATTCATTTAAGATATTAAATACTTGATGAATATTATTTTAATATTCATCTGAAGCTTGATTTAATTATCGAATATTATCTCGAATATTCCTTAAGACTTGGATTACTAAATGAATATTACTTGATATTCATTTAGGATATTATTCATTAAATGAATATTACTTTTGAATATTCATTTAAATTCCTAATTAATTATGAATATTACCTTAAATATTCTTTTCAGGTCTTATTAATTAATGAATATTGTTTTGAATATTCATTTAAATATTTATTTATTCAATAAATATTCTCCTGATATTTCTTCAGGGATTATTTTGAGAAATACTCTGATTTAAGATATTCTTTCATATTCCCAAGTATTCTTTAAATGTTTTAACTCAATAAATATTCTCTTCATATTTATTCCATACTTAGAATAATCTCGAGAAGGTTTATCTTCTTCGATTATTACAGAAAATAATTCGAAGTCATATTATTATTAATCTTATATCAAGAAAGATTCCCAGACATCATTCTTCTTTGAGTCTATCTCCTTAATAATAAGGGAACCTTACTTGGAAAAATGTTATTTATCTTGTCGACTTCCCGGTCATAAAGTATTCCCTTCACCCGCAACTCGGGTGCTGTTGACTTATTAAGTCGTTGCTTACCTTCTCATCTTTCGAGGGGTAAGATTACTGGAACAAGTTGATATCCGTTACCAAGTAATAGCTTGGGAGTTATTGGTAAATTTTCCTTTCCAACTAGATACGACTACTTTGTGGAGTCTTATCAACAAGTATTATACTTGGGGAAAGGGGGACGAACGTTACATTCAGAATCATGAATTCTATTTGAACTAGGAGTCGTGTAAGAGGCCGAGTAGCGCCGGTCCATCCCCTTTGGCCCAACCGTTGGCCGGGGAGAGCTAGTAAGGCGGTATACAAGTAAAGTCGTCAGTTCTTCCTTCTACCGGTAGTAAATCTAAATTGAGCTGTACGATCTCGACTGATCATCAAGATTGGAACAGCGGGCGCGGTGAATACTCCATCATTGGTTCATCATCCAAATTTATTTATTTCCTGCAACATGATTACTGTTGGCAGAGTTGGAAAAGTGTCATAACTGGAATTGCACCCTTTTCTTGCAAGTTCCTCTTCTTAATAACAATAAGAATATCTCGCTTACTTTGATGTAGCAGATATTTCTTCAAACAAATACTTTCAGTTACCTTGTAACTTCATCGTTCATAATATACTGGCATCATTTCTGTAAATGCATGGCATACGGTTTAAAAGATAGCTTTGAACTGTTTTAAATTATCGTTCAGTTATATATTTGTTAGTGGGCTTTCGCTCACCCTTGCTTTGTTTATATTATGTCACAACAACAGCTAGGACAGATGGCTCGCGTCAGGCGCACTCGGCGCAAGCAGGTTACCCGACCCACCAGACTACCCGCTGAGATGCTAGCCGCCATTGCTGAGGTAGCATAGTTAGACAGCTTTTGTTTCCTGTTTAACTATATGTATAATTAATGTAATCAACGGCAAAACTTTTAAACCTATGATGTTATCCTTTTGGGATTGTAATAACTTTTATTCGTAAACCCTTTAATGTAAGACTTATTTCAATTTCATCTCTGGGACTATAACTGTTGTGTGTGTGAGTGGTAATTATTGTGGGGTCACAGCATGTGATTTATTTATGGTGGACTCAAGTCAAGTATTATGAATGGATGTAAGACCGTAACCACCAGATCCCTGACCCCGGATCTGGGGGTGTTACAGGGGCCCACTTCGAGGACTGCCCATTGTAAGGACCACTGTGGGGCCCACTTTTACGGCAACACAAATTTTAGCTACAACAACATTTTGCTAGAAACATTTGTTAACATTATTTTTACTTTTTGCCAACATTTTATAGCCTCAATGGCAACACTTTTCTAATTTAAAGAAAAAATAGGTAATTTGAAAATATTCATTCCCATAACCAAATGAACACAACAGACATTAATTACCATCATAATAATCTGGGGCCACCAGTCATAAAACTACAATCTTAATTACTAAGTACGGAAGTCTAACATAATAGTAAAAGACGTAAAACATAACATATGGCATTAAGAGCTGGTGCCACCAGTCATTGGAGTACCATCTTCATTCTCGAGATGGTCGCACAAAGCTCGCCCAAATCAACTTTCATGTTTGGCTTCCATGTCAATATGGAATTCAGGAGGAAGAGCTAGAGACTTAACAAAGCGGAGAGCAGCATCCCTACGAAACAACATGGGTAAAAAAAATAGATAAGCCTGAAAAAAAATAGATAAGCATAGATAAACAACATGGCCATTTTAGTGACTCAGACTTAAAGAGAGGGAAGCCAACATGGCCATAAAAGGCCTACGGCAACACCAAAAAAGTGTTGGCGTAGGACCGAAATATGTTGTTGTAGGGCCAAAAAACCCCTAAGGCAACATTTTGCTGATGTTGCCATTTTTACCGTTGCCTTTGGGGGTCAATGGCAACATTCTTATTCTCTATGGCAACATCAGTTTTAATGTTGGCATAGACATCTTTTAGCAACATTACTAGTTGTCTTTAGTAAAATAATATTATGTTGCCTTTGTGTAATATTTTTTTAAAAAATAGTGGGTCCCACCAGTGGACCCCACTTTTGGGACCACAGTGGTGACCACTTTTGGGACCCACTGTGGGGCTCACTTTTGGGACCCACTGTGGGGCCCGCTTTAATGGCAACACAAATTTTAGCCTATGGCAACATTTTCTAGCAACATTTCTTCACATTAATTTTCATTTTTGCCAACACTTATAGCATCAATGGCAACACTTTTCTATTTCCAACAAAACATCATAAATAAGAAAATATGCATCCCTAGATAACCAAATACCACAACCATAATTATCCATACCAGATTCAATACATAATAGCTGGTGCCATAGTACATACCAGATTCATTACATAACATCTGGTGCCATAAGTACATAAACTACAATCCAAATTCAAAGCAAATGCATAAGAGTTAATTGGTGCCTTGAGCAAAAGACATAAGATCTAGTGCACCATAAGTACATAATCTTACTAAGTACGTAATAGAACTAACATAACAAAAGACAGTCTAAAACATAAAACATAAACAGGGCTCCCCAAACAGTCACATAGACATAAACAGCAAATTAAAAGCAGCTACCACCAGTCACTGGAGTACCATCTGCATGGGCTCCCCAAATGCATTTTTGTGTGTTTTTTTGTTCCCACCCTTTAAGTCAGGTCTGAATAGAGCCATCAGTTTGCATTGAAATTATGATAAGACTCAAGAGGAAGTTGAACTGATGCTTTGTGTTTAATCCGCACCTCTTTGACTCGGTGCAGGCAGCATCTTGATTGACCACCCTAGAAGCAAGACAAACAAGGCTAGAAGATTTTCTTAGAATAATCAAGTAAATATCACACAAAAACATAATCAAATTGTCATACCTTTCGAGCTCGAATGTGTTTCAGATCAGTGTCAAGTTGCTACTCCAAATTCTGAATCTCTTAAAGATATAATAAATACATGTTTCATTAGCAGTTTACCTTCACTAAGATTAAAAAAACATGAATCTTGATACTCAATAGTTTTTTTAAAACACAAAACTAAACTCAACAGGTTAAGTACATGTTTGTTGAAGATAGCAAAAGAGAAATGGAAAGTTATCGAGGGATCAGATGGTACCAGCTGTGCTATACAAGCGACAAGTTCCTTTGTGTGAACCAACTACTGCACTCTGAAAAATGACAGTGGTGTGTAAGAACTAAGAATTCATGTTACATACTCTTTCTCAAGAACCAAATCATATTATATATAATCGTCTCTGGATTCTGAATCCAATTTTAAGTTAACCATGATTTACTTTCTGGATTGTTTGAATAAACAACTAAGGTTGTTAATGACTGCATGTGGTACTCAAAAATTTGTGAATAAGAACCATATTCCTGTATGTTGCTAAACTTGTTTTGTTTTACAGCTGATCTGAAATTCTTAAATCATGCATCATAAGCTATGTATACTCATATAGATAAGAATATAAGGTATTCCTACTGTTGGGTCAGAGCTATGAACTTTATAATTGTAACTGCATGTCATCTTACCATAATCATTGTGAGCAACATCTTTAAACAATTTTGTGTTTCCATGTCCCACATTCTAACTGTCTTGTCCATTGAATATGAAAGAAGTAGCTGTATGTAAAATAAAATTTGCGTAAACAAGTCATTAATTGATTGAAAAAAATAAAGGAAAGCATTTGCAAAAGCTACTTTTGCACTAGAGCAAATAGTCATCAAGATATTTTTACACTGATTCTTAATTGTATTTCAGCTTTTTTATGTCAACATTAACGGAATTAATGTCAGTAATTTTGCTAACCTGAGACTTTGACCATGAGAGATCCAAAACATCATCCTGATGACCTGTGAAGGAACATACTGGTCGTTCTGAAAGTGCAAAAACAGTCTCTGGCACATTGACATAGTCAGGAATCGAGTTTCCCTTTTTCTTGCTCGACATCCCTTTTATTTTTTTCTCCGGTGGCATAGGGTTATTTTCTGCCAGTGGAGGGAGATCAGGAGAACTACCTGCCATTGGGTGTACTGGTGTGGAGCTGGCAGAACTCATATCATCGGGTGGCTTTGATGACACAACCTCACATTCTTGCACTTCCCATATAACTTATATAGTAGTTTAAAGATTTCATTTTTTGCATTTAGCTATAGAGCGGAAGCAGGTAGCAAGAGCTTGTACCTACAAAGTCATGCTCTTATTAGTGCTGATGGCATTATTGAGTGCTGTTCCACTCCTGGACATTACTTCATGGAGATCAGTGCCTCTGCCTATAAGAAGTGGCACTTTGATTAGTTCAGCTGATTTAATCAGAAGGTAACTCCTTTAGATTGATGGACTATAATTTCATGCCTTCATTACCAGTTTATCACAAAGTCTCCAACTTTTAAATGGTTAGCACTAGAGTTGACCAGAAGAACATTTCTAAAAAATAGTCACCAATCAGTACATATATGTAGAAAACCGTCACAATTCCACACCAATTCGCCTATACTTGTGCGCATTTCTGTTGCACAGTTGAAATGTTAACTCTCTAACATAAACGCAACAAACCTTGGTTTTAGGTCTCTGTGTATTATAAAATTGGGCTCATTGTGAAGATAATCCATGCCTCTGCTAATTCAAATTTATATATATTAGTACTAATTCTATAATTTATGATTCAATTATAAAAAAAAAAAAACAAGACAGCCAAAATATATATCAACCTTTACATATTTTAGCACTAATTCATGATTTAATTGTAAAAAGGAAATCCAAAAAGAGGAACAAGACATACATCAATTCCGGATTTTATTTTTGACACAACCTCTGCAAGGAAACCTAAATAAATTGGGTTAAGCATCGAAATATATTATTCAAATTAAAAAACTTCTGTGAAGATCGATCTAACAACAGTCAGGAGTCTAAATAAAAAAGAAAGCAGAATAGAGTGGACCAATACATGAAAGCAAAGGCTAGTGCAAAACAAATCGAAGCCCTAAATCATAGTCATTCTAAAATCAATACGTACCAAAACAATGAATATAACCATACACGCAAAATAGTGAAACTAAAGAGATAGTAGTGCCTGAAAAGAAAGAAGCTCTACCTTGAATCCAAAACGGACACCCTAAAGCCATAGGTATGAACCCGAACGAAAGCCCCAAATTGAATCGCAACTACAGCCCTAATTCCCAATTGGAGCTTCAAATCAACCCTAAATTAATTACAAATACTGAGAAATCCCTAAATCGAAAAGCATTCATATCGATTGTAGATATATAAAATCGAAGTAGTTTTTATAGATTATTCATATGTATAGAGAGAAGAGGAGAAAGACAGCGCCCGAGAGAGAATAAAAGTGAAAAAATATCTTGCATTTGGGACCAAAAGGGCTCAAAGGGCGGGGTGTTTGTTTTCGTGAAAAAATTAGAAAGAGCGGTATTTTTGCCGCTCACTCTGCTTCATTTGTTTTTGGGTGTTCAGCTAAGACCATAACAGGCTGTGTGCATTTATTTGCCCCACATTTTTAATGAAAAAATAATTTACTTTTTTTATTTATTTGGAAAAATAATTTAATTTTATTAAATATTCAATTCTTTTTACGTAATTTGAAATAATATATTCAAATATTTTTAATCATATATTAAAATATTTTTATTTTAATGATATATTAAAATATATTTAGAAAAAATTCATTTTAAAATTTTTGCTTAGTAATATTTAATGAATGTAAAAATAAAATTACACATCTTAAAAAGTTTTAACATGTTTAGTGAAATATTCACTCTCTTATGGAATATTCTAGATTTTTATAAAAATAATTTTATTATTTTTATTAAAAAAGTAATTTCCATGTGAAAAAAGGTTAAAATTTTTATTCATAGTTGAAAATATAAAATTTTGTTCATTGTAAAATCAAGGCAACACAATTTCAGACCTACGGCAACACACAAACATTTTTATTCTATGCCAACATATTTTTTCAACCTAAGGCAACATAAAAATGATAATGTTGTATTAGCAAAAAACATGCATGGCAAAGGCAACATATCCAAAGGCAACATAGACTATAGATGTGTTCATAGGCCTTTTATGGTGTAGTGAAGATGAGACTTCTTAGTGACATTTATCTCGAAGCACCTATGGCAGAACTGTTAGACGATGAACTCATGATGATTACAGTTGACGAACCAAACACGTATAAGCAGGCTGCAGAAAAGGAAAAGTGGAGAAAGGCAATGAAGATAGAAATGGAAGCTATTGAACAAAATAAAACGTGGGAGCTAACTGAACTACCTGTTGGCCACAAATTAGCAATTGGATTGAAATGGGTGTTTAAATTGAAGAAAGATGCAGATGGTAATGTTGTGAAGCATAAAACGCGATTGGTCGCGAAAGGTTATGCCCAACAACAAGGTGTTGACTATGAAGAAGTATTTGCTCCGTTTACAAGGTTCGAGACTGTGAGACTTTTACTTGCATTAACAGCTAAGAATGCTTGGGAGGTGCACCATCTAGACGTTAAGTCTGCATTTTTAAATGGTGAACTCCAGGAGGAGGTTTATGTAGTGCAACCAGAAGGTTTTCTGAAAAAGGGACAAGAATTTAAGGTGTATAAGTTAATAAAGGCATTGTACAGACTCCGTCAGGCCCCGAGAGCCTGGTATGCACGCTTGAGCAGGTGTTTGGAGGAGTTGGGTTTTGATAGGTGTCCCTACAAACATGCGGTTTATACAAGACGCGAAGGAGCAGAAGTGTTGGTAGTAGCAGTCTACGGAGACGACTTGTTAGTTACTGGAACAAGTGTCAAGAATATAAATAAGTTCAAAACAGAGATGAGCAGCAATTTTGACATGAGCGATCTGGGCAAGTTGGCTTATTACCTGGGAATGGAAGTTGGTCAAAAGGACGGATGTATTGAACTCAAACAGACGGCCTACGCAAAGAAAGTAACTGAGAAAGCTGGGATGACAGGGTGTAATGTTGTAAAATATCCAATGGATCCTATGGTGAAGCTGGATAAGGATGAACAAGGGAGGGCTGTCAATCCGACTCACTACAAGAGTATGGTGGGAGGACTCAGGTATCTCGTATTCACAAGGCCTGATATAGCTTATTCTGTAGGCATCATTAGTAGGTTTATGGAAAGGCCCACTGAAGTGCATTTGGCTGCTGCAAAGAGGATATTGCGTTATGTGAATGGAACACTCGAATATGGGTTGATCTATTCTAGAGGAGATGGAAACTATCTATTGTCAGGATACTCAGATAGCGACTTAGCAGGTAACGTGGAGGATAGAAGGTCTACTGGAGGTATGGCGTTTTACTTGAATGAGAATCTTATCACCTGGGTGGCATAGAAGCAAAAGTGTGTTGCTTTGTCGTCCTGTGAGTCCGAGTTCATGGCAGCGACAGCTGCTGCGTGTCAGGGCATTTGGTTGTATAAGTTGCTGAGACAAATTACTGATATCAAGGCTGGACCAGTTGTGCTTTATATCGACAATAAATCAGCAATAGATTTGGCGAAGAATCCAGTGTTTCACGGGAGGAGTAAACATAATGACATTCGCTATCATTTTATACGCAAATGTGTGGAGCAAGGTGAAATAATTCTCAGGCATATCAACACAAACGAGCAGCGAGCTGATGTTCTTACTAAGGCATTGTCCAGAGCTAAGTTCGAAGGAATGCATGAGCTGTTGGGTGTGAAGAATCTGCAAGCAAGTTCAGATTAGGGGGAGCTTGTTGGAAATAATCTGAACTTGTTTTATTGTTTTATTTCCTGTTTTATTTGTCTGAATAAGTTGCTGCAACTTGGGATACATTTTAAGTTCAGCAAGACTGGGTCAATAGTTGTTAGCGTTTGTTAGAGTCGTTGTAGGAGGATATGCAGTGATGGAGTGAGAGTAGGAGTTATCTAGTCTTATCTTTATCTTCTGTTTAGTTTGTTTTAATAAATTCAATCCACGTCTCTTGAGAATGTTCAGAACGTGAAGTTCCAGTGTAAACCTTTAGTTTGTTTTATCAAAGAAAACGAGCTTTGTCTCACAAACTGTGTTAGTAGTTACTACAAGTATACATATTTATACCTGTTGTTTCTACATCTTCAGGGGCTACTTGCTACTGTGAAGCTCTCCAATCCAAATGGTGAGAAATCTTTAAAGGATAAATGATTTCCGCGAACCTTTGATGATCAGCAGAGTACTTTTCATAAATCTGCTTTGCACCATGCTGAGATCAACAACCGGACCATGGCAAAGAAGGTTAAGCTTTAAATCCACTTTGGAGAGTTCCCCTCTCTGCTTGTGTGACGAGTGGAATGGACTACTCGATCACAATGGAGGGGACAAGCTCTATCTCAATATGCAAAGAATATTAATGGCTTCAGAGGAGGTATGTCAGCTGACAACTGAATCGGAAATATAATTCTCACAATATCTCTAAATTGTGTATTAGTAGTTCTCATCTGAATAATGGAGGTCCTGAGGATAATGCCAATAAAATTGACCTGCTTACTGATTCTACCTTGGATAATGTTTGTTTTATCACTATTTTAGTGGGGATTATGATCCAAACCAAGTTGTTCGTTCTTTACTACTTGAAAAAAGTCAATAGACATCAGTTCTGGGCCGATGTAAAATATTTTAAAAACCGATGTGTAGGTGTAGAGAAAAGTTCATGTTTTTTACATCGGTTCCCGACCGATGTTAAAAATGACTTATTACATCAATTCTAGATTAATAAATGATGTCTAATATATATTTGATATAACACTAACTACTCAAGATCAACATAAATAATAGATTTATTTATGTTTGAATATGTATAACTCAAGGTTAATTAGCTTATACACATCGATTTTACAGTGAAAAATGATGTAAATAGATGTTTACAACATCAGTTTCAAAAAAAGAACCGATGTCTCAACAAGATGTACTACTACATTGGTTTTAGATACAAAACTATGTCTGTATCCGGTATACCACATCCGTTCTTCTAACGTAACTGATGTCTTTACACACTATAATTACCAAAACTAAATCACACTAGAAAGTAAGTAACACACTATAATTACAAAAACTAAATCACACTAGAAAGTAAGTAAAACTGATTTTTTTCATTATTGAAAGAAATCCAACATTCTTAGATCATTGAGTAAAACTAAATTGGTCTGCTCTACATGAGCCTATATACAAAAAACAAACTTTCATTACATTATCCGAAAAACCAAACTAAAACTAGCAGTCTCTCTCAATGATCTCTCCAAGTGTATAATCATCAGTTGCTCCGGTCCCTACAGTCTCTCGCAATGAAACCACAACAAAAGTAAATATGCTGCAGATCATTTAATATAGAATTAATTGACCCAAGAATAGGCTTAACGAGTTTGAAAGAATGTGTTGTTGGTTTTTACGTGCAAAACCAGGCTAGGCCGCTATCTAATGGATGGTAAAAATTCACATGAAACATAGTGGCATGTTAAATGTAGAATTTTTTATGACTGTTAACTCATCAACAAAAAGAAAGATTTATCAGAAATGCCCAAAGGGATGGAATAAAACATGGCATGATGCAAAAATTTCCTTAGAGCACATCCAGGGTCAATTAAACATGTAAATAATTTGCACATATGTTATTTTACACAAATTTCACATATAACTTCAAAATAAGTCAACAAGGTGGTGAAAACTCACTTGAAATCAGGCCAGTTTACTAGCCCCTCAGATATCAAGTCTGGTGTTACTTTGCAATAGAAGAAGCATGTAAGTGTCAATGCATACGCAGCAAACTTTGCCCAAACTTAGCAATATAGTTGTAGCTTGCCTGAAGATAAAGGTTTGATGACAAAAATGAAGTGAAGTCAGATCATTATTCAAAAGGATATACATTAGAATTCTGATTAGAGAACAGGAAAACCTCCAAGAGTGTTTGTTCAAATCCCAGTGAATGAACTTGAGATTATTTTCCTCTTAAAAGTCTTTATAATGATTTCAATAGCATTGGCAAATTCTGCTCGAAGAATAGATTCTCGAGGCCTCTTTTTCATTTGTTTGTAAATCTAAATCATATATTTCTCAGCGAAGTGTTAAAAATGAGAAATTAATGTTTATTCCAGTCCAAGTTGGAATTTGAAAACAAGTGACGGTTGCACTTTCTTTACAGTCAAATTTAAGTGCTTAGCATCTTGAATCTTAATACGCAAACCAGAATTCTGGATATTTTATAAAAAAAATTTACACCCAGATCCCTCAACACTTTAAACTCCTTACCTTGATTAAATTTAGGATTATTGTAGGATTTCTATATCTCTCCACAAGATTTTAGAAGTGAAGTCTGGTCGCCTGATAGGTTTGATCTCTCTTTGACACCTGAAAAGGACAACATCAGTACAAAATTTCAAACTAAAGTATTGAGATTCCAATAAAATGCACTAACTTAAATATAATATCAGGTTTTATATTCAGACGTGATGTTTCCTGTGACCAAAAAAGTGGAATTGACCAACGATTTTGAATAATCGAACTAATTTGAATAGAAAACCCTTCAGAAGCATCCTCAAACACAATTTGTTCTGTCTTTACATCATTAGCAACTCTTCCGTGCTAATTTACTCCTCGCTTCAAGTACCTATCACTACAAGAAACAGACCTATTTCTGACCGTTATGTTTCCGACCGCCATAATAAAATCGACCGTTGTCATTTTAGAGGAGATAAAACCGACCGTTTGGAAAAATGGTCGGTTTTATTATAAAACCGACCATTAAACCCGACCAGTGTGGGCCCTACGGCACACATTGATACTAAATAATTAACTGATGGGCTACGTCATACTAAACCGACCAATAAAACCGACCATTATTATTGGTGGAGCCCACATTCATTGCAAATCACTAAACCGGCCATTAAATCCGACCATATGTTTCTGGCCTTACCCCGTCATCCTAAACCGACCAATTAAATCCGACCATATGTTTTTGGTCGGATTAAACCTGCATTAAATGCTACCACCAACCTTTGCACCGTTTCTTGAGAAAGTTTAATATTATTTTAATAAAACCGACCGTTGTGGTCGGATATATGACTAGCCTTATTCTATCTATAAATCTCTTTTTCTTTACTTCTTCCTCTTCATTTATTGTATATCAATTTCTCTTCATTTATTGTATGGTTGGGGAGAAAATTTTTGTAAGGTGAAGATCTTGAAGAATATTGAAAGATCATTAGTGGTATGTCATTAATTCATGTTTATATTTGTTTTTGTTTTAATATTTGTTCAATTTGTGAATATAAAATACATGTTTATACATACTATATTTATGAATATATACATACAATATGTTCTTTATTCTTTGTTTGTGAAGAGAAATTGATTTTTGTAGTAACATGAGCTTGCATTTTTATTTAATTTATCTTAATTGTATGAAATGTGAATATGTATTTTTGTTGATTTGTAGTTATGTGAAAAATGCATTATGAAATTGATATATATATATATATATATATATATATATATATATATGTAGATGTCGAATCGGGATTGGATGAACCGACGTGTGGAAAATAATTTACTTTCATCGAATAATGAATATTGGGATGGTGTGAAAGAATTTCTGGAGTTCGCGTGTAAAAATGGGATGAGAGGCGAAAAAATATTATGTCCGTGTAACAAATGTAAAAATGCGTTGTGGGCGAAAGTTGAAAGTGTTGAACTTCAATTATATAAAAATGGTATTATGGAATATTATAAAGTATGGACTTCGCTTGGTGAAAAAAGAGAAGTTATCAAAAATAACAAACGTAAGCGTACCTCGGAAAAGATTGTTGAAGAAGAGGTTGTTGAAGAACCTTTTGATTTGAACGCATTATTACGAGATATGAGTGGTGAAAATCATGGTGATGCGAGTAATAGTAACGTTGAAGAACCACCAAATGCATATGCTTCTCAATTTTACAAGGATGTTAAAGATTCGGGAGCTCCAATTTATCCGGGTAACACAACTTTTACAAGAATGTCATTGACCACTCGATTGTTACATTTTAAAAATATGGCACAATGCTCTGAAAAGGTCTTTGATTCTTTACTTGCATTGCTTGGTGAAGTTCTTCCTAAGGACCATACTTTACCGAATTCTTATTACATTATGAAAACAATGATGAAGAAGTTAACTTTGGGATATGAGAATATTGATGTATGTGAGAATGATTGTATGTTGTACTACGGTGATGATAAAAATGAGATTGTTTATGACATTTGTGGTAAAAGTCGTTACAAAGGTAAAAAAAAGAAAAACGGAAGAGGGATACCGAACAAGGTCTTGAGATATTTCCCACTTATCCATCGTCTACAGAGATTGTATATGTCGGAGCATACCGCTAAACACATGACATGGTACAAAAAAAGGGAAACAAAGTCAGGGGAACTTAGTCACCCTGCAAACGGAGACGAGTGGAAAGAATTTGATCGTCGTTATCCATGATTTGCAAGGGAGAGTAGGAATATCCGTCTTGGACTTGCAACCGATGGCTTTTGCCCTTTTAGCAATTCTGGCAAAAAGGTGTACTCGGTGTGGCCGGTTATAGTGGTGGTCTACAATCTTCCTCCCTCTATGGGAATGAAAAAACCGTAAACTTTTATGCCTCTTTTAATTCCCGGAGAAAAGAGTCCGGCCAAGAATTTAAATGTGTACCTTAGACCTTTCATAAATGAATTAAAAGAGTTATGGGATGTAGGGGTGGAAACATTTGATCAATCATTAAAGTAAAATTTTACCTTGAGGGCGGCGGTTATGTGGACAATAACCGATTCTCCTGGGTTAGGTATGGTTAGCGGATGGTCAACACATGGAAAGCTCTCATGTCCGGTTTGTGGTGGAAAAATTCAAGGAATTCAATTGAAAACATGTGGAAAATGTAGCTTTTTTGGTACAAATCGTTGTTTCTTACCCGAAGATGATCCTCTCCGTCTTCCAAGTACTAAGTTTCCAAGTGAAGAAAAAAGGGTGTTTGTTGGCCGCTCAAGTGGTGAGTCTTTGAAGAAGTTTTGTGAAAATTTAGAATTTCCTCCACCCGGAAGAGAAAACAAAAATAAGAAAAGTCTCGGTTTCGAAGTTGATCACAATTGGACGAACTTTTCAATGTTTTTTGAGTTGCAATATTGGTCATCACTTTCGATGCGTCATTGTATCGATGTCATGCATACCGAAAAAAATGTGTTTGACAATATTTTTTATACTATCATCAATGATACAAACAAGACGAAGGATCACAAGAAGGCAAGGATCGATTGCAAGTTGATGTATGTTTTGCCCGAGTTGTGGATCGAAGGTGGGAAAAAGCCAAAAGCACCTTTTACACTCATAATAAAACAACGAAAACTCATGTGTGATTGGTTTCGTTCATTGTCACTTCCGGATGGTTATGCATCAAATATAGGCCATTGTTGTAAAGAGAATTATATGTTTTCGGGGTTCAAATCACATGATTGTCATATTATCATGCAAAAGTTGTTGCCGCATGCGATTCGTGAGCTTCTACCTCAATATATTGTTGATGCACTATCTTCGCTTTCAAATTTCTTTCATGACATTTGCTCTTCTACCTTAATCCGAGATGATTTAAAATTTTTGGAAAAGTCTATAGTCCGAACGATGCTCGTGCTAGAAACATTTTTTCCACCAAGTTTTTTTTGATTCAATGGAGCACTTGGTACTACACTTGGCCGAAGAATGTAGGTTAAGAGGCCCCGTTAATTATCGTTGGATGTATTTTGTTGAGAGAATGATGGGATATATGAAGCATAAGGTTCATAGTAAGGCAAGGGTTGAAGGTTCAATTGCAGAACGTTATATAGAAGAGGAGATGTTGAATTTCTTCTCATTCTACTTTGATTCTAAATCCATCACGGTTCATAATCAATTACGGCGTAACGAGGTTGTGTGTGGCACAAATGACAAAATGAACTCGAAGTGTTCATATATCCTATTAGTACCACGGGAAAGCACAAAAATGCATATTTGACGGATGAATAACGATTACTTGCAGACGAATATGTTTTCATGAACTCACCCGAAGTTCAACCTTACATACTAGAGTATGAAACTCACGTGAAAGAAGAACAACCAAACACAACACCGGAAGAATTGGAGAGATTGTTAAAAACTGAATTTAAATCATGGTTTTGCACAAAGGTTGAGAACGATGATGTGAACGGTCCGCGTTTTAGATCCTTACTTTTGGGACCAGCAAAATTGGTAATGTTTTATGAAATTTGTACCGTTAATGGCTACAAATTTCATACTAAATCTTCTTCAAGTGGTAGTTTGGGAGTTATGGTCAAATGTAGTTCACATAATAATGTCTTAAATGATTATTATGGTCAATTGCAGAAAATCATCAAACTTATTTATCAAGGTGGAAAATAAGTTTACTTATTCAAATGTGATTGGTTCGATAGTGCCGGATCCGGTGTGCGGATTGACCACAATCGTGTTATTATAGTTGATGTAAATTCACGATTACAATTAAATGAGACATTTATCTTGGCTAGTCAAGCTAGTCAAGTGTATTACGCTCCTAGTGTGTTGTATCCACAAGGTAACATATATACGGTTATTACAAGTAAAAGTCGTCCCTTTGATGAATCGATAAATTCATGTAGAGAAGAAGAAGCCTTTCAAGAAAATCAATCGAGACCTTCATTTTCTTTATTTGTTGATTTTGCTCAATATGCGCCAATGACACAAAATCACCAACAAGAAAAAGACGAGGAAGAGGAGGAGGATGTAGAGAAGAAGAGAATAACGAGGGAGGAGGAGGAGAAGAAGAAGAAGAAGAAGAAGAAGAAGAAGAAGAAGAAGAAGAAGAAGAAGAAGAAGAAGAAGAAGATGGTGATGATGATTCCGATTATGATTAAGTGTAAATTATTTTAATTAAGTATGATCGAGACGATGTTTGCAATTATAACTTAATATTTTGTTGGATTCATTTTATGTATGAATAGGTGATTATAACTATGGTTTATGTTTGAGCAGCCGGTTATTAATTTTTTAAATTATTGCATGTAAATTAAGTTTGCTATATTTTGGAAAACTCGCGATTTAATGTATGTAGTTGGTTTTCATGGATTATGCTATTTGGTTAATTAAATGTGTTTTTGGTAGACTAAAACCGACCGTTTACTCCGACCGAAGGAGCAAAACCGACCGTGTTTGACCATTTACTCCCAGTACAACCGGCCACATTCATACTATATTGGTCGGTTACAAAAAAGGCAAAAAATCCAGTAAAACCTTCTGGAATAAATCCGACCGTAATAGTCGGTTAGTTATAAAACCGACCGTGATGGTCGGTTATAAAACCGACCAATAAAACCGACCGTTAATAATAAAAATATAAAATAATTAACAATTAAAATAACAAATACTCATATATTATTTTAGGAACTAAAACGACCAATACAATCGACCGTAATGATCGGTTTTAAACCCTAGCGGTGGTATATAACCGACCACAATGGTCGGTTTTATGCTGATGTCATAAATGCAAAAACAACCATGCTTCATTTAAAGATTTGCACACACTTTTTTATTATTTATTTTTCTACATATTGTTAGTACTAAGTTTTATGAATTAATTAAAAACATTCTATTTTTTTTAATCATGTTACATGATTTTCAATAATTATATATTATTTTAGGCAAAAAAAATTAATAAAAATAACAAACAATTAAATGTACCAACTTAAATAAAATTAGAATTTTCTAATTTCATAGTGTTGACTTTCTTCATAAGAAAAAACATCAACAAATGTTTTCATATTTTTTAAAAAAAAATCTAATATTGCGTACTTAATGCATAATTAAGTGTCGTTTTTAAAAAAATTGTAAATTAATATAATACTATAATTTTGACAAATTCTCGAACTATTTATATTATAGTGTATATAAAGTCAAGTTATGTCTTAAAAATCTTATTTTACAACATTTAAGTTACGGTTACGAGAAAATTCGGAATATAAGGAGTATAAAGTAATACAATTCGTAGCCATGCATATATCAAAAAACTTTGGTGAAAACTTGGTCTTTTCATATTTTTAAGTCAATCAGGGTAACATTCATCACACAAATAGTGATTATGACTACTTGGGTGTGTATGAATTTATGTTCAAAACTTGGTTTTTTTTCCTATTTTTATTTAATTTTTTAATTTACTTTACAAACTAGTTAAAAATGGGAGAAAAATAAAAAATATGGAAAATTATTGAATTTAGGATAACATTCATCACACAAATAGTGAGTATGACTACTTGGGTGTGTATGAATTTATGTTCAAAACTTGGTTTTTTCGTATTTTTATTTAATTTTTTAATTTATTTTAAAAACTAGTTAAAAATGGGAGAAAAATCAAAAAATATGGAAAATTATTGAATTTAGGGTAACATTCATCACACAAATAATGAGTATGATTACTTGGGTGTGTATGAATTTATGTTCAAAACTTGGCTTTTTCCCTATTTTTATTTAATTTTTTAATTTATTTTACAAACTAGTTAAAAATGGGAGAAAAATCAAAAAATATGGAAAATTAGTGAATTTAGGGTAACATTCATCACACAAATAGTGAGTATGACTACTTGGGTGTGTATGAATTTATGTTCAAAACGTGGCCTTTTTCCTATTTTTATTTAATTTTTTAATTTATTTTACAAACTAGTTAAAAATGGGGGGAACATAACCGACCACTGTGGTCGGGTTTAATTTGGAGGGAAACGAAAATATTAAAAGTGCCAGTAAAATTTTAATACCGCGCCAATTGTAAAACCAACCGTCTAAAACCGACCATATATAAAGTTAACGGTCGGTTTTATTCCGGGTTAGGGTAAAAATAATGCCAGTTTCCCCCTTTCACATTATTCTCTAATTAAACCTTAAAAGTCTCTCTTTCTCCCTTTTCGCTCTTTTCTCTCCGTCAAAACTCAAGAACATGGGTATTAATGCTTTGATTCTACTGATTGCACTTGTGTTGCTGCTTAACTACTCATCTACTGCCGAAAATCCCAGAAAAATGAGGAATCTTCGAGCTCCAACTGGGTTTGCAAGTGGGTTTCGAAAATGGGGTTCCATGGAGGTATCTACTTGTTTTCAAGCATGGTTGTTTCGATTTTACAACTTGTTTGATTATATTTTTTTTTAAATTAAATTGGTAAATGTTATTTATGAATTGAATTGTTAATTAATACATGTGAAAAGTGTGTGTATATATATACGTGCATGCATAAGATTGTGTAATTGGTCGGATATATATATTTTTTGAATAGTTGATAATTTACTTTGGTATTACGGCTGGATTCCATTCTAAAGTACTCAATCAGTTCTAGGTGTTCCTTCTTCTAAAATAAATATTATCTGGACCTAGAGATAGATGGACAGTATTTTCTTGTTTATGAGAAAGAAGCTAGTGGCTTAAGTTTGAAAGTGTGTGTGTCTTATAAAGCTAATCAGTTGGTATATGACACCCGGACTTAATATGTCAAGGAAAGGCTTCGAGCTAATCCACAGTTTATGGAGAGGCTGCGTGCCAAAACACTGCAAAACATGGCTTGATTGCCTTCATTGTCCTAGTCTAGTATACCTTTAGTTACTTCTACTCTTCATATTATATAATGGGCTACATGGTTAGATCAAAATGGGTAATTTGCTGTTTGACCTGATTCACCTCATTCTCAATGGAATAACAACAGCTCAAAGGAGATAAAACTCGATACCTTGCACATTTCAAGTTGATTACTTTTACATATAAACTGGCATTGTCTACTCAGCTGCTAATCCCAAGCTTAGTTATGATCACATTTTTCCTGCTACTTAATGGCCTTTTTCATTGCCAAGTTGGGATTTTCAGTACTAATGTTTGATAGATGGACAGTATTTTTTTGTTTATGAGAAAGAAACTAGTGGCTTAAGTTTGAAAGTGTGTGTTAATGATGATCTGTTGGCATAAATTATGCAGCGCTAGTGCAAGTGCTACAATGAAGTTAGTAAAAGAAAAAAAAGTGTTCTAATAAATTTGTCGAACTGCTTACAATATTTAGATTGTTCAATTCACTTCTCAGTGTACAAATGTTGTCATTAGAATCACCACGTGTGCAGTGGTAAAAGAAGTAAAAATAATTAAATTTGATTTAAAAGTTTAGTTTTGATCTAACAGGATAGATACAACATTGATTTCCAAATAAAAATATATACACCTCTTTTGTCTTTTTGAGATGCATATTCTTAGAACTGATTGATATTTTCTTCTGAATACAAATGAAGTTTATACACCTAGAACTGATTGATATTTTCTTCTGAATACAAATGAAGTTTATATATCTGTTTTAAAATTTACTATTGTCTCTTACTTTGTAGGTTGTTTGGTGTTTCTTCTTGGTGTGTATGCTTGTTATCACTATCTCGGCACTAATGGGTAGAGTAGGAGGTGATAAAGGCAAGGGAAAGAAGAAGGCAAGTGCTGCAAATACGAGTCGGCGTAAAAGAACAAGAACTAGCGGTCATTTGAGGGACGGACCCGAAGAGGAGGATGGCGAAGAAGAGCAGCCATCCAATGTTAATGAAGATGTAGATGAGGAATAGCGGAGGCTATTGGTTGTGCAGCAAGAAGCGGCACGGCGAGCTCGAATAATAGCTACCCCAATTCGACGTACACATTCAATCGGAATTTGTGGAAATCATCCGCCAACCCCTCATCCCATAAGTATATCGGATGGACAGTAAGTTTCCTCTCTAAACAAAGCATTACGATATTTTAACTACCTCCAAATTTTGTGAGTCATAAGTAAAATAGTAGTAGTAGTAAAATAATTAGGTTACATAATGTGAGTCATAAGTAAAATGGTAGTAGTAGTAATGTGATTTAGGTGTAGTACATAGACCCCTGTAATTTGAAAAATATCAAATACATTCTTAATGTTTCAGTTGATGGTTCAAAAAGGCCTTTCTAGTTAGATTTTTCTAATTAACTATATTTAGAAATATTTTTGGAATTTGAAAAAAAACTTGAAATTGTTAGTTTTATAGTTTTTGCCTTAATCTCATCTCTTAATTCGTCATTGTTATTGTTTATTGTAGTATCAAGCATCCGGTGGCTAAAAAAACGATCTTACAAATCATGAGATCAACGTGGCCACGTGGTTTGTTTACCTATAGGGATATTGTGGCTGGGAACCCAAAATGGATTACCGATGTGATAACCAAATTCAATGTAAGTCAAATACTATTTTATTTTCTTTTCGATTTAGTAAAAAGTTTAGATAATAGTAATATATATATATATATATATATATATATATATATATACATATATATGTGTGTGTGTGTGTGATTATGACGATGCTTGTTTTGTACAATTATTACACACACAAGGAGGATGAACAAACCGACCAGGGCGCTTCTGAGAGTATTTATAAGCATGATCAAAGTGAAATTAAGCACACCTTAAATGAGACGAAAAAAAGGCCAAGGCAGATACGAAGAGGTTGAACAAAACCCTTTTTGAAGTTAACCCGGGCATATTTGATGATGACTTTTAGAAGGAGATTGTGGAGTATTGGAATGGCGAAGCCCATGGTCATCGCTCCGAAGTTGGTTCCAAGAACCGAGAAAAGATAAAGAGTTTTCATAGTGCGGGTGCAAAGTCATTTACGGAGATGGAAGATGTATGTATTGTCATTTCTTGGTTATCTTTATTAACTTTTTCATGTTTTGTTGTAATTTTTCTTTGTTGTGATTTATAGGAATATGTTGCCAAGGTTGGAAAGAAACCCTCCCAACCTTGGTGGTATAAGAAGACTCATTTGAAGAAAAATGGTAAACGTGTTGAGATAGATGAGCTTCCATGTGATTCGGATTTCATGACCGAGGAAAGTCGATTGATTACGGTTTTAAATTTAAACCTTTTCCTTCCTAATATACTATATATATGCTATTTATAATACTTTTAATTTATTTTGTATAGGCTCGATATGCGGACATAGTCGAACGAAACAGGGATTGGTTTGCGAGTCAACCCGGCGGGAAGGAAGAAGCCACTCATCCTCTACAATGGTGGCTTGAAGCAACTGCCCCGGGGTGTGCAAGACCCCCGAGAAATCAGCTTATTGGTTTTCCACGGATCCCGGCATCCACTCTCATCCCTGATCTTTCGGCAAATTATCGGGCCCAACGTGTTGGTGGTGTAGGTTCTCCAAGCCAAGCTAATCAAGGCAGCGGATCGGTTATTCCGGATCCCCTATTCATCAATGTAGTGAGGAATGTCTTGAATGAAGCACAAGCAAATCTGGGTGCCTACCATACTCCACCAACCTTCGCACAAGTCTCAAATATCGCCAATGCCGCTTTAGAAATGCAAAGGAACCCGGAAATGGGTTCACAAGCATTTTCTAATGCTATTGTTGGTGAGGCAACTCGATTGGTTGGAGAAATCCTCCAATCGATTTATAACAAATATGAAAATGCAAATGCGGAGGTAAATAGGAATTTTTCAAGTCACTTTTTACTTTAGTTATTATTATAAATGTTAGTGTAGTTTTGAAAAGGAATTAAGTCTCGTCTCCTCTTATATTTAAGTGATAAGGAGGGCTCAAGGTGGTGCAGATGAAGGGGGAGGACGATGGAGGAGAGGACAATGGAGGAGAGGGCCATGGAGGAGGAGAGGGCAATGGAGGAAAGGGCGATGGAAAGGATGATGGAGGATACCGTGATGATGGACCGTTTGAGTAGCCGGTTGTTAGTTTTTTAAATTATTGCATGTAAATTAAGTTTGCTATATTTTGGAAAACTCGCGGTTTAATGTATGTAGTTGGTTTTCATGGATTATGCTATTTGGTTAATTAAATGTGTTTATTTTGTTGGTACTGGATTGGTGGTGATGTTGGTTTTATCTTGTTCTTGGTTTTGATTGTGTTATTTGTTGAGTATTGAATACAGTAAAAGAATACAGAGGGGGGGTGAATGGATTCTTGAATTTTTCTTTGTTCTTGAATCTTTGCAACAAGATATGTGTTGAGTGTGTGAGATATGTAAGTGCAGATAACAAAGACAAACACAACACAATATCACTTTAATCTAATATTTTATTAAATAAAGATTTTGCTACAATCTGTGAATACAAATGATAGTATTCTCAGCTTCGTTTTTCTTAGAGAGATATTTTTCGTGATGTATCTTGAAAAACTTATCTACTAAGGAAGTGAGGCTGTATCCTTATAGACATGGATACCTACTTACTACAAATAAGGTAGGTAAAACAAACTACTTTCCAGTATGTCTATCTTATTTGAGTAAGAGTCCAAACGGCTACAGATTTGACTTTGCAAAGCCTGTTCAGATCCACTTCTTCAGCTCCTTGTCCCTTTGTCTTATCTCTCCAAGCTTTTTTGTAGGCTTTCCAATGTGCTTTATAGTACATAGTCAAATAAAGCGACTTGGCTTGTTGCAGGTTTTTGACTTGTACAATTCTTCAGTATTTTATCTCCAAAAATGTATTCGAGAAGTGGCTAAGTGATTGATTCGAGAACTCGAATTGACTTAATCTATAACTCTGAGTTCTCGAATAGTGTTATATTGACATATCAAATCACTTCTTGAATAGCTCTTTTCTCTGGGACTCCTTGAGATATCGAATAGAGCATTTTGACATATCGAATCCCTGAGATGTTGAATAGCTTCTTTAGTCCTTGAGATATCGAATAGAGCATTGACTTGTTGACCCTTAGAGAACTCGAATGATGCTTTGACTTGTTGACTCCATGAGTTCTCGAATAGAGTAATAGACATATCGAATCTCTGAGATATCGAATGAGATATCGAATAGTGTATTCAGAGATATCGAATAGTGTCTTCTGAGATATCGAATCTCTGACTTCTCGAATGCTAGACTTCTCGAATAGACAAATGTACTTCTCGAATTGGTACTTAGGCAAATTCTTCATTTCTTCAAATCCCAACTGTGATTATTTGTCAGTCTTTATCTCCTTGCTTGAGGCATGAACCTTGGAACTTCTTTCAAGCATTATTCTTGACTTTATAAGTACAGTAACACAACTAGAATTTGAGGTTCCCTCAGTTAAGAGGTCATGTAGGTAATGAATAGCATTACACACACTTAGGCTTGTTATTAGATGTATTCATGCATGCCTCTGTGACTAACAATCTCCCCCAAATTGTGAGTAAGACCCTTAGTCACAATTTCATGTCTGATAACAAGCCTAACATACATAAAGATAAAACTTGACAGTACATGTATGAATTTTGATTAGCAATGTGGATAGAACTACAGGGTGAGTAATCTTACAGCCTATGATAAAGTACTAGCCATTGTCATTTGTTTCCCTTTCCATAGCTTTGGCTTGCAAATCATCATATGCTTTCTATCTTCTTTCTTTCTCCTTCCTTGTATTCTCATCCATAGCTTTTATTATTTCTGCCATAACATCCAGTTCTTCAAGCAAAATTGAGTCTTTGAAATCTTCAAGTACTGGTTTCAGAATGTTTGCAGGATAGTGGTTGAGTAGATTCATTCTGATGTGGACCTGATCCCCATTTCTCCTCCTATACTTCACCACATAGGGGTTAAACTGAACTCTACACAATCCCTTTGCCCTTAGCTTTTCTGCTTCAATCTCCAGTCTCTCAATTTCTTTCTCCCTTGCTAACCATTTCTCAAGACACTCTTTTCTGATTCTCTCCTCATGATCTCTCTTCATCTTCACAAAATCAATTAGCTCCAGCTTCCATACTCTTTCCACTTTATCTTCTGAGTTCAACAATGCAATTATTCTTTCTATGTCATGTAGCTTGCCCCAGTGTTGACATCCTTCTTGTTTGAATTTCTCCTCCCTTCCATCAGTATATTTGATCTCAAGGCAGTTATCAACAATGGCAACATGGTAGATTCTTTGAGCTTGTAAGAATTGCAGTTGGTCTTCATCAAAGTCTTCATCTAGTGGTTAGAGTTTTAAGCCTGGATAGATTGTCAGAGTCCTTGATTTGGATAGCTTTGGTTTCCTCGCAGCTTGTTTGAATTTGATCCTTTTTACATGGTTGCCTGGCAGTAGCATGTGACCTTTGTTTGTGGACCATTGTAGTATTCCATTAGCAGTTTGCTTTTTGAAATATACAGATGGTTTCTTGACTTGAATCTTCTTCTCTTCTTGAGGTGGTAAAACAGTTGCAGAAGCCAAGGGATTAGATTTTGGTAGGTCATTACTAACAGCATTTACCCTAGACTTAGAGTCTTATGTTGTGGTGAGATTACTGCTAGCAATGCCTAAGGCTTGCTGTTTTCCATTCTTTCTCTCATAGACTTTGCCTTGGTCATCATCCTTCTTATCCTTGCTGTCTTTCTTCTTCTTCTTATCCTCATCCCCCTTATCACTCCTGTGATGACTTCTACTCCCATCACTCTTGTCTTCATCTTCATTATCCTTATTCCTCCTTGGCTTGGCCATTTCTGGAATTACACCAGTTGCAATGTATGATCTAAGAATGTGCAGTGCCTCTATCTCTTCAGCAGTACTTGTCCCCTTCTTCTTTTGTAGTAGATCAATGATGGCAATAATGAGTCTGTGATTTCGAGAAGTGAGATCATTGGGAATGACCAATTGTTTAATCTCTTTAACTCTGGTGCCAGACTGATAGATGATTATCCATGGCTTCTTAATCACTTCTGGCAGCCTTGAAGGTTGGCCATTCCTCAAGTCATCATACAGACTCTTATTGTTTTCATTTACATTCCTCTTCTCTATGAGCTCAATCAGCGCATCTATCTCTGAATGTTTCAAGGCTTGTAGAGTTTTGTAGGTTAGATGCCAGATTCTGGATTTTGCTACCATCATTACTTCCTTGAGCCATGAGCTATCAACTTTTCTAGGTACCACAGTGAAGTAATCGATCTGATCCTTCAAGCTCCTTAGATACAATTGAGTGTCACCAGCCTGTTCTTTTGAGACTTTCAAAAACTCCAAGAATGCATCATCATGATAGACATTTGAGTTTGCAATTTCTTGTAGCTTGGCCTCAGTGACCACCTTCACTTCTACAGGCTTGGCACTTTTAGATATGGAGAGTGAAGGTTTGTCAGATGGCATACTCCCTGCAACCACTGTGGTTGTGATAGATTGCTTTTGACCACTGGAAGTAGTGATGTGCACAGTTGGTAGAGTGACAATTGGCAGAGAAGTAGGAGGCTCATCAACTTTGTCTTTTCCTTTGCCAGGCACATGAGTTAAAGATTTTGAAGTTCTTTGATGACCACCTTCAATGATTTTGATGCCCTTTACTGGTGGTTTCTCCCCCTTTGTATTTGAGTTCCTTGATGTCCTCTTCTCCCCCTTAGGCTTGTTGTCAGGCACAGAGGCTTAGTATTGACCTTTGGGGTTGAAGATTCTTCAGGTAGAGGGAGACCCATGTGCTTCATCATTGAAGACAACTTTGGTTGCCAATGCTGTCATCTCCAAAAGCAACCATTGGGCCAGCCTTCTCCTCATACTTTGATAGCAGGGCCATATCACTAGTCATATGGTTTGAGTATCCACTGTCCAAAATCCACA
This sequence comes from Saposhnikovia divaricata, assembly GCA_036435485.1. NCBI lineage: Eukaryota > Viridiplantae > Streptophyta > Magnoliopsida > Apiales > Apiaceae > Saposhnikovia > Saposhnikovia divaricata. Next base: position 234,170,017 of record CM071595.1, on the reverse strand, counting down.
TGACCTTTCTTTCACTTTCTTTGCCCTGCAAACACAAAGGTATTACATCTCCTTTGGTACCCAAACAAGTTTGGGTCCATGTGGCTTAGCAACAGTTTTATCATAAACAGCATGCTTATCAATTTTCTTGATGTTAGTCTTCTTGTCACTGTTAGAAGTCTTAGAATCAGGGTTCTTAGACTTAGGTGATAGAGGCACCTTCCTAACTTTAGGAGGACTTGAAGACTTTGTTCTTGTGTAGTGTGTGTGAACATTGTGACTGATGCAACCTTCCATGAATTGTCTTCTCAAATTAAAGCAACTAGTCATTACATTCATGTTACATGGCATACAATCAAATTTATCACAGAAAGGAGAGTCTCTATGTCTTAAAGGCACAGAGCAATCATAGAATGGTTTAGCAACACTACCAAATGGTTTCTTGCATGCATGAGTTAAATGATTAGTGCTAAAACAATTTTGACAAACTTTCCTAGGGGCATTTGGCACATAAGCATAATTGTTGTCCTTGTTAATCCATAATTTGCCATTCCTGTTTTGTTTCTTTTTAGCCAATTTCTTCTCAAACTTATTATTCCCAGCTGAAACAAACTTCACAAATTTCTCAAGTCTAGGTCTACCTCCTACTGGCTCCTTGGCTTTGGTTTTGACATTCTCACTCTTAGAGGATGCTTGTTGTTCATTTGATTGTGCCTTATCATCATCATCCAACATTTGCTTAATGAGTAAGGCATCCTCATCAATCTCAAGTGTTGGTGTTTTAAATATTGGGGTCTCAGCCTTTTTCAAAACCTGAGGCACTTCCTCTTGAACAACCATGTCATCTTCAATGACTGCATAGCCTTTCCTCTGTTTGAGAGTGTCATAATCAAGTCCAATAGTAACCTTAGGTCTAGCTAGATTTTTCTCATGGTAGGACTGCAATAGACTAGAGGAATTCTTAAATGTTTTTAATTTAAATTCATTTTCAGCTAGTTCATCCCTAAGAGCTTTCCCAACTTGACTAGCACATAGAACCTTATTCTTTAGATATTCGATTTCTTGTTTAAGGTTTTCTATTTGCATAGCACTTAGTTCTAGTTCCTCATTTCTTTTGTTCAACAGTTCATTCTTAGTAGACAGTTTAGCAATTTCTTCATTAGCAGCAGTCATACTAGTATGAATATTAAACATCTCAACAGATAGTTGTTCAACCATAGATTTGTATTCAGAAACAGACATGTCTATAGTAGTGAGGGATGGTACCTGAGAGTCTGATTCAGATGGTTCTTCCTTGGAGTTGGCCATCAAGGCATAGTTGCAGAATTCTTGTTCTTCTCCATCACTATCAGAATCATCCCAACACTTCCCTTCAGCTATGTAGGCCTTACCTGGTGAATGCTTCTTTAGCAGAGCCTCATACTTAGCTTCAAGCTCAAGAACTCCTTATCCTTCTTTTTAGGCTTCTTGCATTCACTGGAAAAATGCCCTAGGTCATTGCATCTATAGCATCTCACAGATGACCTATCCACATAGCTGGTTTTGAATTTGTTCTTGTTTGCTTTCACAGGTGCCTTGCTCTTGTTGAATAAATGATTTTGAGATCTAGACTTGAAGGGCTGATTCCTCTTAAATCTGATGTTTGGGAATTTTCTAGCCATAAAATCATATGAAGTGTTTTCCATGGCATCCAACTCTTCAAGAGTATAGAACTCATCTTCTTCCTTTTCATCAACAGGTTCAGTCACTTCTTCTTCAGTTTCTTCATCATCTACTATCTCTTCTATTCTCAGTTGACTTGCAGATGCTTGCAGGTCTTGAACGGATTTGTTAACAATCAAGGCACAGGATGTGTTTATCATTCTGCCTTGGTTGGCTTGGATAGCCCTCTTCTGAAGCAACTCAAGCTCATGAGTCTTTAAAACCCCATAGAGCACATCATATGTGACTTTGTTCAAATCTCTTTCTCTTAGAGATATGACCCTTTGCTCTAGGTGGTTAGGTGCAGATAGAAGAAACTTCATGTTTAATTCCTTAGTGTTGTAAACCTTCCCATTCATTTAAAGCTCAGTCACCAGCTTGTGAAATCTCTCAAACATATCAGTAATACTTTCTTTGGACTGTGCCATGAAAGCCTCATACTGTGTGACCAGTATCTGTTTCCTATTTTCTCTTACCTCCTCTATCCCTTCACATAACACCTCGATGTGGTTCTACATGTCCTTGGCTGATATGCATGATGCTATATTGGTAAACATCGACATATCCATGGAGTCTATGATCAGCAACATGAGATTACTGTCTAGGGCAACCTTTTCCTTCTCTGAGTCCGTCCATTTGGATGGCTCTTTTGCAACATATGATCTAGGAATGACTATTTTGCCCACTGTGGATTCAGCAATTTCTTGTTGTGGTACAAATGGACAATTCTTGAGAATGTCAGGGTAGAGAGGGTTGGCAGCTTCGATGAACAACAACATTTTTATTTTCCAGAGGTTGTAATTCTCTTTGTCAAACTTAGGGACCTTCACCGTACCTGTAGTCTTTGGTGTATTCGAACTCATGATCGTTTTCTGTTTAGATTGAACAGCCTGCTTTGATCCCACTTGTTGAGTATTGAATACAGTAAAAGAATACAGAGGGGGGGGGGTGAATGGATTCTTGAATTTTTCTTTGTTCTTGAATCTTTGCAACAAGATATGTGTTGAGTGTGTGAGATATGTAAGTGCAGATAACAAAGACAAACACAACACAATATCACTTTAATCTAATATTTTATTAGATAAAGATTTTGCTACAATCTGTGAATACAAATGATAGTATTCTCAGCTTCGTTTTTCTTAGAGAGATATTTTTCGTTATGTATCTTGAAAAACTTATCTACTAAGGAAGTGAGGCTGTATCCTTATAGACATGGATACCTACTTACTACAAATAAGGTAGGTAAAACAAACTACTTTCCAGTATGTCTATCTTATTTGAGTAAGAGTCCAAACGGCTACAGATTTGACTTTGCAAAGCCTGTTCAGATCCACTTCTTTAGCTCCTTGTCCCTTTGTCTTATCTCTCTAAGCTTCTTTGTAAGCTTTCCAATGTGCTTTATAGTACATAGTCAAATAAAGCGACTTGGCTTGTTGCAGGTTTCTGACTTGTACAATTCTTCAGTATTTTGTCTCTAAATAAGAATGAAAATTTAAACACTTTTCCCAATCTCCTCTAAATAAGAATACAAATTTCATTTCATTCTTCCCTCATTCCATTCAATTCAAGTGAACACAACCGTAGTGTTATAAGATACTTGAGTTTTGAACTCTATGAACCAACTTTGTGTAAGTAAACTGGCTTTTAGGTATAATCTATATATGGATCATATCTTATATCACTCTTATCAATATAATTAAACAAATTAGTAAAAAAGTAGTATTTATTTTACATTAAAAATAGTTTTTTTATTAAATTTTTGGAAAATGCAATTTTCTTATTTCTTTTGCGGAATATTTCTTTGCAGCTAATTAATGAAATTAATTTTTTTATCTAAATAAAACACAATTGCCGTACAAATTATAAATGAGAGGGGAGAATCGAAGTTTTGAACTATCTTCAACACATCAGCCTTCGCCAAATAACTCTATAAATATCTATATCAATTTGTACACAAATACAAAAAAAATCCAACCACAAAGTCTCAAGACCAACCAAATATTATATTAAAATTGTAGAATAAAAAATTATTACCTATTCATACTCTAAATTTTCATATTTTTGTCCAAAAAAGATTTTTAAACTATGCACTATAATGTTTCCATAAAAGGATTTTCCATCACTACACTCACTTGTTTCCTCAAACTTAATATGAGTTTATTTTAACAATATCATTAAAATGAGCATCTCTTTTTATTCTGATCCTGGTTCATAACCTGCAAATGGAAAATATAATTAGTTTGATACTGCATATGCATAATTCATGGTTAGACACAAAATTTTTAACCTATTTTAAAATCCTCAATAGTTGTGCAAATACAAGTAGTCTAGGAGGCACACATTATGAACCTACCAGAGGAACTGCAAGAAACAATCAAAACAGGCATCGACATGAACAATACAATGCATTATCTAATGAACAAAGGAATGAGCGCAACAAACAACGTGCGTACAATACAACACAGTGACAGATGAACAAGAATTGAGAGAAATAGACATCATTATGAATTAGATAAAAAGAAAAAGTGATATTCAATGCCCACAAAACAATAATGGTAAGTTTTTGATACTGTCAAGCATTTTTACTTTCTAATTACTATAATGCAAATTATATGTTAAATTCTTTGAAATAGGTGAACAACTATGTTTTATTTTATGTAAAAGCATAGTGAATTGAATATTAATTTTGCAAAACTATTTAATGTAATCTTAATCTTTACTTATCTATTCAAATGGATTATATATTGGAGGTGTATAAAAATCAAGTAATAAAATATCAAATTGATTGATTCCAACTTAAGAAAGTAATACCATGGTTGGCTACAAATAAATAAAATAACATCATCTTAAATCATTGCATCACTATATTCACTTAAACATGAGAAATTCTTACCCTTAAACCATCCAACCTTATGACCTCCAAAAATATAGAGGTATCTTTTCTAACTTAGCTGGAAAAGATTCATACGTAGGTTTAGGAGACTTGAAGAGCAAGGCACCTCCTTTGAGAAGATTCTAGATCCTATCTTGTAGGAGTCTGTTTCCATGCTTAACTAGTTGTCTTGGAGGTCACTCATAAAAATATTGTATTCTTATCTGACTCTTATTTCCAAACTGTTAATTCCCCTAATATTAATTATGAAATCAATATTTTAATTAAGGTTTCGGGCCTCATTAATGGGCTTCTTGTTCGGACCAGGCTAGCTCCATTCAATGCATTATTAATATGTGCCCCCCAACTTCTAGAAAAACGTCTCGAGCTTTCGCAGAAGTTATTTTTGTCTGTGTCAAGACTTGGGGTTTATTTTCATTCCCTTATCATGGGCCTTATTTCGTACACTAGTGGTTCACGGATATCGTCTTGATTTTAAATGTGGAGCGACTACACATTTACGATAATGTATGTTTAATTTTCAGGCAAATCGGCACTTAAATGATGTTTAATCAGTGTTAAACGATGTTAGACGGTACTAAACGGTGCTAAATGAAACTAATCAGCCTTAAATGTCATTTAAACGGTGGTAAATGGCGTTACACATCACTAAACGGCACTAATCATCCTTGAACGACATTTAAACGGTGTTAAACAACGTTAAACAACGCTAAACGGTGCTAAATGGGACTAATCAGCCGTGAACGGCATTTAAATGGTGTTAAACGATGTTAAACGGTACTAAACTACACTAATCAGCCTTGAACGACATTTAAACAATGTTAAACGTTGTTAAACGGTGCTAAATGGTGCTACGGCACTAATCAGCCTTGAACGACATTTAAACGGTGCTAAAATGGTGGCTCTGGTGGCCCCCATGTGATCGGCTAGAGCCTTCGGGTGGCACCGTTCCGCCGAAGCCTCCGGGTGGCGTCGATTGGCCAGAGCCTCCTGGTGATGCCGGTTAACTCCTTATGGTTCGCTGGGGCCTTCAGGTGATTCCAGTCAGCTGGAGCCTCCTAGTGACACCAGTCCGTTCCTTGTGGTCATCTAGAGCCTCCGGGTGACGCTGTCTGCTGGAGCCTCCGGGTTGTTAGGTTTCGTGGTAGTAAACGCAGCGAAAAATAGTCATAAAACAAAAATAAAATAAAACCCTAACTCAGGATCCATGTATAAGACGAGCAGATTAGGGAGAACAGAATCAGTACCTTTTAAGAGCTTAACGATTTAAGAAAGATGGAGGTCCAAGAGTGATCACCACACAACCCTCTTATAAGATGTACGTCGCTAATTAATCCACACGAACACAACTATCGTCCAACGACCAACAGAGATGGTACTAGCCAAGAAAATGCCTCTCTCTCTCTCTCTCTCTCTCTCTCTCTATCTAGCCTCTTTAAGATGTAGAGCAGCTAGGGTTTAGGTAAAAACGAATTATGCAAAAGTCACCCTAAACCAACACATCTTAATGTATTTATAAAGAGAGATTTGGGCTTAAAACCCTAAAACGTTTTGGGCTTCATTAAACCCAATCTGTTTTGGTTTTAATATTATTATTAAATTCGAATTATACATTGTAATTAACCTCTCACTTTATTAATTCAAAGTAATAACTATTTAAATTCATAATTTAAATAAAGCTATGTTTTATATGTTCTTATTGTGTGACCCCTTAGGTTATTATTACATTGACAATAATTTTAATATCCAATATTAAAATTATAAACAATGAGCAGTATCTAGTGATACATCATTGCTACCCAAGTATTAATAATAATTAGTGATCCAATTTAACCTTTTGTGATTAGTGTTTCATTGTAATATAATCCCTTTAACCATATATTATAGATTAAACTCGAGGCATTTAATTAGTCATCCTCTTCAATGTTTAATCCGGGTTTCCTTGATCAATGAGTAGACTATCAAAAACAAATCAATATTTGAGCATGGCCATGCATTTTCATAGTCTAACTCAATCAAGAGGCCAATAATATCTCTCCTACTATTAGGAGGGTTAAATCCTAAATCTATCATTCATATTTCTCATACGACTCATAATATACCTGATGTCCATTTTTATCATCACCCGGTCAAAGGTAACTTTTAATGTAGTCAAAGTATATTAATCCTCGTATAGAAATATAACGATCTCAAGTCTAACGATCATTACACCAATATCACTGTGAGTCTTTCTAATGACATTATCAACATGTAGAATCTCACTGTGGGTCTATCCAGTGCCATGTAGAATATTACATGCACTTATGTTCTTGAGTTTAGTATCACTATACCTATGACCAATGAGATGTGGTCATCAGTCAACAAACATACTAATCTTTATGCATTATAACTATCCAATATTATTAATGCTCGATTAGGAATATTTAGGAATATTAACATTATTCATACAATCTCATTTTTAAGTCACATACTAAAAGATATAGAATACATGTTACATATTCCAAGGACATTTATTATTCTAACATTTATTTCGCAGTAAATAAAGACATAATAAATCAACATAGAAATAATCGATGAATCATAATCATTAATTAACAAAATAGTCTTTCGTAGAAGCACAATTACATTGTCTCTAGGGCACTAACACTATCATGGGTGACGCCCGTCGGCTGGAGCCTCCGGGTGACGCCCATTAGTTGGAGCCTCCTGGTGACTCCGGTCAACTCCTTATGGTCGACTGGAGCCTCTGGGTGACACCGGTCAGTTGGAGCCTCCGGGTGACGACGATCGGCTAACCTCAGTTGGCTGAGGTTTCTCAAGAGCTCGGTCAACTGACCTCACTCGATTGAGGTTTTCTCGGGATCTCGGTAGGCTGACCTCAGTCAGTTGAGGCTCTCTCGGGGGCTCGATCAGCTGCAGGAGGTCCTAGGCTTCCCCGGGGACGTTTAAAACCTCTCCCTAGGGTTTCATGGCCACACGTCCTCAAGCATCCCATGTTTTTGCTTGCTTGAAACTTCGTTTAAGAGCTGAATGCACAATTCAATCCTAAGTGGTGTTTTAATCATCAACATCCTTCAGATCATGTCTGAAACATCACTTGATCTTATAATTGATTAAATGTGGCTTTCATAGCTTATAATGCCTTCAATGACTTCAACTTCAGGTTTTTTTTCAAGTCTGGACTTGAATTTCATCCTTTGGATCTTGTTTGGGGGTTCATGACCCCCTCAGTTTGACCTTCATAGTTAATCTTAGCCTTCATGGCTAATATCTTGTGTTTTACAACCTATGATTCAAGGTTGGGGACTTGATGTTCACATGTTCAATGTTGATGTTCAAAGTTTATGTCCTGGATCAAGGAACCAGGATCTCAAGTTCGTTTTCCAATTTTCAATTTGGGGGATGTCTAACGACGGGTGCATATTTTCGTTTATTTCAGGCACCGGTCATACTTTTTGTCATAGAATTTGGCATCGGCCATCATGGTTGGCTAGTAGAATCCTAGATGGACTATTTTTTGGGCTAGGGACCTACCCCCCAAGTGTTGTCCGTTGGTTCCTTCATGGACCTCTTCAAGAGCAGGCCTAACTTCTTCATGTCTTAAGCACTTCAAGTATGGGATCACATAAGATTTCTTGTATAGGACCCCATCAATCAATGCGTAACTCAATGCTCTCTAATAACTTTTGTGCCTCCAAGGCATCATTTAGGAGCCTTCCGCTTTCAAGGTGCATTTTGATATGATCTATCCAACATTCTCACACAGCAATAAGTGCTACCAACTTTGAATTGGTGGCAAGGTTTTTTAGAACTTGAAAGTAGACACTTCTCGAGTAGTTTTCTATCTTAGACGAAGCAAACTTAGATAAGGCATTGACTTTAACATTTCCCCTATTTGGATGTGTTCAACATAACATTCATCAAACTGTGTCATTACAGCCTAGACAATCTTCAAATACTTGGCCATGGTTTCATCCCTGGCCTCGGATTCTCTATTAACTTGGGTTAATACAAGCCGTAAGTCCCCGCAAATCTTGAGACTCTTGACCCCAGGGCTCTGGCCAAGCCTAATCCAGCTATCAAGGCCTCATACTCTGCTTCATTGTTCGCAGTCAAAAAATCCAACTTCAAAGCATACTCGATTGTGAATCCATCGAGGCTTTGCAAGACTAAACCTGCACCACTTGATTTTGTTTTTGATGCTCCATCAAAATAGAGCACCTAATATTCCTCTTGATCAGGTACATATTCTTCATCCTTCGTAATTAAAGACCTTCACATGATACTATCTCTTGCCCCCCGACGTCTTGGTTGTTAATGGTACATTCAACCATGAAGTCGGCTAAGGCTTGGGTTTTGATGGTCGTCCTAGGCTTATACTTGATATCAAATTCTCCTAACTCAATTGCCTACTTGATTAGCCTACCACTAGCTTTCGGGCTACGGAGTATATTCCACAATGGTTCCGTCAGGACTTCAATCTTGTGTTCCTGGAACTATAGTCTTAACTTCCTCGAGGTTGTCACCAATGCTAATGCAAACTTTTCAATGGTATAATAATTTAGTTCTACTCCAACTAAGACCTTGCTCACATAATTGAAGGGTTTCTGTACCTTGTGTTCTTCTTTTACAAGAACAACACTTAAAGCTTACTCGGATATTGCCAGGTACAAGTAAAGAGTCTCTCCCGGGCTTGGTTTGGCCAACAACGGGGCTTCAACCATGTATTCTTTTATTTTTTCAAAGGCCTTCTGGCTTTCAACTGTCCATTCAAAATCTTAACCTTCTTCAAGGTTTTGAAGAATGGTGAGCACTTGTCACCAAACTTGGAGGTGCAATTCTCCCAGTTAGTTCTTGAACATCTAGAACGCAGAGGTTCCATATCTAGGATTTTTTTGATCTTCTCGGGGTTGTCTTTGATTCCTCGTTTCGAAACCATTAGACCCAATAACTTTCATGATCATATGCCAAAAGCACACTTGGCTAGATTCATCATCATCTTATGGTGCCCCAATACTTCAAATGCCTCTTGAAGGTGTGTGATATGGTCTATTTTGTGAAGGCTCTTAGACTATCATGTCATAAACATAGACCGTCATGGTTTTTTTAATCAGATGGGCAAATATCTTATTCCTCAATCGTTGATATATGTTTCTTGGATTCTTTGGGATGTCATCCTTATGCACCTTGATTTGGTTGTAGCCACTAAATCTGTTCTTGAAGCTTAACTTTTCATGCCTAGTAATGGCATCTATTTGTGTGTCAATTCTTGGTAGAGGAAAACAATCCTAAAGGCATGCATCATTCAAGGTAGTGAAGTCTATACACATCTTCCATTGCCATTAACTGTCTTGACCATTACTGGTCAGCCAACCTTTCTGGAAATTGAATTTCCTCAATGAACTCAGATTCTAAGAGCTGGTCCACTTCCTGTTTGATGGCTCCTTGCCTCTTGGGAGCAAATTTCCTCTTCTTTCATTTCACTACTTTCATGTCTGGATCACATTTAATTTGTGGATTATAAGTTGAGGATCAGTCTCTGGTACATCAATCATTGTTCATGCAAATACATGACCATTTTCTTGTAGAAACATAATCAACTTGCCCTTCAAGGGCTCCTTCAACAATGTCCTTGTTCTTAGGGATAGGAATTAAATCCTTTTCTATCCCCCCTCTTATATTCCTTTTCTTCTTGGGCATCCATATATTCAGTCGGGAGGACCTGCCCCCCGACTTCATCAGGCCTTATCTACTCTTGGCTATCTTTGATCACCTTTCTATTCTTTCACACCATTCCTGGTTGGGGGCTTGATCTTTAAGTGATAAGCTGAGGCCACAGCCTTAAAAGTATGGAGTCCTATCCTCCCTAGGATGACATTGTAAGTGGAAGAATCGGAGCTTCGATGACTAGGAAATTCAACATCTAGATGGCCTCTCTTGGCTCTTGCCCAATAATCAAGGGTAAGTGGATTGTTTCTTCAACCTTAGACTCCACTTTATTGAACCCGTATTTGGGCACGTTAGAAAGGGTTAATTGAGACTCGGTGTATCCCTTCTTCAGAAACGCACCATGGATGAGGGTCTCAACAAAAGCTCTATTATCTATCAAGACTCACTTCACATTAGAATTCCCTATCATGGGAGTAACGATCAACGTGTCATCATTAGGAACTTTATCCCTTCGAGGTTTGAATCATCAAACGTGATTGCTACCTCAATTCTTGCATGCTTGGGTGCCTTTCCAACAATATGCATCACCTCTCGAGCATATACTTTCTGAGAGTTTCTTTTCGTCCTAGCCACCGTCGGGCCCTCGGGGCTGTGGATTGCGATCACGATCATCATCCCCGATTATAATCTCTTCTAGGGTTATTTCGATTTTCATCTTTGCAGAACTTGTTCAATTTCTCTCTTCGGACTAGGTACTCAATTTTATCTTTGAGCAGCCTATAATCGTCGATGTCATTAGCGAGATTTTTGTGGAATCTGTGGTACTGATTCTTGTTTCTCTTTTCAAGATCAGTCCTTAGTGATTTCTCAATGTCCAGGAGGATATGGCTCTTCGGAGTTTCGGTTTAGTTAATCCCTCAAATGTTTATTTGCTGGATAAGTGAATTTTGGGTCACCCCTTTGGGATCACCCCTTGGAGACGCGTATTTGGGAGAGTTGTTAATGGTGAAAACACCATGGTAGAGATCATGCTAGCCTATTAGCGATTATGGGAAAAATCGTGCCTAGAATTGGGAATCCATCCCTTAAGAGTTTAGGATCTTTCTTTTTCAGCTCCTTGGAGTCTTGTTTAAATTCTTGTTCCTAGAGGCTTCAACCTTTGAAAAGTGATAGGTGTGGGCATTCTTCACTTTCTCAATACAAACAGGGGTAGGGTTATTCTGATGTCCTGGTTGCATCAAATCATTGGGCTCAGCCCTTGAGATCTCTGTTCTTGGGACCTCAGTCCTCCTATGCCTCCTTGAAGAGTTTTCCAAATTGACAAAAGGTATCCCTCCTATTTCTGACATAGGAATGTAATTTTAACTATGTTGTACCTTCTCTAGGTCTTGGTTCAACTTCTGGATCTTGGCTTTATAAGCCTTAACCCTATCTTGTGCCGTTCTTAGCACTCTGCGCAAAGTTTCTCGGGCACGCCCGTGGGTTCCTTGTTTTCACGCCTCCTCATCGGGGTTCAATCTCGATCATGCTTAGATGATGAATCTAGGGTCTAGAATAATCTTGGTACCTCCCTTCATAGACAGGGCCTAGGACTGTGCTGTATGGGGGTTTATATGACTTGTGCACTTGATATGCATGGCCACTTCCTCCAATGCCTCTTGTGTTTGGGGGATAGATGGGTACCCCGTAGGATGGATTCATGTTTGCAAGAATCACAGTGGTGGAGATCAATGCTTCATGAGGGTAGGCCTCATCCTAGAAGGGAAACAACCATTCGAATGGGATTCATCCCCTGGCCTTGGGAATTCATCCCTATGGTTTGCGATCCCTCGACATGAGTTTCAGTAATTTGGAGATTCATCCTTGGGGTTGAGAAGCCAGAATGAAGGTACTTATTTTAAGGGGTACAGACCCTTGTTCCGTAGTCCTGGGTACAGAAGTGTTGGTGGTGGTGTTCGTAGTCACCATTGTTCTTCGTGTGTTCATCACGGTTGATGTTGTCTTCCCATAGATGATGCCAAATGTTGTGGAATAAAAAATAGGGTTGCAGGTTGACAGCTAGGGTTTGTGTGTTTTTGACGCAAGGGTTGAACTTCGAGCATTAATGGTGGATGCTCTTGTTGTCGGGGACTAACTCGATCCTAACAAGATGCTTACGTACCTTGATCAATATCAAGAATCAAGCAAAACGTAGTTCTTGGTAATGCCTCCGGGGCTATGGCGGCAAGGACACACCAAGGACGTAGTGGCTTGTATGTCCTTATTCGAGGATTAAAACTAAAACGTGGTGGATGACGTATGGAGTTGTGCCCAATAATGTTTTTTTAAGAATGAGGGGTCAGGCCCTTTATATAGGCGTTGGCAGCCTTAGATTTAGAGTAGGTTTAGGAAACTTGGAGAGCAAGTCACCTCCTTGGAGAAGATTCTAGATCCCATCTTTTAGGAGTCTGTTTCCATGCTTGACTAGTTGTCTTGGAGGTCACTCATAAAGATATTGTATAATTATCTGACTCTTATTTCCAAACTGTTAATTACCCCTAATATTAATGAATTAGGGTTTCAGGCCTCATTAATGGGCTTCCGGTTTGGACCAGGTTAAGTTTATTCAATGCGTCATTAAATATGCTTTTAGGACTTATTTCTAGTCCATATCAATCTTGTTGATTGTTATGATTATTACTTTATCTATTCAAATGGATTATATATTCGAGGTGTTTAAAAATTATGTAATAAAACATTAAATTGATTGATTCTAACTTAATAAAGTAATACCATGCTTGGCTACAAATAAATAAAATAAAATCATCATAAATCATTGCATCACTATATTTATTTAAACATGAGAAATTATGACCCTTAAATCATCTAACCTTATGACCTCAAAAAATATAGAGATATATTGCCTGACTTAGATGGAACTCGCGTATATTGCATCAGAGATATATTGCCTAATTTAGGTGGAACTCACGTATATTACATCTAAAACAACTTAAAATCTAACATAAAAAAATAACACCGCAAATTTTAAAGACTAGTTTAGACACGCAACAACACATTGTAGATTTACATAAACTGCACATGGCTACATTAGGCAGAGAATCACTACTTAAATTTTATCTTCTTAACACAAAGAATACATTTCACATAAATTACAATGTTGTAAAGACTCTCAAATTAAAAGTGTTGAACCTATCTTTCTTACAATTCATTACAAAATAATCTAATGTCATTTTCATGAATTAAAAAATATAAAACATTTATATCACTACAAGAAAATAGCTTTAAACCGACCGTCACAAAACCGACCGTCACAAATCCAAAGGTTATAACCCACCGCAGTCATAGTTAGTCGGTTTTATGATAAAACTGACCATCTAAAACCGACCGGTGCGGACCCGGACCCATTTTGCTGACTCACATTTTCGGTCTATGTGACACGTCATCTAAAACCGACGTCGGTTTTAACCGTAATATTCAAAAAAGGGACTTATATATGGTTTCCCCTAAATTTATTCTATTTTTTTCTTTTCACGTTAAAACCGGCCGAATTGACGTATAACCGACGAATTTTTTTGGGTGGAAAAATTTTCGCGAAAAGTCAAAAATCCCGCCCTTGCCCAAATTTTCGTGTCACACTAACCAATGACATAACCGACCGATCATTCGATCGGTTATAATCGGTCGGTTATAGTCTGAGTATAAATAAAAAAGAAACCCCCTCCCCCTTTCACTTTATCTCTCAGTACTCTTACTCTCTCATACCTCTCTCTTCCTCTCTTCATCTATATCCCTACATCCACTTCACCAAAATTCCTCTCCCTTTTAACTTTCATTTTCGAAATTTGGACTAAAAGAACTCTTTCTCAAAATCATCCCCCTTATACATGGATCAATGGTATTGGATTTCGAATTTTTTTTATACTTATCCTTACTATCGTTGTGTTTTACTACCTCGAAATCCAACAATGGTGTCAGAGCTACTTGTATAAGGCGATGATTTGGTTATGTGTCTGGTGTATTATATTGCTAATGATTGTTCAAGAAGAAGAAGGTGAAGAAAATGAAGAAGAATAAGATAGTGATGAGACGGATGGTTATGAAGATATGGACTAGTTTCTATTAGTTGTAATAGATATTGTAGTCCAAAAGTTGAATATTAAAGTTGTTTGTAATGAGTTTGATAAATATTGTAATGAGTTTGTTTTTGAATTTATATTCATCGTAGGTGTGAATCTGTAATTTGTTAAAGTTGAATGGCTTGGTGGTGATTGCAGTCTTGAAATCAAATGGAATGGCAGCTGGCTGCTGGCAAAGCCTACAATATTTTTTCAAGAACCTAGAAAACCGACTGACAACTTGCATAACCGACCACTTTTTACCATTCAATTTCCAGAAAACTGACCGTCTTCATATATAACCGACCGTTTTTTACCATTATAATGCCATAAAACCGATCGTCTTCATATATAACCGACCGTTCTCAAAAATAAAAACAAGAAAATCGACCGATTCTGTATATAACACATTAAAAAAGTTATTCAGTGAATCTAGATCGTGCCCTGTTATCGGAAGATGCACTTTTACTACATTTTTGTTAAAATCTCCTACCACCAAACCTTTTTATTTTTTGATTATTTTTTTCCAACACTAAAATGAGTGTTTATTAACATCCGTACGAATTGATCATCGAAGAAATCATTCAAAAAAATTATTCAGTGAATCTAGATCATGCACCGTTATAAGAAACAACACTTTTACTACTTTTTTGTTGAAATCTTGAACAAACCGACATTTTTATTTTTTGATTATTTTTTCCCAACACTAAAATGAGTGTTTATTAACATTCGTACGGTTCGATCGTCGAAGAAATTATTCAAAAAAACTATTCAGTGAATCTAGATCGTGCCCCGTTATAAGAAACAACACTTTTACTACGTTTTTTGTTAAAATCTTGAACAAAGAACCGACCTTTTTATTTTTTGACTATTTTTTTCCAACACTAAAATGAGTGTTTATTAACATCCGTATAGAGCTAATCAGCCTCGTGAACCAACACATATCAATATCTCTGATGGACAGTAAGCCTCGCTATTCAGTGTTATGTTTCTTTCACTGATTTCTTTGATATATTATGAAATCACATTGCAAGCCAACCGATGTCATTGACATATAATTGAAATATCAATAACATCGGTCAAAACACAACTGATGTCTTTGACATACTATGACATCGGTCAAAACACAACTGATGTCTAAGATATTGGATTTTATAAATTTATAAGAAATTTAGGATATTTGAATTTTGTAAATAAGATATTGGATGGTATACAAATCTTACAAATAATAAATCTTACAAATTTTCAGAACTCCCTCCCCCAAATTTTCACAACTCCCTCCCTCTTACTCTCTCAGTCACTTGCTTCCAAATTTACTCTCTCACTTTCGTATGTACAATTAGGGCTTGTTAGGGGTTCATTTACTTAGGTTTCAAATTACAAACACAGTTGAATTGATTTGAGGGGTCGAGGGTTTGGACCTTTGATTCTTGAAACGAGGCTTTGCTTCTTTAAATTAGGGATGATTTGGTTCTATATTTTAAGTTCAATTACTTAAATATCATTCAATTGAATTTCATCTAATCGAACTCTATTGCTGATTTCAGGTCTTCTTCAATTGGATTTTGCATTTGAAGGTCTCACTCACTCTCCCCCTCTCTCTCTCTCTCTCTCTCTCTCTCTCTCTCTCTCTCTCTCTCTCTCTCTCTCTCTCTCTCTCTCTCACACACACACACACACACACACGGTCTCTCTGCTACTCATCGCAAGCGAAAATATAAGCTGCATAAATAAATAAGATTAGTACCAACATATACATACATACACTATCACGTTCTTACAAATTATAATATTTCTCTCCCTCTCCCCAAACCAAAATGCAAAACTAACGATTTTAAATTACTTTTTCGGAGTTCCAATCGCACGGATGTTAAGATCTAACGATTTTAGTAATGGGATAATTTTTTAAAATAATTCCTAAATGTATTTGGTTTGATTTTATAACAGTCAAATCGGTCAAAGTATGATTTCCTTTTGACTAGTCTTGTCCCGAATGATAAATCTATTTTTTTAAATTACTTTTTCGACATTCCAATCGTACGGATGTCAAGATCTAACGATTTCAGTGATGGGATAATTTTTTAAAAAATTCCTAAATGTATTTGGTTTGGTTTTATAACGGTCAAACCGGTCAAAGTAGACTTTCCTTTTAACTAGTCTTGTCCCGAATGAAGAGTGTATTTTTTTAAATTACTTTTTCGACGTTCCAATCGTACGGATGTTAAGATCTAACGATTTTAGTGATGGAATAATTTTTTAAAAAAAATTCCTAAATGTATTTAGTTTGGTTTTATAACATTCAAATCGGTCAAAGTAGGCTTTCCTTTTGACGTTTCAAACGTACGGATGTTAAGATCTAAAGATTTTAATGTTGTGGTAATTTTTTAAAAAAAATTCTACATTTATTTGGTTTGATTTTATAATAGTCAAATTGGTCAAAGTAGACCTTTTTTTTATATTAAATTATTTTTAGAACTATGAAAAATAGATATATTATCAAAATATATAAAATGACATTACATTTTAATATTATTCTTCAATTTAAACTTTGACAAATAATATATTTTAATTTTTTCTTAAAAAACTGTAATGAAAGTACAACAAACACGTGACAACACATTGACAACCCAGAATGAAATTTTGGGCGGAAAGTTTCCCCCCTAAACAAAATTAAGGGCGGAAAGTTTTCCCCTTAAACAAAATTTTCATAATTTACTTTCCTCACAAACACTACACTGTCTATCTCTCTCTCGACATACACTGTCTATCTCTCTCTCGACATACTTTCTCTAAAAACTCTCTCCACAAATCGATTTACAAAGTCGACACCTTCAATTGGTAATTGATTACCCATACTCTCTATTTCTTCTTTGTGATTTGAACTTGATTTTTTTAATTAGGGTTTTGTTTTTGTTGGGGGTTTTTTAATTGGGGTTTTGTTTTGATTTGGATGAATTGTACTTGAAATAGAGGTTATGTGAGGTTGTTTTGATTTGGATAGTTCTTATGAATTAGATTCTTAGTGATGGTGCATATATGTAATACATCTTTAAATCATGTGTTCTGTGCATCTGCAGCCTGCAAAAATATACAAGTTGAAGCATCTCTCGAAGGTGGAGGTTGTGAGCGATGACCCAAGTGGATGTACATTTCAGCTGGTATTGCTTCTAATCCACATGACCTTTGATATCTTTATTTTTCCTTTGATTTGTGATGCTTATACATATACGGAGGATTTAGGATGCTTAAGCATATATGTAGCTATACCACTTGTTGTAAAGAAGCTGATTGACCGAGTCCTTGTAGGGGTTTGATAACCTTAAAAACCAACATATTGCTCCACCTCATTGGACAATCCGTAACGTTGATGACAGGTGACGTTACTTGAACTTCCACACTTTTTTGTATAATCTTTGATACACATATTTTCTTTCTTCTGTATTTTTCTTGTAGTACATGAAAAATGTAAGAAGTTTCTTATAAATGTTGCAGAAATCGTCTTGTAGTCTGCATTTTTAACATCTGCAAAGATGTATTAGGCCGTCTCCCGAAAGTTGTTGGTGTAGATATTGTGGAGATGGCTCTTTGGGCAAAGGTGAAGAAGGTTTTGTTTGTTTTTTCTTATGTTGTAAAACTTGTAGCTTTATTTTCCTTTGTTTCAATACTTCTTATGCTGTTTATCTGTGTTGGCACTTTATAAGTCTCCATATGCATTTGGTAGTAATATCATGGTCATCCTCATTCTTATTATTGTAACTGATGTATCGTGTATGATCTCTTATAGCAGTACCTGATATGTGCTTAATATATGAGTAGTATGAAAAAATATCAACATATGTTTTCCAGGCATATCTATTATCCATGACAGTATTCTCCTTTTTAGTTGCAAGTTGCAACAAGTTTTTTTAATTTCAAGTTACTTTCTAGTTTAAATCTAAAACGTCTGTAGACCAATAGATGAAACATTGATCTGTGATCAGAATCGTCGGTTATATCCCAACTAATCCTGAGATCACCATTTTAAATCTGATACAGGATAATACTACACCTGCAGCCACCAATTAGCAGATGCTCCAAGATGGATCACAGTTAGAGAAAGCTGCGGACTAAGAAGCACGGACTCGGATACGGCGACACGGGACACGGTTACGGGGACTCGGGGATTCGCCAATCATCGAAGAGTCTTGGATACGGGACTCGGCAAATAAAATAATATATATATATATATATATATATATATATATATATATATATATATATATTCATGATAAGATTTGTATATGTAAAATTCTTAACATTTTCATTCATAAATACATAAGTTCATAACAAGTAATAAAAGTTTCAATAGTTGCATTGCCACCTAACATTCCCTCCCTTCTTTTCCACTTTCTCTATAACTGTTACATACCGCCACAAAGGATAATTATTATTTTCTTCTTCATTAGAGACGTTTGTGTTGCTGTTAGCACTTGAACCCCCTGAAGCACTCATCAGAAACAGAGATACAGAGATGGGTGTGTGTGTATATATATATATATATATATATATATATATATATATATATATATATATATATATATGGGTGTGTGTATATATATATATATATGGGTGTGAATTGATTTGGAGTGGGTGCTAGAGAGAAGAAAGATACGTTTCAGATCTTATATATATATATATATATATATATATATATATATATATATATATATATATATATATATATATAAAACATGTATGTATATGTAGGCAGCGGCTGTCTTTAAAAGTAGGTTATAAAGATAATGGGTTGGGTTATTTTACTTGGGCTGGGTTGTTTTTTTAAGTCGGAGCCGAGTCCAGGCCGAGTCGGGGACGTGTCCAGGCCGAGTCGAGGACGAGTCCAACCAAGTTTTCGTCCCGACTCTCCACCTGGCGAGTCCGACACGCACTCAGCCAAGTCGGGGCCGAGTCGCCGAGTCGGGCGATTCGAACTCGCATACGGCAGCCAAAACGAAGAGTCCGTGCTTCCTAGGCTGCAGATATGGAAGACAGTGAGATGAAAGTGATTGTTGAAAAAGAGCTAGTGTCGCAGGCAGAGGAAGCTGACATGGAGGCCCTTTTAGGCACGTATGTGTTCTCCTTTTCGTGTTAAGTTTATAGTATGTATATGAAGTATCAGAAACTCGATTTAGAACATAATATAGAGAACGGTGTATATTTGAATATACAGTTTGAATACAAATTACAAGGGTTAAGAATGGTTGCTCACAAAAAGAACTAAGAATCTACCTTTGGTATTTCATAAGAACTAAGAATCTATTTCTTCTTTACTGATATTGCTCACAACCTCGTTACTTTGTTATCCATCTGCAACCTCTTTTCACAGTTACAAGTGGATGACCTATGGGGAAGCAGCTACTACGAGGTCAGCTATTGGTTCTGGATTAGTGTCTCATGGAAATACCAAAGGTAGTTAATTACTTTATAGCTCTATGGCAATATCAGTTAAATATATGTTTCCTTATCAAAATAGCAACTACTGATCTTTGTAGTCACTTTCGGTCTGTTATTGTAGTCACCTTGGGTAGTTGGATGCATCTATTTGCTTTTAGTAAATGATTACAGTGTTAATATGCCTCGTCATCTTTTCTTCTCTGTTACTGATATAATTAAGTCAACTATGTTGGTTATAATGTTCTTGCCTACTGATGGTGCCACCATATTGTCTTTTTATTTTTGGCTTGCATTATTTCCAATCTGCCTACTTATTCTTTAACAACATATATAAATTTAATTGTATCAAGGAAATCGAAACTACTCCGTATAGTGCAAGCATGCAATTTTCTCTTGGTGCTGATACGGATGAGGCCAAGGTTTATTTCGATAAGGCCACTAATTACTTTCAGCAAGCAGTTGATCAGGTAGATTTAGCTTAATGTTTTTTGTTTGCAGTTGTTTGTTATTTATTGTGTTACCATTTGTTCATAAATGTGCTGTATTGCATTTTTTTTCGATTTGTGGTTGTAGAGATGTGACTTTTTTGATTCAATGTGTTTTCTAGGATGGAGGGAATGAGCTTTATCTCAAGTCTCTGGAAGTAGCAGTGATCTTATTCTTAATTTTTTTCTAAATGTATAATTTTAAGTATCATTCTAAATATCAGTATGATGATAATAAAATAAAACAAGGCATTTTGAATTTTTTTTATGCAAAAAATTTGAATTTGATTTGGTCCTTGTTGGGTTCAGCACGTTATTTACCCTAATTACTGATATATTTGTATCTAACATTTTTTGTGATTTTAAAACAGAGGATAATTGGAATTTGCACCTCTTTGCATACTTTATGTTACTTTATTACCAAGAAATGTTAACTTCGCATTCCTATTTCTTACCCCCATCTAATAATCTTGTCTTTGTTGCAGGATCTGCTGTTGGTTTTAAGCTGGATAGCCTTCTAAAACTTTATGATACTTGGCAAGAAACAACAAAATGACACTGATGCATTATCTCTGGAAGGTAAAGTTTAGCCTTGCACAGACTTGACCTTGCTGAATAATTACAAATTAATCTTCTAATCAACTAAGCCATGAGCTTCTTTCCTAGATTTTGAAGTAGTGATAAATCTGTCAAATTTATCAATATATAAATGAAGAATTTTTTTTGTTTGATTTTCAGGCAAGTTGAGATGAAAAGGTGTGCAAGCAACATCAATTCTACTGCTGGTCAACTCAGCTTCGCTCTCACATGAGATTCACACATATAGAACTGAAAACTAGGTTTTTTTTGTATTATGTTATATGTACTTGATTCTGGTAGTTAGTTATATTTTGGGATGTATTTGTATGATATGGATGGGATGTAAATTATGTGGATGGCTAGTCATATATAGAACCTGTAATTTTTTTTTAAAAAAAAACCCAGAAAACCGACCGACGAGCTTTAGAACCGACCACTTTTTACCCTTCAATTCCCAGAAAATCGACCGTTTTTTACCATTCGATCCCTTCGAAGGTGGTCGGTTTAGGTGGTTGGTTATATTATGGTGGTCGGTTATAAGTGGTCGGTTATACAAATTAGCACAACTACTGGCATTAAACCGACCGATTGTGCACGTTTGACTATGGTCGGTTATGTGTGCCAGTCAAAATGTATTTTTTCTTTTTTGAAGTCGCGGTCGGTTATGTGTTGCCGACGTCTGTTGACAGCTGTCGCCACGTGGTGCCTCGTGGTGCCACATGTCCAATTCGGACCCCACATTAGAGAATTTGTAAACACATATAACCGACCAAATTATTGGTCGGTTATGTGTGTTAAACCCAACCAAATGAAATAACCAACCAGGTTTAAACAAACCATTCGATTTTGGTCGGTTTTAGTCGTTAAACCGACCGATTCCATTTATAACCAACCGATTCCTTTTATAACCGACCATTTTTTACGGTTAGTTTAAAGCTGTTTTCAATATAAGAAACAGAGCTATTTCCGACCGTTCTATTTCCGACCGTTTTAAAACTGACCATTAAACAGACCGTTGTCATTTACAGGAGATAAAACCGACCGTTTTGAAAAAATGGTCGGTTTTATTATAAACCCGACCATTAAACCCGACCAGTGTGGGTCCCCATGGATACTAAATAAATAACTGATGGGCCACGTCATCCTAAACCGACCATTATAATTGGTGGAGCCCACATTCATTCTAAATCACTAAACCGACCATTAAATCCGACCATATGTTTCTAGCCTTACCACGTCATCCTAAACCGACCAAATAAATCCGACCATTTGGTTTTGGTCAGATTAAACCCGCATTAAATGCTACCACCAACCTCTGCACCGTTTCTTGAATTGGTTTATTATTATTTTAATAAAACCGACCGTAATGGTCGGATATATGACTTGCCTGATTCTATCTACAAATCTCTTTTTCTTTACTTCTTCCTCTTCATTTATTGTATATCAATTTCTCTTCATTTATTGTATGGTTGGGGAGAAAATTTTTGTAAGGTGAAGTTCTTGAAGAATATTGAAAGATCATTAATGGTATGTCATTAATTCATGTTTATATTTGTTTTTGTTTTAATATTTGTTCAATTTGTGAATATAATATACATGTTTATACATACTATATTTGTGAATATATACATACAAAATGTTCTTTATTCTTTGTTTGTGAAGAGAAATTGATTTTTGTAGTAACATGAGCTTGCATTTTTTATTTAATTTATCTTAATGGTGTGAAATGTGAATATGTATTTTTGTAGTTATGTGAAAAATACATTATGAAATTGACATATATATATAAATATATGTAGATGTCGAATCGGGATTGGATGAACCGACGTGTGGAAAATAATTTACTTTCATCGAATAATGAATATTAGGATGGTGTGAAATAATTTTTGGAGTTCGCGTGCAAAAATGGGATGAGGGGCGAAAAAATATTATGTCCGTGTAACAAATGTAAAAATGCGTTGTGGGCGAAAGTTGAAAGTGTTGAACTTCACTTATATAAAAATGGTATTATGGAACATTATAAAGTATGGACTTTGCATGGTGAAAAAAGAGAAGTTATCAAAAACAACAAACGTAAGCGTACCTCGGAAAAGATTGTTGAAGAAGAGGTTGTTGAAGAACCTTTTGATTTGAACGCATTATTACGAGATATGAGTGGTGAAAATCATGGTGATGCGAGTAATAGTAAAGTTGAAGAACCACCAAATGCATATGCTTCTAAATTTTACAAGGATGTTAAAGATTCGGGAGCTCCAATTTATCCGGGTAACACAACATTTAGAAGAATGTCATTGACCACTCGATTGTTACATTTTAAAAATATGGCACAATGCTCTGAAAAGGTCTTTGATTCTTTACTTGCATTGCTTGGTGAAGTTCTTCCTAAGGACCATACTTTACCGAATTCTTATTACATTATGAAAACAATGATGAAGAAGTTAACTTTGGGATATGAGAATATTGATGTATGTGAGAATGATTGTATGTTGTACTACGGTGATGATGAGAACAAGATTGTTTGTGACATTTGTGGTAAAAGTTGTTACAAAGGTAAAAAAAAAAAAAGAAAAACGGAAGAGGGATACCGAACAAGGTCTTGAGATATTTTCCACTTATCCCTCGTCTACAGAGATTGTATATGTCGGAGCATATCGCTAAACACATGACATGGTACAAAAAAAGGGAAACAAAGTCGGGGGAACTTAGTCACCGTGCAGACGGAGACGAGTGGGAAAAATTTGATCATCGTTATCCAAGATTTTCAAGGGAGAGTAGGAATATCCGTCTTGGACTTGCAACTGTTGGCTTTTTGCCCTTTTAGCAATTCCGGCAAAAGGGTGTACTCGGTGTGGCCGGTTATAGTGGTGGTCTACAATCTTCCTCCCTCTATGGGAATGAAAAAACCGTACACTTTTATGCCTCTTTTAATTCCCGGAGAAAAGAGTCCGGCCAAGAATTTAAATGTGTACCTTAGACCTCTCATAAATGAATTAAAGGAGTTGTGGGATGTAGGGGTGGAAACATTTGATCAATCATTAAAGCAAAATTTTACCTTGAGGGCGGCGGTTATGTGGACAATAACCGATTTTCCTGGGTTAGGTATGGTTAGCGGATGGTCAACACATGGAAAACTCTCATGTCCGGTTTGTGGTGGAAAAATTCAAGGAATTCAATTGAAAACATGTGGAAAATGTAGCTTTTTTGGTACAAATCGTTGTTTCTTACCCGAAGATGATCCTCTTCGTCTTCCAAGTACTAAGTTTCCAAGTGGAGAAAAAAGGGTGTTTGTTGGTCGCTCAAGTGGTGAGTCTTTGAAGAATTTTTGTGAAAATATAGGCACTAAAACGACCAATACAACCGATCGTAATGGTCGGTTTTAAACCCTAGCGGTCGGTATATAACCGACCGCAATGGTCGGTTTTATGCTGATGTCATAAATACAAAAACAACCATGCTTCATTTAAAGATTTGCACACACTTTTTTATTATTTATTTTTCTACATATTGTTAGTACTAAGTTTTATGAATTAATTAAAAACATTCTATTTTTTAATCATGTTACATAATTTTCAATAATTATATATTATTTCAGGCAAAACAAATTAATAAAAATAACAAACAATTAAATTTACCAACTTAAATAAAATTAGAATTTTCTAATTTCATAGTGTTGACTTTCTTCATAAGAAAAAACATCAACAAATGTTTTCATATTTTTTTTAAAAAAATCTAATATTGCGTACTTAATGCATAATTAAGTGTCATTTTTAAAAAAAAAATTGTAAATTAATATAATACTATAATTTTGACCAATTCTCGAACTATTTATATTATATTGTATATAAATTCAAGTTATGTCTTAAAAATCTTATCTTACAACATTTAAGTTACTGTTACGTGAAAATTCGGAATATCAGGAGTATAAAGTAATACAATTCGTAGTCATGCGTATATCAAAAAACTTTGGTGAAAACTTGGTCTTTTCATATTTTTAGTCAATCAGGGTAACATTCATCACACAAATAGTGATTATGACTACTTGGGTGTGTATGAATTTATGTTCAAAACTTGGTTTTTTTTCCTATTTTTATTTAATTTTTTAATTTATTTTACAAACTAGTTAAAAATGGGAGAAAAATAAAAAAATATGGCAAATTAGTGAATTTAGGCTAACATTCATCACACAAATAGTGAGTATGACTACTTGGGTGTGTATGAATTTATATTCAAAACTTGGCCTTTTTCCTATTTTTATTTAATTTTTTAATTAATTATACAAACTAGTTAAAAATGGGAGAAAAATAAAAAAAATTGGCAAATTATTGAATTTAGGGTAACATTCATCACACAAATAGTGAGTATGACTACTTGGGTGTGTATGAATTTATGTTCAAAACTTGGCCTTTTTCCTACTTTTATTTAATTTTTTAATTTATTTTACAAACTATTTAAAAATGGGGGGAACATAACCGACCACTATGGTCGGTTTTAATTTGGAGGGAAACGAAAATATTAAAAGTGCCAGTAAAATTTTAATACCGCGCCAATTGTAAAACCGACCGTCTAAACCCGACCATTTATATAGTTAACGGTCGGTTTTATTCCGGGTTAGGGTAAAAATAACGCCAGTTTCCCCCTTTCTCACTATTCTCTAATTAAACCTTAAAAACTCTCTCTTTTCTCCCTTTTCACTCTTTTCTCTCCATCAAAACTCAAGAACATGGGTATTAATGCTTTGATTCTACTGATTACACTTGTGTTGCTGCTTAACTACTCATCCACTGCCGAAAATCCCAGAAAAATGAGGAATCTTCGAGCTCCAATTGGGTTTGCAAGTGGGTTTCGAAAATGTTATATATGAATTGAATTGGTAATTAATATATGTGAAAAGTGTGTGTGTGTATATATACGTGCATGCATAAGATTGTGTAATTGGTCGAATATATATTTTTGTTGAATAGTTGATAATTTACTTATTTTATATATTAAAGTGTGTTACCATCATACCATACATGAGTTTGGAAGATTTTTTGTGCCAAATTTGTCATGAAATTGTTAAAAGAGCATGCCTTTTGTACATTTGATACCTACTAATGACATTGAAGATAGTACTAGGATATATCTTTAAAATGAGAAGGCAATGATCCTTTGGGATATTTTGGTGGTAGTCTGCAGTTAGTATGTAATTTGCTAATACGACTTTACAATTTTGTATGAGTGTAGTACTTGATTAAAAAGTAATACGACTTTTGATAGTTATCTACTAATTTTATCATTACTTTTGCCAAGTATCTATCAATAAAGTGATTTTTCCAAGTATCTTGTAGATACTTTTGCCAAGTATCTTGTTAATATTCTACCTCCGATCAAGTTAATTCTTTTATGTTAAACATGCAGTGATTTTGAAATATAAATAAATAAATAGTGCAAGTGATGTTCAATCAGATTTTCTATCTTTACCTCCTTGGCATAACTCATGTCACTTACTTTGTAGGTTGTTTGGTGTTTCTTCTTGGTGTGTATGCTTGTTATCACTATCTCGGCACTAATGGGTAGAGTAGGAGGTGATAAAGGCAAGGGAAAGAAGAAGGCAAGTGCTGCAAATACGAGTCGGCGTAGAAGAACAAGAACTAGCGGTCGTTTGAGGGACGAACCCGAAGAGGAGGATGGCGAAGAAGAGCAGCCATCCAATGTTAATGAAGATGTAGATGAGGAAGAGCGGAGGCTGTTGGTTGAGCAGCAAGAAGCGGCACGGCGAGCTCGAATAATAGCTACACCAATTCGACGTACACATTCAATCGGAATTTGGGGAAATCAACCGCCAACCCCTCATCCCATAAGTATATCGGATGGACAGTAAGTTTCCTCTCTAAACAAAGCATTACGATATTTTAACTACCTCCAAATTTTGTGAGTCATAAGTAAAATAGTAGTAGTAGTAAAATAATTTGGTTACATAATGTGAGTCATAAGTAAAATGGTAGTAGTAGTAATGTGATTTAGGTGTAGTACATAGACCCCTGTAATTTGAAAAATACCAAATACATTCTTAATGTTTAAGTTGATGGTTCAAAAAGGCCTTTCTAGTTAGTTTTTTCTAATTAACTATATTTAGAAATATTTTTGGAATTTGAAAAAAAACTTGAAATTGCTAGTTTTATAGTTTTTGCCTTATTCTCATCACTTAATTCGTCATTGTTATTGTTTATTGTAGTATTAAGCATCCGGTGGCTAAAAAAATGATTTTACAAATCATGAGATCAACGTGGCCACGTGGTTTGTTTACCTATAGGGATATTGTGGCTGGGAACCCAAAATGGATTACGGATATGATAACCGAATTCAATGTAAGTCAAATACTATTTTATTTTCTTTTCGATTTAGTAAAAAGTTTAGATAATAGTAATATATATATATATATATATATATATATATATATATACATATACATATATGTGTGTGTGTGATTAAGACGATGCTTTTTTTAGAATTATTACACACACAAGGAGGATGAACAAACCGACCAGGGCGCTTATAAGAGTATTTATAGGCATGTTCAAAGTGAAATTAAGCACACCTTAAATGAGACGAAAAAAAGGCCATGGCAGATGCGAAGAGGTTGAACAAAACCCTTTTTGAAGTTAACCCGGGCATATTTGATGATGACTTTTGGAAGGAGCTTGTGGAGTATTAGAATGGCGAAGCCCATGGTCATCGCTCCGAAGTTGGTTCAAAGAACCGAGAAAAGATAAAGAGTTTGTATAGTGCGGGTGCAAAGTCATTTACGGAGATGGAAGATGTATGTATTGTCATTTCTTGGTTATCTTTATTAACTTTTTCATGTTTTGTTGTAATTTTTCTTTGTTGTGATCTATAGGAATATGTTGCCAAGGTTGGAACGATACCCTCCCAACCTTGGTGGTATAAGAAGACTCATTTGAAGAAAAATGGTAAACGTGTTGAGATAGATGAGCTTCCATGTGATTCGGATTTCATGACCGAGGAAAGCCGATTGATTGCGGTATAAATTTAAACCTTTTACTTCCTAATATACTATATATATATATATGCTATTTAATTTATTTTGTATAGGCTCGATATGCGGACATAGTCGAACGAAACCAGGATTGGTTTGCGAGTCAACCCGGCTGGGGAGGAAGAAGCCAGTCATCCTCTACAATGGTGGTTTGAAGCAACTGCCCCAGGGTGTGCAAGACCCCCGAGAAATCAGCTTATTGGTTTTCCACGGATCCTGGCGTCCACTCTCATCCCGGATCTTGCGGCAAATTATCGGGCCCAACGTGTTGGTGGTGCAGGTTCTTCAAGCCAAGCTAATCAAGGCAGCGGATCGGTTATTCCGGATCCCCTATTCATCAATGTAGTGAGGAATGTCTTGAATGAAGCACAAGCAAATCCGGGCGCCTACCATACTCCACCAACCTTCGCACAAGTCTCAAATATCGCCAATGCCGCTTTAGAAATGTAAAGGAACCCGGAAATGGGTTCACAAGCATTTTCTAATGCTATTGTTGGTGAGGTAACTCGATTGGTTGGAGAAATCCTTCAATCGATTTATAACAAATATGAAAATGCAAATGCGGAGGTAAATAGGAATTTTTCAAGTCACTTTTTACTTTAGTTATTATTATAAATGTTAGTGTAGTTTTGAAAAGGAATTAAGTCTCGTCTCCTCTTATATTTAGGCGATAAGGAGGGCTCAAGGTGGTGCCGATGATGGGGGGGAGGACGATGGAGGAGAGGACAATGGAGGAGAGGGCCATGGAGGAGGAGAGGGCGATGGATACCATGATGATGGACCGTTTGAGTAGCCGGTTGTTAGTTTTTTAAATTATTGCATGTAAATTAAGTTTGCTATATTTTGGAAAACTCGCGGTTTAATGTATGTAGTTGGTTTTCATGGATTATTGTTATGTATGTAGTTGGTTTAATGTATGTGGTTGGTTTAATGTATGTAGTTGGTTTTCATGGATTGGTACTGAATGGATTGGTGGTGATGTTATTATGGTGGTGTAGTTGGTTTTCATGAATTGGTTTAATGTATTGCTATATTTATCTTGTTCTTGTTATTGTGGGAACAGGGGAACCAGAACTGCAGACCAAAAAAAAAATTGCAGACTAAAACCGACCGAAGTACCAAAATCGACCGTTTTTGACCATTTACTCCCAGTAAAACCGACCACATTCATACTATATTGGTCGGTTTTATTTGGTCGGTTTCCAAAAAGGCAAAAAATCCAATAAAAGCTTCTGGAATAAATCCGACCGTAATGGTCGGTTAGTTATAAATCCGACCGTGACGGTCGGTTATAAAACCGACCAATAAAACCGACCGTTAGTAATAAAAATAAAAAATTAATAATAAAAATAAAAAATAATCAGCAATAAAATTTCATGATGTGCCACGTGTCGTGGGACCCGGTCGGTTATAAAACCGACCCATAAAACCGACCGTTAATTATAAAAATAAAAAATTAATAATAAAAATAAAAAATAACTAACAATAATAAATCCGACCAATAAAACCGACCGTTTTGCCACAGATGTGGGACCGACACGTCAGCTGGGTCCCACGACACGTGGCACAGAGGCCTTTGGTGGGCAACTGCAGTCAACGGTTAAAATCGACCGTTTTGCCACAAAACCGATTAGGCTAAAATTGACCAATTAAAACCGACCGTGAACATTAAAACCGACCGTTTGTGGGTTAAAACCGACGGTTGAAATGGTCGGAAATGTCTCTGTTTCTTGTAGTGTTTCTTGTAGTGTATATTTATATATTTGGAAAATTATTGACAAATTATTAATATTGTTATTTGTTTTCCCAACATGTATTGCTCTTACAGGTAGAATTTAAAAAGAGGGGTATATCTAATGTACACATAGTTCTTTGGGGCTGAATATGATCGTTATATAGCTGGCAAAATAAGTATAAGAATGATATTTGGTTGTCATTATTATAACAAAATATTTATTGCCCGTTAGATTGAAACTTAATCAATGGCTCAGATCATATCATAACAATAACATAAATATTATATTAAATGAATTAAACCTGTTTCTAACAAAAAAAAGATTGGTTAAAATCTGTACACTTGCACATGGAGAGAAGTTGTAATTAAGTAAAACAGAATACGTATATATCAATATCAATACTATTATATAAAAAAAATCGAAATATTAAAAATTTGATCGGTCGGTATAGTAGTTACATTAAATTCAATTAATACTAATTACACCCATTACCTTTTTTCAGCCATTACCATTTCTAACTTTTCTAACGAAAATCTCTTTTTTCAAAAATATGATCGTTCTAATTAATGAAATAAACTAACAGTATTATAATTAATAATAACTAACTGATTACCTTTTCAAGCTAAAAGGTAATTTCTTTTCTATATTTTCAAACTAAAAACATCTCATTTTTTCCTAAATAATAAATAACCAATTATAAATTATCTTTTTCAGCCATTACCTTTTTTAACTAAAATCTCTTCTTTTCAAAAATATTATCGTTCTAATTAATGAAATAAACTAATAATATTATAATTACTAATAACTAATTGATTTTTTTCCACTTAAAAGGTAATATTTTTTCTAAATTTTTAAACTTTAATTTTTTACTTAATTATCCTTATTTAAATATTTATTATTGGTAAAATATGTAGTTCTATTTTATTAAATAAAATAATGATATTATAGTTCTTAATAAATTACCAATTACCTTTTTCTGACTAGAACCTCTAATTTCCAAAAATATCACGGATCATTCTATTTAATGAAATAAACTAATAAAATTATATTGATTACATTTTTCAACTAAAATGTAATATTTTTCTATATTTTCTAACTAAAATATCTCATTTTCAAACTTTTTTGCTTACTTAAATACTATTATATAAAAGCCGAAATATTAAAAGTTTGGTCGGTTGGTAGGTATGGTACCTGTTGATTTTACATAGTTACCCTTAAATTCAATTAATACTAATTACACTAATTACCTTTTTTGAGCCATTACCATTTCTAACTTTTCTAATGAAAATCTCTTTTTTCCAAAAATATGGTTATTCTAATTAATGAAATAAATTAACAGTATTATAATTACTAATAACTAACAATTACCTTTTCAAGCTAAAAGGTAATTTCTTTTCTATATTTTCTAACTAAAAATATCTCATTTTTTCCTAAATAATAACTAACCAATTATCTTTTTCAGCTATTACCTATTTTAACTAAAATCTCTTCTTTCCAAAAATATGGCCGCTCTAATTAATGAAATAAATGAATAATATTATAATTACTAATAACTAATTGATTTCTTTTCCACTTAAAAGGTAATATCTTTTCTAAATTTTTAAACTTTATTTTTTTAAAATTATTTATCTTTATTTAAATATTTATTATTGGTAAAAACATGTAGTTCAATTTTATTAAACAAAATAATAATATTATAGTTCCTAATAACTAAACAATTACCTTTTTCTCACTAGAACCTCTAACTTCCAAAAATATCAGGGGCCCTTCTATTTAATGAAATAAACTAATAAAATTATATTTACTAATAACTAATTGATTACCTTTTTCAACTAAAACGTAATATCTTTTCTATATTTACTAACTAAAATATCTCATTTTCAAACTTTTTTTCTTACTCAATTATCCTTACTTAAATATTTATTATTGGTAAAAACATGTTACCTTTTCTAATTTTTTAATAACTAACTAATTTCATTTTGGGGTAAAACATCTTATCTTTTATATTCTAAAAGTACTACGAGCAATCATATTTAATAAAATAAAATAATTTTATCATGATTACTAATAACTAACAAATTACATTTTCAGCCAAAATACGTTACCTTTTATATAATATCTTACTAAAACCTCTTCTTTTTCAATAGTATAACAAATAATTTTATTCAATAAAATAATACCATAATAATTAATAATTGGCTGATTACCTTTATCAGCTATATATATATATATATATATATATATATATATATATAGAGTCCTACTCTAGTACAAACTAAAATTAACTACAAACTAAACACTAATTCAATATTTCATGCTAATCTAATGATCAAACTAGGGGTACCCCAATACAAAAAGTGTTTAAAATAATTGGCTCCATTCAGCAAAAAAATAAAATAAAAAAAAAAATTCACTGTTCACGTGATGACGTGGCAGTGGATTTCACTGGTTAACGGTGCTTCGCACCTTCTTGTACGGCGCTTCGCGCCTTTATCATTCTAAAGTTGTAAGGAATGACAATCAATGGTAAAGGCAATAGACGATTGACGGGTGTGTCGAGGGCCTGCGGCCCTCATGACTACCTAACTCATCCGTTTACTGTCTTAAATGCTTCGCATTTCCACGGCAAGTTTTTTTTTTTTTTTTTTTGGTGGATAGAGCCAATTATTTTAAGCATTTTTTGTGAAGGTACCCTTGGCGGGAACCTTAGAATAAATGAAATATAATTAATCTAGTGTTAGTTTGTAGTTTGTATTTAAGAATTTGTTTGTATTTGAGCAAAAGCCTATATATATATATAGGGTCCTACTCTACTACAAACTAAAATTAACTACAAACTACAAACTAAACACTAATTCAATATTTCATGCTAATCCAATGATCAAACTAGGGGTACCACAATACAAAAAGTGTTTAAAATAATTGGCTCCATTCAGCAAAAAAAATAAAAAAATAAAAAAAAAATTCACTGTTCACGTGATGACGTGGCAGTGGATTTCACTAGTTAACGGTGCTTCGCACCTTCTTGTACGGCGTTTCGCGCCTTTATCATTCTAAAGTTGTAAGGAATGACATTCAATGGTAAAGGCAATAGACGATTGACGGGTGTGTCGAGGGCCTGCGGCCCTCATGACTACCTAACTCATCCGTTTACTGTCTTAAATGCTTCGCATTTCCACGGCAAGTTTTTTTTTTTTTGGTGGATAGAGCCAATTATTTTAAGCATTTTTTGTGAAGGTACCCTTGGCGGGAACCTTAGAATAAATGAAATATAATTAATCTAGTGTTAGTTTGTAGTTTGTATTTAAGGATTGTTTTGTATTTGAGCAAAAGCCTATATATATATATATATATATATATATATATATATATATATATATATATATATATATATATTTAACTTACAAAATTCATATCATAAAACTTCATTAAAATTATTGAAAAAATCATATAATGTTAAAGAAAATCGGTGCATCGCACGGGTTTTAAAATATATTACATTATAAGGCAAGGGTTATATTTTATCCTTTTAAATTCACAACTGCTAGATCAACAACTCAAATAAATAATGACCATTAGATAAAGTTGTTATATACGGAAGTCTAAAATTGTATTCCGGCTAATAACATTACAGTTGTATTAAGATTCGAATCCTTTTAACAACGTATTTAATTAATTTTTATAATAATATATTACATTATAAAAAAATTATAAAAAAAAATAAAGACAACCCCTACTTAGTCGAACGGTCTCGACTAATGGCAAAGCATTTTCTATTGAGCCTACGTTATCTCATTTTATGCACCATTAATAACTGCATATCGCTACATATTGAAAGTTTTAAAATGATTAATGTTTAATTTTTGTTTTGAAATTGATTTATTCCAAAGTCATAACTTTAACTTAGACAGGGTAATATAAAACAATTGTAATTAAAGAAAGCCACCAATTCTATTTAATTAACCAAATAATATTTTTATAGGTATGCATTAGTTTTAAAATTAAAATATAATTAATCGATTATATAAATGAGAATAATATAACATTAAAATACGAATAATGAAATTTCAAAATTAATCGTGCATGGCACATGCACCAAGCTAGTATAAGTAAAGAATAGAAAACTTATTTAATAATATTTTAATTATGCATTAAAAATTTGTATATGTTACTTGTCATATATGAAGATATCTTAGTTTTATTCTAAACATAAGATTCATGGAATATCGTTAACGGAGGAATTTGGTGATAACAAATTTTGCATCCTTTTCCAAGATGCCTGCTTACCTTATATTTATAAGGATGAAGCCAACGTAGTTCTGTTAAGGATTGGTTTTTAATCCCTATGATTCTTAAGGGATGTATATTGAGAATTAATAGATTTTATGTAATTAAATTATATTCGCGTTAGATACCTTCCTGATTTGAAGTGTGACGCCCCCAAATCCGAGGTCAAAGATTCAGGTCGACACATCACCATCCAACCATATCATACCTGTATTAACTTTACAACTCAACAATACATCCATCCAGACCTCAATCTTACACACAAACAAGTTAGAGCCTCAGAAACGATAATCAAAAGTAACACTAAATATTACAATTCATCTGTACAATCCAGAATCTTACGCACTTCCACTTATACAACTACACTTGACGACAAGTCTTACTATTACAGTTGAAAACCAATCAGACTTACTCTGTAGTATTTATCAAGAACTAAATCATCTCCGGGGTAAATCTTCTACTCATCTTCTGCTGGTGCGGAGTTAATCGGCCAAATTCTTCTCTTTCTGAAAAGTTTTTATAAAGCAAGAATGAGCTACATAATGCTCAGCAAGTTCACCATTTTGAAAAATAATAATGTGGTTTATTTCGAAAACATTCCCAACTATATGGGTATATATCTCAGATTTCAAAACATAATTGGACAATATATATGTCCGAGTTTGAATAAAACATTTATACTCACTAAGGAGCTTTAAGAATAACATATGAACCCCTTTATAAGGTTCTCATTTCAATATATCTCAAGTTTGAAAATATATATACATATGAGTATATCATTTTCGGCAAAACACTCTACGGTTAACATACTGTACAGGGAATACATCATTGCAAACCTCTTTCCTTCCATTAGCTTAGAAGGTTTCTCATTCAAAAACATTTCATTCTTTGAAATAATTGCAAGAGTGCACTAACACGTTCCAATCTTTATAGAAAATCTTGCAGTTCTAGATACTGCACGATGTCAATATTTTTCTTATCAAAAACCACACTATCGGCAACTTGGCACTTAGGCCCAAGAAGCAGTGTTTGAGTATTTTTCCAAAGTGGAGGATGGGACTGGAAGAAAACATAAAAACCTGACAGGGATTGACGATGATCAGTCGCCACATCCAAGTCCAATAATCCGCGGGTCTTCTCTACCGGTAGAAGGATAGAAACTACATCCGTAACTATCCTCGGGTGAAAACTACATCCGTAATCACCCTCGATGAAAACTACATCCGTAATCATCCTTCAGCAACACCTGGGCCGGAATAATAATTGATGGACCGCCTGGCTCACGGCCGTTTACACATCCCGGGAATCGTTCGTCAAATTCCCACACCTGCCAGAGTCCCTTTTTTTTTTCTTTCTTGTCAAAAATCATTTTGATAGAAAATTCGAGTAGTTGAAGTTCGACCTCAGTCGATCGATAATTCTTGAAAAGTGTAAAGGAAGCAAAACCTGACCGGGGGTTTTCGAAAATGTTTTGGGTTCGAAAGAGTTCGAGTTTGAAAATGATGAAGGTATCTTGGATTAGTTTTGTCTTTAAAATAATGAACAATAATTAATAAATGATATTTGAGATTTAATATAAACAATTAATAAAATAATTATTTAATTAAAATAAGCTTTTAATCCAAGATAGATATTTTTGAGTATTTATAATAATGTAAAAATAATAAATACTTAAGTATACGATACTTCCCGAATGACCCTTCTAGTTCTCGCAATTTAATCACGATACAGTACTATACCGCTCCCCGGTCAATAGTATATTTGGACCGCTACGACCTCTATTGCTAGAATCGTTGTCCGAAGAAAACATTTCATTCTAAGTTCAAGGGGGTACGAACATATATGTGCATATATCTCAAATTTCATCATGACCTCAATAAGCATAAACATATAATACGATTGAAAACTACAAACACAACAGTGAAAGTCCTTATATATGTAAGTTTTGAAAAGTAAACTTGCCTTGGTGAGGTTGGGGTGGTCGAGCTTGCGGAGTGGAAATCTATACATAAACAATATTCGTACGTTAGTGCCTTAACAACACTACTTAATCATAAGGTTTTAAAAGATGTAAGACCAATTTAACGACTCCACTTATGACCACTAACTCCCTCATATGACTGTGTCACCATATTATCACATTCGTTACCCATTCGACTCAAATCTATTCCTCAAACTCAAAACTCAAGTGAATATTCTTAAAACTACTTTAAACTAATCCCCTAAGTGGTTTTTCACTTGCGCACACCTCGCTCTAACATTTTTATAAAATTGAAAAATACATATTTTAATCGAATTCTTTTTGGGTAGCCTTCACCACTGCAATTACTAGCTCTCCTAATTTTTCCATGATCCTACATAAATTTTTTAGGGGTTTAAAGAGGGCTCACAAGTGGACCATTTAGTGCAGTTCGGATTCCAGAACCACTCTTCACTTCTCAGGCCATAACTCAAAATCTACACATCACCTAGTTATGAACCTTATATTTTTGGAACCTTGTATTAGACCCTCGGGAGACAAGTTTAAGTGGTTCAAAAGTCCACTGCAAGGCAGTACATACTCCCAGACTTTTTACTCAGCACACATCTTTACTTAATCCTTCAAGAACTCAACTTATACATCATATCTACCATTAAAACCACCAAGTCTCATCTCTATAACATACATGGGGTCACATACTCTAAGCACAAGCTTTAAAATCACATCAACCACATATAACCTCAAGATTTTCATCACCCATAACTCTTATAATCAAAATATGCACCAATACTCTTAGATCTAACATTATAAACCATAAACAATCCATGACTAAGAGTGGTTAGAGTTTTATACCTTCCTTGATGTGTGTAATAGCTTTCTAAACCTTGTATAATCCTTGTATAGCCTTGGGTAAGCTTGGATGATCAAAAGAAATGAAGAAAACAAAGTTAGTAATTCGGAGTTATTAGAACCTGACTGAAAGATCATGGAAAACGAGGCCCTTACCGAGCTTTTCTGATTGAGGCTTCTAAAGGAAAGTTGTAGAGCATCTTAACAGCTTTCCAACAAGCTAAAGAACACCAAATTTCATTGAGTAATGAAGGAGATATGGCCGTTTGAAAATCAGTACAGAAGCTGTTACGAATTCTGGCAGTTTGGTTTCTTCACTTGGGGAGGTGATTTGCCTAGGCTATACTACTTGGATTGCTATGAAATTTGAAGTGATTCTTTCCCATGGAGTGGAGAGGCTTTGGTTAAAATTTGGTGATTTTTAAAGCTCTAGATCTTGAGATATGGATTTTTCTTTGATGGTTGTTCTTGCTGAGCAGTTTTGAAGAAAATGAGATGGAGAGCTTTTTGTTTTCTTTCTTTGACTAATTTTTGATCTAACCTCTAGATAAGCTCAGTTGGGTGGCTGAGTTTGATACTCTTAGGCTTGTGCAAGGTGTATCCAAGAAGTTTCATTGATATTTGTTTGGTTTTTGCTTGTTTTTACCACCTTATCCTTGCCCTTTCATAATTCTTCCACTCTTGCCCTTGCCCCTTGGCTTTCACCATAAACCACTTGATATAATGCATGTGGTTTAATCTTGTTATGAACTCAATCCAAATTCCATAATTCGTTCGCTTTTATCGCTTAATCTCGTTATAAAGTTTCAGCGTTTTCTAGAATGCTCGTTTTACTATCTTTGTGGTTTTCGTTCCAAATCCCCAAATCAAATATAATAAAATTCTAAAATATTAAATCCATAAATCCTCAAATTTAATATCTCATTTCTTGAATATACAGATATATCATTCACCGCTCGGTCAAATATTACGCCAGAATTAAAATTGGAATTTCTGAATTCCGATCGTCTTTACATACACTTATTTGCTCCGTGAATTACTAATATGACTTCGAAATATCCATACCATGTCTTGTACATAGGGTGGCGTGAAAATTTTCTTGGTCCTCAAAATCACTATTCATCCATAAATTACTATTCATGCATGACAAACACTATTCACGTATATACTTATTCTTAATAAGAAAAGTTTTAATTCTACCGAAAATCTTGGTTCTTACATGAAGGATATCGTTTGAAGATATTTTCTATCATAAATTGGAAATATTTTCCTCGTTTTAGAAAGAGGAAATAATTTTCTATCATATGGCGTAACAACTACCCCCAGTTCTTCAGTACA
Organism: Saposhnikovia divaricata; assembly: GCA_036435485.1. Taxonomy (NCBI): domain Eukaryota; kingdom Viridiplantae; phylum Streptophyta; class Magnoliopsida; order Apiales; family Apiaceae; genus Saposhnikovia; species Saposhnikovia divaricata. The sequence goes on along the minus strand of CM071595.1, from coordinate 234,131,935 downwards.
GCTTGATGGACTGGAGAACTAAGCATGCTTCGATCTTCCAAATTTCTTGAGTCACTGAAACAACTAGGAGATGAAGATTAGTAAATAATATGGAGCACCAAGGTGCCCGTAATATGCATGTAGATATAAACGAGACAATATGCGAGATGTAAATAATAAGTTTTGGAGGTATGAGAGAATGTACCTTGGAGGATCATCCAAGCATTATCCCGAAGAGTCATTCAAAGCATTTCGAGCAATATCCTGAAAACCAAACATTCAAAGAAATACCTTCCTTCAAGGAGATCATATTCCTAAAAATTCTGAAAAATATCTTCTTAATATATCTCGGAATACCCTCCTCACGGGAGGTCGTATTCCCCTTTCCAGAAAAACCCTCCTCTCGGGAGGTCATATTCCTAGAGATCGTACCTTGATGAGCCGCTGGAAGTACGAACATCCCCCCGGAAGTACGATTTTTCAAGGATTTTATAATTCGGGATACCCTCCTCAAATGAGGTCGTTCCCCATATCAGAAATATCCTCCTCTCAGGAGGTCAATTTTCCGAAGATCGTACCTTGATGAGGCGCCAGAAGTATGGACATTCCCCCGGAAGTACGGTTTTTCAAGGATTTAATAATTTGGGATACCCTCCTCATAGGAGGTCATTCCCCATTCCAGAAATATCCTCCTCTCAGGAGGTCAATTTTTCGAAGCTTGAACCTTGATGGGGAGCCGGAAGTACAAACATCACCCCTCCCGCCCGGAAGTACGGTTTTTCAAGGATTTAGTAATTCAAGATACCCTCCTCACATGAGGTCATTCCACATTCCAGAAATATCCTCCTCTGAGGAGGTCAATTTTCCGAAGATATTTTATTTTTACTAAGACTCTCCTTAGAGGAGATCATCTTTCAAATAAGTCACGAAGATCCTCCTTAGAGGTGGTCGTCGATTACAAAAAATAAGGGAGACCCTCCTTAGAGGAGGTCATCTTCCCAAAGTCATATCAATATCCCAAGATTCTTCCAAAAAAAAAATATCAGCAACACTTGAAGGGTCTTTCAAAAAATATAAGCATTACCCAAAATTCTTCAAAAAAAATATCAGCAACACCCAAAGGGTCTTCTAAAAAATATCAGCATCACCCGGATGGTCTTTCAAAAATATAAACAATACTTTCGGGTCTTCCGAAAAAATATCAGTAACACCCAAAGGGTCTTCTAAAAAATTACAGCAACACCCAAAGGATCTTCCAAAAAAATATCAACAACACCCAAAGGGTCTTCTAATAAATTTCAGCAACACTTGAAGGGTCTTTCAAAAAATATCAGTTACACCCAAAGGATTTTCTAAAAAATATCAGCAACACCCAGAGGGTCTTCTAAAAAATATCAGCAACACCCAAAGGGTCTTCTTGAAATATATCAGCAACACCCAAAGGGTCTTTTAAAAAATATTAGCGACACCCGAAGGGTCTTCTAGTGTAATTCTTAACAAAAACTTGATTTTTGCTTCTGATAAATTCAGAATTTTTCAAGCTTCTGTTTGTTCATCATGTACCATGAAATTGCATCTCAAATCTGGAGCATCTTCAAGATTCAAATTCTGCCCAGATCAGTTTTTAGCCTTTTTTACCATCTAAACGATTTTTTCTTGGAAAACACAAAACACGAAAGTTGTAGATAACGAAAAGATCTTTCCAACAATATATGACTCATCAAAAACGGACTTATAACAAATTGGGAATCAAATAAACGTATGCTGATTGATTTCTTGATGCTGAAAAACGAGATCTGATTGTTTTTTGTGATTTCGAGAATAGATCGATATATAATCTGAGAAAACTCAAATAACGAAAGTTATAGGCAATTTAAAAATCTTTCCGAAGTAGTCGATAGTAGTAGTTTTAATCGTAGTAGTTATCTTATCTTTGTTTCAGTTGGATCGTAGCTAAGCCAGCTTGCTTATAGGAGATAGACTTGGTTTGTTTCTGTTGAGTAGTTCAGGGTTGTGTGGATATGTACAAACCCGAGTTTCTTGCTTTCAGTTGTAATGTTCTCTTTATATTGTTAGTCGATCAAATAAACAAGGCAATGCTTTCAAAGCCTAGTTACATGTCTCTGCATTACTAGATATAGTTAAGGTGTTAAAACAATAGTAATTTCCTAGATTCATTGAACTTTTTAAATTCGTATAATAGTGCTAAATACAATGCATCAATGATAACAATATGCATACTGAGCATTATGCATGAACAATGAGCATAATTGTCCATCTTGTCATGCTAGGATTGTCATAGATACATCAGTGTTAATTGTTACCCAACTTCGACAGTCCAACTACTTCTTGGAAGAAGATAATTATCCAGACGTAGACAGAGTTTTGAGGTAGCCCACCTGTTATATCAGATTTTTACGAGTTATAAGTTTATGTGAAGATCAAAGAGGCTGCTGGTCCATTGTGCCGTATGTCTGAAATCATCTTCCTATTTTAAGGTGTCGGCGTTTGAATAATTGTGGCGTTTGAACATTTGTAGTATCAAAGAGGCTGCTGGTATTTTGAACGATATCTTAAGGTTATTTACTGCACAGTACATATACTAAGTATTTTTTTTGTCTTAAAAATGCTGCTTAATGAATTCAACATGATAAGAAGTAAGAACCACTTGGTCGTCAATATATTGGTCGTCAATCTATTGTATTTCCTCTATAGCAATTAAGAAATTTATACAAAAAAGGTAATTTAGTCTAAGATTATAGGATATTTCTATGTTAAATTAGGTGGGAATCACAGTAATTTTTGGAATCTTGTGGGGACACGTTTCCCAGGTCCAAGTTGGCACCGCGGTGAGTCTATATATATACCAGAACCTACGATGTAGACCCTCGATCAATTCCATAAACAGAGAAGATAAATAATCAAAACCCCTGCATCAAGAATGTGCACTTTAGAAAAACGTGGAAGCGTTTACATTCTTACACTTAATGGCAATGACGAACACCGTCTCACCTTATCTCTCATAGAATCCATCTCCGCTGCTCTTCATCGCATTAGATTGGAAACAACCGCCACACCTTCCAATTCTGCAGCCCTTATCACTACCGGGGAAGGCCTGTTTTTCTGTAATGGGGGCGACATGCAATTGGCTATATCAAGTAAACAAAATTTCTTGTTCTTGATGTCCAAAATAAGATCACTTTTTGCGGATTTCATGTCTCTCCCTCTGCCAACAATCGCCGCTGTGAATGGCCGTGCCACTTGTTCTGGTGTCATTCTCACCCTATCCCATGACTATATCTTCATGACAAAGGATAGTGGGTATTTGTACCTAGATTATAACGATATTCAGATAGTGCCTACTACCCCTTATGTCAGGGCCACCATCAAGGCCAAAGTTTCAAGTCCAGCTGTTTGGCGTGACCTCATTCTGAAGGCGGAGAAGATTCCAGCCAAGATGGCGGTGGAGAAGGGTATTATTGATGCCGCCTATGATACTGTGGAGGAGACAGTGGCAGCTGCGGTAGAGCTGGGCGAACAGTTGGCCATGAGAAACTGGAAAGGGCAGGTGTATGCAGAAAACCGAAAATGTCTTTTTCCCGAAGTTTTGCATGCGCTAAGTATTGTTGAAACTGATGAAAGTATAAAGAATTCTTGTGTACCTATCAAGGACCTTGAATCTTCACTTTGATCTAGACGCCTATACATGCTCGTTGACCTGCATTTTAATGCATATGGTTTTATATATATGTAGCCATTCTACGGTTTAAATAAGAGAAAATGTAGATGTGCAGCCGCATGTCTTTATTAAGACGTGGACTGATGGGAAGGGTGTACGTGTTGCTTATTAAGTGTCAAAATAATTAAATTGCATCGGTGATGGCTGCAGACCTGGAGAACTTCTCGGATCTTATACATAGTACATCCAAGTTTACTTTCAATTCATGTTGTCAACATACATGTGTGTTTTTAAATTTTATGTCAATTTCAATTGACATATCGCCTCATCTTATAATAATGCAAAGGTTCTTTTTATTCCGATTAAACAAACCCATGCCTTTGTCCAAACATTACTTTAAACTCAATCAAATCTCAATCAAATTGTTGAACAAAAAACAAATACCGTTTTCAACAGTTTTATAAGTTGGACCAAGTTTCAATCAGAATGGAATCGGTTTGCATAAAATTTGCTTTCATCTTCGAGAGTTTCATGCTTTGAAAAGGGTCAACGAAGCCATTCACAATCATTAGAGACAGAAATCACATGGTCGAGCCTCAATAGTTCTTTTAAATGCTTTTGTCAAACTTATGCATATAACTATGATGAAATTTTTGTATACTTTGTGTTATGCCAAAATTTTGGCATAAATCCTAAACATGTCTATTGGGTTAGAACAGGAGCACACCACCTTTCATGGGCTCAAATATTAGCAATGGGTCATCTTCATTACTTGAGACCAATCTCACATAGCATCATGCTACTATCTTGAAGAACTATGGTCCTTCTACGCCTAAGGATCACATTGCATATGATCGTTGGAATCAGCTACTACAAGAATCAGCTATTGTGCCAATGGAATTTATTAACGGAAATTAATCTGTTGGCAGTTAGACACAGATTGCTAATGAATTGAATAGCCAATAATACCAACAAATGCCCAACGGATCATTAATGAATAATTACTAACGGAATATTTCGTTGGTAAAATGGGCGTCAAAAGTGTCTGCCAATGATTTGCTAACGGAATTCTAACTACGGAATAGTAGTGAAATAATAACGGTAAGGAATTGCTAACAGAAATTACAACTTATATTCCCGTTACTAATCCATTAAAATGTATTCAGTTGATAATATTAGTTCTGACTTTTCAAACATGAAAACATTTTGTGCTCAACATTTCATATTTCATTTTCTTCAGCCTTTCACTCTTCTTCTGACTTTTCAAACATGAAAACATTTTGTGCTCAACGTTTCATATTTCATTTTCTTCCGCCTTTCACTCTTCTTCACACCTGCTCAACGGTTCATTTTGCTTTTAATTAAGGTAAGTTTTATATTTACATAAATTTATGTTTTAGATCTTAATTTTTGATCTATAAGAGCATCTCCAAGAGTCTCTTAGCTCACTCCTAAATATATTATAAATAATTAAGCTCTTAGCAAGTTATTACATTGATTTGTGTGTCAACTCCAACAATGCTCTCTATTATGGTTCTTTATTTTATATTTTATTCATATTTCAATTCCACTTGGACAAACAATCAATAGATGAGAGAGAATAACCACTATTTTACTAATAAAATATTAAGTTAAGAGCTACTAGTTGCTCCTAAAATAGAGGAGAGAGAAGAAGCTCTTAACTTTTTAAAGAGCCTCTAAGAGTCTCTTGGAGCTTGATTTTTATTCTCTCTTCTCATTTTTTGAGTTAAGAGCTACAATAGAGAGCCTCTTGGAGATGCTCTAAGTATGTGTAATGATTTGTTGTTAATTATAATTAGTAGTTAGCATGCTTTCAAAAACAATTAGTGGTTAGCTTGCCTAATATTTTTTCCATATAAGGATGAATTAGTATTTGTTAGTATGCATCATTTAGCTAGATTTTAATTCCCTAAATTTTAATTCTTATATGTATTGTTAATATTTTTTAGTTTTCCTTGAGTTTTAATGCATGTAAAAATAGTTTGTTAGTTATCTTAGAAATCTAATAACTTTCTAGCTAGTGGCTTTTTTTCAATCATAGAAATTGTATTTTTTTTTTTTAATCTTCCTAGTCATAGTAATTAATTTTCTAGCAGTAGTATTTCTGTTTTAGTTTGCATTGTCCGGCCGTGGTCGTCTATTTAAGGAGTTTGGGATTGTCCAAGTCTCCTAATCTAAGTGGATTGGACCTTACTTCTATTGGGCCGTTATTATATAATATATTATGACTTTCTATATTCAAAAAAAAAAAAAATTCTAGTAAGCATTATATATATATTCTAGTTGTGAATGTTTTATATTTTGTAGGTTACAAAAAAGTTCGACATGAATAATAATCGAGAATGGATGTATCAAAGAAAAGATAATAGCGGATACTTAAATCCGGTTTTTCTAGTTAGGAGTAGTAGTCAAACTACTATTAAGAGTACTAGTCAAAGTAATACTTCACTGTTAAATTACCAAATCAAATAAATTTATTTTTTTCTGAAATTTTTAAAATAACATTAATAAAGATGGATCTTGACATCCGTATGATTGGATCATCGAAAAGTATTTTTTAAATAATCAAAATACGAATCAGAGACAAAACTCTAGTTACGAGTACTTGTTAACTGTTAAATTACCAAATAAAATAAATTTAATTTTTCTGAAATTTTTGGAATAACATTAATAAAGATGGATCTTGACATCAGTACAGTTGGATAATCGATAAATATTTTTTAAATAATTTAAGCACGAATTCGGGACGAAACTCTAGTTAGTAGTACTAGTCAACCACAAATTACCAAATAAAATAAATTTATTTTTCTTTAAAATTTTGGAATAACATTAATAAAGATGGATCTTGACTTCCGTAGGATTTGATCATCGAGAAATATTTTTTAAAAAATTGAAACACGAATCAGGGACAAAACACTAGTTAGGAGTACTAGTCAAATTACTAGTTGACTGTTAAATTACCAAATCAACTAAATTTATTTTTTTTTGAAATTTTAGGAATAAAATTAAAAAAGATTGATCTTGACATCCGTACGGTTGGATCGTCGAGAAATATTTTTTAAAACTTGAAACACGAATCAGGGATGAAACTCTAGTTAGGAGTACTAGTTAAAGTACTAGTTGACTGTTAAATTACCAAATCAAATAAATGTATTTTTTTCTGAAATTTATGGAATAAAATAAAAAAAGATGGTTCTTGACATCAGTATGGTAGGATCATCTAGAAATATTTTTTAAAAATTAGAAACACGAATCTGGGACAAAACATTAGTTAGAAGTACTAGTCAATGTACTAGTTGATTGCTAAATACCAAATCAAATTAATTTAATTTTTTTCTTAAAGTTTTGGAATTACATTAAAAGGATGGATCTTGACATCCGTACGGTTGAATTGTCGAGAAATATTTTTAAAAAAATCGAAACAAGGAAGAAATGCTAATTAGAAGTATTAGTCAAAGTACTTTTTTTTTGAAATTTTTGGAATAACATCGAAAGAGATGGATCTTAAGATCCATATGGTTCCATAACATTGAAAGAGATGGATCTTGAAATTTTTGGAATATCATTGAAAGAGATGGATCTTGAAATATTTTTTTAAAAATCAAAACACGAATTGATATTTCTTTGGATATTTTGATCGAAAAATTGAAAATAAATATTTTCTAACAACTATTGTTTCAAAAAAATTGATTTTTTTTATCATCGTCCCAAAAAATTAAAAAATTATTTTTTACAAAATTGATAAGTCAACAAACTAATATTTTTAATAAATTTAAAATAAAAATACTCTTTTTTGACAAAAGAATAAAAAAAATAAAAACACCCTTCCCTTCTAAAATCCGGCCTATTATTTTTAGTCTCCAAATTTTCGTCACCCGTTCATTCAATTTTCATTCCCTCTACTTTGTATTTTTATAAAATATTCCCACTTTGTAAAATGTTTCCCCATTTCCCCATCATGGATTATTCTCCCCCGCTCACATCTCTTATCTACACTCTCTCGCATCTCATTATCTACACTCTTGTTTCAAAATATAGGGCCGATTAATTGAGGTATATGTATACATTTATTCAATTTTGGGGCTTTTCATTTATAGTTTTCAATTGATGTTTTTGTAGGTGATTTAGGGCTTGTCATTTGGGGGTTTTAGTTGAGGGCCTTTGATTTTCGATTCCACAGGATGGGGTTCGATTTTGTTAAGTTTTTGTATTCTAGGGTTAACATTTGTATAAGTTATTGGTGTTTTGTTTGGGGATTGTATTTTTACGGCTGAAACTATTTACTAGAGCTTAATTGTGTAAATGTTTATATGTTGTTGATGTTTGTACAGGCTTAGAATCAATTTAATATTTGAAACCTATATATGGCTATGTGTTCTCCATGTGACCTAGAGTTAGATTGGACTATTAAAAAGGATTTGTGTTGTTAATGCAGCTCAAGATGGAGAGCGCATCTGTTGAATACCATAAGCTCACTGCAGTACACACTGAGGGTAATCTACTTAAATTTTTACAGTAGCTAGGGGTGGATATATTACTTTATGTATGTGGTGTAGTATAAAAATGTCCCATACTTATATTTCACACATATATAAGCATTCACTTGTCAATTATTTATTGCAATAGATATATTAGTGTAGCTATTATTTATTTATGTATAGTAAACCTAGTGTACAGTCCTCTCTAAGTTGCTGAACGGTTGTGTATATAAATTTCATTAAAAGTTCAAAGTTGTATGACTTTCCCGATACGTATTCATGTAAAACTATTTGTCTGAGTTAAGTAACTGTTACATGACTACCTTGTTTTATCTTTTTATTGAAGGTCTTCAATTCTGTATTTGATAATGAGTTTTGGACTGTTCATAATCAGATTCCTCTATTTCATAACTTGACTGAGTTGGAACTTGGTGTTGAAGCATATTGTAGAGAAAATTTAATTGCCGAATATAAAGGCTCTGTCTGTGTGTGACTTTTGGTTAGTCTTCTCATAGGTGTGTGCATTCAGTTGTCTTGGTATTAGGTTTCTTAGTTGAACAATATGTATTTGCCCTATTAAGTGCTTATCAAATACCATGAACTTCTTTAATGTTCTCGAGAGAGGATACTCTCTTCATTCTACCTTGTTTATTGATCCACAATAATCAGCTCAAGGCTTCCAAGGATAATCATATTGATACTCCTACAGAAAGAATCACAGATCTTAACATGTCATCTTAATAGAGGTACCAACAAAGTCAATCATATGCAAAAATATGCACTACGTCAAATTTGGGCTTTCCTCACTCTTTTGTACAGTAATGGCTGTGACACTTTGGAAAAAATGAGTGGCTAAAGGTCATCGTCCCAAGTTTTAGCCACACAATTGTTGTTCGAGTGACCGAAAACAAATTTTTTGGAAGATTTAGTCACAATTTAAAAAAATGTGTGACAATATGTAGTCACGTTCCAAATATGTGACCAAATATGATAAAACAACATGGTTTTTTATTGACTTTGACCAATTCTAAAATTTATAGTCATACTTGAGAGATAGAAGTGTGACAATAACTAGCGACGCTTCTTTGCTGTGTCTAAATGCTACGAAACGGCCACATTCATTTTTGGTTATGTGGATAAATGGAAAATAACCTATGGTCACTACATTTTTTATATGACTAAAAAGTAGAGTTTTCTGCATGTGTCAGAAAACTACTGATTGTATTATTGTGTGACTAAAAATTACTCTGTTTTTAGGAGTACTTGAACAACGGTTTGTTATTTTATTGGTGTTGTGCCAAAGCAAATTAACAATGGTTTATGTACACAAAAAATGATTTTAAATAATGCCCCCAACCAATTAAATAATGAATCAATAAATTTATCAATACAAAAATTTCTAATTGATCTACAATTTCTATGTAAAAATTGCATACATTACAATCTCATGTCTCTATACGAGTCATAATACAAATTATCAATGTAAAAATTGCATACATAACTCTGCAAGGCAATGCCAGGCTTAATGTATCTGCATCATGACTAAGTCGACTTAATGTATCCATAACATTGACCTGGCCAAAACAATAAAAACAAGTCAGTCGATGCACTATAATTGACACAGATAACATATTTAGCTAGCTCCCTATTAACTTGAGTACTGTCCGAATGCTACCTTTGGTACCTTTGGGTTTGATATGCAGAGGAGCCCAAGAGCCAACGGTTCTGATCTTCTGATATTCTGTTCCCCATACTGAAAAAGATGCTCCAAGGAACGTATAGCCATTTCGACACCGAGTTCTTCTGCCATAGATACCATAGCTATTCCAAGTACAGCAGGACCTTGATAGGTTTCCCCCATCTCAAGATGTTGTGCACACTGACCAAGGAAGTGTTGGACCTATAACAAAGCATGATTGAGATCAGGAAGTCCTTGCAATCACAAGAAACATATGTTGTGACCAAATGATATCATTTAATACCTTCAGAACATTCCCTGTTCCGGCACAGGCACAAGAGAGCAAGGTCTTCTCACAATATTCATATAAGATTACAATACAATTTACTTCATGTTACTGTATCAACCACTGATCATGTAAAAGCTAGATTGCCCAAGACCTTGTGACAACTGAAGAAAGCAGGAGTACAACATTAATTACAGAGAAAAAGATTGATGAAATTAGTATTACATACCCAAAACGACATATGTTTATGAAATAAGCGGTGCAGATCATCTCTAGAGTTGAAATTATAACTGTACAACTAGTAAATAGTTTTCAAGTTGTGTCAAGTCTCTGAACTTCATTATGATCAGGAGCTGATAGGTAGTGGATAAATGTATTAACAAAATTCAAGTTGGAACTATGAACCATAAAGATAATTGACAAAAAAGTATAACATTAAATGTACTGACCGTGAAAGATAATAACAAGGCCGAAGACACAAGTTACAATCATTGCAATAACATTCAAGCTAGATGATGATTCTTGCTCAGATCTCTTTTTCTTCAGACTTGCAGCATACCAGACTTCAGCAGCACTAGCCTTTCCATGTTCTTTGTTAGCATACAAGATGAGTACACAATTCCAAAGAATTCTGCATATTGCAGGTCATTAATAGACTAAGAACAAGCTCCATTAGCTGCATAGTTACTTCAGCGAGTCTATACCTTGCATTCTCATCGGCGTAATGCAGACCATAGCGATATGCATTATATACCTTAAGCTGCCTTACTAGTGCTTCATACTCAATTATGCTACATGACATACTTTCAAACTTGTCTTCTAAATCAGTAAATGATGCTCTTCCCACATCCCATCTGCAGAGTGAACAAAGAATGTTATGATGAGAAGTGCTTCTAATAACAAAACTCTTGAAATTTAATGGTACAAGAAAGAACACAATGAATACAAAATTCTATACCCATGACACCAATTCGATACAAGTGCTCCTGTAAAATTTAGAAAGCTTTTGACAAAGACCAATAATCAACTGACCACCAATTCGATACAATTGCTCCTGCATAACACCATTTGGCATGAATTCATACATCAACAGTTTATGGTTACTCTCAGAAAAGAAGCCAACCAAAGTCTACAAATATAAAGAAAGTACAGGGTTTGTTGCCTTGTTTCTTGAGAATATAATGCACGAATTAAAGCATTACCACTATCCCTAACAATAGCATCCACCTCTTCCGATATATCTAGATTTTTAGATTTTGAGGACAAGGCATTCCTGAATAAACCAATAAATCACTATTGTTGTAAATATATGAATTTTTAAAAGAAGACCTATAACCACAATAATTGAAAAACTCATTGATAGACAAAGAACACAATTAGAACATACCAGTAACAAGTCATAATTAGAACACAATTGAAAAATTCATCTTTCTTCTTTCTCACCCGTTTTCCAATCTTTCTTCTTCCACTGAAGTTTCTTCCTCACCCTCCAATTCATCGTCGTCGTCTCTCTTTCTTTTAACAATGTTCGCCGCCGCGTCATCATCGATTACGCCTACAAGATAACAAATTACAAAGCCTCATCAGACAATGCTGCAAATACATGGTCTGCAAACCACACACACAGAGATACTTACCAATTAAAGCTTTTGAGCTTTGAATTCATGCTTTCCTCTGAGCAATGAATTGAAGAAATCGATTTTGTTTTGAAAGAATTGATTAGGTCTTCGATCGACTGGTGAGATTTCGATGTGATATAACTTAATAGGAGTTAGAGTTCTGGATAATTAGGGTTCTTAGTTTGAGAGAGAGTGAGAGAAAGAGAGAGACCTGAGTTTATTTTTGAGAGTCTGAGAGAGATACAAAGGGGGAGTGAAAGTTTATTGAAGGGGGAATTGTAATGGGGGGAAACGAAATATTGATAACGGGGGGAAATATTTACAAGGGGGGAATGAATGAATTAACGGAGGGAAGTGAAATTTTTATAATTTTTTAATTATTTTTAATTGATTATTATTAAAAATGGTTATTAAAAAATCATATAAGATAAATTTTAATTTTTTTAATCATTTTTGCACATCACTATATTCAATGTATATTATCATCCGTAAGATTGGATCGTTGAAAAAAGATTTTAATGTGGAGTTATTCCAAAATTAGACTAGTTTGACCAAACGATACTTTTGATAGTTGACCATTAAAAAATCATACAAGAATAATTTTATATTTTCTAATTATTTTTTCATATCACTATATTTAATGTATAATATCAACTGTATGGTTGGATCGTTGAAAAAAGATTTTAAAAAAATAGAGTACGTTCAATTGGGACGAGACTAATTAGAAGGAGTAGTACTTTTTGAGGATTTATATTATAAACTCATACAAGAATAATTTTAAATATTTTATTATTTTTGCACATCACTAAAATGTTAATAAACACTCATTTCTGTGTTGGAAAAAAATAATCGAAAAATAAAAAGGTCAAGTTGTACTAGATTTTAACATAAATGCAGTAAAAGTGATGCTTCCTGTAACGGGTTACGATCCAGATTCACTGAATAATTTTTTTTGAATGATTTTTTCGACGATCAAACAGTACGAATGTTAATAAACACTCATTTTAGTGTTGGAAAAAAATAATCAGAAAATAAAAAGATCGGGTTGCACGAGATTTTAACAAAAATGTAGTAAAAGTGTTGTTTCCTATAACGGGACACGATCCAGATTCACTGAATAATTTTTTTAAAAGATTTCTTCAACGATCGAACCGTACGGATGTTAATAAACACTCATTTTAGTGTTGGGAAATAAATAATCAAAAAATAAAAAGGGTGGGTTGTGCGATATTTTATCAAAAACGTAGTAAAAGTGCTACTTCCTATAACGGGACACGTTCGAGATTCACTGAATAATTTGTTTGAATGATTTCTTCGACGATCGAACCATACAGATGTTAATAAAACACTCATTTTAGAGTTGGGAAAAAATAATTAAAAAATAAAAAGGGTGGGTTGTGCGATATTTTAGCAAAAACGTATTAAACTGCTACTTCCTATAACGGGACACGTTCGAGATTCACTGGAAAAAAAATTTAAAGATTTCTTCGACGATCGAACCATACGAATGTTAATAAACACTTATTTTAGAGTTGGGAAAAAATAATCAAAAAATAAAAAGGGTGGGTTGTGCGATATTTTAGCAAAAACGTATTAAAAGTGCTACTTCCTATAATGGGACACGTTCGAGATTCACTGAATAATTTTTTTGAAAGATTTCTTCGACGATCGAACCATACGGATGTTAATAAACACTCATTTTAGTGTTGGGAAAGAATAATAAAAAATAAAAAGGGTGGGTTGTGAGATATTTTAGGAAAAACTTAGTAAAAGTGCTACTTTCTATAACGGGACACGTTCGAGATTCACTGAATAATTTTTTTGAATGATTTCTTCGATGATAGAACCGTACGGATGTTAATAAATACTCATTTTAGTGTTGGGAAAAAATAATCAAAAAATGAAAAGGGTGGGTTGTGCGATATTTTAGCAAAAATGTAGTAAAAGTGCTACTTCCTATAACGGGACACGTTCGAGATTCACTGAATAATTTTTTTTAATGATTTCTTCGACGATCTAACCGTACGGATGTTAATAAACACTCATTTTAGAGTTAGAAAAAAATAATCAAAAAATAAAAAGGGTGGGTTGTTCGATATTTTAGCAGAAACGTAGTAAAAGTGCTACTTCCTATAACGACGGGACACGTTCGAGATTTATTAAATATTTTAACAAAAACGCAGTTAGAAGGAGAAGAACTCATACAAGAATAATTTTAAATATTTTAATTTTTTTTGCACATCACTATATTCAATATATATTATCATCCGTACGATCAAATCGTCGAAAAAAGATTTTAATACGGGATTATTCCAAAATTATAAATTTTTCGAATTCATTTATATCTGGTCAATCTTTTTTGCAAGTTTTAAAGTTTAGAAATTTTACTAAAACACTACATTTTACAAGTTTTTTATATTAAAAATCTATAATAATATATCACACATGACCATTTTAGAAATTACTAACTGTTTTTAAAAAAATTTGAAAGTATTATTAATTGGACAAAAATTACTAATCTATAAGTATTATTGGCCACGGGCGGGGTTTGTGGCGTCCAAAAATTGGGGAAAAATTAAACATACCGCCATTGAAAACTCTCACCAAATAAGGTGAAGCATCAAATTCACCTTATTTGTTCAGTCTCTCACTTTTTTTTTCAATCTCTCTCTGGGATTTCCCCAAATTTGATTACTAATCTGGTGAAGCATCAAATTAATGAAATTGTTCTTGTCGGTGGAAGCACCAGAATTCCCAAAGTCCAACATCTTCTAAGTGATTAGTAAAGGTGTGAATCAACTTGTTGCAAGAAGGCACGAACCAAAAGAGTATATTTGGGTCTCCATCAGCATCTAGTTGCCTCAGTTCAGGTATGAAGCCTCCCTCCATCGCCAAGTTAATTAATAAAATAAACATTTGGTTCAGACTCTGTATGATTTTACTTTTGATGGTCTAGGTATGATTTGATATGAGTTCCAGGAGCCTTTTCTCCTTCGTTTTATTTCTTATGATTAAGTGTCTTGTTGATTTTAACTATTTTGCATTAGTTTTCTTTTCGTTACTCCAAATAGCGAAAGACGTGTTTCATTGTTCCTCCTGCAAGCTTCTTAGTGCTATTGTTGTGTTTCTGTGCTCAAATAATGTTGTTGAAGTTGAACTATGTGTCTTTTCTTTTGCAGGACATCTTGGATCTTGCTAAATATGCAACTGTACCCGTAATTAATGGACTGATAGACTATAACCATCCTTGCCAAATTATGGCTGATGCACTGACAATAATCGAACACATTGGTCAATTGGAAGGGACCAAGGTTAGCAAATACAATGCGAACACTGACAATCCTTTTTTTTCTTGTTTCCATTGAAAAGTGAAGGTGCCTACATCTTATCTTACTCAAAATCAATTACAGGTTGTCTATGTTGGTGATGAAAACAACATAGTGCATTCTTGGTTGTTGCTGGAAGCAGTCATTCCTTTCCATTTCATGTGTGCTTGTCCTAAAGGTTTTGAGCCTGATGAGAAGACTGTTTAAAAGGCACGACAAGCTAGGGTTAGCAAGATTGAGATAACCAGTGATCCAAAGGAAGCTGCCGAAGGTGCTAACGTTGTGTATTCAGATTAGAAATTCATTGAAATATAATAGGAATTTGATTAGCGACAGCTACAACATCTGTTTTTGTCTCTTTTCTTTAGGCAGCCGAAGAAGAGAGGTTGCGCGAGGAATTTGAGAAGCAAGGCAGGAGGCTGCCTCCGAAACAGAAATCACAAGTTTTTGATTCTAATATTATCACTCCAAGGACTGAGTTTATGGTTGTTTTATCAACTGCTTTGCAGTACTATGTCCACGTCAGGTTAAATAATGATCCAGCATGGAAATCTATTAAGGTAACATCAATCCATAAGTCTGCAAGACTTTTTTTCCTATTAATTATGCAATTATGCTATGTTAAGCCCTTGCACATATTCCTAATTTTCTTTAATTAAGGTTTATTATGATGTTCACATGGTTGCAAAAATGTGGATTTATTATGATTTTTTATAATAGAAATATCATAGAATATGTGTAGCTCATGTGAAACACTGATTATTGTGCACAATAGAGGCGCTTGTATATTTGTATAGAAGCGTGGAGACGGTTCCCTTTTTGGTAAAGATATATTTGTGTTTGCTGTCTAATAATATATATATATATATGTATGTATTTTATTGAAGGTTATACTTTTTGATGCAAATGTTTCTAGTGAAGGGGAACACAAGATAATGTCTTATCTTCGTCTTCAGAGAAATCTTCCTGGTTTTAATCCAAATACACGTCACTGCCTATATGGTTTGGTATGTATTGTGATTTAGCGTGTTTAGGATTTTGTTCTGGTTTTACGATGCCATTGACCTCTGTTGATTCATTGAAATATAATAGTAATTTGATTAGCGACAGCTGCAACATCTACCTTACCTATCTTTGATTCGTCTATAGGCTCGCCAAGGTCGTCCTGATGAGCTATTTGCATGGCAAAGTAGAGAGTTTCTCAGAGATCTCTGCATAGGAAGGGTAAGTTATTTTTTTAAGTTTAGTACGGAACATAATCTTGCTTTTGTTGTGAGTAAGTATTATATCACACTCAATTTTCCATGTATAGGAGGTTATTTTCCAGGTAGATTACGTTTCCAAAGGCTGAGAATATAGCACTGTTTGTCTTGAAGATGAAATTGTTGCACACCTGGTTGTTGCTGAAGGCTGGGCAAAGGTCTGCACATAGTTCTCATATATGCTAAACTATATATGAGTGACATTACAAAACTTATTGTTAGGTTAATTGCATTAGCTGAATGCCTGAATCTCTGTTCTGTAGGTTTGGGAGGCGAGGGAGGAAGACAGATATAGAGGTGAATTTAGTCCTCATTTCACTACACCATAAAACGGCTATTGCAACGACAGGAAAAGATTGCCTTAAGGCCTATATTCGTTGTAGTAGAGTCTATGGCAACAAATTTGCAAAATTTAGGCGTTGCATCCGGTTGCCTTGCAATAGGTCGATTTAGCAACGTTTTTGATACCATACATCAACATAATTAAATCATTGCAATAACTTTCAGTAGCAACATTTTAGACTCTATAGCAACAATTAAAAATTATTGCAGTAGCATAAGAAGGTAATTTATTGATACTTAAAGGCAACATTTTTCAGACCAATTGCAATGATTTTTTATAGATTAATGCAACGTATTTTGACCCTATTGTAACATTTTTTCAAAAAAAAATTTGGTAGGAACATGCTGAAAATACAGTAAACCAGGCCATTTATAGCCACAATCCAAGCATCA
Organism: Saposhnikovia divaricata; assembly: GCA_036435485.1. Taxonomy (NCBI): domain Eukaryota; kingdom Viridiplantae; phylum Streptophyta; class Magnoliopsida; order Apiales; family Apiaceae; genus Saposhnikovia; species Saposhnikovia divaricata. The sequence goes on along the minus strand of CM071595.1, from coordinate 234,114,872 downwards.
TTTGCATTTCATAAACCAGGGCAACTTAATGCCAAATATCCAATTACATGTGTTTGTTCAAAGTCAAATAAAATTACAATTCTTTACATCAAATTTTCTTCAACAATTATTATATCGGAAAACCAAAATAAAGTTAAAAAATACATATGCCGGTTGTTTTTTCCATATATTGTACATATGTTAGTTGAGTAACGCTGTCTCGGTTGGTTTTAACTGTTTCACAAGTTCAACAGATTCCTCCTCTGTATTGCACCGCAATACCTCTTCTGGTGAAAGTCCATCAAGAATACCAGAAGGAAGTTCCCTGAACCAAGCCTTAATTAGACCTGCTAGACAGTGCACATCAATATCTTGTGGTACAATGCCTTTGTTCAGCTGATCCCTCACATATTCCTCTTTGATGTTCTCTGGATTTATACGAAATATTCCTTCGGACTACATAACCGACAAAATTAATTAGAGAAACACTACAAGGATTTTTGCTTTAGACAACATGCAAAACGTGTTGTCTGAATATACCAGTAACTGTTGACTATTGAGAAGTCGTCTGATACACACCTCAGACAACACACATCAAACTGTTGTGTGAAAGTTGAAAGACAAGTAAAAGCCACCTGAAAACTGTTGTCTGATACCTAGTAACAACAACAGTATGTTAAAAAACTCTTGTCTGAAATCATTTCAGACAAGTGTTTTCTAATTTTCGACTGTTGTTATTTAGAAGAAAAGACAATGGTTTTTGAAATAAAAGCTATTGTTCAATCATTTGTGATACAATGGTTTTTAGAAACAAATGCATTGCATGAGTGCCCTCACACAACTATTTAGTATTCCAAGAACTGTTATTGTAGTTCTCTATAGACAACTGTTTTGTTTCTTTTAATGTGTTGTATTAATTTTATTTACACAACTAGGACAAGATGAAATTTTTTTATAGTGTGTGTTGTGTTTCTCTATAATAGACAATAGTTTATGTACACAAAAAATGATTTTAAATAATTCCCCCAACCAAATAATGAATCAATAAATTTATCAATACAAAAATTTCTAATTGATCTACAATTTCTATGTAAAAATTGTATACATAGAAATTAAATCAAGCATATAGTAGATTGCTTTATCTCTTCCTGTTGCTTTCCAGGATCTAGCATATAGTAGATTGCTTTCCATGGGTGTTGTCTGATACATGTCGTGTATTGCCAGATTTCTTGTAGTGTGGGCTGTTTTTTCAGTTTAATAGCTACTGCGTTTCTGCTGTTCCAGACCTTCTTGCTAGCTGTTTTAGACTCGATTTTAGAGGCCTTTTGCCTCTTCATATTTGGTTTAATTTATTCTGAACATGGCATTTCTCTAGCATTCCAAACCTGCACCATGTGATATATAGGTAGTTAAACTGGTAAGTATATATGTGTACACGCATTTGATGGGAGATGCAAGGAACGGAACGATATACCTGATTTTCTAGATTTCTTGTGGCCAATTGTAGTGGAGAAAGTCCGGGTAGTTGTGGTAGCTCCTGCGGATGGATGATAAATCCAACAGTGGAGGCTGTTGTATCCGCTGACTACTAGTATCATTATCATTAATCTGATAAAGTAATGTATGAGGTGTTACATTAGATCTCCCATATGTGTGTCAAAGCAAATGAAACTAAAAGGAATGGAGAACTGAAAATGAGGAAAAGGACTGTAAAGAATTTAAAAGCAATTAAAAGCAAGGTGAGGGTAGGATTGGTTCCTGTAAAGAATTCAATCAGGTGTAGAGAGCAGGTGCCCGCGTATCCCTATTTAGATAATATTTTATTGTTATTGTTCCATAAATCTATTTTTATAGCAGTGGTAGTAATTCGAACCAGAACCTAAGGTGGAGATAATATTAATGTCCCGCGACTAGAAAATGGTAAAAAAAAAAACATTAGAATCAATGAGGTATTTAAACACTTAGCACAAACCTAATGTTGAACTTCCTCGCTTCTGAAAACACAAAACCCAAAACCTTGAAAGGCTCTTTCATCATAACTACCGGGAGAAATCTGGAGTGCTTTATCACCACGATTAGCAGAAGCCCAAGTCTGAGAAGTGGACAAGCTAGCCGTAGAAGCGGCTCGAGAAACTTGAGTGACAAGTTAAAGAAATTTATAAGCCCTAGTAAACTCACATGCTGGAAGGTTATGGCCAACGAAATGGTGGTATTTGACTTTTGAGCTCTAGCAATGCGGACATAGCTTAAAACCTGGTAATGCATTTTTGTTTGGCTCTATCTGAATTCCACAATAATTCAGCCGTTACAGATGGTCGTTAGACACAAAATCATCAGCCAACAATTCATTCATAATCACTACTTATTACCAAGCTAATAGATTACTAATTAATCTAATTCAAGTGAATTCAAGAATCCCTAAATTCCACAAATCAAGCCATCCACAATCACCAATCGCATACTTTAATTGCCACAATTACCCGGCAAAACTAAACCAGTAAAGAAGAAGAAGAAGCACATGCAAGACAAAGGAAAGGATCTTGATAGAGCTGACTTGATCTCAATGATATAAGAAGGTACAGTGTAGCAATTACTTAAATGTATGTATTTCTTCAAATTGTTAGTACAAAGAAAAATACACAGATGTGGGCTAATTCAATTTCCGGCAGAACATGATTCAATATCTACTAATTAGTTGCATCATATTGAAACATTTCACAGCTGACTTAATTTTACTTGTCGAGTATAGGACAGTCCTAGCAATTTATTAGCGAGAAATTATATAACACATAACTTAAGAAACTACAATTAGAAAAACAACTTCAACAGAACATACTAGTTAGTAGTTACCTTCCATTGGGTAGCGCCTCACTCTTATTTTCAACTGCCGCTGCCTGATTCACATCAGTGGTAGTTACTTGATCAGGCAGGACAGCGATATCACTTTCTTTAACAGATTCTTGAGCTTTTTCTTCTTTAACAGAGCAGTGATGAGAATGTACCATTGTCAATCATACGAGAAATTGGTGATAGTAAAAGACAAAAATATGCTGTCTAATTTATTTTTATCCATTTCCATGTTGACCTTGTTATCTTCCAAACTTCAAAGTTCTCAGGACAAAAAGAAATGGAGTGGTTTTAAGGTATAACGGGCAGATACCTTGATAGATTACCAACAGCAATGTTCCCAAGTGCATAAGAGGCCGCAGATTTTATCTCTTCAAAGGGAGATTGGAAAGATTCGATAACGATATTTTCAATATGTGAATGTGAGCTCAAATCTTTCCTGCAACCGATTTCCCCCAAACATAGCAAGGAAAGGTGTTGCTTTCCCTGAAAAAAGATATATAGGCAAAGTAATAAGCACACAAGTACTGTGAAATTGAGGTTCAGAGATGCTACATTTTAAAAATCAACAGAACTTATGCTACATTTTAAAAATCAACAGAACTTGAAGAATATGGCTTTCAACATGAGGTTCCAAATCTTACCGAATTTGTAGCACTATCAGCTTTCAACATGGCTGTAAGCATTTTCACCGTGGATGAACACTTCTGATCACCTGCAGCGAGGCAAAGAACAGCAACACATTGTGCAATAGAAAATAAGCCTGTTTTGCTACACCACAGCCGGACTTGGAAGAAGGTTTAGCAGTTAATAGAAGCGACTCTAGGAGATCATCAAAGCTGGTATTTGCAGAGTACACGAGAGCAGCAAAAAAGCTTTGCAAAGCCTAAGTACAGGTAGACAAGGTTAGCATGAAAAAAACACAAATCCTTCCAAGTCATAACTATAAATTTGTGCAAGTGAGGTTCTACCGAGAGGGCTTGTCCCTGGATCAACAAGCTTCTTACTAAAGTTAGGCCTCCAAATAATCCATAGTAACATGCCCAGTTCCTTGGTCATCCCATTTCCCGTCTTCATTAAGGCGATAGTACTTTACACGCTGCATTTTAGACAAACATTAGTCCAAGTCCGTTCAAGCCATCACAGGGAGAGTTGGATTCATAGTTCCAACTACGAAAACTTGCAGAAAAGTAAAACATCTAGGCAAAAATGCAATTACTTTCCCTGAATAAATATAATGAATCATAGTTTGTTAGTATCTAACATACCCCTAATGAAAAACCCATCTAAAAGATACAATTACTCAAGCTACTATGAATACCCACCTAAAAGAATATAATTCAGAGAGAGAGAGGGGGGGTCAAAGTGAGATAGAGATTAAAATACCTAAATCCAAGAACTTCCAAATTATCAGAATACCCGAATCGGAGAACCCCCAAATCGATGAATAGAGATGAAGATAGAGAGAAACATTGATTTTGATCTAAGTTGTGTGTTTGATTTTTGAATAAATAGGGTTCATGTCTGTGAGAGAGGTGAGTACTTGAGATAATGGGAGTGAGGTAGGCTTTTGTGTTGGTGTGTGTGAGAGATAGAGACATAAGAGTCACGGAGAGGCGTACAGAAAAAAGAGGGGGAAGTGAAATTGGCTAAGGGGGAATTTAGGTTTAGTGAAATTTCAAGAAACAAGGAGGGAAAAAAGATGAGGAAAATTTGGCTAAGGGGGGAATTTGTGCGCCTTTAACATTTTCAATGTGTTATTTCATTTCATTTTTTGATTTTTTAAATATTTTTATAAAATTCTAATTTTATTTCAATTTTATCAAGAATTTATTTGATTTCAATTTTAAAAATTTAAATTTTACATTTATTTATGTACTAATTTTAGTGTTGGAAAAAAATAAACGAGATTATACGAGATTTTAACAAAAAAGTAGTAAAAGTGTTACATCCTATAACGAGGCACAATCCAGATTCACTCAATACTTTTTTTGAATTATTTTTCGACGATCGAACCGTATGGATGTTAATAGACATTCATTTCAATGTTGGAAAAAATAATCAAAAAATAAAAAGGTCGGGTTGTACGAGATTTGAACAAAAACGTAGTAAAAGTGATGTTTCCTGTAACGGGCACGATCCAGATTCACTGAATGATTTTTTTAAATGATTTCTTCGATGATCGAACCGCACGAATGTTAATATACACTAATTTCAATGTTGGGAAAAAATAATCAAAAATTAAAAAGGTCGGGTTGTACGAGATTTGAACAAAAACGTACTAAAAGTGATGCTTCCTGTAACGGGCACGATCCAGATTCACTGAATGATTTTTTTAAATGATTTCTTCGACGATCGAACCGTATGAATGTTAATATACACTCATTTCAATGTTGGGAAAAAATAATCAAAAAATAAAAAGGTCGGGTTGTACGAGATTTGAACAAAAACGTAGTAAAAGTGATGCTTCCTGTAACGGGCACGATCCAGATTCACTGAATGATTTTTTTAAATGATTTCATCAACAATCGAACCACACGGATGTTAATAGATACTTATTCTAGTGTTGGAAAAAAATAATCAAAAATTAAAAAGCCTCGGTCGTGCCGCATCTTAACAAAAATGTTATAATAATACCGATTCAAGTAAAAGGGAGCGTGCCAGATTCACTGAATGATTTTTTTGAATGATTTCTTCGACCATCGAACCGTACGAAAGTTAATAAACAATCATTTTAGTGCTTGGAAAAAATAATCGAAAAATAAAAAGGTCGGGTCGTACGAGATTTTAACAAAAAAGGTAGTAAAAGTGTTGGTTCCTATAACGAGGTACGATCCAGATTAACTGAATATTTTATTCGAATGATTTCTTCGACGATCGAACCGTACGAAAGTTAATAAACAATAATTTTAGTGTTGGGAAAAAATAATCAAAAAATAAAAAGGTCGGGTTGTACGAGATTTTAATAACAAAGTAGTAAAGGTGCTGCTTCTCGTAGCGAGCACGATCCAGATTAACTGAATATTTTTTTTGAATGATTTCTTCGACGATCGAACTGTACGGATGTTAATAAACGTTCCTGTTAGTGTTGATAAAAAATAATCAAAAAATAAAAATGGCGGCTTGTACGAGATTTTAACAAAAACGAAAACGTTGTAATAGTATAGATTCCGGTAAATATTGTTCTTGAAGATCAAAGTCCAATTCGAAGACGTTATTGAATTCGGATTTTGACGCTCCTGTAGTCGAATTGAAGCTCTCAACGAACCCTACGTGTTTTTGCCAACAGATGTGGTGCAGGTGATTTCGATTTTTTTTCTTAAATTCGATTTATTTTCGAAATTATTAGGATTAAAAATAAAACAATTTGCAAATAGTGTTTGTTATGAAATCTGAAGATGCTATGTTGTAGATCTTGTTTTTCTGGTCAATTTCATATATGATATGTTGGATTTTGAGTTCCATAACATATAGAAATTGGAGATTGATTATTGTGTTCTTCGTGTTCTTCATGTTCTTGGAATGAAAGCTTGAAGATGGTGATGAATAGTATTGCTTTAATCCTATTTTGGTAAAAAGGTAAAAATGGAAATGTTTTTAACCTTTTCACCTATTTACTTATAATTACTAAATTACCTTTTATTTAAAAAGGTACATTATTTATTTACTTTTCATAATTGTTTTTATTTTGATTATTTATTTTAAATCTAAAATTTAGTTATAAAAATGTAGAAAAGTTATTTTCTAAAATTGTCATTCTAACAATACTTTTTAAGAAGTATTGTCTATGCTTCATTCACATAATATTTCTAAAAAATGTTGTGTGTTGGTTCACTGTCACACAACACTATGGATAACATATTGTATGACTGCTACTTAGACAACAGACCTAAAAACACTTGTCTGAATACAACAACGGTTTTCCAGGATATTGTGTTGCAGGCATTCACACAACGCTTATTTGCTAACGCTTTTCTAATCTTAAAAATACTTATGCATTTACACAACACCCCTAGTCAAGAAATGCTTGTCTGGTAAGATTTATCACACAACGGTTTTGGCCCATTGTGTGAATGTAGGATTAGACAATACTTTTTCGAGCACGAAAATACTAGTTGTCTGATCATTTCGGGCAACACTTTTTTCCATGGGTGTTGTCTGAGGGGTGTCGTCTATAGCCAGATTTCTTGTAGTGAAATACTGAAGATGTTTGCATTCTTATATGTTTGGTGAGGAGAGAATACCTTCAAGCCTCCTTATGAATACAACCTCTCCTGCATTCGCAATAATATTGTGGGTACACTGTTCCCCCTTAAGTCATATGAACATTGCACCACTATTATTGTGTTTTAATGTGAATTATGCACACAGAAAAACGTCAGATACTTTTTAAAATTTCACCTAACTGGGGATCCTAACAACAATAGTTAAATTGCGACTTCTCAGCACCTTTCTGACCAAATGTAAACCAAGCTAACTTTATGACAAACTATGGTCTGTCTCATTTATGATGTACAAAACCTGAAGCTTTTCCTAAAGATAAATATCATGTTTCTATTCTTTTATATTTTCTAATTGAAATAAAGGTGAATAACATCCTTGAGAAGCAGGCTCTGTGTACAATATCTGAATCTCATGGGTACCATCAATTACAACCTTCAACCTCCTTGAAAATTAGTATTTTACCTACACTATTTCATAATGCACATGTCCAAAAGTTGTCCTGCTAAAGGTGGTAACTTCTTAGTAAACAGAGTTGACACACCGTATCAGCTACAATGGATATGTAAAAGTTTGAAAAGTTCATTAAAGTACAATCCGTTAGGGTTTACTAGATTTCAAGGAATTAATAAGAAATTCTTATGATTTAAAAGATATGGAAACCAAAATGACTTCAAACCATTAGCATCCAGTGTGATGAAGATATATAGACTTACGTATCAATACTTGAATTTCTTTCCATGTAAGATTGAAGGAAAAGATCCCTGCACCTTTGAGTTCAGGAATGTTCGTAGTACGCGTACTATAATCTTGAACAGCATTTGTTCTATCTATAAGGTTTACAGAGCCCAAACAGATGGGCACTCCATCCTTCGTCATCTGAACTGGACAGTCAATAATATCAGCACCATCTGTGATTGCTGTTTCATACGCCAAATCAGTACAGCCTGGGTAGTCTCCACTTGCTCCTTCATTACTGATAACCAAAGGTTTCACTGAATCAAGTGTAGGCCACATGGATTAAAACACGTTGATGTACCCATTAGTTGATACAAAAGAATATCACATTTAGGCACACTGATGATCAGCAATAATTAAGTAAAAAAAGGAGAAACCGCAAGTAAAAGGCACACACAAAAGGACATACCCGGACGGAATCATTTTTATCCATGTGGGAGTAACATCCTACAGAATCACAAGAAAATAACAATCAAAAGGACTGAGTGATGCATACCTAGGAACTTTCAGATGTCTAGAGGTCAACACACATAATGTTCAGCAGTTCAGGCAATGATGCATAAGAACATTTAAGAGTGATGCGTTGTTTCATAATGGTAAATTAGTAAAAAAATGGATTAGATTTCACAAAAACTTTAACTAAAAATACTAATTAGATATATATGTATATGGAAGCTTTACTATTTTTCGTGCCATTGTCTTGTCCAAAGTCGAAGTGGATTTGTAATTTAATATTATGTCATTAAAAAAGTTTATAAAACAATAACATAACATAAGTACCTTAAGCAGTTATTCGAAAAACATAAATAAAGCATTATTGTTCGTAACAACTTCTATCTGTGTGCTGCTGTCCCTGTCTATGAATATACACATTATAAAGATAAGGGCAAGATAATATGATTGCAGACCAAATATTGAGATTATGCGAAACATGTCTATATTAATTCATGAATGAAACAACGGAGATCATCGCGCAAGTAAAATATCTTCCTCTGTTAGCTAAACAAGACCAGTTAGCTAAACAACACCAAAATATCTTCCTCTTTTAGCTAAACAAGACCAGTTAGCTTAGTAATTGAACTTTCTAAGCTGTTAAGTAGAGACTATACCACGGATACATGTGATAACTGATGCTCATTAATCATCGTGAATATCATAATGGAGTAATACTCAGAACAATTTTTTTCTACAAGTAAAAAACATGTGGAGTACTACAGCTACTAATCAACCTAATTGCTCTGATATATACACATCTTAACATCGGTTTATCAAATCCAATTTTGAAATTAAATTAGCATGATCGTCTCTGGAAACAAATTGATCACTCCCCTCATGTAACAAGGTTTATTTGATATTATGCCCCTCATGTAATCTGCTTGCACCCATAAACACATGCATATGAATGCAGCACGGTATTGTCCGTCGTAATAAACTGATTACTCATTTAGATAATCCTTTCATGCTTAATGCTCAATATCGTCTTTAGAAGAAATCATAATTCTTTTTCTATAGTGGTGATGGTTACAGTAAGCACAACTTAATGTAGCCATAGTTACTAGATTGACTTGTCATGCTCAGAAGATCGACACAGAGGTACAATGATGTAGGTAAATAGATACCTGGATAGGGGTGAGAATAGCAGCCACATCATATATAGAACTCCACTGATTTTGTAGAATGTCCAAGCATATGCTTCCATCAGTGTAAACTGGGAAAAATTTAAACGAAAACAGGAAGTTAGGTCCAATAAAAGCCTTAAATGAAGCCATATTCATACTCAAGTGTATATTTGATACAAGCCTTGTTGTAATGAAGGTAATTAGCTTTTGTTCCCAAAACATTAACTGCTTAATATAATGGAAGGAACCCAGTACCTTACACACAACTCAATTTTAGATAAAACAAAGAAAAACAAAGAGAGAACTTTCCAAGAACAACTTTTCCCAATCTAATGGACTATGGCCTAAACAGATGGACTGTAATATCCCTCGTTAATGTAGACCAAAGAAAGTTTAGCTAAAACTTTTTGCACATCTAGGTACACATGAGTAAACTGGTTTGATAGGAATGTTTAAAGAAATTAATTATGCTAGAATAATAGAAACCTTTCAAAATAATAACACTGTCGATAGCAAAATAGTACCTTTTATTCAATCAATTGTCTCATCATCATTCATAATTCAGAGTCTCTCATTTGGAGATGATAGCAACAATCCAATCATCTTGCCATCTTGGTTATCAGAAGGAGATGTTAATTCATACCCAATTGCAAAAAACCCATATCGATCAATTTTAAAAACAAACATCAAACCCAAGTATCATGAAGACTTTATAATTCATACCAAATTGCAGAAAACCCATATCGATCAATTAACGACTTGAATGAATCGCACAGAAGTGAAAATTAATTAAATGAAAACACCTAAAATAAAACCCCAAAAACTTCAAAACAGAACCCTAAAATTGAGAAGAACAGAGTAATAAAACAAATCGATTGCAGAGTGATAGAGTACAAACCGAAACCCAAGTTACTCGTGTTTATTTATACGTGTTTAGAGGAAGGGATATACAAACTGATTACCAATTCGAAACCCAGCGAAGAGACAAACCCAGCTACTGAAAATCGTAGATAAGAGAACAACGATGGAGAAAATCGTAAGGTGAGTTATAAACAGCGAGGGATTGAAGATGGTAGGGAGCGATGAAGATGATATGAATATTGGTAGTGGCCAGTAAGAGTGATTGAATATTGGTAGGGAGAAAATTTTGTTTCTTTTCTCTTTTTCTTTTGTTATTTTTGGTAAGCCGGCAAAAGAATGTAAAGATCCCGCTCAACATTTTCAACACATTTTAGAAACCCGCCAATTTTTTGGGCCCAAAAATTAAATATATTGCAACGATTTAAGAAAATTGTTGCAATAGAATGAATGTTTTTAACTCTCTTAAATTTTTTCAGTGCAATTGCAACGCTTTTCAAAGGCATTGCAATTGATGTGATTTGGTTTCTCAATAGCAACGTTTTTTAACAAACTTTTAGAAATATGGATGCAATAGCCAATTTATGGTGTAGTGTTTGAATGCTTGAATTTAGTCCTCATTTTAATGTGCTCTTACGAGTTGCTCTGCTTCCCAAATATTTTTCCACGAGCTAATAATGCAAAATGTGTCTGTTTGTGTGTTCGATCATACTAAATTGAATTAAATGTAGGTGGAGACAATCAGAGGAATCAGCAATCTCAAGTAAAATTCAGAAGCATAAGCAATTTGAAGTTATAACATTGGAGTCTTCTAAAAAGGCACATGAAGAAGCCAAGAAAAAAGCCAATAAATTTCAATCAAATTCAAAGCATCCTTAATTTCTAGCTAGTTGATCATACTTTTGTTCTAATTAAAATTGTAGTTTTAGTTTGGTGATTGATTATGTATGGATTGGTCTTAACTATTACATTAATTATGTTGCTATTTAGTTTGGTGATGGATTATGTATGGCTAAGTGTTTGAATTTTAGAATAGCATTGTGTTTCAATTTTGGCATTTTGGTATTATTACTTATTATTGATAATTTATAATACAAATAAAACCCTGTATAATTTAGTTAAGTGTGTGTGGCTATTACTATCCTTTAGCCACACTATATATTACAAAAATTCTATAAAAATAGGTTTTAGCTAGAACTAAAGTTTCTACAATTATTATTGACTAAAATCAGTTATTTAATAGTGTATATAACATAGAAATGACCATACAAAAATTATAGAATGTGACCATATCAAAGCTTTTTGCCGCGATTTACCAAAAAATAGTGTGACCAAAACTAAGCCTTTGATGAATGTTGGTATTTAGTCACGTTATTAATTCTCTTTAGCCACTACGCATCCTGTGGCTGCAAGTTGGTAATTTAGTCACACTTTTGAGCTTAAAACGGGGGCTGTCAGACCCAAATGGTGGTATGCTTTAGTCACCCTGTTTTGAGTTACAGCCACACAACAGGGGTGTGTCCGTAGGGGGCGTAAAATGATCCGACCTTATGTCACACTTGGCTGAAAAATTAAAGAGTGACGTAAAGTTCATAGCCACACATATTTTATGTGGCCGAAGCCAAAATTTGACGTAGTGATGAAAAGTAATATATATCAAGTTTATAGCTCTAATAACAATGTAAAATGGTACGGTAGTAATTCATTGCCCTTATAATTAGGAATTATCCTGTTTCAGATCCCAAAATACTGCATATCAGCCTTATGTATTACATACTTTTTTATGTAATTTTATAGAAGTAGTTTATTATTTTCAGGTGGCTGACAGGTGACAACAACACTTATTGATTTCTTCGATTTATTGGTACTTTATTTAAATATATTAAATTTGTATGGATATATGGATTGCATGATTTATTTCGTAATGAATTGCATCAAACATACTTTTGTGCTATTTCTTATCCACTGATTGGTCTTTTTTACATATATCATTAAATTGGAGAAAATCTAATCTCTTGGACAATGGTTGATCTGTCAAATTCTAAGGAATAGGTTTATATAGAACTATTCCTTTTGAAGTATTTGGTTATTATATTTTTTATGTTTATCGAAAGTATCCCGTGCAACTTTAGCTTATATGTGTGCTTGGGATTCAAATGTAAAAATGAAGGCAACATGAGCTCTCCTGAATCATGATATTTAGGATTCTATTATTCTTGGTTATAGATTTAAATATTTATCATAGTAGGTTAATAAATTTGGAATCCTGGTCAATAGATTGTTCTTATACAATTCACAAATATTGTCATGTGTGCTTAGGTACTTGTTTATTTTCACTTACAAAATACTTGTTCAGTTGATATGGTAATATCCTCAGTGCCCCATATTTATACGAAGATAGTAGAAAGACAGAGTTAAGTTATGAAATAAGACCATGTACATTATCGAAACCAACCTTGAAACCTCTATCATTAAACTGACCAATACGTAACAGAATATGCTTGAGCCCACTGACCAGTGCTATATCTTCAATGATGACATTACGAAATTTCAACTTGCCATATCCCATTGTGTTACCAATATTGTCATCTCCAAAAGTAAACATAGGGCAAGCCTATTCCTCATACTATGACAACGGGACCATATCACCAGTCATGTGGTTTGAGCAACTGTCCAACACCCATATGACCTTCTTTTCTTTCACTTTGCCCTACCAACACATATTTATTACTTCTTCTTTGCTACCCAAACAAGTTTAGGTACATTTGGTTTAGAAACAGATTTATTAAATATAACATCCTTGTAACTTTTCTAACGGTCAGTCTTCTTGTCATAGTTAGAAGTCTTAGAGTTTGACTTCTCTGGCTTTTGTGACAGTGGTACTTTCATAGTTTTAGGAGGACTTGAAGACTTGGGCCTTGTGTAGTGTGTATGAACATTTTGACTAATGCAACCATTCATGAATTGTAATAATCCAAATTTCTATACTGAAAAAAAAATTGATGTAGTAATTTTCCTGATTAAGAAATTTTTCATGCCACCCTATGTACGGGACAGGAAATGGATATTGTAAGGTTATATTAGTAATCTACTATAAAAATAACTGTTTGTAAACGCGATCAGAACGTGAATAATTCAATTTTATTTTTATGGAATATTTGAGCAGGCAGTAAAGAGCATATCAATTCAATCAAGATAGTGATTTATTTAAATTGAGAATATCATTGATTTATTTTATATTAAAGTGATTAAAGGATCAAGAACATTAACCCTAGTATTAGTGCAACAAACGTTTAAAAAATCGCTAAAAATTTATAACGAGATTACGCGACAAAGCGAACGCTTAACGAATTATGGATTAAATACTAACCAAGATTTAGTACCACACAAGATCATCAAGTGCAACATATTAAGAATATTAGTGTGAAAACAAATCAAATGCATGTGGATTGAGTGAGGTGTTCATGATGTGTTCAAGTATGGACCAAGCATTAAAATGCATCCAAAAATCAATAAAAATGAAACAAAAGTGTTAGTAATTAAAGGAGGAGTATTAAAAACACTTGGGGGATTAAAGGACCAGCTAGGTTAATCATTTTTATCCACCAACTAGTCAACAAAAGCCAAAGAAAGCCCCCCCCCCCCGAAAAGAACTCTGGGCCAAATTTGGTGAATGAAGAAGATGAAGACCAAGACCTTACTTCCCAAGCTTCAAACCTTGTGATCTATAGCTCAAACGAAAGCCCTTGATTAGTAGAAGGTATGGCTTGAATATTAGCTTCAACCATGGTTTGTAAGTTGTTTAAATATCCATCCAAAGTTGATGATGAATAGTGTTTTACTTTATTTTTCTTGTTTTGGTCTTAAAGTTTAGGCTTTCCAAGGATCATCTAAGGCTTTTTAAGTGATTGTAAGCACTTGTTAGTGTAGCTAGAGCATCAAGGAAGGTATAAACCCTAACTTTACCTTTTATTTTTATGAGTTTTATGGTTAGTTTTGAGATGGTATAAAGATTGGTTCATGTTAAGTGTCTTACTGGATGTTTGGTGTTGTTATGATGTTAAAAATGGTGAATGATGGTTTTGACCTTACAACTACCCTTAGAGGCTTGTAGTAGATGTTGGTTGATGTTGATGATGTATGGGTTGCCTTGAATGGTTGTTTGGAGTGTATTAATTTTGGAAACGTTCGATTTATAGCTATTGTAATGACGAAATTTTGTTAACCACTTAAGGAAAGTTAAACCTGAGACCTTAAGTTCTTGTCAAAAATATACACTGCATATGGTTGTATAGATTTTGTTTTTTAGTTTGTTTTGGCGCAAGAATCATGTTGAAATGATTTACGGTTTAGGAGTTATGCCACTTTTTGTAAAAGTTATTCATGAAACCAAATGGCAGAAACTAGTCAACTTTGAGACTATGATTGAGCCACTTAAAGGCTATATTTAATTATGAAATTTTGTGTCAAACTGCTAGGGACAGTTTATAAGATGTGTGCGAAGGTTTCGTGTTAAAATGATGACTTTCTGATTTTATATAAATGCATAAGCCGAGGTTACGCAAGTAAAAAAATGCTTTAAGGAAACAACACTATTTACTGTTAACCCACTGCCTTGTTCAGTAAATTTCAAAAAATACGTCCTCTGACCAGAGCTAAATCTTGCGTTGGTTACATTCTAGACATTCCCTAGATCGTGCACGCGAAAATGGTGTCATTTGAGTTAACGGTTATTGAGTTATGAACATTTTAGTAAAAGTGGAGCAAATAGTCAAAATACACAGTTGACACAACTTTGAAAATACATTTCACCTATCTAGACTCATGTTTTCGAATCGAAACTTTTATGATAAATATTACAAATATCAAGATGGTTTTGGAGGTGGTTTTGTATTTAAACATGTTTCCAATGTTTTATTGAAAGTGTTGAAGTGCGAGTCATGGAATAGTAATTCTCAGGAAAGTCAACTCTAGAGGTGCTATTTTGACCGTCCGTTTTGGCTAAGTTAAAAGAGGAATTTTGAGTCGACTAAAACATAAAACTTGTTAAGAATAATCAAGGCAACATATTTGTGTAAAGAATGAAGCTATAACTGGCTAGTAAGATGTATGGATCCTACGCTAAGTATGACTTCGAAGATGGATTTTGGACCGAACCTTCGACTTAAGTACTTGTCGATTAATATGGACTTAGTACAAACCAAGGCTGAACTTTTAGTACCTTTGTTGTGATTTGCTTAAATACATGATTAATAAGTTATAAGTGGATTATATACGGGATTAATCGTGTGTTTATGACTTTGTATAGATTGTCGGACCCCGTCACGAGCCCCTAACACATCCAGGAACCCAGGCAACTTTTCAAACATATGTTTTCAAAACTGTTGTATTATTGTATTTGTAAATACATTTGTTTTATCCGCTTTTGCGATAAACTATTATATTATGCTTAGTACGTATTCTTTTTCGGTTTATATGTTATCTTGATAAAGTAGATATAAGTCGATGTATTGTTAAAGGCTCTAACTAGTAAGAGCGTTATTGATTATTAGACTCCAGAACGGGAGTCGATATTTATATGAAGGATTAAGATTTCATTTTATCAAATGATATATATTTCCAAATGATTTTACAAACGTTTCGAAAAGTACCAAGCACTTGTAATAATATTGAGTAAATATCATTAAGATATTTATTTAAAGATGATTGAACACTTTTGACTCTAGTCTGAGAGTCGGTACTTGTGATAATAAAACTGCTTTCAAAACCCGGAGGGACTTCGGAGATATTTTATTTTCAATTAATATTGGAACATGAGTTATATATTTTCAGAAAGTATTTTTTATATACTAGAAAAAGATTTAATAAATAGTATTTTAATATTTATTTAATTAAAGGAATGTTATTTCGAAAGGTCATTTATTTACAAGAATTTATTTTAATAATTATTTATAAAATAACTTTACATTATTTAAAAATAATAATTATTATCTAAAAATGTTTCAAACTTTCAAAAATGATTTAAAATATTTTTTGACCTTTAAAATATTTTAAAAAATTATATGGATTCTCAAATATTTATTCAAAAATACATCAACTCTTTATAGAGTGCCCACTTATTTTCATATTTATCAAAATTAGGAATCCAAGGTTTTGGGAGCAGATAAAAATGTTTTTCTCCCTTCGCTGAAAGTATATAGATGTATTGGGATTAAGACCCTATCAAGTTAGGGTTCCTAAATTAGTAAATGCTCAAACTCCTCTTAACATGTTTTGCTCATGGAGCGATGTGTTTAGTGTAATCTGGTCGACTAAAGGTCGGACCTCGTATACTCGTTTTAATTATAAAAGACTTCAAAAGCGAAAAGAAAAAGGGGACTCTGGCATAGCAAAATCGTTCACGAGCGATCTTGCATATAGTGTAAGAGGCCGTTAGCCGGCGGTCCATCAATTACATATTCTGACCCATATGCGGCCAAAGGTTGATTACAAGGAGTTTCATCAAGGATTTATACAGGGAGTTTTCATCCAGGGTACTTACGGGGAGTTTTGTCCTTCTACTAGTAGAGTAGACCCGCGGTGGATCTGCAAGCGGTGACTGATCATCGTCGATCCACGTCTAGAAGTATTGTGGTGTAAAGAAGTCCCACTCCTTCCATTTTGGAATTGATTACACACTGTAATGAAAGCCTAGGTGCTAAGTTACAGATAGTGTTGCAATGAAAGTGTAGTATAAAATTGTGGAATTGCTACTATAGCAATGTTTTCAATTATTTCCCTAAGTGGAAGGTTTTCAAGTTATTGAATTGCTATTATAAGTAAGATTTTCAAATATTTTTCCCAAGTGGGATATTTCCAAATTTTGAAGTGCTAATATAGTAGAGTTTTCAAGTATCTCCCTTGGCAGAATATTTCAGTTTATTTGATTGCTAAGATAAGCAATTTTTCAAGTATTTTCCCGAAGAGGAACTGTTTTCAAATATTGAACTACCTAGATAGTAAATGATTTCAAATACTTTCTATTATGGAATAAAAACGAGGGTTTGTAAATTGCAGCTAAGGTTTGTATGTATTAAATATAAGGGATGGTGAGCTTCGAGCTTTAATAGCCGTTTCTGTGTTCGAGACTTATCGGTCCTCACAGAATGCCTACGTATCTGGAAGTTGAGAATCAAGCCAAAAACGTAGTTCTGAGATTGAGGGGTCAGGCTCTTATATAGGCATCGAGAGCCTTAGAATTAGAGTAGGGTTTGGAGACTTGATGGGCAAGTCACCGCCTTAAGGAATGTTCCGGACTCCTGCCTTGTAGGAGTCTGTTTCTATGTCGAAGTCGGTGCCTTAAAGGCTACATCTTGTAGGAGTAATATCTTTATTTGACTCTTATTGCTGAGCTGTTAATCACCCTCAATATTAATTACGAATTTAATATTGAATTATGGTTTTGGACCTCATTAATGGCCTTCATATTTGGACCAAGCTAGGTCTAATTAATGCAACATTAATTGTGTCTTGTTTTGTTTTTAAATTTAATACAACAGCTAAGCCAAACACCAAGGATGTACACGGCACCCCGCATGCGAGTGGGAAATGCAAGGCGTTTCCGTGGGCTATTCTGGAGGTAGTAAAGATCAGTTGGATAGGCTTGTAGCCCTTTGTTAATGCAGTGTATTTGCAGACATGACTTGTGTAAGATGTTAATTAAAAATAGATGAATTAGATGTAGATGTATCTTCCTTCAGAAGCTTTATCAATAGTATTTTCTGCAAAATATTGGGTTGTTATAACAATGGATTTATATGATGTTAATATTTGTTAATTGTGTTATTTTTTAGACTCTAAACCGTGTGAGTGTGTAATTATATTGTGGGGTCATTAGCAGGTGATTTATGTATATTATAAGATAGGTACAACATGGAATAAATGGATCGTGACAACCTAGATCTCTGACCCCGGGTCTGTGGGTTGTCACAGAAGTGGTATCAGAGCCAGGGTTACAGTCCTTAGAAATGATAGTAGAATGAGAGTGATAACGACCCTAATAAGAATAATAATACCTAGAGCTCCCATCGAGTTTGTAGTCGGGTTATCGGATATACCCCTGTCTATTTAGTCCTGCGAGGGAACTTCTTCTTAGAACACTTCTAGAACTTCATGGTTAGTAGCATATTTTCTGTATAAGTTATAGACAACCAAGATTTCTGGAACTAGAGGATTATGAGTGGGAGCATGATGATGCGCCCCTGAGGTTGGATGATTACTTTAATAAAGAGGACCCAATGGAGAACCCAGTGGGGGATCCAGAGGAAAATCCTGGAAAGGATGAGCTTATTGATAATGATGTGGAATGTTTGTTTGAGGTCTTATAGTAGGACCGAAAGAATCTTCAGAGGTCGTCAAAATGACGAGGTGAGAGCTTAGAATCATTTATGATCTATCAAAAGACATGATATGGGGGATGGAGTAGAGTCTCAAGAGCAGATGAGGTAGAGGCGATATAGCCAATACCACTGGTTGATTCGACTAGGATGGAACTTGTTACTCGTAGTCCATCGTAGTTGCCCATAAGGAGGCAGGGTACGTAAGAAATGAGACATTTAAAACTTTCTTGCATGATTAAGGTTACTTAGTTACCTGGACCAGTTGAAGGCATTACTTTGTATATAAGGTTTCAATTCCCCATGGCTGGTGATTCCACCAGAAACAATGTCTACTACATAATTGAGAAACTTTATTGCCTCGAGGGAGATTTTATATGTATGTACTACATGAATTTTATTATAAGACAAACGCGCTAAAAGAGACCATGAGTGTGCTTCATACGTAAGGCCATGATGGTTCGAGTAAGAGCGCAATGATGTTGGGAATTGATAGCATGACTATAGGGGAATGACAGATATGTCCACAAACCCCCATTCTATAAGGTGACTGTAATATGATTTTGAGAGAGAGACCATTCAGTAGTATTCCATATTTAGAAAGAGAGGAAATGGGATCGTCGTCGTACTAACGATGATAGAACTTACGGTTGATCATTGTCTTATTTGCTCTATCTGACTAGCACATAAAACCTTATTATTAAGACATTCAACTTCTTGTTTAAGATTTTCTAAATGTACAGCAGTCAATTCAAGTTCTTCATTCCTTTTAGTCAATATTTCATTCTTAGCAGAGAGTCTATCAATTTCTTCATTAGCAGAAGTCATACTAGTATGAATATTAAACATCTTAACACTTAATTTTTCAACAGTTTGCTTGTAATAAGAAACAAACATATCAATGGTAATGAAAGATGGTACCTAAGAGTTTTCTGATGATTCTTCTTCCTTGGAATTGGCCATCAAGGCATTATTACGAAATTTTGCACTATCTTCATCACTGTCAGAATCATCCCAACACTTTCTTTCACCTATGTAGGCCTTGTTTGATTGCTTTTTGAGAAGGGCTTCTTACTTAGTTTAAAGCTCCATAAATGCTTTATCCTTCTTCTTTGGTTTCTTGCACTCATTAGCAAGGTGACCTATCATTGCATTGATAGCATCTTATAGCTGACCTATCCACATAGCTAGTCTTGAACTTGTTTTTGTATAGTTTTACAGGTGTCTTGCCTTTGTTGAAGGAGTTGTTTTGTGGTCTTGCTTTGAATGGTTTTTTCCTCTTGAATCTGATGTGAGGAAACTTTTTAACCATGAAGGCAAAGATGGATTCTCCATAGCGCCCAACTCCTCAAGTGTGTAGAACTCAACTTCACTTGGTTCAAAAACCTAAGTTTCTTCAGGTTCTTTCTCTGTAATTTCTTTAATTCTCAGCTGGCTAGTAGAAGTTTCAAGATCCTTGATAGATTCATTCACAATAAAGGCACATGAGGTGTTTATCATTTTGTCTTAGTTAGCTTGAATGGCTCTCTTCTGCAGTAACTCAAGTTCATGAGTTTTTAACACACCATATAGCACATCATATGAGACTTTGTTTAGATTTCTGTCTCTCAAAGAGGTAACCCTTTGCTCAAGGTGGTTTGGTGCAGATAAAAAAAACTTCATGTTTAACTTTTTTTTGATATAGATCTTTCTTTCATTCTTAGTTCAATCACAAGTCTGTAAAACCTTTCAAACATATCAGTGATACCTTCTTCGGGTTTCCATGAAGGCCTCATACTGAGTGATAAGTATTTGTTTTTTGGTTTCTCTAATTTCCTCAGTCCTTTCAAATAATATCTCAATATGATCCCACATTTCTTTTGCTGAAGTACAAGCAGCAATGTTTGCATACATTGAAAGTTCCATCGAATCCATTATGATAAACATGATATGGCCATCAAGAGCTACTTTTTCCTTTTCAATGTCAGTCCATTTTGATGGATCTTTAGCAACATAAGACTTTGGAATGATAATAGTTCCAACAGTCTTTTTAGGGATTTCTTATTGTGGAACAAAAGGACCATTATTGGGAATATCAGGATACATGGGGTTAACAGTTTTGATGAACAACAACATCTTTATCTTCCATATATTTTAGTTTTCTTTTTCTAAACTTTGGGACCTTGACTGTTCCTGTTGTCTTTGGTGTATTCATGTTGATCTTTTACTATTTTACTTAATAGCTTGCTCTGATACCACTTGTTGAGTATGAAATACAATAAGATAATACAGGGGGTGAGTGTATTATCAAACTTTTCTTTGATTTTCTTTAACATGCTTAACTGTTTGAATCTGTTTGATGATTATAGCTTGAGTATGTATGTTTGAATAAAAGATATTGCGAAATATAACTAACTCAAAGTCTCACTTTAAAATCTAATGTTTTATTAGATTCGAAGGTTGCTACAAACTTTGAATACGAAAGTCTATTCTCAACTTCTGTTTCTTAGAGAGAGATATTCAGGTATTACAATGAAAAACTTAATACAACTAAAAAGTTGATCATGTACACTTATAAAACATGTGCACAATCCACTTTTACAAAACTAGTAACAAACAAAATAATAAGCTAAGCATGTCTATACTATTTAGTGAAAGGTGGCACCATGTGATTTTAACTTGTTTTGCATACTAACCAGATCCACTTATTTAGCTTGTTCTCCATGAATTTCTCTCCAAGTTTCTTTGTAGGTTCTCCAGGTGCACACTACAACAATTGGATCACTACCGTTGCCTTGGTTTGTACAGATTTTCTATCTTGAGAATCTTTCTTAATTTTTTTTTTGAAACATTCAAGAATTGGCTAAGTACTTGATTCGAGAACTACCTTTGAATTGCTAGAGATCTCTGAATTTTGGATCAAGTCTTTTGAGATGTTGAATGCATTTTTCGAATGAGTCTTTCTATTTTTGGAATCCTTGAGATATTAAATTACTCTTTAGACTTGTGGAATTCTTGAGATATCAAATATGTCTTTTACAGGTGAAGTCTTCGAGATGTCGAATAGAACTTTAACTAGATGACTTCATGAGATATCAAATAATATCTTTGACATATCGAAACCTTGAGATGTCGAATTAAGCTTTGACCTATTGACTTCTTAAGATATCGAATAGTGTCTTTAGCATATTGAATCCTTGAGATGTCGATTCCTTGACTTCTCTAACAGAACAAAGTACTTCTCGAATTTGTACTTAAACAAATTTTCTGCATTCTTCAAACTTCAACTATGTTTATTTCAACCTTCTTCTTCAACCTTGAGACATGATCCAAGGATCTTCTTTCAAGCATTATTAAGTAATTTGTACAATACACTTTTGAAATTGATGCCTATAACTAAGTACAATAAATGATAGAAAATTGATCTTAGGTTTCACAATTAAGGGGTCATGTAAATAATACACGTTATTACTATGATCAAGTAGGCTTGTTATAAAATGTGTATCGGCATGGCTTTTTGACTAATAGATTCCCTTTGTAACAGGAAATAAAATAAAAATTACGTATAACCAAACTACTAAAAAATATTAAATACTTTGAATGATGTAACAGATATCTTGAACTTAGGCTAAAAAACAAATTTTGCAACAAATCAAATTATTAAAAATTAAAATAACATGTCCAATACAAAAAAATAAAAATTTGAAAACAATAAAACAACAAAACCAACCATATCATAAATATAAATACATAGTCACTGTCACTTTTTGGTATGCAATTGCCACCTTCAAAAACCTTTTTTTATCCCATTCAGACATAAAATATTTTCTTTAAAATTTTGATCTCTGGGATGAAAAATATATATACAAGTTAGAGTTTTTTCAAAGATAATAATACAATATTTGAAAATAAAATTTATGTCTCGCGGGCGTTATATAGTGTCATCTTTTGTTTTTTCATATTGATTGAAAAATTATTCAACTAATATGTAGCAATTACATAATAAAGAGAGAGTATAAAAGAAGGTTTTTCATGGTTTATTTACATATATTACTTACTGTGAATTCATACTCCTTTTCCGATTTTCTTCCTCTTTATATTACTGGGAACAAAAACAATCAAAAAAACAAATCTCAAAATGCAAAATTAAAACGAAATTTGTTAAAGAACGGGGAGCTCGAGAACACGAGTTTTCGGGCATAAGCTCTTATAAAATAAATTGGCTGTGTTGCTATATATATGATAAAATATTTTATTTAAGAAAGTTTTTCTTATTGGAGAAACGTAACGAAATTTACTTTTTTATAAAATTGTATTTTCTAGCTATAAATTCAAAGATGAAAAAGAAAATTATAATTATTAATATTTCACATTTCAAATCTCTATAAAAATTAGAAAAAAAATATACTTAGGTGATTTAAGAGACGCCTGTATTAGCTAATTTTTATAAGTTGATTGTAATTTTTACTTTGACAAAAGGTTTTGGAAGCCTCATACATAACCAAATATTTATTAGGCAATTGTAATTTTAACATAAAAATGGAAATTGTAATTATTAATATTGAAAATTCGAATATAAAAAGAGAAGTTGTATTTAAAAATTCGAATATAAAAAGGGAAGTTATATTTATTAACATTAAAAACATACAAAGGGAAATTAAAATAATTAGTACTAAAAATTCGAACATAAAATGGAAAATTGTATTTGTTAACACTAAAAATATAAAAACAGAAATTGTAATTATTAATACTAAAATTCAAATATAAAAAGGAAAGTTGTATTTATTAAAACTGAAAATTCAAAATATATAAAAAAGATAACAATTTTTAACATTAAAAATTGCAAAAATCTAGAAAATTAGAAAAATGAATGAAAGCGATTTGAGAGGCACCACCTTACCATCCGTTTTCTCCTTTATATAATTGATATATGCAAAATATAAAATAATAAGGAAACAACAATTCTTAACATTAAAAATTGCAAAAAAAATTAAAAATTGGAAAAATAGATTAGAGGGATTTGAGAGGCATCACCTCACTCTCTCATCTTTTCCTTAATATAATAGTGTTGATTTATACAAAAACTAGCCAACTTATCTGTGCTTGGCGCGGTTTATAAATTTTTATAGAAAAGTACTGTAATATATAAATTAATTCTATTATTCTTAAAAATTGATTGGTCATTTATGAATTTTCTATAAAAGATTAATTTAAAAATAATTTACATGAATTATTAATTGGAAAATTACTCTCATTATATACAAAATTTTGATAATCTTAAAAATATCACAAACATATAAAAATAAAAATTACAATTTGAACGTAATGTTTACGATCAAAAGTTACAAATATTGAATACAACTTAATAACGTTTTTTAAATCCGACTCCTCTCTCATAATATATATGTTCAATAATAGTGTACGAAGTTATTTAATTTGATTATTAATTTATTTTGACATGATATAATGAAACAATGGGTGTATAAATTTTTTATCAATTTAATCTTCTGATAAAATGGTTGGGTTTGTTCAATTTAATTAGTTTAGTCATAACTCATGTGTAATTTATTCATGTGCATGATATGTTTACAAATATCATATATTAAGTAAAGATCCGTGCATTTCCATAATTTACTAGGACTCCACAATCATTGATAATAAAGATTGTTTGAGATGTTAATATACATATTCAATAATAGTGTGAGTATTTGTTTAATTAAAATAAAATTTATTTCGACACAATATAACGAAACAATGAGTGTATAGGCTTTTTATCAATTTTATCTTCCGATAAATGACTGGATTTGTTAAATTTAATTGACCTCATGTATTATTTATTTATGTGCAAAATTAAAAATCTGTCATTATTGTTTGCATACAATTCCAGACATTAAGTAAATATCTTGTACTTTCATAATTTATTACGACTTTCACAATTATTGATAATAAAAATTGCTTTGAGAAGTTAAGGTCGTCTACCCCATAATCATTCAAAAAGAAATTATAGTGATCTTGAATAGAGAATAAAAAATAGCGCAATATAAACAATTGTTAGTCGTCATTTTACCTAAAAATAAATATAACTATATATAATTAATATTTAATATTGAAATAATAACTATAATGTTAAACTAATTTGCTAACTTTTAAACAAATTAAATAAACTAAATTTAATATATGTTCAATAGGTGTAATTAATGACTAATTAAATTATCATTAATAGCTATTTAATGCAAGAAAAAAAATTTAATAAAAAATCAAAAAAACGAAAATTCAAGAAAAATACCTTGAATTCCGATCTCCATACATTATAATATATATAGATAAATAGTACTTGGAAGTTTATAAATTCATACGAAAAATGATCCCATAAGAAAAATGATCCCGAAATTTCTCGATATCATGGACATTTCAACTGGCTGTTAGTTTCATACATCAATAAATCCATCGTCATGCTATGATTTTAACCATTTTTCTACTTTGATACATCAGTGCTATTACCCAACTTTGACATTTTAACCACTTTTTTAATTTTTGAACATTAAGGAAGCTGCTGGTCCATTGTGCCGTATGTATGAAATCATCTTCCTATTTTAAGGTGTCGGCGTTTGAATAATTGTAAATGGGCCGCTGAAGGGCTAAACATGTAGATTGACCATCTGAGTCACGTGACTCAGGTCGCATGATATACATAAAGTTAATATAACATGCGTGTAAATAAACATGAAATACATGAAGTTAATATAACCTTTTTGTACTGTGTCTTGATCGATCCCTAGTATTGCTCATAAATAAATGCTCCCTTATTCTCCTTTGGATACAAAATATCCTTCACTTTAATATTATTTTACGAAGTTAATAACAAATAATACAATGATGCATCAATTGCCTTAATTGGTGTAACACTTCAACAATGTAATCTTCAAATGCAAACTCAGTTGTAATCTTCAACAATGTTTTGCTTTCGTCTTATATAAAAATGATAAAATAACTATGTTCATTTTAAACAGTTATGTCAATGGGTCGGATTCGGTTTGGATTAGCCTAGATAAATCCATATACAAATCCATTTAATTTTAACGGATTTGGATCGAATCGGATCGGATTGGATCAAATTATAACTATGATATTTTAAATGTCGATCCATATCCCATCTATTCATTTTGATGGATAATCGAATCGGATTTTGGATATCCATTACTTCATTTATATTTAGAATATACCAAAATTAATTATGTATATATTATTCACCATTTCGTAGAAAATTAGTAACACCTGAAAAATTACAATCTAGTATTCCAATGTGTAAAATTTAAGTAGCAATCCAAAATTTAAATTATTTCAATGATACTATTATTTAAACATAATGTTAAATAAAAGTCCACAAGTTCAAATCAAACAAAATAAATATATCAAATCAAGTATTTCAAATTTATAAAATGACTATCCAAGTATATTTTTTCTTAGTTTAGATTTTAGCCCATGCTAAACAATTAACTTGAAAGAGATGTATGAAAATGTTAAATTAGGTATTAGACAACTCAGTGTTCCAGAATTAATGAAAGTAAAAGAATAGAAAATGAGTTATTTTATTTTCTCTCTAAATCTTTCCAAAAATGGGAAGAAGATTTTGAAAACAGATATACAAGACTTTTCTTTCCAAATCTTTAGAGATTATTTCTTTTCTTCCTAAAAAAATCTTTCGGGAATAAGCTAAAGAAATCAAATCTTAAACTTTCTTTTCTTTTCTTTCAAAAAAAAGTTTCTGAACAGTGTTAGGGTTTTTTACGTAAATTAACTTATTATATTAAAAAATACTTTACATTTTATATTATATGTTGAAAAAATTATATAATATATAGTATATTATTATATATTATATAAATAAACGGATCGGATTGTGGATCAATGGATCGGATCAGCCTAAATCCATATCCAATCCAATTTATTATTCAGATCATCATTATCGGATCGGATATTTTTTATATCAATCCATATCCATTTAAATTAGTTTGGATCGGATCATATCGAATCAAATATCCGATCCATTGACAGGCCTAATCAAAATTACAAACTCAATTTGTAGAGCAGAAGTTACATACATAATATTTCGACAAAGCTATATATTAATCTGGAAAAGTTTAGTTAAGATACACATATACATCATTTTTATCATATACTCATTTGAAAATTGCTCAAATAGTCAGAATCTCTACAAAAAATGTTAACTTAATATTATCTTATTTGTTGGATCATCAAATTAAATTGATTCCCTATTTTAACGATGAAAAATGTTAAAGGTACCAAATTGGGTACCAAAAATTGTTACAAAATGACGTGACATTGTTTTGATTGGTTATAATTGTAATGGACCCGCCAGGATCATGCAATTAAAACATTCCAAAATGCCAAGTAATTAGCGCAAGAGAAAAATGGGCCTGAGGTTGTCCTCAAGGATTTATTCTGGGGTTATAACACAAAGACCCTATAAATTAAGTGACCCCGTAGGGGTATTTTGTAAATATTTATTTTTATCTCAGTAACCCGGATGTCATCCTCATGCACATGAAACCCTTAGCGCAATGTCATTTGCTAACAAATTTTGGTATCCAAATTAGTACCTCTAGCACTACTCTTCAACGATATCAATTTTTTAAATATCAATTTACCATCTTAATTGGCACGCTATTATATATTTTTTTTACTCCATTTTTTACTATAAAAGGCAACTTCATATAGCATTAATCGACAGCAACCTAAACAAACACATGCACAAAAACAGAGGGAGTACTGATTAATCAATGGAAGTCGTTCTTCTCTTCATCATGTTTACCCTCCTCCTGCTATTTTTGTTTTACAAACAAACCAACCAATGGAAAAAGAAGTCGAATAGCCGGCCACCAGGTCCTCGTGGCCTCCCCTTAATAGGAAACATGCACCAGTTTGACACCTCAGATACTCACCTCTACTTATTCCAACTTTCTCAAAAGTACGGCCCTCTCGTTTCCTTGCAGCTCGGCTCAGTTCCGACTCTAGTCATCTCCTCCGCAACTGTTGCCAAAGAAGTTTTCAAACACCATGATCTTTGTTTTTCTAGTAGGCCAGCTTTAGTTGCCACGCAGAAGCTTTCTTACGAAGGCCTCGACTTTGCCTTTGTACCATATAGCGACTACTGGAGAAACATGAGAAAAATTTGTACCCTTAATTTCTTTAGTACTAAGAGCTTTCAGTCCTTTTATCCCATTCGTGAAGACGAAGTTGCAAAAATGATGAAAGCAATAAGTAATAGCACGGCTGCTTCCGCTGAATTCAATACCGTAAATGTGAGCGAAATTGTTATGACTGCGACGAGCTCAATTGTCTACAGAACTGCTTTTGGAAAATTAAATAATGATGACGAGGAAGATGATGCAGGATATAGTAATAATAAAATGAGTCGTCGAATTCATTGGGTACTTACTGAATCTCAGGCCTGTTTTGGAAATTTCTTTGTTGAGGATTTTTTCCCTCAAGTGGGGAGTTTTATTGATAGAATTACTGGCTCGTGGACTCGGTTGGAGAAGAGTTTTAATAAGTTAGATGCTTTTTACCAAGAAGTCATTGATAAACGTCTTCATGCATCCACTGTGTCGACCCAAGAGTGCAGCATCCTGGATATTTTACTTCAGATGAAGCTGGATTCATCTGACTTCACATTTGATCACATCAAAGCAGTCTTAATGGTAATTGAATTTTTAATAGATAGAGGCCGGTGTGAATATTTAAATGTTTGCAGTCGACCACTTAAAAAAAAAAAAATCGTGCTTACATACTGTTTTTTCTACTTTCTGTACAGGATATTATGCTTGCAGCATCAGAAACAAGTGCAGTAGCAGTGATTTGGGCCCTGACTTTGTTAGTAAAGAACCCGACGACAATGAAGAAAGCGCAGCAAGAGGTTAGAGAGTTTATAGGGAAGAAAGGATTTGTGGATGACAACGACACCCAACAGCTTGATTACCTTAAAGCAGTAATCAAGGAGTCATTGAGATTGCACCCACCTATTCCAGTTGTTCCGCGATGTACGACAAAAAAGTGTGTCGTGAGTGGGTATGAAATTGAAGCTAATACACGTGTATATGTAAACTTATATGCCATAGGAAGGGATCCTGAATTCTGGGAAAATCCTGACGAGTTTTTACCTGAAAGATTTAAGAATAGTAGCATTGATATTAAGGGGCAGGATTTTGAGCTGATACCTTTCGGAGTAGGCCGGAGAATGTGTCCTGGGCTTACAATGGGCATGGCTACGACACAGCTAGTCCTTGCTAATCTTCTCTACCATTTCAACTGGGAATTGCCACCAGGTGTGGAAATTGAAGACATTGATATGGCTACCCTGCCTGGTTTAACGAAGCAAAAGAAGAATGATCTCTGTCTTGTACCAACAATTAATATCAATTAAGTGAATATCACACGTATAAATCGTGCATGCATCAGTGTGATGGATCACAAAAATAATGCAGCTGATGCATATGGCATGATATTATGAATAAATTATGAATCTCAATTTAGTTGCATGTGTAATAACCAAACTTTTCGGTATTTATTGTTGTTATTATTTAAAAAAATTATTGGTTTTCCAATAAAGGAAGAATAAAATTAAATTTGTATTTCCGCTACAAGAAAATCGTTTTAAATCGACCGTCAAAAATGGTCGATTATAAAAGGAATCGGTCGGTTTAACGACTAAAACCGACCAAAAACGCTGGTCGATTTAAGCGTGGTTGATTATGTCATTTGGTCGGGTTTAACACACATAACCGACCAATAATCTAGTCGGTTATATGTGTTTAAAAATTCTCTAATGTGGGGTCCGAATTGGACATGTGGCACCACGTGTCACCACGTGGCGACAGCTGGTGACAGACGTCATCAACACATAACCGACCGATAGCGGTCGTTTATGACTTAAAAAATAGAAAAATACATTTTGACTGGCACACATAACCGACCACAGTCAAACGTGCACAATCGGTCGGTTTCATGCCAGTAGCTGTGCTAATTTATATAACCGACCACTTATAACCGATCACCATAATATAACCGACCACCCTCGAAGGGATCGAATGGTAAAAAATGGTCGGTTATGTCTTTTTGTGGTCGGTTTTCTGGGAATTGAATGGTAAAAAATGGTCGGTTATAAGGCACGTCGGTCGGTTTTCTGGGTTTTTTGTAAAAAAAATTGCAGGTTTTGCCAGTACTGCAGCCTGCCATTCCATTTCAACATTAGCAATTCACCAAACCATTCAACTTCATAATAACATAATTAAACATACAAACATAAAAACCAATTTCATAAGTTCGATCATTCCAACAAATATAAAAACCACGTTCATACAAACATTCCAAGTTTTCTGTTCATTCCAACTAATTACAAACAGCTTAGAAAAAAAACAAGTCATAAAAACCGATCACACTTAAAAACGTAATGATCCGACAAAGAAGCATCGGATGATTGATGACCATCTTTTTCACCCTCTTCCCCACCATCATCACCAGCGCCATCACCATCATATTCACCACCATCTTCACCGCCACCCATATCCTCATCCTCGGAGGTATAGTCCTTTTCATCTTCCAATGCAAGCCGATCCTTTGCCTATGTACACATATAACCAACTAATTAAAAAGTAAGAAATATAAATATTTAAGGACAATTTAGAAACTCCATTTTCCCAATATTTAGCAAGATCCTTCCAAAATGTCTCGGATCAATACGGGGGCCATCATACACACGATCATTGAAACCATTATGATCATCACTAGTCAACCGAGCACCTAAAATTAAAAAGAAAAACATTAGTACACAAACAAATCGAACATAAACGTGGAAAGAAAATCGAACATAAGTACACAAACATAAATATCTTATTAATTTAACTATAAGTACACAAACATAAGCAAATTGAACATATAAGTACACAATGCATATTTAACTCTAAATTCAAATACAATTTCGTATACAAAATCGAAGCAATTACAAATACATGACCTTCAATTCAAATACAAGTCAATATCGTATACAATTAATTATAAGCACTTAGGGGAAAATTGATATTGACCTTAAATTGAGCAAAATATAAGTTCATGTGTCTATCATTATATGACATAAATCGATGCTTAATTAAACCCATTAATCAAACCTATAAATCGAACCCAAAAATCCAATTTCAAATAAACAAATATATATAAACATGAAAATATAAACAAATGGGAGAAGATATATGCATGAATTTCAAATGGGAGCAAATTAAACTATGAAAATATAAACAACAAAAAAAAAACACATAATTAAAAGCAAACAATACAAACAAGAGAATAAAATAGACCAATTAAAGGCACAAAATGGAAGATAACAATACTTTGAAGAAGAGGAAGAGTTACAAGAAGCTTACATCAACACAAAATGGAGAAGAGGAAGTTTGGGTCCGAATTGAACGGAACGATTTTAGTTGGGAGCGGATTGAGTTTGCACGGGTAAGCGCCATTTTTACTTGAACGAACTGAGTTTGAATGGATTTTAGTTTGTATTGAGAGGAAGAGATGAAGAGAGGAAGAGAGATATGAGAGAGTAAGAGTAATGAGAGATAAAATGAAAGGGGGAGGGGGTTTCTTTTTTATTTACACTCAGACTATAACCGACCGAATGATCGGTCCATTATGTCATTGGTTAGTGTGACTCGAAAATTTGGGCAAGGGCGGGATTTTTGACTTTTCACGAAAATTTTCCCACCCAAAAAAATCGGTCGGTTATACGTCAATTCGGTCGGTTTTAACGTGAAAAGAAAAAAAAATAGAATAAATATAGGGGAAAAAATAGAATAAAAATAGTAAAAAATCCTATATTTAATTTAAAATTTATACAATTCCAACTATTCATGCTAATTATTTTTATGATTATTATTACATAATTTTCTAATAATTTGAATTTCCCTCATTTTTAATTTAGTTCGTAAAAAAAATAAAAATAGAAAAAATGTCAATCTTTCGATAAAAGATTAGCATACTCACTATGAACACTAAAAAACAACTAAAAATAGTAGTAGTAGTAGTAGTAGTAGTAGTAGTAGTAGTAGTAGTAGTAGTAGCAGCAGCAATGGAAAAAGAAACGGGTCAAATAACTCAAATTAAAATTTTAAACAATGACGGTGTTTAAAATTTTAAAATTTGAAACCAGACTCCTTTTGTTTAACAAAAAATACAACACGTCATCAAAACGACAATTATCAGTCGGATTTGACATCTAAAACACTTCATCAAAACGACGACATTTTTTTCGTTTGATCAAAATGTAACTGACCGTAGTGGTATTGGTCGGTTTTAGATGACGTGTCACAGAAACCGAAAATGTGAGTCATCAAAATGGGCCCGGGTCCGCACCGGTCGGTTTTAGATGGTCGGTTTTATCATAAAACTGACTAACTACGGCAGCGGTCGGTTATAACCATTGGATTTGTGACGGTCGGTTTTGTGACGGTCGGTTTAAAGCTATTTTCTTGTAGAGCGTCCGTTTTGTGATATTATGTGACACAATCTATTTTGATTATTTTTAATTTTAGTAAAATCGATTGTTTTATCAGTATTATAAAAATGAGATCGTTTTATGATTTTATGAATCGATACGGTATTTTATTGATGTCAAATTTTATTTGTGCACATTACAAAAATATTTCAAAATATTGTATTCTCGCATTTTTAATAAATTTTAGATTTTCAAATTGTTGTAAGTATTTATTTTAAATATTTACAAAATGGATAAAATATTTATATTTTTACCCGGTAATTATTTAATTGGCAATTTTGTGGGTATTAATTTTTAGAAAATATTGAGAGTTTATATTTTTGAAGAAGATGAGAATTATTTTGGAGTAAAAAGATTTTTATAATTTTAGGAAATAAATTTTAGTAATAGAATTATTAGAAATTAGAGTATAGAAAATAAAATAAAATTCTTAAAATAACAAAGTGCCATTTTAGTATAATTAGATTAAAAACTCATTTTCTTTGTTTTTTTATTTCTTTTTTAAAGAGCATCTAAAGAGAGAAATAACTCCACACTTTTGGAATTCTTAGGTCATAAGGAGTCTAGTTTTCACATGCAACACTATTTCTGGAATTATCAGATCGAGACGGTTGATCATTAGTTCGGTGAGATTTTTTTTAAGGTAAGTTTCTTTAATTTGCTATTTATGAAGAATACATGAATTTGTATAAGTTTTTCTTTCATGATTAGTTATTTATTGTAATTCAAGTAGTACAATATATTTAACTTGTCAAGTAAATGAGACTGTAATGATGAAGAGACTGTCTCTTTAGTGTAAACAATTATCCTAATTAACTAACAAAATAAATAACCAGCAGAAAATAAATGACAGAATAAAAGACAAGAACACGAGGAATTTTCACTTGGTTCGGCCCCTACCCAATCTATGGCCTACATCCAAGTCCCTATGCCAACTAGCACAGAGATTATATTATTATAACAATAATATAAAGCTTACAGTTTTCCCCGATTACAAATTTAAAGCCTCTTGGAAGAACCCTTCCCTTTGACACAGCTTTCACCTAGCAAACCTGCTACCTAGCCCACTGGCTATCTTGGCTTATGATTTGTAATCTTATCTAATTGCCACAACCCGGCACAAGTATGTGTAGAATGAATAAAAGTTTACAACTCAATGAAATGGAACTTCTGAACGCAATATATAAGCTTGAATGTCTTTGTAAAGAAGTTGTATTGCAGATGTGTGTTAAGTTCTCTTGCTAAATGATCGACTTTATATAGCACTAGAAGATGTAGCCGTTAGAGTTTTGAATTCCTGAAATTATAGTTGTTGAAACATGAATCAATCAGATGTATATCAGTGATTAGATAGCAATCAATCAGGATAATTATAACGGCTCCATTAGAATAAGTTTAGGGATTTGAGTGAAAATTAAATCACACATTATTCCTGAAATATATCCTAAGATATATAACCTGCAATTAGATAGATATAGCATCCGAGAAATATGGTAACTAACAGATTATATACAAGATAAATGATAAGCACACAGAATCAAATCTCCAGGATTTAATTCGAAGACAATTCAAAGCATCATCCTAAAAACATAGGAATAACAATATCCCCCTTTCTTATAATGATGGAAACTTTGAATTAATATCTATCTTTATCTGACTCCTCTTGTCAAAAATACTTATAGAGACAATATAAACAAATAGTCTGAGAATTAAGAAGCAAACACCAAAATAACCATTTAAGCATGAAATGTCAGCATCCAAGATTCGAGAACAAATATTCAAAATACATTTCTCCCCCTTTCTTCAACATAAAAAATGAAATTAATCGTCGTCTGGAATGTCCACTGTAGCTTTGCCTTTACCCTTTAATTTGAACCTAGGAGATTCCCCATATGAAGAGAAGTTCTGTTCAAAGAAGTCAGTTGAGGGAGCTTTGCCATCACGAACAGTCATCCACTGAAACATTTTGTCCATGTACTCGTCCTTTGTTAGACCAAAAGCTGCAGGAGGTGGAATGGTTGGGAGAGGAAGCGGTGCAGTGATTTCTTCAAGGGTGCAATCTCCAATCCAATCTATCTTTTTGTGCCATGGAATGATGCATTTTTCATGAACTGACGTGAGCTGTTTAGACAGAAACTTAGTCTAAGAACCCAACTTGAAGAAGAGTTTAACAAACTCTTTTTCCCATGCTTTGGCAGTGAGGGTCATTCCTTCCAGAAGAGATCCAAATTCAAAATCCATTCTTCGAGTGATGCTTTGATCATGAGCTTTTAATACATCCAACTTCGAATGCATTAACTCCATAGATTTGGACATAGAAGCAAGAGAAGACTCAATAGAAATCAGTTTGGTTAGAAAGGATTCGATTGCTTTAGAGTTGGATCCAACTTGAGCAGAGAGACCATCAAACAAAGCATGAATATTATCAAAGGAAGGTTGAGCAGCAGTAGGAGACTAAGGCAAGGAGGTGTCTAATAGTGAATGAGAAGACTCAAAGACAAGCTGATTGGACTCATTAACCGAGAGATGGTTAAGAGTTAAAGTACGAAGATCAAAAGTGTCTGACAAATAGTCCACTTCATCAGTGACATCAATCACTTTGAAATACTCAAAAACTTTTGTTAAGAGACTAGGGTAGGGCAAATGCATAGAGTCATTGGAAGCACAATGAATCATATTACGAATTAAGAGGGAGGCCACATTAAATGGAATTTGCTTAACAAATAGCGATAACAAAATTGAATCTTGATAGGTTACCCTATCACGACCACTTTTGCGCGGTAAAAGATTTGTATGAAAGAACTTGAATAGCAAAAGACAAGTAGGAGTGAGAGATGATACCGAGGGTTTGGAGTCAGCCGAAATTGAAGTATTACCGAGAATGGTTCGAAGTTGTTCTTCATAAGGAAGGTCTACCAACTCTGAGAATGGTTGATGAGATGTGAAAGGGAACGGACCGGTAGCAGCCACACCAAGAACAGATCCAAACCAATCGGAAGTAAGCACAATGGGAATACCCTTTACCTTTGAATACACCATTTCGTTTTAAGCCATAGACAGATTGGAGTAGAATTCACGAACTAGAGAAGGGTAATGCATAGTCGAAGGAGATAGAAGGGGTGCATAATAGAGAGTCTCAAACATCCCGACTATACCGATACGCTGAAGTAGGTCCATATCCACCATTTGTTCCTTAAAAATAGGTTTGGCTTTGGATTTCGAAGATCCCTCTGTAGTCAAAAACTCTGCTTTTAGACTTGGTTTTGGAATGGATGATTCTGAATTAGAATGATGTTCCTCAAAAGTAACCGCCTTTT
This sequence comes from Saposhnikovia divaricata, assembly GCA_036435485.1. NCBI lineage: Eukaryota > Viridiplantae > Streptophyta > Magnoliopsida > Apiales > Apiaceae > Saposhnikovia > Saposhnikovia divaricata. Next base: position 234,079,375 of record CM071595.1, on the reverse strand, counting down.
GTCATTTAGAAGACTCTGATTTCATCGGTAGCTTGCCGGTGGGTGTGGATACTGAGTGAGTCTTGCGTTTAGCCATGAGAAAGAAAGAAGAGGGAAAGATGGAGAGAGAAAAGAAGAGAGATAATTGAAAAAGAAAGAAAGATAGACGGGTTTAGAAAGATGTACCCGAGTAAAATAAACAATTATGGTATCTAAGTGTCCAACATGCAAACATTACCTTTAATTGATACACGGTACTAACATACCAAAGATAATTAAATCACAAATTCACAATTAAATCTATTAAAACAATTAAACTAAATTACAGTAGGGCTAATTACGATTAGATCAATTAAAGGGTGCACATATCGAGCTCTCTTCGAAGCATGCAAAACCTGTCTTCAGATAAAGGCTTTGTAAAAATATCATCCTTTTGATTTTCAGTGGGAATAAATATAAGCTCAATATTACCTTTTGCAACATGATCTCGAATAAAATGATGACGGATGTCAATATGTCTAGTACGAGAATGCATGACAGGATTTTTGGAAATATTAATAGCGGATGTATTATCACAGTAAATTAGAATATTTGAAGATTTTATACCAAAATCTTTCAAGGTTTGCTGCATCCACAGGATTTGTGCACAGCAACTACCTGCGGCAATATATTCCCCTTCTGCGGTTGACATTGCAATCAAAGTTTGTTTCTTACTGTGCCAAGCTACCAGGAAATCACCTAAAAATTTACAAGCTCCGCTAATGCTTTTTCGATCAACTTGAGATCCTGCGTAATCAGCATCTGAAAAACCAATTAAATCAAAAGATGGGGAACTGGGATAGAAAAGTCCAAAGTCGTCAGTTCCCTTTAGATATTTAAATATTCGCTTTACAGCATTAAGATGGGATTCCTTTGGCATTGCTTGAAAACGAGAACACAAACATACACTGAACATGATATCGGGACGTGAAGTAGTAATATATAACAAGGAACCAATCATACCTCTATATTTAGTAATATCAACAAATTTACCATTTTCATCCTTAGTGAGTTTGGTGGTCACACTCATGGGAGTTGATTTAAGAGTGACATGCTCTAGGTCAAACCTTTTAAGTAAGTCCTTTATGTATTTACTCTGGTGAATAAAGATATCTGCATCAGTGTGGTTAATTTGCAAGCCAAGAAAATATTGTAATTCACCTATATGGCTCATGTCAAATTCTTTATGCATACAGTCCGAAAACCATTTGCATAAGGTCTCATTTGAAGATCCAAACACAATATCATCAACGTACACTTGAACTAATAAGAAATCATTATGCTTATGAAAAATAAAGAGAGTAGGATCGAGTGTACCACGAATGAAACCTGAATCCACAAGAAATGTACTGAGTCGATCATACCAACACCTGGGGGACTGTCTAAGACCATAGACAGATTTCTTGAGTTTGTATACGTAATGAGGATACTTCTCATGAATGAAACCCGGAGGCTACTTTACATAGACTTCTTCTTGCAAATATCCATTTAAAAATGCGCTTTTGACGTCCATCTGATAAAGTTTGAAGTTCTTGTACGCTGCAAAGGCCATGAGAATATGTATAGCTTCTAGACGAGCCACTGGAGCATAGGTCTCATCGTAGTCGATACTCTCTTGTTGATTATAACCTTGAGCCACGAGGCGAGCTTTATTTCTGATGATATTTCCGTCTTCATCCTTTTTATTCTTGAAAACCCACCGAGTTCCAATAACTTTGACATCTTTTGGGGGTGGCACAGTTCCCACACATCACAACGTTCGAATTGGTTAAGTTCCTCTTGCATAGCTACTGACCATTGTTCATTTTCCACTGCATCTTGAGCATTTTTGGGCTCGAATTCAGCTACAAAAGCATAGAATGCAAAGAAATTTCTAACCCTGCTTCGAGTAGTAATGCCTTGATTTAAATCTGAGAGGAGATTATCTGGAGGATGATTCTTCATAATTCTGGATGATTTTGGGAGACGTATTGGACTCATTTCTTCTTCATTTAAGTTTTCTGATTGATAAGGAATTTCTGATTGAACTGGTGTAGGATTCCTTCCTATTCCAAATGGTGGAGTATCATATGCCCACTACAAGAAAAAATCGACCACACAACGGTTTTTATCCATCGTCTGAAGCCCTCATTTTCCGTTGTCTATTGGAATGCCGTCTGTTACGCGTATCAGACGACAGCAGCTTAACCGTTGTCTTTGTTGCAGAAAGACAACGACAGCGTTTCTTAAAAACGTTGTGTAATACTTGGATCACACAATAGTATTTAAATTTGATCTATTGTCTGATTATGTTTTTAACAAGGGTACCTTCAGACATGTCTATTGTCTAATACCTGGATCATACAATGGTTTTTTAAATTTGGTCTATTGTCTGATTATGTTTTTAACAAGGATTTCTTCAGACATGTCTATTGTCTAATACCTGGATCATACAATGGTTTTTTAAATTTGGTCTATTGTCTGATTATGTTTTTAACAAGGGTTTCTTCAGACATGTTTATTGTCTAATACCTGGATCATACAATGGTTTTTTTAATTTGGTCTATTGTCTGATTATGTTTTTAACAAGGGTTTCTTCAGACATGTCTATTGTGTAATACCTGGATCATACAATGGTTTTTTTAATTTGATGTATTATTTCTTTATGATATAGACATTGGTCTTTTTGTACAGAAGTGTTGTGTGAAATGTAGTTAGACAGCAGTTTAGTTTCATTAGTATGTTGTATGTCTTACAAGTACACCACACTTTCTTTGTTTCCTACATGTTGTCTGAATGTATAAGACACTACGTTTTATTTTTGTAAAAGCATTGTGTTAATATGTAACCTACAACGTTTTCATTTCGTTTTTATGTTGTATGTGTTTTAATTACACCACACTTGTTGTGCTTACTACATGTCGTCAGAATGTATAAGACACTACGTTTTTATTTTTGCAAAAGCATTGTGAAATATAGTTGTCTGATGATATTTTCCACAAGTGTTTCTAAAAGATGATAACATTGGCTAATGATAAATGAAACAACACTTTTATTTACAACAAAAATTAGAGTTTATACAATACTAGCAACTAACCAATATTCATAACAAAAACTACCTATCAATATTCATCCCTACAAAGCTACTTATATATTCAGTTATGAGAGGATCGGGTTGTTGAAACAACTTATAATTGCCGATCATCTTGCAAGGCGGTGACGTACTAGTCTCCTTTCTTCATCCAACTCAAAGTTGGCTCTCGCAAACTCTCTAGAGAGGTGAAGAATGCTTTTAGATCCGTAATACCAAAATCTTGAACCTGCACCACAAGATGATGTCAAATTCTGCATTACCTACTACTGGAAAGTGGAAACAAAGACTTAAAAAGAAACCCTTGTTAAAAACATATGGTATTATGGTTGCAGAAGCATTTCTAATGTCTTTTATGCAGATGATGCTTGCGAGCAACCTTCTTGATCCATATCTTCATAATCTGTAACACAAAAAACAATAGTTTCATATTAAAAATTTAGAGTACAAATATATTACTTTGATAAACCAGTCCGCCAAATGCTAGCTTCAGAACCATAAGTTAAAAGGTAACAACATATACAACTCACAAAGTAATATGCATTACGTACAAGCATATATGCATATGCAACATATATGCATTACGCACAAGCTAAAAGAGAATAAATTGTACTACATAAGCCTGATCATATCGCAAAGTCATTATCTTGTTTAATTATATGTACACAATAATCACTGCTACACAAGCACACACACATTTCATAATTTAATAATATTTAGGCACACAAGGATTTATATAATTATCTACAATTTTGATCAGGTGACAAAATGGGGTACAATCTTGGGGGTCTATAGATGATGCCTCTTCACGAATAGATTTACTTGCAGAATATATGTATCAAAGAAAGAAAAAAATATTAACAACCAAGAAGATCTCAGAGCTTTAGCAAAATCAGTTGCAATATGAGAATACATAACTTCAAAGTATATTCATTATTTTTGAGTGCTTGCTGGCTCAAGACAGATAATAATCTGAAGCATATACCAGCCCTCATTTGTTGATTTGAAAAAAAAAATATTTACTTAAGACAAGCAGACCTCTACCTTCCCTGGTAAAACCGTTTTCCCTTGTAGAAGCTCAGCAAAGATACAACCAACAGACCACATGTCAACAGTTGGACCATACTTGGTAACACCAAGAAGCAACTCAGGAGGTGTGCTCAAACAAGAAGCTAAATCAGAGGACTAAACTGGATAATAGTCTCCCAAGTCAGGAAAAGCACAGTAAGTTATTATCACATTCAAATATCTACCTGTATAGACCATAGCGTAACAACCTGATTTGTGAGATTTAAAAAAACAAACAGACAACATCAAGACTCTCCAAGCCTATTAAAATCAAATTTAAGCATAAAACCTAATTTTATTGCTCATTAAGGAGAGGTTAGTGCAAGTAGACCTGATTTGTTGGCCTGCCTGATTTGTGAGAAAGACCAAAATCTGCAAGCTTTAGGTTTCCCTGGTTATCAATGAGAAGATTGGAACCTAAAAAAACTTGTATTAGACTGGAAAGTTTCTTTACAGATAACTAAATTATGTAAGATAATAATAAAGTTTCAGATAGAAATTACTTTTAATATCCCGGTGAAGAACACTGCAAATATATTTGGCCATTAAATCTCGCAAACCCATTCTCAAGTTTAAGAGAGCCTCAACATCTGAGGCCAGCTGCAGTGCCAGTTCGACATATTCATCTTCACTTCTGGCAACCAGATGTCCTAGTCCTGCAACATACCATACATGTAATCATAAAGACTTCATACACGGATCTAAATGTACAAATTATTGATAATTATCTTGGACCATGCTATGTATTTAAGAAGCAAAAACATGGTAGAGAACTGAAAATTTTCTCAAACAGCCAATCAGGTCCAATACCCTCTCAAGTTATGCTCAGATGCGCCAGCATGCACAATTCATGCTTCATCATAGTACTCTATATATTCTTTCTTGGTAACTTCAGCACTAGAAAATTATGACTATATCACGGGGAAAAATGCAGACATTTATACCAAAGAGATTCACAACTTTATAAAACTTATTAGTTCTCAAGTAGTATTTGATTTTCTCTTAAACATCGTCCAATTGTATCTTATGTGTCACATACTTTAAGGTGCAAATAAATGTTCCTTTTTTTGTAATAAGAATGCACAAGGTTATACCATAAAACTCAGAAGCTATTTAAGGAACCTACAGTTTACAAATTAATTACTTGTCAGCCATAGATGAGCCAGATAGCTTTAAAGCTTTTACACCTATGAACATAGTAGTACAATCAGCCACAAAGAATGGCACCTGAGTGCTGCAAGAAATTACAATGGATTTAAATTATGACTCTGCATCCAAATTTTAACTATTTCGAATTTAGATTTCATAAATAAACTGGCATATCACATGGCTGCTTCTGTTTATAGGCTATGTTGCCCAAATTTGGGTACGGAGTGTTGCACACGATATATACGAATGTTAGACAAGAAAGTCTGGAAATTTGGGACGTGGAGATGATGTCCTATTTCTGGAAACAGGTATGGGCACAACATAGCAGATTAATAAATAGGTACATTAGATAGGACATATAAAGTAGAATCATAAGTTTATCTCATTCGTGGTCTTTCAGTTGGTATTAGTGCCTGACTTTCAGATAAAGGAACCGATAAGCGTCGTCGTGTCTATGGCAGCTTAAAAGGAAAGCGTCAGGGTAACATAGCTCATGTACAAGTTCTCCATATCTTAACATGTTAGATGGCACGGATTTGGTTCTCAAATTGTCCGATGATCCTCTAGATCCAAGGAACTGATTTCCTATATTCTAGGCATCAAAGCTAGTTAGTCCTTGGATAATGGATCCATTTGTAGGCATAAATTATATTCCTGTTTTATATTTCAACGACGGCAGGGATAGGATGGAATTTGTTTCTAATATTTTACAGGTTCTAAACCAATCATTCACGCCAAAATGTAAAAAAGAATAACATGAAGAACTTTTAATATGCAATGATGATGGATAACTAAAAAACATTATTATAACTATAATAGTAGCACTACAATAACTAAAAAGGGTTACCTATTTTTTGGAAATTTACCTGATGTCCAAAAGAGCATAGGCTTGCATATGATCGTGATTGAAGAGAATAAGAGGAAGAAGGTCAACACGCAGTGATTCCAACCCCAGTTGCTCCAGGGTGGCAAGAAATCTCTGTCTTACATTTTCACAACAGAAAGGCTTACACTTCACAACAAGACGTGAATTTGGAACTGCACATAGAATTCTTGCCCAAACTTGCAATACTTTAGGTGTTATCTGATAGAATAAAACATGTTATAATTAAACGAGTATCCTATGCAGAATAGTTTCAATTGGAACAACAATTAGGTATTTTGAACAATGTTCATTCCAACCTGATTTGTAACTTTGCTAGATTGTTAAAGCTTCCAAATGTGATGAATCCATTAGAAAGAGCAGGAGTCTGAGTCAGGGGTCCAGCTTCCGGAGATGGCGTATAACAGAGGAAGCAATCTGGCAACCGGACTAACTCCCATATTGACACACGGAACTCCCATGTACAAAGATTCACAGGTAGTTGTAGTTCCCGCATATGGAAAAGTATCCAAGCTATAAAACAACATAAATAGTAGATAGGTCCACAGAAACACATACAAAGCTATGTTGCAGTTTTTCAAATACGAAGGTAAAAGGAATATAGGCAAGATAGATGCATATAGTGTAAAACAACATGTAAAACAACTCTCACAGTACAATAAGTGATCCCATACCATGAAGCAACAAAGCCAGCCCATTCAAACACAAAATCTGCCCCCTTCCACTAGGAACTCTCGAACAAATCTCACACACCAATTCTAATCCACCATTTCTAGTAGCAATAGCAGCATTCCCCGATCCCTCAACACATTGCAATTCCGTCAATTCATGGAACTAATTAGCGTTTACTAATTTGTGGGAGAGAGATATTGAGGGAGAGAGAGAGAGATTGAGGGAGATAGGATTTCAAGTTAATTAAACACAATATAAACTTAGATCCAACAAATTCGAGCTAACTTACCAATTAAAGCTTTCGAGCTCTGAACAATTGAAACAATCGAACTAATTAGGGTTTACTAATTTGTGCTTAATGGAACTAATTAGCGTGAGTTTTAAAACTAAGCTTTCAGAAAGACGGTGAGACGGTAGAGGGAAATGGTGGGTGAGAGAGAAGGGGAGATGATGATAGAGGGAGCTCTGTGTGTGAGATGTATGACATCGAGAAAAAGAGATGGGATATGGAGGGGGAGCTGTGAATCGAAAATAATGGGGGGAATGAAAATTTGGTCAAGGAGGGGAAATAAATTTTGGAAAATGGGGGAACTTGTGCGCCTTTAACATTTCACATTTTTCAATCTATTGTTTCATTTCATTTTTTAGTTTTTTAAATATTTTGGTAAAAATTCTAATTTTATTTTAATTTTATGAAGTATTTATTTGATTTCAATTTCAAAAAATTAAATTTTACATATATGTATGTACTCATTTTAGCGTTGGGAAAAAAAATCGAAAAATTAAAATGATGCGTTGTATGAGATTTTAACAAAAACGTAATAAAAGTAGTGCTTCTAGTAACGGAGTCTAGATTCATTGAATAATTTTATTTGAATGATTTTTTTGACGATCGAACCATACAAATGTTAATAAACACTCATTTTAGTGTTGGGAAAAAATAATCAAAAAAAAAAGTTCCGTTTGTACAAGATTTCAACAAAAACGTAGTAAAAGTGCTGCTTTCTATAACGGGGCACGATCCAGATTCACTGAATAATTTTTTTGAATGATTTTTTTGATGATCGAACCGTACGGATGTCAAGATATATCTAATATATTGATATTCCCAAATTTTCAAAAAAAAAAAAATTGATTTGGTTGGAGATCTTAGTAGATCGCTAGTGTATTGACTATTACCCTTAACTAGTGCTTTGTCACGGATTGTTGTTTCTATTTTTCTAAAAATATTTCTCGACAATCCAACTTTACGGATGTCGAGATATATTTAATATAATGATAACAAAAAATAAAAAATTAATTTGGTTTGTAAAATTTAATATTTAATAAACGAAGTGGCCTTGCTAAACGAAGTGATTATTTGTCAAATACCGTTGTCTCGAGTGATACCAGACAACGGTTTTGGACAAATTATCCGTTGTCTTATAACAGACAACAATATTTTAACAAATATAGTTGTAATGTGAAGCTTCAGACAACGGTATGTTGTAAAGATACCGTTGTCTGACAGTGCTTATGTTTTTTTTTGAACATAAATATAAATTAACATAATAAATTTGAAAATTTTTAATACTATATTCAGTCACATTTCTCGACGATCCAAAGGTACGGATGTCAAAATATATCTAATATATTGATATTCCAAAAATTTTCAAAAAATAAAAAATTGATTTGGTTAGAGATCTTAGTAGATCACTAGTGTATTGACTATTACCCTTAACTAGTGCTTTGTCACGGATTGTTGTTTCTATTTTTCTAAAAATATTTCTCGACAATCCAACTTTACGGATATCGAGATATATCTAATATAATGATATTCAAAAATTTTCAAAAAATAAAAAATTATTTTGGTTTGTAAAATTTAATATTTAATAAACGAAGTGGTCTTGCTAAACGAAGTGATTATTTGTCAAATACCGTTGTCTCGAGTGATACCAGACAACGGTTTTTGACAAATTATCCGTTGTCTGATAACAGACAACGGTATTTTAACAAATACAGTTGTAATGTGAAGCTTCAGACAACGGTATGTTCTAAAGATACCGTTGTCTGACAGTGCTTATGTTTTTTTTAACATTAATATAAATTAACATAATAAATTTGAAAATTTTTAATAATATATTCAGTCACATTTCTCGACGATCCAAAAGTACGGATGTCAAAATATATCTAATATATTGATATTCCAAAAATTTTCAAAAAATAAAAAATTGATTTGGTTAGAGATCTTAGTAGATCACTAGTATATTTACTAGTACCCGTAACTAGTGCTTTGTCACGGATTGTTGTTTCTATTTTTCTAAAAATATTTCTCGACAATCCAACTTTACGGATGTGAAGATATATCTACTAAAATGATATTCACAAATTTTCAAAAATTAAAAAATTAATTTGGTTTGTAAAATTTAATATTTAATAAACGAAGTGGTCTTGCTAAACGAAGTAATTATTTGTGAAATACAGTTGTCTCGAGTGATACTAGACAACGGTTTTGGACAAATTATCCGTTGTTTGATAACAGACAAAGGTATTTTAACAAATACAGTTGTAATGTGAAGTTTCAGACAACGATATGTTGTAAAGATACCGTTGTCTGACAACGAATTTTTTTTTTTTTTTTATCAAAAACAGACTCGCCGGAGTTCTTCAGGCTACCGGATTTTCTGCAGAATCCGGCAAGATTTTGCAGTTTCCGGCGAGCAACATCAGCTCCGGTGAGCTTCCTTAGCGCACAAATCGACAATAACATGTTCCACAGTCACTGGGCATCTTACAAAGTACTACAACCATAACAAACGAATCAAAAACAACCATAAACGATCAAATCCGAGCAAAACCCGGCGAGCTAGACATTGATTCCGGCGAACTTCGATTCTAAACCAAACTCAACGTTTAATAACTCAAAACAAAGCTGAGAACATCAGTAAACTAACCCCCATAACCACGTATACGAAAAATCAATTAACAATCAAATTAAACTTCGAGTTAATATCCGAAAATTATGAAATTATGAACCAAGCATATTTGAATATACACACACATATAAACATGTAGTACAGATCATGAGATTCAATTTGATTACTCATATGAATGATTTGAATTTCAGAATCACCTTCAAAAGGCTGTTTGATCTTCAAGAACTTCAAGAACTATTTTCAGAGAATATCCACACAAAAATTAATCAGAAAATCTGATTTTCTGATTTTTTTTTAATAAATAAAAAAAATTCTGCTGCTATTTATATACAACAGTTTAAATTTGAAAAAGCTTGTCTGAAAGTGTTGAAGACAACGGTTTAATATACAAACCCGTTGTGTGAACATGTATATATATTTTCTTAATCTAACGGCTAATATCTAATCTCATTTCAATCAAGGGCTCTTATTTCGCCACCTCAGCAATCCAGGTGAAAGATTTTCCACCAATAACGTGATGTTACATGAGACAATGGTTTATTTATAAAATGCTTGTATAAATAAGTTTATGACAACAGTTTAAATTTTTAAATGCTTGTCTGAAAGTGTTGAAGACAACGATTTAGTATACAAAACCATTGTGTGTTGCATGCAATTCAGACAACAGTATTCACAAACCATTATCTAATTACATTTTATACAACGGCTATCAAAACACTTGTCTGATTTTAACAACGTTTTTTTAAAGCATTGTTAAAAGAATTGTCTGAAGTTTCTTCAGACAATGCTTTCAAAAACCGTTGTTAAAATCAGACAATAGTATTTAGTCATCGTTGTGTGAATACTTTTGAAGCAACATGTGAAAAAAACAGTTGTCTAAGTTTTACAACGCTTTTGAGAACCATTGTAAGACAACATGTTAAACAACAGCACTTTCAAAAGCCGTTGTAAAACGGATGTCTTTTTTGATCTTCTAGACAACACTTTTGAAAACTATCGTTAAGTTCATGATCAGACAATACATCAAAATGCTTGAAAAAAAAAACCATTGTGCAAAAATTTCAGCCAACGCTTTTTCGTCGAAGTGTCGTCTGATGAGTGTCGTCTGATTCAAAAATTCTTGTAGTGGCCACAGAAGATCCAGGAGATGATTGAAGAAATGTAGAATTCTGTTGTGGTGTCTCCTATCCTATTGGATAATGAGGCAGTTCCTTTTTTGAAAGAGACTGTTCCTTTCCAGACTGAGACTGACTCTTTCCAGATTGAGACTGTTCCATTTGAAGTTGGGAATCATCATCTTCAGTAGCACGGGGATCAAATTTCCCACGATTTGGCTGATTATTTTCATGAAGCAAGGTCCGAGCAGTTTCCTGAAGTGTTCTATTCTTCCGTTCCACTACTCCATTCTGTTGAGGAGTACGTGGAGTAGAAAATTCGTGTGATATGCCTCTGGCCTTGCTATAAGTGACAAAGTCTTTCTCCAATTCTCCACCATGATCACTTCTGATAGTTCTCAGCTTCTTGGAGTACTTAGTTTCAAGGTTAGCAATTAAATCTTGAAATTCACTAAATACTTCATCCTTAGTTCGTAGAAACAGTACCCAAGTAAATCGAGAGAAACCATCTACTATAACAAATGCGTATTTCTTACCTCCAAGGCTTACATACCTTTCAGGTCCAAATAGGTCGAGATGCAACAACTGCAATGAATCGGTTGTAGACACCTAATTTTTGGCTTTGAAAGATGTCCTGACTTGCTTTCCTAACTGGGAAGCAGCGCAAGGCTCTATCTTTTTATATTTAAGCTTAAGCAGACCCTTGACGAGGTCATGTGAAGAGATTTTCTTTAAGAGATCCATATGAACGTGACCAAGTCTTCTATGCCATAGGTGCTACTGTTCTTGGATTGTAGCTAGACATACTTCATTATTTCTCATCAACAGTGAGATCCTTTACTAGTTTGGGTTTGCCATCCTTCATGGGAATAGTAATGCCATTTTCAACAACATCCCATTCGTATGTATCCTTCTAAAGAAATATTTTCATAAGAAACTTCCAGTCATTTTAATTTTCTGTTCCAAGTAAGAGTGGTGGAACATTGATTGAGCGTCGTTCTTGCCAACCTGATTGTGCCATGGATCTAACAAAATAAACACTTAAACAAGGGTTAAATGCACCCGCTCTGATACCAAATGTAATTCAAGTAGCACAATATATTTAACTATCAAGTAAATGAGACTGTCTCAAATGATGAAGAGATTGTCTCTTTAGTGTAAACAATTATCCTAATTAACTAACAGAATAAATAAGCAACAGAAAATAAATGATAGAATAAAAGACAAGAACACCAGAAATTTTCACTTGGTTCGGCCCCTACCCAATCTATGGCCTACATCCAAGTCCCTATGCCAACTAAAATAGAGATTATATTATTATAACAATAATATAAAGCTTACAGTTTTCCTCGATTACAAATTAAAGCCTCTTGGAAGAACCCTTCCCTTTGACACAGCTGTCACCTAGCAAACCTGCTACCTAGCCCACTGGCTATCTTGGCTTATGATTTGTAATCCTATCTAATTGCCACAACCCGGCACAAGTATGTGTAGAATGAATAAAAGTTTACAACTCAATGAAATGGAACTTCTGAACGCAGTATATAAGCTTGAATGTCTTTGTAAAGAAGTTGTATTGCATATGTGTGTTGATTTCTCTTTCTTCTTGCTAAATGATCGACTTTATATAGCACTAGAAGATGTAGCCGTTAGAGTTTTGAATTCCTGAAATTATAGTTGTTGAAACATGAATCAATCAGATGTATATCAGTGATTAGATAGCAATCAATCAGGATAATTATAACCGCTCCATTAGAATAAGTTTAGGGGTTTGAATGAAAATCAAATCACACATTAATCCTGAAATATATCCTAAGATATATAACCTGCAATTAGATAGATATAGCATCCGAGAAATATGGTAACTAATAGATTATATACAAGACAAATGATAATCACACAGAATCAAATCTCTAGGATTTAATTCTAAGACAATTCAAAGCATCATCCTAAAAACATAGGAATAACATTTATGTGATAATGGTTCATGGATCTTGATTAATAAGTGAGTAAATCAAATTTTTATGGAGTTTTATGGTGGTTTTTGGTTCGGTTGGACCTCTAGCCTAGGACTGAGATGTTGATGATGATGGATGATAAAAAAACATGAGTTATTTGAGTTTTATTTGAAGTTTGGTTGAGTATTCTTTGAGTTTAGTGCTTGCATGGTTAAAATATGGAATTCCTTGTAATCTTGTTGAGTTTTGATAGTGATTAATGTTATTGGAGGGATTTCATAACACGAAATTGAAGATTTGCTGAAATAGTAGAGCGATTGTGTGTAAAAATGATTGTTTTTAGGAGATTGGGGTTTATGAAAAATAGAGGGATTGGACTCGGCAAGTGTCTCGATTTGTCTCGTGTATCGGATCCTTTTTTTCAAAATACCTGCGTACCAGCTTATATTGTATCAAGCTACGTAGTTCTTGTAAAATTGTATCTATACTTGAGAGACTTTAGGGATAAACTTTGTTAATGTGGGCAATTACTGATTTTATCTGATTTAATCTTGGCACTATGATATCTTCCTGATTTGAAGAATATCATTTAGAGATATTTTCCGTTATTCGTTGATTGTTTAGATTGATTCTTTCCTCATTTCAGAGAGAGGATAGAACTTGGGCATTAAGCAATTATTATTAATCTGAATTAATAATTAGTAATATTAAATTTGGGAGATTATTAGATATGCCAAAAATATGGCATAACAACTAGCCCCCAGTTTTTAGTGTAGCTTGCTGCAGTGGAGAACTAAAAATTCTTCAAGCTTCCAAATTTCTTCAATCGCTGAAAAAACTGAAAAAAGATGATTAGGAAAACATTCAAAACACTACAGTGCTCGTTAGGCATATGCGGATACAATGGTGACAACAGGTGATGACCAGTAAAGGATATATTTTTTGCCAAGGTTTTTAAATGTGCGAGCATAATTAATTTATTATAAATCCATTGTGATCCATTGTCTAGTTAGGACCTTGGCGTTTGTATATATCCTGAATTGGCATACACGCTATTCAAGTGTTTGATGCAACCACATAAGGATGTATCTGGCGGGGTTTTCAATAAAAGATGGAGATGTAATCCTGACGAACCTCGCACGTGTCCCTTGTTGAGATGGCGCACGCGTCACTTGTTTGGCTGGCGCACGCGTCACTTGTTGGGCTAGCTATGCTATGAGGTCTTAAAGATATTATGCACAGGGATGCCTCCACCCATGCTATCTTGAAAGATCTCTTCATGGGCCATCAATAATCCAGTGGGTGCTGCACTTTACTCAAGTGTGTAGCATTGCAGAATTTATAACTTGTGCAGGCTACCCTACTTGACAATTTAGTTCGCAAGTTTGAAAATATTTTTGACATATATGTACTATCGCGACAATGTATGAAAAATATTTTACAAATCCAAATTTAATAATAAATATGCTCTTTTAAGAATGTCGCAATACTTATTTTCTTCAAATATAATGTCCTTTTTTTGTAGAAAATCTTTTCCAAAATTATCTGTCTCGCATATATAATTTTTTTTCGAAATATGCAACTCATACGGAATTGAAAATAAATACACAATTAATCAACATAAATATCTCATACGATATTTTCCAAATCGTAATAATTTTACAAGCATAAAAATGTAGCTCGCACTATTTTGGAATGATAATATTTTTTCTAAAAATATATTCAAAAATATGATATCATGCATGCATGGCAGAATACAATTAATTAATTTGAAGGAAAATTAAAGTAAGAATAAAAAAACTTATCTTTGTTTTTGCCGGTTGCAAATTTTGTTAGGTTTGAAGTAGTCCACTAGTTGCTAATAAGGTCCTATAAATTAGGAGTTTGTTTATGTTTGATTAGGATAGACCAAGTCTTCTCAGTTCATGGGACGTTGGTTTAATTTTAGATATTTCTATTTATGTAAAGCTATATATATAGCTCCAGTTATTTGCTAATAAACAGGTTGTTCTGAAACACTCTTTTAATAGTTTATCATATGGTATCAAAGCACCATTAATCTGGCCTGATTAAGAGAGAAACAGAAGAGAGAAAGAGAGGTGTACATGGCAGATAGCAGCAATGGTAGTATTAAGTTTGTACAACCTACTATCCCTAAGTTTGATGGCTTTTATGAACACTGGGCCAAGTTGATGGAGAATTTTCTTCGATCGAAGGAATTTTGGAGCTTGGTAGAAGATGGAATAGATGAGATTCATGAAGAAATAAAGTCATCGGAGAAGCTTAGTGAAGATCAGTTAAAGAAAATGAAGCTGATTGAGGAACAACGATTGAAGGACAGGAAGGTGAAGAATCATCTATATCAAGCTATAGATAGAGAGATCATGGATACCATCCTGAATGACGAAACATCAAAGCAAATATAGGACTCAATGAAACAGAAGTTTAAGGGGTCATCAAGAGTCAAGAGAGCACGACTTCAGGCTTTGAAGACTGAATTTGAGACCTTAAAGATGAAAGAAGGAGAAAATATCAATGCTTATTTCGGAAGAATACTAGCCATAGCAAAAAAGATGAAATCCTGCGGTGAGAACGTTAAAGAGGCTGACATCACAGGAAAGATTCTTCGATCTCTAGTTTCAGAATTCAATTATGTGGTATGCTCAATCGAAGAATCAAATAATGTGGATATCATAACTGTGCATGAACTCCAAAGTAGTCTTCTAATTCATGAACAAAGAATGAAATGCTCAACTGAGGAAGAGCAGGCTCTAAAGGTCACACATGAAGATCGAGGTGGAAGAGGTAGAGGCGTGATAAGGGGTCGAGAAAGAGGCGGCAGAGGCAAGTCATATGTTAACAAAGTTGCTGTGGAATGCTACAAGTGTCACAATCTAGGACATTATCAATACGAATGTCCTATTTGGAAGAAGAAAGTTCACTATGCCGAGATGAATGATGAGGATGAGATGCTTTTGATTGCACATGTTGATATCAAACAAAGTAAGAAAGAAGGAATATGGTTTCTTGATTCTGGATGTTCAAATCATATGTCCGGAAATAAAGAATGGTTCACTGAATTTGATGAAAGTTTTAGGCATTCAGTCAAGCTTGGAAATGACTCTAAATTAATGGTAATGGGAAAGGGAAATATTCGAGTGGAGTTGGCGGGTCAAATTCACATATTGTGTGATGTGTTCTTCGTACCAGATTTATGCAACAATCTCCTCAGTGTAGGCCAACTGCAAGATCGAGGCATCACCATTTTAATAAAGAAAGGAGTTTGCAAGTTGTACCATCCGACCAGAGGTTGCATAATGGAGAGTAAAATGACTGTAAATAGAATGTTTATAGTCGTCACAAACATTGTCATGTCATCATCCTCCTGTTTCAACAAAAAAGTCGAAGAATCTGGTGAGATTTGGAATAAAAGATATGGGCACCTGAGTTACAAGAATCTGATATTGTTACAAAATAAATAGATGGTTCATGGGCTTCCAAGTATCCAAATTCCAAGAAAAGTGTGCACGGTCTGTATGTCGGGAAAACAACATAGAGAAGTCATGCCGAGAAAAAGCAAATGGAGAGCTGAAGAACAATTACAGTTGATTCACTCCGATATATGTGGACCTATCTCGCCTGCATCTTACACTAAGAAGAGGTACATACTGACTTTTACAGATGATTTTAGTAGAAAATTGTGGGTCTATTTTTTGAATGAGAAGAGTGAAGCATTTATAACATTCAAATATTTCAAAATCATGGTAGAAAAAAGGGTAAAACAATATGTGGTCTGAGAACAGATAGGGGAGAAGAATTTAACTCCAAGGAATTCGTAGAGTTCTGCAAAACTCACGACATCAGAAGACAATTAACTACGGCTTATACGCCTCAGCAAAATGGAATTGCTTAGCGTAAAAATTGCACAATTCTAAATATGGTGAGATGTTTGCTCGAGGAAAAGAAGATGCCTAAGATGTTTTAGCCAGATGCTGTGAGATGGACTTGTTATTTACTGAATAGAAGCCCCACTAGTGCTGTGAAGAACAAGACTCCAGAAGAGTGTTGGAGTGACGATAAACCCACCATTGAACATATTCGGGTTTTTGGATGCATTGGTAATGTACATGTACCTGCTGCTAGGAGGCTGAAATTAGATGAAGGCATGTTTTTCTCAGTTACAATGAGGAATCCAAAGGATACAAGATGTTTAATCCTCTTACTAAAGAGGTGTCTATTATTAGGGATGTGATCTTTGATGAAAGCGAATCTTGGGATTGGGGAAAAACAAAAGATGATGTCAAAAATGATATACAAGATTGGGGTGAAGATTATGAAGAAATATGTGATCCAGATGAGGAAAGTGAAGTTGAAACAAACTCAAATGGAGATGAAGCAGAGTTAAATGAAGATGATGGAGGGAACACCTCAAATGAATCAATTGTGTCACCAACTCATCAAAGAAGAGAAAGAAGAGCTTCATCGTACCTGAATGACTACACCAGTGGAGAAGGTCTATCGGATGAGGAGGTACAAAATTTTGTATTGTTCAGTTCTACTAATGATCCTTTATTTTTTCACCAAACAATTAATTATTAAAACTGGAAGAAAGCAATGGATCTTGAAATTGAAGCAATAAACAAGAATAAGACTTGGAAGCTGGTAAAGCCTCCATTAGGAGCAAAGGTGATAGGAGTTAAGTGGGTTTACCGAACAAAGTTGAACGAGAATGGAGAAATTGATAAATGTAAGGCCAGGTTGGTGGCAAAGGGGTACGTGTAAGAAAAAGGGATAGACTACAACGAGGTGTATGCCCTAGTAGCACGATGGGACACCATACGTATGATAATTTCTTCGGCAGCAAGGAATGGC
The DNA here is from genome assembly GCA_036435485.1 of Saposhnikovia divaricata. Taxonomy (NCBI): domain Eukaryota; kingdom Viridiplantae; phylum Streptophyta; class Magnoliopsida; order Apiales; family Apiaceae; genus Saposhnikovia; species Saposhnikovia divaricata. Next base: position 234,061,655 of record CM071595.1, on the reverse strand, counting down.
TGGAAGTTGTATCAACTTGATTTCAAGAGTGCCTTCTTGCATGGGGAGCTTACTGAAAAAGTATACATTGCACAACCACAAGGTTATGAGGTGAAAGGAGAAGAGGACAAGGTGTACAGATTGTTGAAAGCGTTATATGGGTTGAAACAAGCCCCTAGGGCATGGTTTCGTCGAATTGAAAAGTTTTTCATCAGAGAAGGTTTTGAAAGAAGCTGTTCAAATCACACCATGTTCATCAAAAAGCCGGAGAAAAACAAAATCTTAATTGTAAGTCTTTATGTTGATGATCTTATATTTACAAGTAATGATATGAGTATGATGGAAGATTTCAGAAATTCGATGAAAAATGAGTTTGAGCTGACTGATTTAGGGGAGATGAAATATTTTTTGGAGGTAGAGGTATTGCAGAGTAGCCATGAAATCCTGATTTGTCAAAAGAAATATGCCAGAGAAGTGCTTAACAGATTTGGATTAAGAAATTGTAATGGAGTAAAGAATTCAATGGGTCCAGGAAGTAACAAGTTGTCAAATCCAGGAAAAGGTGCAAAAGTAGATATTACATTATTTAAGCAGATTGTGGGATGCTTGATGTATATAACAACAACAAGGCCGGATTTGAATTATAGTGTATGTTTTCTAAGCAGATTCATGTCAAATCCAATGGAGGCACACATGCTTGCAGCTAAACGAAATTTGAGGTATATCCAAGCTACTGCTAATCTTGGCATCTTTTATAAAAAAGGTTGTACGCATGAATTATTGGCATACACTGATAGTAATTACGCTGGGACATAAATGATCGAAAGAGTACTTCAGGTTATGTGTTCATGTTAAGTGGAGGGGCAGTAGCATGGGCATCTAAGGAGCAACCTATAGTAACTCTTTCTACTATAGAGGCTGAGTATGTAGCTGCTGTCTCATGTGCTTGTCAAAGTGTTTGGATGCATCGAGTTCTCAAGCAAATCAGAGGTACACTAAGTGATTCTATCAAAACATTTTGTGATAATTCATCAACTATCAAGCTGGCAAATAATTCAATTTTAAATGGAAGATGTAAATACATTGATGTAAGATTTCACTTTTTGAGAAATCTTGTAAGTGATGGAACAGTTAGCATGGAATATTGTGGTACCGATGATCAAGTAGCGGACATTATGACCAAGCCATTGAAGCTGGATCAATTTTAGAAACTAAAAAGTGCACTTGGTGTTAGAAGTAAATCAGAGATAAACTAACATGTCTACTACATGTTTAGTTTAGGGGAGAATTTGTTATGTTTGAAGTAGTCCACTAGTTGCTAATAAGGTCCTATAAATTAGGAGTTTGTTTATGTTTGATTAGGATAGACCACGTCTTCTCAGTTCATGGGATGTTGGTTTAATTTTAGATATATATCTGTTTATGTAAAGCTATATAGCTCCAGTTATTTACTAATAAACAGGTTGTTCTGAAACACTCTTTTTATAGTTTATCAAATTTCAAACCGCGGCTCCCGATTATGTACTGATTAACCATTGCTTCTTTTTTGTCCTGCTTCCTGCCGTTGTTGATAGCTTTCATCCGTGATCTTTGGGTTACACCTTGTTTTAGTTTAATATTTTTCTGCTGCAATGCTTTTGTCCAAGTTTTTTATTTTTTTTGTTATTGACGCGGTCCCACAAGCTATCCCCTTGTAACATGCGGGTAAATTGCTTGGTTCTTTAGTTGACTTTTTTATTCCACTGGTGCCTCTTTTTGTTGGTTCTTCTTGCATCGAGTGTTATTAATAAAACCTTCATACTTTTTCTTTTTTTTCTTTGTAGCTTTGATCAATTCCTGCTACTTTGTTTTTCTCACGATTATTATCGACTCGTGTGATAGTTTGTGGGTGTATAAATAAAATCCAAAACCCCTTGTAATTGATTAAAATTATTCATCCTCCACGAATAATAAAATTTATTCCCCTCCTTCTAGCACCAAATGTTGTTGGAGCAATTTCGTAACAACACAAAATTGGAGGTTTGCTGAAATAGTAGAGTGATTGTGTATAAAAATGATAGTTTATAGGGGATTAAGGTTTATGAAAAATAGAAGGGCTGCCTGGATTAGGGTTTATGAAAAATAGAAGGGATGGACTCGGCAGGTGTCTCGATTTTGTCTCGTGTATCGGATCCCTTTCTCCAAGATACATGCGTAACAATTTATATTGGATCGAGCCTATGTAGTTCTTGTGAAATTGTGTCTATCCTTGAGAGACTATAGGGATAAACATGGTTAATGTGGTCAATTACTGATTTTATCTAATTTAATATTGGCATTGTGATATCTTCTGGATTTCAAGAATATAGTTTGGAGATATTTTCCGTTATTCATTGATTGTTTAGATTGATTCTTTGCTCGTTTCAGAGAGGATAAAACCTTGGCATTAAGCAATTATTATTAATCTGAATTGATAATTAATAATATAAGAAATTTGAGAGATTATTAGATATGCCAAAAATATGGCATAAGTGATGATAATAATCATGAGTTATTTGAGTTTTATTTGAAGTTTGGTTGAGTAATCTTTGAGTTTAGTGCTTGCATGGTCAAATCAAGGAATTTCTTGTAATCTTGTTGAATTTTGATGGTGATTAAGAGATGTTAAAGAGGGGAGAATGATTGGATTAAAAAAAAGAAAAAGAAAAATCGAGAGAGGGCCTGGGAGAAGAGAGAGGCCGAGAGTGGTGGTGAGGAAGGAAGAAAGGAAAGGAATAAATGATGAAGACAGTGAGTAGAGATGGTGGAGAGCCACCATCTGGTGGTAGTGTCTAGTGTGTATGTGTTTGAATATAGTATTTTATTTTATTAATTGAATGTTTAGAGTGAATTTTGGAAATTTTTTGTTGATAATTGGAGATGAGTTTGTGTTCAAGAAATTGTAGATAAATTGAGAAAAAGATATAGTATATGATTAGTTTATTGGATGATGAATTGGATTTCGAGATGTTAGTTTTAAAAATTGGTAAAATGAATAAAAGGTAGGACTTGGGATGATTTTGCAAAAGAGTGGGGAAGATGGATTTTGGAAATCATGATTTCATTTGACTAGAGGACTTTATAAGGAACATTGAGGTATTTTTTGGATGATTTTATGAGAAGGAAAAATGGTGTTATGGATTTTCTTTTATAAATAGAATAAAAGGATTTATTAAATTATTTGTGGAATTTAGAGACTTGGTTTTATTAAATTAATTAATAGGTATGTGGAAAATTTTGGATTTTTAGTTATTAAATTAAGAAGAAAATGTAGCAATTTCTAAATATTTGAAAATGGTAGGAGTAAGCGAATGAATTAGTTATTAAATTCAGAAAATGATTAAAATAAAGGTTTTAAGGAATTTTTATAAACGGTCGGAAGTTTGATTTTCATAGAGAGTAATTTTTATTTGGTCTTGGGATAATATAAGAAAATTTATTGTAATTTTTATTTCATTTAATAATGAGGAACAATGGAGTTGTTGATTTAATAGATAAATTGATTACTAAATGGTAATTTTCTAAGGAGTATAGAGTATTTTAATTAATTATAATACTTCCCGAACTCGAAAATTGGTGTATAATATATGGACGCGATCGTATTGAGATGTACTACCTGATTAGATGGATTGTATTTTGAGATTCTAAAGAAAACACCCTAAGGGAATTGTGTCGAGCATGTAGTAGTTATTTTGGATGGATTTTATGTTAATCATTTGTATGATATAGATGAGAGTTACTCCCTCCGTCCCTAATTAGTTGTCCAATTTGACTTTTAAGTGGTCAAATTCATCGATTTTTGATCGAAGATTAAAAGTTATCCTTCTATTATTTTAAAAAACAGAAAAGTACATATTAAAATAGATTAGATTTACTTTACAATGATATAATTTTTTTTATTTTTTACAAATATACAATATATGTAAATTTCAATCAAAATTTGGTCAATTTGACCACTGAAAAGTCAAACTGGACAAGTAATTAGAGACGGATGGAGTATTTAAGACTCCTTAACTAAATATTTTGGGTAAAATGATTTTCGAGTCTTAGTACGTGCAATGTAATTTATTTATTTATTTTAATTGAGTTTTTTGTACTGCGAGGGGTGGATAGTTGTAAATTAGGCTCTTAATTGACTTAGTTAATTTTAATGGCTTATTTTGAAACTATCCTATTATACTTTGATAACGCACTTGCTAAGCATTTCTTTCGCTCATATTTGTTGTTTCGAATTTTGACCTTTTAGTAAACGTAGTTTGGCAAAACTTATCCACATAGTTCGAAAAGAGAAGAAGCAACACGCTATTTTGAAGATGACTAGACTCGGGATGTCTGGATCTAATATATTATATAGTTGGATTCTAATAATTATTATTATGTATTAGATTAGCTGTCCTAGTATAATTCTTGTCGAAGTTAAACCAGTAGTTGAAAAGTTGAAAAAGGCGATTGTTGTGAAGATGAAATTTCTATTTAATGGAATTTTGATTCTTGTTTCTAGCACTATTACCTAAAATATCCTAGATAGTTGGGGTCTCAGATGTATATTTTAGTTTTTGAAGGACTACAAGTGATATGATGTTATTAATCAGGTGATTCTATACTGAGAATTTCCGCGTAACAACCAAATCTTCTCATCCCGAATTTGGGGGCGTTACAATAAATATCAATAATCATGTTTGTAGATGATTGGAAACCTGATTAAAATAATTCTAAAGGATTTTATATTTAAATTTATATTATATACACTGTAACAGCCCAATTTTTTGGACTATTAACATTCGATCAAATAATCATAACAAATTTTAAATTCCGTAAACTCATAAAATAAAATCCCAAAATATAGTAAAATACTAAATAAATTAATCTAATGCATAGAGACGCAGCTCCTCAAAATAAAAATAATTAACAATTATAACATTATTAAATGACACGGGTTTAAATCTTAAAATTCACACATGATCCAAATTTTTGACATAAAACATTTTAAAAACATTTCATTTATGAAAACATTTAAAAATATTTGGGAGAGTACGAAAAGTTAACTTACCTTAATCGCAATCATCAATTAAATAAACTGCACCAATGAATCCTATAGATATATTTAACATAATAAAAATTACTATTCTGGGACAATTAGTGGACACAAAAGTGTTTATACAAGTTTACCAGTAATTCACTAAGTGTAGCAAACTGTTAAACTTAAATAAACTCAATTAAAATCTGGTCCCTGAGGTCGTGTACATATGCACTTCAGACACTTCAAAGTTTATAATACTAAAATATTCTGACAGTGTTAACAAGCATTGATCAAACTGAACTATATACATGTGGTTTAAGGACCTGCTCCAGTTTAAACCGAAGGAGGTAAGTGGTGGAGGAGTAAAGTACTTTCATCCTATTTTTGGGATGAAAGTTTTGGAGTGAAAATGGGTATAATTTGCATTCATTTTCAGTTGCTTTTATCCCTATTAAAAACTCGGAAGCACAAAAAGGAGTGAAATTGAAACTATTTTATTGACCTTTCAATTATTTCCTCCACTATTTAAAACTCAGGAGCAAGGTGTTAAAAAACTCGGGAACCTGTCCTAAAGTACTTGGTAACTTGTATGTGCACGTTAAGATTACCTCTGTAATAATTTATTTCTCTTTTGTTTTATAAACTCAAACAAGCATCTGAAAAATTAGCTGTAATCCAGGACTCAAGAAAAATTTTTTGATCCATTATATTATTATGTTTGCACACTAGTGTGTTTAATGTCTAGAAGATTTTATCCTGGACTTATGTTTGCTCGCTACACTGTTCTACAAATTTTTTCTACTCGGATTCAACTTTATCTCTAAGTTGGAGGTAAATCTTATGCAATCGTTGCTCATAAACCCCCTTTTCATATCTTATCACTTGTTAATGATCTCTCTTGTACTTGGCTAATTGATATTATTATCCTTACTATTGAGTCATTGTCCTTCTTTCTATTTTACATATTAAGGTGAATTTATCCTAACTGATGATGAGATTCTTTAAAATTTAAAACTTCTCTTCTACATGCACTCGACCAAGTTGAACACTTGAACTTCCTCAAACATTGAGAGTCTCTGTTAGAGCCACCATATGATGTGGCTATGGCTATTGGGTTCCACGAGGGTACTTGCCAGAGAAGAGTAATGACCAACCACAACGTGGTGATCATCTTCGGTGACGAAATAACTAGAAAGTTCGGATCACTTTGATCACTTGGTCTTCTAAATATTGATATTGTCTTCCTTTAGTTATTTCAGGCAAATTTATTACTCAATTATATCGTAAATTTACTTGACTTATAATTAATATTTTTTAACTCTTACCTTAAACATTAAACTTGTTGAGCTATGATAAAATTAGGGTTTTGGGTCATCTTCCACCACAAAATATCTTACCTTCAACTTTTGTCTTTTTTCATTTACTTTGGCTCCAAGTTGGTTGGTGGCTCCGAACATGGCTTGGCTTTATATATAGCTTGGGTTCATTTCCAATTTCTTTTTTCTTCTTTTAAAATCCGTTCCTTGCCCAGTTTGTATCATTTTCTCATTTATTTAATTTTCTCTGCAAAATTTCGAAATACGCTAAATTAATAAGTTAAAAATACGAAAATAAGCAATAAATAGGTATTTAAAATATGCAAAATTATGTGCTAATCAGTAATCTTCTCTCTTTAGATTGTTAAGTGAAATCTCTCTAAATATTGCGCATCATCATTTTGGGTGGTTTCAATGTTTAGAGATATTTGGTTCATTTTGAGTTAGTTTATGTGCTAATTAGAGAGAGGTTAGTAGTTAGATTTGATTAGTTCATTGTTGTAGTAATAGTTAGATTAGTATTCCTGCACAAATATTTGATACATGTACACAAGTTATTTTATGTAATGTAATGCATCCTATATATACCAATGACCTAAAACCATGTTTTTGTCAAATCTCCACCATGCCTGATGTGCGACAAGGATGGGCATTGAATGTCTACCTGAAATTTTAACAAGCTTATGTTTGCCTTCATTTGAGGGATAAAATTTCAGAAAGATTGAAAGATTTATTTTTTGAACGGATAATATATGTTAAGATCAAATATGATTTCTTATGCTAAAGAGGGGCCTGAAATGATTTATAATGAAATTATATAGAAGTTTTTCAATTTTATTTATAAGTTGTAAAATGAAAGTACTTGTATAAATTATGTATGTTAGTGTGATATGGATCTTTTTTTAATTTATCATGTCAAAGTGTAAATGTTTTCTGAACTAAAGTACTTAACTTGTAGTGTGCACGTTAAGATTGCTTATGTTATAATTTATTTCTTTTTTTTTATTTACAGACTCAAATAAGCATATGAAATTAGCTATAATCCAGGATTCAAGCAAGTTTTTTTAATCCTTATATTATTATGTTTGCAACTTTATCTAATTTAGCCATAAAACTTATGCATTCGTTGGTCCTAAATGATGATAAGATATGAAATTTGTTAATGATCTCTCTTGTACTTGGCTGATTGAATTAATCATCCTTACTATTGAGTCATTGTCCTTCTTTTATATTACATGGTAAGGTTAATTTATCCCAACTGATGAGGTTCTTTAAAATTTAAAATTTCTCTTCTAAATGCACTTGACCAAGTTGAACTTCCTCAAACATTGAAAGTTTAAAACCACCATATGATGTGGCTATTGGGTGCCACGAGGATACTTGCCAGAAGAGTAATGACCAACCATAACATACAAGTATCGTTAAGCACCAAGTGGTTGATCACCTCCGGTGATGAAATAATTAAAAAATTCAAATCATTTTGATCAGTCTTCTAAATATAGTTATTGTCTTCTTTTAGTTATTTCAGGCAAATTGATTACTTATGTATATCGTAAATTTACTTGACTCATAATTTATGTTTTTTAACTCTTACCTTAAGCATTAAACTTGTTGAGCTAATAGCTCACCATTTAAACTAAGAAAGATTTTGGCGAGGCGTTCGCTTCGGAATACATGGGAAAAACAAAAAATTGAAGTATTATACATAATTATCTTTTGCTTGAGAATGTAGAGTAGCTTGAAAATCATCACACTATAAGATGGATATGTATAATGGAAAGCTACACATGTTAAACAAAAAAATCTGATCAAATATTTGTTGGTTTAGTATGTGTATCCTGGGGCTGATTAGCATTACTTAAAATAATGTACTCCCATGATAATCCAGCTGCATTTCTTTAGTTGTAACACTTCAAAGTAGAATATTGTGAAGAAAAGAATTCAGGGTGTCATACATGCAGGGTCCACTGAATTCAGGGGCCAAGAAAAATTTTACTACAAGCTTTTTTTATGTGCAAGTCTCCAGCTGCAGCCTGCAATCATCAAAGCTTGTACTACTATGTATTATATGGGATGTGCAAGTCCGGGCCCTTTGGACTACGCATAGGAACGCAAGTTGGCTACACATAAAAGTTCGCAACAAATTTTTTTAGGAAGCCTTGTTAGGACTTCTGTTTCCCGTCTTTACGTAAATTAAATACGGAAATTATAACAGTCAATAATAATAACAGATATTGATAGATGAACACCAAGATTTTTACGTGGAAAAACCCCCTCAAAGCAAAGAGGTAAAAACCACGGGTCTAACTCCGAATGTTTCCACTTTAATGATAATAAAGGTTACAATATCTCCTCTCAAGTTTATAGAGTAACACTTGAGGCACAAGCGAATAGTAATACAACAATTGACTATTCCTTCGGTATATAACCGGATAACCTGGACAGAACTGACCCTTCAGTACGGAACTGGATGACCTAGATGAATTCCCCTTGTTGCAGCTGCAACGACCTTTTATTGCGGACCTCGGCTTATATTCAACATCAAACTGCCCTAACTCAATAGCCCACTTCATCAGCCTTCCAGAAGCTTCAAGTTTATGTAGCACCTGCCTTAGCGGGAAAGAAGTCCGTACCTCGATCTTGTGAGACTGAAAGTAAGGCCAAAGCTTCCATGAAGCAAGAATTAATGCATAGGCTAACTTCTCCATGTTAGTGTATCGGGTTTCTGCATCCAGCAACCTCTTGCTTACATAATACACCGGAAACTGCACCTTCCCCTCCTCTCGAACCAACACCGCACTAATAGAATATTCAGAAACTGCTAGGTAGAGTATCAGAGCCTCACCATCGACTGGTTTAGAAAGGAGCGGGGGACTACCCAGTTGTTCCTTTAGCTTCTCAAAAGCAGCTTCGCATTCAGCCGTCCACTCAAAGTTCTTTCCTTTCTTAATTGCTGAAAAGAATTCCTTACACCTGTCTGAAGATTTTGAGACGAACCTGTTCAGAGCTGCAACCCTTCCTGTCAATGACTGAACCTCCTTAACGCTTCTGGGTGACTTCATTTCCAACAAAGCTTTAATCTTTGCAGGGTTAGCTTCAATACCCCGGTGATTAACCATGAACCCGAGAAACTTACCAGATTCTACCCCAAATACACATTTATGAGGATTGAGCTTCATTCTATATTTCCTCAAGATGTCAAACATTTCTGCGAAGTGCGAAGCATGATCAACTGCCTTTTTTGACTTTACCAACATATCATCAACATATACTTCCATTGTTTTCCCAATTTGATCCTAGAACATCATGTTTACCAAATGCTGATACGTAGCTCCCGCATTGATTAAACCAAAAGGCATCCCAATGTAGCAATACAACCCCCTATCTGTTATAAAAGAAGTATGTTCTTGGTCCGGGCCATACATAGGAATCTGATTATATCCTGAATATGCGTCCATAAAGCTTAGCAGGGCATGCCCAGCAGTTGCATCCACCAGCTGGTCAATACGAGGAAACGGAAAGCTATCCTTTGGGCACGCCTTATTCAAGTCTGTAAAATCCACATAACTACGCCATTTTCCATTGGGCTTTTTGACCAGCACCGGATTTGCCAACCACATGGGGTAAAAAGACTTCCTCACCAGACCAGCTGCCAATAATCTGTCCACCTCTTCTCTCAAAGAAGAAGCTCTTTCACCACTTATGGCCCTTCTTTTCTGCCTTACCGTTTTCGCTTCTGGATCAATGTTAAGACGATGACACATTATCTTTGGGTCTATCCCAATCATGTCTGAATGATCCCAAGCAAACACATCCACATTCTTTCTAAGGAAGTTCATCAGGGCTTCCCTTATATTCAGATCCAGCTATTTTCCAACTTTCAGCTCTTTACTAGAATCAGTGTTATCTACCATAAAAGATACAGTGTCTCCTGCAGCACCAGCTTTTTCTCTGGATTCGGGCATCCTAGGATCCAAATCAATTTCCACCAGGTTCCCTTTATCCTCCACCTGCGCAGATTCAGGTACCTCTTCTTGCGATTGCCCTAAAATTTCCACCTCTTCAAAGTCACTATCATTGACTTCTTCCACGATGCCTTCAACAAAATCATCATTGCCGTTTCCATTTTTCAGTTGAGGTGCCTCCAGCATGAGCACCTCCCTTCCAGTACCTACCCCCAAAAACGAAGCTACATCCACGTAAGGGTCTTCATTTGGATGTTGCACAATCATAATTGTATTGCATGATTCTTTCTCACATACCCCTCCTTTCTGTTGAGAAGACTCTTTAGCCGAAGTATTTGGGAGTCCAAGGTAACGATCAGTTGTTCCGCCATCTACCAACAGCAAGTGTTTTGAAGCCTGCTCAGCAGTACGCAAGGCCTTACCGTAACATTCCCGTGAATCTGACTGACATCCTCGTAGGCACCCAATCCCATTAGGAGTTAGAAATTTCATTGAGAGATGGTAGATGGAAGTCACCACACGCATCTCCTTCAAGAAAGGCCTACCCATGATAGCATTATAAGATATGTCTTTATTTACTACCATAAACTCTGCAACCTGAGTTGCCACATAGGGTTCATTCCCCATCCTGATTGGGAGCTTCACTCGTCCCACAATCTGAACTGGACCTCCAGTAAATCCATATAAGTCATTGTACGAGGGGAACATCTCCTTATCCAGGAGTCCCATTTTCTGATAGGTGTTATAAGCTATTATATTGCATGAGCTTCCATTATCCACTAAGATCCGATGTACATTCATCCCTCCAATGAAGAACATGACCACCAGGGCATCATTATGTGGGTGATGTACATGTTTAGCATCTTCCTCAGTAAAGGTGATGTCTGCAGCTTCCCCCTTAAATAGCTTTGGGGGCCTTTCAGCCAGGTGGAAGACATTAGTGAGGGGAGCTCCTCTAGCCTCCCGTACAAAGTTTTTCATAGAGTTCCTGCTCGTACCTCCAATATATGGACCTCCTATTATGGTGCGGATACTATTCTCCCTTGTTGTACGATCAGGTATCATTTTTTCTGCCTCCTTTCTTTCTTTATCATCTCTATATTTTTTCGCCTCTTGTGCCACAAACTTCGTAAGGTATCCCTTCCTGATTAAATCCTCAACATGATCCTTCAAGTGACGACAGTCAGCTGTCTCATGTCCATTTGCATCATGAAATGCACAATAATTTCCTAGGTCCCTCCTTCCAGGTGGACCGATACGAGTCGGCTTCCTGAACATTCCAGCTTTGTCCCCAACCTCAAACACCTGCTCAAGAGGTGCTGCCAACGGGGTATACTCTGAATATTTATTGTAGTTCTTCAAAGGTGGGGGCTTATATTCCACAGACCTTCTTGAACCAATTGCATTCGCAGTTAGAGGTGCTGTCCTTTCCTTGCGACCAGCTTCCCTTTCGGTGGAAGCCGAAGCTCCATGATAAGAAGCACGCCTATCCACATTTCTTCTCCTAGGACTATAGGACCTGCTTCTTTTTCTCCCATTCCAACCAGTTGGGTTGTTATCTTTCCTCAATTTAGCCATAGATTCCTCAACTACTTTATGAGCTTCAGCTCGTGCATAAAAATCGGCCAGCGTGACAGGTTCCTCTTTTTGAAGTTCCTTCCAGAAATCACTTCAAGGCCATATCCCAGCTATCAGAAAATTTTTATAGGTTTCATCTGTAGCCTTCCTCACTTTGGGCACCTCTGCGTTAAAACGCTTGAAATACTCTCTGAAAGTTTCCTTCTCCCTTTGCTTGATATTTGCCAAAGTGTTAGCAGGAGGTGCAAATGCCACAGTATCCCGAAATTGAGTCACAAAGAGCTCGCTCATTTGCCTCCAGGAATGAATTGAATTAGATGGAAGCCTCTTGAACCACTGATGAGCATTATCCCTTAGCGTAGATGCCAACAGCCGGCATTTTGTGCGATCCCTGATTTGATACACCTCCATCTAAGTACTAAAACGGTTGAGATATTCCACTGGATCTGTGGTGCCATCATACTTCAGGTCTCCTACCCCCCCCTGTATCTAGGTGGAAGGGGTGAATCTCGGACCTTTTTAGTGAAAGGTGAAGCTACAGCTAGGCCTGATGTCGACCTCTTCTCAGCTTTAATTTTTTCCAGAGCTTTCCTTAAATCATCCACCTTATAATTTGCATCCTCTCCATCCGAGAGGTATTCCTCACTCTCATCCGTGTCTTCATTCGAGTCTCCATTCTGTTTTTGAGCTGAACTATCTCGGGAGCTGCAGCTGTCTTCACTCTCGATGGCTGATTGGAGCTTGGTGGACTTAGACCTCTTGTCATGAGTCCGCTCCTCATCTTTAGATTTTTCCTTCCTATAGCTCTTAGAACCCCTCGACTGAGACTTGTCAAGGTTGTCATTTCCATCCACCTTCTCCTTCGTTCCATTCAACACATGCCGTAAATCTTTGTTATTGAGCTTCTTCCCCACTCGATCAAATACGCTCACACTCCTAGTTGGGGAATCCACAGGACCTTCCTTCCGATCCACATTCTCTTAATCCGTTTCAACATCAGAGAAATTATTTTTTCGAGCCTCCTGTTCAGGCTCTTCTTCACTCCCAAAATCCAAATTTCTTGGTGTCACTTCACGCCGTCTAAAGCACCTTTCCGAGGACATATGCTTTCTTTGTCCTTTCTTTCTCCGTGATGATTTCCTTTCCAACTGGTCAATCCTACCATCCATAGCTTGAAGATGGTTGAGGATATCCTTAGCAGTTACTTCACCATCAGGATTGGCTTTACGCCTACCATCCTCGCCGCTTGGCGTCCGAACAGGTTCAGAATTTTCCGACATTGATTGACCAACTAATTTTTTAAGAGAGAAAGCCCCTCCTTCTAGTGCCAAAAATGTTGTGCAAAAATCTCACACAACACCCCGAGAAAGCCTCGCCGGAATAACGGAAATTATCCTTGGTTTTCGGATAATTAAACAAACCGAACAGCTGTAACAAAACCGGATAGCTGAACCTGATAATGGTGTTTAGTGTTTAATGGGTTGGATTAGCAAGGTCGCCGGACAATAATGGCATATATCTCCGACCAAATACGCCCGGAATATGATTACCTAGGGTACACGTGCCTTGTGTATCAAAAAAGTAAAAAATCGAACCCCTTGCAAATTGTCTACATATCCTATTTATAGGAATCAAGCCCCATGTAGTTCTTTAGGCTATGGACTCCTTTCCTTGATCAATAAGCCACGAAATTGATGTATTTTATCCTTCCTCCAATGCTGATCCTAAAGTGTTTTTGTAGAAATATGCCTTATCCTAGATTCAGCTAGCCACTTAGTAGAGTCATATTCGAAGTAGAACTCCCAAATCCTACTCATAAGAGAACTCCATATATGTCTAGACATATATCATAAATATCCAATATTTATCATATTAGAAACGTGTCCCTCATTAAAATAGACTATTAACAGGACTCAATTCGTATTTTCTACAAATTAGGAGCCAATCCTTATCCGTTCGGCCAGCAGAGGTGGAGCCTTTAAGCACACCTGCACCTACATAGCTTCCCCCAAATGCGAACCTCCACCTCCAGAGCTACCCTCAAAATATACACCTTTCCAGCTTCCTTCAAACTAGTACCTGCCTTCCAAATATCCTAACAATCCTCAATACCCGCGGGCCTAAAATTAAGCCCATTACAAATTTTGGGCACAACAGAAAGCTACACATGATAAACAAAAAAATCTGATCAAATATTTGTTGGTTTAGTATGTGTATCCTGGTAGGGCTGATTAGCATTACTTAAAATAATGTACTCCCATGATAATCCAGCTGCATTTCTTTAGTTGTAACACTTCAAAGTAGAATATTATGAAGAAAAGAATTCAGGGTGTCACACAAGCAGGGTCCACTGAATTCAAGGGCCTAAGAAAAATTTTACTACAAGCTTTTTTTGTGTGCAAGTCTCCCGCTGCAGCCTGCAATTATCAAAGCTTGTACTACTATGTATTATATGGGATGTGCAAGTCCGGGCCCTTTGGACTACACATAGGAGCGCAAGTTGGCTACACATAAAAGATCGCAACAAATTTTTTTTAGGAAGCCTTGTTAGGAATTCCGTTTCCCGTCTTTGCGTAAATTAAATACAGAGATTATAACAGTCAATAATAATAACAGATATTGACAGATGAACACCAAGATTTTTACGTGGAAAAACCCCCCTCAAAGCAAAGAGGTAAAAACCACGGGCCTAACTCTGAATGTTTCCACTATAATGATAATAAAGGTTACAATATCTCCTCTCAAGTTTACAGAGTAACACTTGAGGCACAACCGAATAGTAATACAACAATTGACTATTCCTTCGGTATATAACCGGATAACCTGGACAGAACTGTCAATCCAGTACGGAACTGGATGACCTGAATGAACTCCCCTTGTTGCAGCTGCAACGACTGGACGAACTCCCAATGCTGTAGCGGGACAAAACCAGACGACTACAGCTCGACCAAACACTCACACTAACTCACCCGAAACGAAAGAAGAGAGAAGCACGAGGACCCCCTATTCTGACCTGCCTGAAACTATCGCAAGGTAAACTAGACGGATTATAGCAGCTATAAAGTAAGAAAAGGAGGGAGAGAAGAGAGTTTGATGTTTTGGTGTGTTTTGGTAATGAAGGGAGAATGGGTATTTATAGGTAATAGAAATGTGGTAAGTGGTGGTAGGTGTGGTGTGAATTTGGATTTAGATTGTAGGCTATTGTTGGCTACCTAACAAGCCTCTGAAAAATTTGCACTAGATCCATAGTTGCTCAGGATCGGCCCTGTTCATCTGACTTCACATTTGATCACATCAAAGCAGTATTAGTGGTTCCCTCAAAAAATGGGAAAAAAATGGCAGTATTAATGGTAATTATAAAAATAACAATATTAAAGATTAATATTAATTGTAATTTATATTTATAATAAAATATCACTAAAATCACATATAATAGTTAAAACAATATTAATACCCGTCGTAAACTAGCATGGGTTAATAGCATAAGTGGAGAAATGACTAAAATTTTCTCAACTGTTTTAACCAAAAGGTCGAAGTTTCAAAGTACAAAATTTGAAGCTTGTAACTACTGCAAGTTGACAGTCCCACTTTTCACACTGGAAAAAAAGTTAATTACATTGCGAAAAAGAATACATTCACCAAACAAATTTAACATTTTCCTTCTCATCGTTAATCAGTTGTTTAACCATCTTTTAGCTGCCGTCCATCTGTGAAATTATATGTGTCAGTTTACTAATAGTCTAACCTTCTTACGTGTATCTACTTTGTACCAAGTTAGAAAAATAAAATTATGCACTTACGAATAGAATCAATCCACATTACTAACCAACTGCTTGATTAAAAAATGAGAAATACTAGAATCTTCAAAACCGTTCCCGAAATAGTTCCTAAATGCTTAGTTATCAGAATATTATTAGTTATTCTCTCATAAATGAGATGGACCTCTCGTGCATATATATGAATACCACAAATAAAATCACGTCACGTGTTATTCGGAAATAATTTCGGGATCCTTTTCGAGATATGTAGCATTGCTCTTAAAAAATAGAGTACATTTTCAGGATTGAGCAGGATTGAAAAAGATCACAAGTATATTTTCACATGCAACGAGCAGCATTGTATAGATAGATATACAATAGTATATAGGTAAAGATGACAGAGAAAGCCAGCAAATTAAATTTGTCGCCGTGTCAACCAAAGCAACATCCAATGGAAAAGGTCAAACAATTAACCAATAATTGCGGGAAACTTAACTACCATGAACCAACCAAATCAGAACATCTCCAAGGATGCACACCCCTTATCAATTTTAGCGATTTTCTTCCAAAAAATACTCTCCAACCACTTCTCCCCTTCCCAATATATTTTAGGGGAGAGAAAATAGATCCCTACATGTGAGGATCCAAATATCAGCCCCTATCTTTCTCCACGTCATCTGCTCCCCTTCCCATTGGTTGGTTTATTTAAATTTCACACTTTTAAATTTTAAAAATTAAACTTTTAAAATATAGGGTATCTATATAGGTGATATGGGTGAAAAATAATCCCTAAAGACATAATTAATATAGTATTTATTGGCTCGTAAATAAGGCCCGAAACCCTAGTTGGGCATTAAATTCGTAGTTAATGACTAAACCCAAAAGAACAGCCCAAACCGGGGACGCCCAGTATAAGCTTGTTTCTAACATGGGCCTGATCCACAAATCGGGAACGTTCTAGAAACCAGGAACGTTCTAGAATATCCCAGGGATATTGTGTATCCTCCAAGGCACCTAATTCAACATGGAAACTAATTCCTATAAGGAAGGAGTCAGAACCTTCCTCAATAATGGTGACTTGTCCACCAAGTCTCCAAACCCTATTACGATTCTAAGGCTCCTACAGCATATATAAAGGGCCAGACCCCTCATCTCAGAACTACGTTTTGGACACAGCTCCATACGTTACCCACCACGTTTTGGCTTAATCCTCGAATAAGGACATACAAGCCACTGCGTCCTAGGTGAGCTCTCGCCGCCATAGCCTCGAGGGTACCATCACCTAGAACTACATCTTGGCTTGATTCTCAACTCTGAGATACGTAGGCATCTTGTAAGGACCCGAATTAGGTCACGATAACGCAAGCGCAGCCATTAAAGCACGAAGCTCACGAACCCTAGCCGCACTTTGATAACCCTACTTTTTATTCCACAACAATAGGGATTATCATTGGAGTGATATATCATTTTGATTTCCTATATTATTAATAATCCTTATTTAGGGGCTAAGGAAAGAGTGCATCCTTGGAGATGCTCTCATGTAATGAGCTAACACCAGCAGAATAATTATAGGATATAACATAAAACAGGTGTTTGTTTGAAAATTAAGGACCAGAGATAGAGATAGAGAAACAAAGGGAGGTAAGGCACAAGCAACCTCTCTTTTTTGGATCTCTTTTATATTTTTCTTCTTTTTTCTTCTGAAATTTAATCTTTCACCATTGTCTTGTTTGCGCCAAATGTTGTTGGAGGAATTTCGTAACAACACAAAATTGGAGGTTTGCTGAAATAGTAGAGCGATTGTGTATAAAAATGATAGTTTATAGGGGATTAGAGTTTATGAAAAATAGAAGGGCTGCATGGATTAGGGTTTATGAAAAATAGAAGGGCTGGACTCGGCAGGTGTCGCGATTTATCTCGTGTATCGGATCCCTTTTTCCAAGATACATGCGTAACAATTTATATTGGATCGAGCCTACGTAGTTCTTGTGAAATTGTGTCTATCCTTGAGAGACTATAATGATAAACATGGTTAATGTGGGCAATTACAGATTTTATCTGATTTAATATTGGCATTGTGATATCTTCTGGATTTGAAGAATATAGTTTGGAGATATTTTCCGTTATTCATTGATTGTTTATATTGATTCTTTGCTCGTTTCAAAGAGGATAAAACTTTGGCATTAAGCAATTATTATTAATCTGAATTGATAATTAATAATATTAGAAATTTGAGAGTTTATTAGATATGCCAAAAATATGGCATAAGAGATGATAATAATCATGAGTTATTTGAGTTTTATTTGAAGTTTGGTTGAGTAATCTTTGAGTTTAGTGCTTGCATGGTCAAATCATGGAATTTCTTGTAATCTTGTTGAGTTTTGATGGTGATTAAGAGATGTTAAAGAGGGGAGAATGATTGGATTAAAAAAAAATCGAGAGAGGGCCTGGGAGAAGAGAGAGGCCGAGAGTGGTGGTGAGGAAGGAAGAAAGTAATAAATGATGAAGACAATGAGTACAGATGGTGGAGAGCCACCATCTGGTGGTAGTGTAAAACCAAACCAAACCAAACATACCCAGTATATCCCGCTCAGAGCAGGGTCTGGGGAGGGTAGGATGTACGCAGACCATACCCCCACTTTTAGAGCGGGGAGGCTGTTTCCGTGAAGACCCTCGGTTGAGTGCACAACATACATAGAGTGTGGTAAATACAGCGAAAATGATACGGAAATGGACAATGACATACCTGAGGCCCATGGCGTTCTCCACATAGGGCATACCTACCTGCGAGGATTTATGATACTCCTAGCTAGATGCGCTCCAACCACACGGAAAGACCCGCAACGAGCAAAGCTCCCTGCAACTGCAAAACCAGAAAATAGAAGACACTAAAAACGAAAAGTGAGAACGCTAAAGCCGAACTTCTAAAAAATCGCTAACCGAGACAAGGCAACTCTGAGGCTCTCGACAACAGAGCCACAACCTAAAAGGGAATCCACCACTCTGATACGCCGCCTCCAAGAAGACCTATCCGCGAGCATGGTCTCATTTAAGTCTAAGGCCTTCAAATCCATCCTGAGTTGCTCTTCCCACGACCTCCTCGGCCTGCCTCTCCTCCTCGCCCCAACAACCGCCAGACTCTCGACCCTCCTAACTGGGGCTTCCGCCAGCCTCCTTCGAACGTGGCCGAACCATCTCAACCTTCCTTCCCTAACTTTCGCAGATAAAGGCGCCACTTCAAGCTCGCTCCTAAACACCGAGTTCGGGATTCTGTCCAACAACGTGCGCCCACAAGACCACCGCAACATCCTCATTTCAGCCCCTTCCAACTTGCTTACGAGAGCCTTCTTCTCCGCCCAACACTCAGAACCATATAACAACGCAGGACGGATAGCCGCTCTATAGAATTTCCCTTTCAACTTTAAAGGGACTTTCTTATCGCACATTACCCCTGACGCTGCCCTCCACCTTAGCCACCCAGCCTTGATACGATGCGTAACATCTGCTTCAATCTCACCTTCCTTCTGGTAGTGTCTAGTGTGTATGTGTTTGAATATAGTATTTTATTTTATTAATTGAATGTTTATAGTGAATTTTGGAAATTTTTTGTTGATAATTGGAGATGAGTTTTTGTTTGAGAAATTGTAGATAAATTGAGAAAAATATATAGTATATGATTAGTTTATTGGATGATGAATTGGATTTTGAGATGTTAATTTTAAAAATTGGTAAAATGAATAAAAGGTAGGACTTGGGATGATTTTACAAAACAGTGGGGAAGATGGATTTTGGAAATCATGATTTCATTTGACTACAGGACTTTATAAGGAACATTGAGGTATTTTTTGGATGATTTTATGAGAAGGAAAAATGGTGTTATGGATTTTCTTTTATAAATAGAATAAAAGGATTTATTAAATTATTTGTGGAATTTGGAGGCTTGGTTTTATTAAATTAATTAATAGGTATGTGGAAATTTTTGTATTTTTAGTTATTAAATCAAGAAGAAAATGTAGCAATTTCTAAGATATTTGAAAATGGTAGGAGTAAGCTGATGAATTAGTTATTAAATTCAGAAAATGATTAAAATAAAGGCTTTGAGTAATTTTTATAAATGGTCGGAAGTTTGATTTTCAGAGAGAGTAATTTTTATTTGGTCTTGGAATAATATAAGAAAATTTATTCTAATTTTTATTTGATTTAATAATGAGGAACAATGGAGTTGTTGATTTAATAGATAAATTGATTATTAAATGACAATTTTCTAAGGAGTAAAGAGTATTTTAATTAATTATAAAACTTCCGGAACTCGGAAATTGGTGTGTAATATATGGACCCGATCGTATTGAGATGTACTACCTGATTAGATGGATTGTATTCTGGGATTCTAAAGAAAACACCATAAGGGAATTGTGTCGAGCATGTCGTAGTTATTTTGGATGGATTTTATGTTAATCATTTGTATGATATAGATGAGAGTTACTCCTTCCGTCCATAATTAGTTGTCCAGTTTGATTTTTAACTGGTCAAATTGACCGATTTCTGATCGAAGATTAAAAGTTATCCTTCTATTATTTTAAAAAACAGAAAAGTACATATTAAAATAGATTAGATTTACTTTACAATGATATAATTTTTTTTTTTAGAAATATACAATATATGTAAATTTCAGTCAAAATTTGGTCAATTTGACCATTGAAAAGTCAAACTGGACAACTAATTAAAGACGGATGGAGTATTTAAGACTCCTTAACTAAATATTTTGGGTAAAATGATTTTCGAGTCTTAGTACGTGCAATGTAATTTAGTTATTTATTTTAATTGAGTTTTTAGTACTGCGAGGGGTAGATAGTTGAGAATCAGACTGTTAATTGACTTAGTTAATTTTAATGGCTTATTTTGAAACTATCATATTATACTTTGATAACGCACTTACTGAGCATTTCTTTCGCTCATACTTGTTGTTTCGAATTTTGACCTTTTAGTAAACGTAGTTTGGCGAAACTTATCCACATAGTTCGAAAAGAGAAGAAGCAAGACGATATTTTGAAGATGACTAGACTCGGGATGTATGAATCTAGTATATTATATAGTTGAATTCTAATAATTATTATTATGTATTATATTAGCTATCCTGGTATAATTCTTGTCAAGTTAACAGTAGTTTAAGAGTTGAAAAAGGCGATTGTTGTGAAGATGAAATTTCTATTTAATGGAATTTGAATTCTTGTTTCTAGCACTATTACCACTACTGGAAAAGCGGCTAAATTCAACTGCCAAAATTCTGTTGAATTTAGCTTATTTCAACAGGATCCCGTTAAGTTTAACATAAATTCAACGGCAACCTTCCCGTTGTATATAAGCTTGTTGAAATTAGCATTTCGGTTGAATTTAAGTTTAAATTCAACGACTTCCCATTGATTTTGTTTGCACCATTTAACCATTTCGCGTTGAAAACGACCATGGACATTTTCGAAAAAATTTAAAATTTCAATTTTGAATTTCGTCAAAAATTCATTTTCCCGCCAATTGTAATATAATCAATCAAAAATTGTTGAATTTAATTCTTCAATAATCAACGAATTTCCGTTGGTTATAACATCTTGCCACCTGTCTATTTAGGTTAAATTCAACCGACTTTAACCTATGGAAAAGTCACCTTCCTTTTTCTTACACCTCCACCTCCAACACAACCACCACCAACACCCCTTTCCACCAACCCCACCACTGCCTCGCAACCATCTACCCCATCTCCCTTAAAAATGAAACTAATACGATGGTGATTTTACAGTGAAGAAAGGACAGTGAAGAAAGGAGAGGGTGATGGCGGTGAGAAGAGAGAGATAGGAGAAAAGGGAGAGAGGCGAGAGACAAGGGTGGAGAAAATGTGTGGGGGGTTAGATAAAATATAGTGTGGGTTAGTTAATTATTGTGATAAAATATGGATGGTTGGATATGTACTTTTTTGTTTTAATCAGTGGCTATAAATTGATTGAAGAAGCACAATCCGTGTGCTATGCTGTCAGCCAATAACATATTGACACATGTATACTTGCATAATTACTGCATGTGCGATTTTGAGTTGTTCCGATCAACTCTCTAATATATAAAGTTATTAAATGATTTGAAAGTTGTACCTCACTGAAAATTTTATACGTTAATTTGGACTGAATTAATCGGGTATAAATGTGAGAGTTACAAATATGCACTAATGCATCTCAAAATCAAAAGCTGAATCTCAACTCAAATATCTACACCGATAAATTTTAATCGAAATCTATATTATTATGTAATAACCTAAATATATACATGTTGATTTTACTTATTTACCGATACATAACGGTGCATCATATTTTTACGTAATTATCCTTACTTAATTACCTATAGTTACTAATAATTAATAATTTTCTTTTCCAGGTAAAACATGTTACCTTTTCTATTTTTCAATAATTAACCAATTTCTTTTTTCACGTAAAACACATTTTTTTTATTTTATCTAACTAAAATTTTTCCAATTCTAAAAATATTATGAGCAATTCTATTTAATAAAATAAAATATTATAATTATAATTACTAATAATTAACTAATTACCTTTTTCAGCTAAAATAAGTTACCTTTCTATTTTTAATTTTTTTCAATAAAACCTATTTGGGTAGCTTTATTTAGGTAAAATAAAATAATAATATTATTATAATAACCATTATGTTTTTCAGCTAAAACATATCATCTTTTCTATATTTTCAAACTAAAATCACAGACAACATATATATAATTATTATCAGATCATATCATTTAAAATTTTAAGTCTAAAAAATTCTTGTCTTAAAAAATTTATTTCAAATTGGAAAAAAAAGTTTCCATTATATTAAAAAACATCCATGCATCATACGGATTTTAAGCTAGAAAAAATATAAACTTTTGAATGTATATAAAAGAAGAGACGTACCACAAGGTTAATAATGACAAAAAATTGTTAGACATGCAATTTGAATAAAAATATCAAACAAGGTAAAAGCTGAGAAAGTAATTTCTTGATTAAAAATTGTTAGACATGCATTTTAAAGAATATTTCTTGACGATCCAACCTTAGTGAAGTCAAGATCCATCCTTTTTAATGGTATTGTCAAAATTTCAGGAATTTTTTTTATTTGATTTGGTACTTTGACTAGTACCCCTAAATAGGATTTCATCAGGGTTTAAGGTTTCGATTTTTTTGAAAATATTTCTCGACAACCCAACCGTACGGGGATCAAGATTCATCCTTTTTATTATTATTACCAAAATTTCAGAAATTTTTTTATTTGATTTAGTAATTAACTGTCAACTCGTACTTTGACTAGTAACCCCTAAACTGGGTTTTGTCAGGGTTTAAAGTTTCAATTTTTTTAAAAATATTTCTTAAAGACCCAAACGTGCGAGGGTCAAGATCCATCCTTTTTAATGTTATTGCCAAAATGTCATAAATTGTTTTTTATTTGATTTGGTAATTTATGGGTCAACTCGTACTTTGACTAGTAATCCCTAAACTGGGTTTCGTCATGGTTTAAGGTTTCGATTTTTTTAAAAATATTTCTCGACGACCCAACCGTATGGGGATCAACATCCATCCTTTTTAATGTTATTTCCAAAATATCAGAAAAAATATTTATTTGATTTGGTAATTTAACGGTCAACTTGTACTTTGACTAGTAACCCCTAAACAAGGTTTCGTCAAGGTTTAAGGTTTCAATTTTTTTAAAATATTTCTTGACGACCCAAATGTACGGGGTCAAGATCCATCTTTTTTATTGTTATTTCCAAAATTTCATAATTTTTTTTATTTGATTTGGTAATTTAACGGTCAGCTTGTACTTTGACTAGTAACCCTAACAGGATTTCGTCAGGGTTTAAGGTTTCAATTTTTTAAAAATATTTCTTGACGACCAAACCGTACAGGGGTCAAGATCCATCCTTTTAAATGTTATTGCCAAAATTTTAGGAAAAAATATATTTATTTGATTTTTTCCACAATTTTTAACTAGTTTGTAAAATAAATTAAAAAATTATATAAAATAATAAAAAGGCCAAATTTTGAACATAAATTCATCCACACCAAAGTAGTCATACTCAGTATTTGTGTGATGAATGTTACCATACTTTCACTAATTTTCATTTTTTTATTGTTTCCCCATTTTTAACTAGTTAGTAAAATAAATTAAAAAATTAAATAAAAATATGAAAAAATGCCAAGCTTTGAACATAAACTCATACACACCAAAGTAGGCATACTCACTATTTGTGTGATGAATGTTACCCTACTTTCACTAATTTGTCATTTTTTTCCCCATTTTTAACTAGTTTGTAAAATATATTAAAATATTAAATAAAAATAGGAAAAATGCCAAGTTTTGAACAAAATTGTAAATTTATTAATTTTTTATAATTTATAAGTTGTCTAATTTTAAATTATTTAAAATTTTACACATCTATCTGAGTAATAAAGTAAACTCTAAAATGTTGTGTATGTAAATTTAACACTCTAGTGAATTTTTTGTGACTTTTATATATTAACGAGAATTTATAATATTTATTTAAAATTAAATATCAAATAAATATTTATCATTTTCTTAAAAATAAAAGATTAATTTTTACCTATTATCGGTAAAAATAAAATATTAAGTGTATTTGTTGGTTGGCCATTTATTAAAAAAAATTATATAATTTCGAAAAACAATTGAAATAGTAAATTCAACGAGATACTGTTGAATTTGATTTCGATTGATTTTATTCCGTTGAATTTAATTTTTGGTGGGAACTTTGCCGCCAAATGATATAAATGCATAAGTAAAGTCAACGAGATACTGTTGAATTTGATTTCGGTTGATTTTATTCTGTTGAATTTCACTTTTGGTGGGAATTTTGCCGCCTGATGAAATACAAATGCAACGAGATACTGTTGAATTTGTTTTGAATTTGTTTTTGGTTGATTTTATTCTGTTGAATTTAACTTTTGGTGGGAATTTTGCCGCCTGATGAAATAAAGGCAAAACTAAATTCAACAAGATGTTGTTGAATTTGATTCCGGTTGATTTTATTATGTTGAATTTAGCGTCGGTTGAATTTGTTCCGTTGAAATTGATGCTCGGTCAAAACTCATATGACATTGACCATAAAATCAACGGGATACGATTGAATTTATCCCGTTGAATTTAGCAGCTTTTTCCAGTAGTGTACCTAAAATATCCTGGATAGTTGGGGTCACAGATGTATATTTTAGTTTTTGAAGGACTACAAGTGATATGATGTTATTAATCATGTTATTGTATACTGAGAATTTCCGCGTAAAAACCAAATCTTCTCATCCCGGATTTGGGGGCGTTACAATAAATATCAATAATCCTATTTGTAGATGATTGGAAACCTGATTAAAATAATTCTAAAGGATTTTATATTTAAATTTATATTATATACACTGTAACAGCCCAATTTTTTGGACTATTAACATTCGATCAAATAATCATAACAAATTTTAAATTCCTTAAACTCTTAAAATAAAATCCCAAAATATCGTAAAATACTAAATAAAGTAATCTAATGCATAGAGACGCAGCTCCTCAAAATAAAAATAGTTAGCAATTAGAACATTATTAAATGACACGGGTTTAAATCTTAAAATTCACACATGATCCAAATTTTTGACATAAAACATTTTAAAAGCATTTCATTTATTAAAACATTTAAAAATATTTGGGAGAGTACGAAAAGTTAACTTACCTTAATCGCAATCGTCAATTAAATAAACTGCACCAATGAATCCTATAGATATATTTAACATAATAAAAATTACTATTCCGGGACAATTAGTGGACACAAAAGTGTTTATACAGGTTTACCAGTAATTCACTAAATGTAGCAAAATGTTAAACTTAAATAAACTCATCTAAAATCTGGTCCCTGAGGTCGTGTACACATGCACTTCAGACACTTCAAAGTTTATATACTAAAATATTCTGACAGTGTTAACAAGCATTGATCAAACTGAACTATATACATGTGGTTTAAGGACCTGCTCCAGTTTAAACAGAAGGAGGTAAGTGGTGGAGGAGTAAAGTACTTTCATCCCATTTTTGGGATGAAAGTTTTGGAGTGAAAATGGACTTAATTTGCATTCATTTTCACTTGCTTTCATCCCTATTAAAAACTCGAAAGCACAAAAAGGAGTGAAATTGTAACTATTTTACTCATTTTTCACTTATTTCCTCCCCTATTTAAAACTCAGGAGCAAGGTGTTAAAAAACTCGGGAACATGTCCTAAAGTACTTGATAACTTGTATGTGCACGTTAAGATTACCTTTGTAATAATTTATTTCTCTTTTGTTTTATAAACTCAAACAAGCATCTGAAAAATTAGCTGTAATCCAGGACTCAAGAAAATTTTTTTGATCCATTATATTATTATGTTTGCACACTAGTGTGTTTAATTGTCTAGAAGATTTTATCCTGGACTTATGTTTGCTCGCTACACTGTTCTACAATTTTTTTCTACTCGGATTCAACTTTATCTCTAAGTTGGAGGTAAATCTTATGCAATCGTTGCTCATAAACCCCCTTTTTCATATCTTATCACTTGTTAATGATCTCTCTTGTACTTGGCTAATTGATATTATTATCCATACTATTGAGTCATTGTCCTTCTTTCTATTTTACATATTAAGGTGAATTTATCCTAACTGATGAGATTCTTTAAAATTTAAAACTTCTCTTCTACATGCACTCGACCAAGTTGAACACTTGAACTTCCTCAAACATTGAGAGTCTCTGTTAGAGCCACCATATGATGTGGCTATGGCTATTGGGTGCCACGCGGGTACTTGCCAGAGAAGAGTAATGACCAACCACAACGTGGTGATCATCTTCGGTGACGAAATAACTAGAAAGTTCGGATCACTTTGATCACTTGGTCTTCTAAATATTGATATTGTCTTCCTTTAGTTATTTCACGTAAATTTATTACTCAATTATATCGTAAATTTACTTGACTTATAATTAATATTTTTTAACTCTTACCTTAAACATTAAACTTGTTGAGCTATGATCAAATTAGGGTTTTGGGTCCTCTTTCACCACAAAATATCTACCTTCAACTTTTGTCTTTTTTCATTTACTTTGGCTCCAAGTTGGTTGGTGACTCCAAACATGGCTTGACTTTATATATGGCTTGGCTTCATTTCCAATTTCCTTTTTTATTCTTTTTAAATCTGTTCCTTGCCCAGTTTGTATCATTTTCTCATTTATTTAATTTTCTGCAAAATTACAAAATATGCTAAATTAATAAATTAAAAATACAAAAATAAGCAATAAATATGTATTTAAAATATGCAAAATTATGTGCTAATCAGGAATCTTCTCTCTTTAGATTGTTAATTGAAATCTCTCTAAATATTGCGCATCATCATTTTGGGTGGTTTCAATGTTTAGAGATATTTGGTTTATTTTGAGTTAGTTTATGTGCTAATTAGAGAGAGGTTAGTAGTTAGATTTGATTAGTTCATTGTTGTAGTAATAGTTAGATTAGTATTCCTGCACAAATATTTGATACATGTACACAAGTTATTTTATGTAATGTAATGCATCCTATATATACCAATGACCTAAAACCATGTTTTTGTCAAATCTCCACCATGCCTGATGTGCGACAAGGATGGGCATTGAATGTCTACCTGAAATTTTAACAAGCTTATGTTTGCCTTCATTTGAGGGATAAAATTTCAGAAAGATTGAAAGATTTATTTTTTGAACGGATAATATATGTTAAGATCAAATATGATTTCTTATGCTATAAAGAGGGGCCTGAAATGATTTATAATGAAATTATATAGAAGTTTTTCAAATTTATTTATAAGTTGTAAAATGAAAGTACTTGTATAAATTATGTCTGTAAGTCTGTTAGTGTGATATGGATCTTTTTTTAATTTATCATGTCAAAGTGTAAAAGTTTTCTGAACTAAAGTACTTGGTAACTTGTATGTGCACGTTAAGATTGCTTATGTTATAATTTATTTCTTTTTCTTTTTTTTTTTACAGACTCAAATAAGCATATGAAATTAGCTATAATCCAGGATTCAAGCAAGTTTTTTTAATCCATTATATTATTATGTTTGCAACTTTATCTAATTTAGCGATAAAACTTATGCATTCGTTGGTCCTAGATGATAAGATATGAAAATTTTCATATCTTATCATTTGTTAATGATCTCTCTTGTACTTGGCTGATTGAATTAATCATCCTTACTATTGAGTCATTGTCCTTCTTTTATATTACATAGTAAGGTGAATTTATCCCAACTGATGAGGTTCTTTAAAATTTAAAATTTCTCTTCTAAATGCACTTGACCAAGTTGAACTTCCTCAAACATTGAAAGTTTAAAACCACCATATGATGTGGCTATTGGGTGCCACGAGGATACTTGCCAGAAGAGTAATGACCAACCATAACATACAAGTATCGTTAAGCACCAAGTGGTTGATCACCTCCGGTGATGAAATAATTAAAAAATTCAAATCATTTTGATCAGTCTTCTAAATATAGTTATTGTCTTCTTTTAGTTATTTCAGGCAAATTGATTACTTATGTATATCGTAAATTTACTTGATTCATATTTTATGTTTTTTAACTCTTACCTTAAGCATTAAACTTGTTGAGCTAATAGCTCACCATTTAAACTAAGAAAGATTTTGGCGAGGCGTTCGCTTCGGAATACATGGAAAAAACAAAAAATTGAAGTATTATACATAATTATCTTTTGCTTGAGAATGTAGAGTAGCTTGAAAATCATCACACTATAGATGGAGATATGTATAATGGAAAGCTACACATGTTAAACAAAAAAAAATCTGATCAAATATTTGTTGGTTTAGTATGTGTATCCTGGTAGGGCTGATTAGCATTACTTAAAATAATGTACTCCCATGATAATCCAGCTGCATTTCTTTAGTTGTAACACTTCAAAGTAGAATATTATGAAGAAAAGAATTCAGGGTGTCACACAAGCAGGTCCACTGAATTCAGGGGCCCAAGAAAAATTTTACTACAAGCTTTTTTTGTGTGCAAGTCTCCAGCTGCAGCCTGCAATCGTCAAAGCTTGTACTACTATGTATTATATGGGATGTGCAAGTCTGGGCCCTTTGGACTACGCATAGCAGCACAAGTTGGCTACACATAAAAGATCGCAACAATTTTTTTTAGGAAGCCTTGTTAGGAATTTTGTTTCCCGTTTTTACGTAAATTAAATACGGAAATTATAACAGTCAATAATAATAATAGATATTGATAGATGAACACCAAGATTTTTACGTGGAAAAACCCTCTCAAATAGGGGTGTCAAAGTTTGACACGACCCGAAACCCAACACGAACCCGATACGGAAAAGTACGAATTTGGGTCGAGTGTTTTGAGTTTCGGGTCGGGTTCGGGTTGGATAAAAATTTACCCGAAAAAATCGGGTCAGTTTCGGGTTAACCCAAAATACCCGAACCCGACCCGAAAATTTAATTTATATAATATATTATACATGATATTAAAATTTACATTATATAATTGTATACATGTGTGATATATTTATAAATTATTTAAATAATTTTAGTTTATATCTCAACTCTTTAAGTTGCTATTATATTTTTTAATATATTTTAAATAAAAATTATTTTATAAAATAAAAATAATTATTTTTTATTATTTTCGGGTCAAACATGTCATTTTCGGGTTGACCGGGTACATAACAGGTCGGGTTCGGGTTGAAATTTTTAACCCGTTTCGGGTTCGGGTCGGGTTCGGGTTGACCCAAAAACAGGACCGGGTACAGTAAATCCGACACGAACCCGACCCATTACCCGAAATTGACACCCCTACCCTTAAAGCAAAGAGGTAAAAACCACAGGCCTAACTCCGAATGTTTCCACTATAATGATAATAAAGGTTACAATATCTCCTCTCAAGTTTACAAAGTAACACTTGAGGCACAACCGAATAGTAATACAACAATTGACTATTCCTTCGGTATATAAACGGATAACCTGGACAGAACTGTCCCTTCAATACGGAACTGGATGACCTGGATGAACTCCCCTTGTTGCAGCTGCAACGACTGGACGAACTCCCAATGTTGTAGCGGGACAAAACCAGACGACTACAGCTCGACCAAACACTCATACTAACTCACCCGAAATGAAAGAAGAGAGAAGCACGAGGGCCCCCTATTCTGACCTGCCTGAAACTACCGCAAGGTAAGTTTCGTACTAAACGGACTATCTAGCAGCTATAAAGTAAGAAAAGGAGGGAGAGAAGAGAGTTTGGTGTTTTGGTGTGTTTTGGTAATGAAGGGAGAGGGGGTATTTATAGGTGATAGAAATGTGGTAGGTGGTGGTAGGTGTAGTGTGAATTTGGAAATATATTGTAGGCTACCTAACAATCTCCCCCTATTTACAAACTCACAACTAATCACTTGCACTCCATACCTGCGCCCTGTTTGTACAGCTCCAACTTTTCTCGCGGAACCACCTTTGTCATCATATCAGACGAATTATTATCCGTGTGTATCTTCTCTATCTGTATCACCCCATCTTCAACCTGTTCTCGTAGCCAATGGTAACGTACATTAATATGCTTAGTACGACTGTGACAAGTAGCATTCTTGCTCAAGTCAATAGCACTCTGGCTATCACAATACAACTCAAAGTTGTCTTGCTTCTGACCCAATTCTTGGAGAAACCCCTTTAACCAAACGAGCTCCTTGCCTGCTTCACAAGCAGCAATATACTCTGATTCGGTTGTTGACAACGCAACACACTTTTGCAACTTGGACTGCCATGCTACAGCTCCCCTCGCAAAAGTGAAAACCATCCCTGACGTGGACTTCATCCCATCTGGATGTCCTGCCATGTCAGCATCTATAAAACCTTCCAAGACTGGTTCACCGTGTCCATACTTCAAGCATAACCCGGAAGTGCCCTTGAGATATCTGAGAATCCACTTAACTGCTTCCCAATGCTTTCTTCCTGGATTTGACAGATATCTACTCACAACTCCAACAACATGAGCAATATCTGGTCTTGTACAAACCAATGCATACATAAGACTCCCCACTGCGGATGAGTAGGGGACTTCCTCCATATCCTCCTTCTCCTTGTCTGTTGACGAACACATTTTCTTGTCCAGTTTAAAATATCCCGCCAATGGTATGCTAACAGGTTTAGCATCATCCATATTGAACCTTTTTAATACTCGTTCAATATATCCTTGTTGTGACAACCACAACTTCCGAGATGTTCTATCACGAACAATCTTCATCCGTTGGATTTGTTTTGCTGGACCCAAGTCTTTCATATCAAAGAACTTGGACAAATCTTCCTTCAGCTTGCGGATCATGTTAGCATCTTGGCCGACCACTAACATATCATCAACATAAAGCAGCAGGATAATGAAGTTACCGTTAGGAAACCTTTGCACATAAGCACAGTGATCAGATGCAGTTCTCTTGAACTTATGATTCCTCATGAATGAATCAAACTTTTTGTACCACTGTCTTGGCGCTTGCTTAAGCCCGTATAAACTCTTCTTGAGTTTACAAACCATGTGCACCTTCCCTTTCACTTCAAATCCTTCTGGCTGGTGCATGTAGATCTCTTCCTTCAAATCTCCATGAAGGAAACATCTAACTGCTCAAGCTCAAGATCCATGCTAGCCGTTAATCCGAGAACTGTTCCGATTGATGTCATCTTTACAACCGGAGAAAAGATTTCATCGAAATCAATGCATTCCTTCTGTGCAAAGCCTTTAACCACCAAGCGTGCTTTATACTTTACAAGCTTTTCATCATCCCTTTTTACCTTGAAGACCCATTTGTTCCTCAAAACCTTCCGTCCTCTCGGAAGTGTAGTCAACTCATAAGTTTCATTCTTATTTAAAGAATCCATCTCATCTTGCATTGCTTTCAACCAGCAACTACTTTCCTTATGAGTCTTGACTTCCTCAAAGGTCTCGGGCTCCCCCTCATCAGCAATTAAGATATACTCAGATGAAAGATATCTTCCTGATGGTCTCTGTTTTCTCGTAGAACGCCGTGGCTAAGTTTCTTTAGCTTCAGGCTGAGGCGGTAGCTCCCCCTGCTCAGCAGCCTCATCATCTGCCATATCATCTCCATCATCTTCTAATGTATCTGGATTTCTAACTTGCCTTGGTTGTTGAGTGCTCCCAAAATTCTCATAATTTTGAGACTCATGGAAAACCACATATCTGCTCCTGAATATCTTCTTCGATTCAGGATTCCACAACCGATACCCGAACTCTGGATCCTCGTAGCCAACGAGAATACACGGAGTTGCTTTATCTTCAAGCTTTATTCTATGCTTCTTTGAGATGTGTGCAAAAGCCTTGCATCCAAACACCCGCAAGTAGGAATAGGAAACATCCTTTCCTAACCATATCTTCTCTGGAATCTCAAAATTCAGAGGTGCCGATGGAGATCGATTGATCAAGTAGCAAGCTATTCTTACAGCTTCTCCCCAAAATGACTTCGGCAATTTAGACATTTTCAAAATGCATCTAACTCGTTCAGCAATGATGCGGTTCATTCTTTCCGTAACGCCATTCTGTTGTGGGGTGCTAGGAACTGTTCTTTCATGCCGGATACCATGCCTTGCAAGGTACTCTTGAAACTCTTTTGAAGTGTACTCCCCCCCCCCCCGTTGTCACTACGAAGGCACTTCAGTTGTTTCCATGTTGATCTTTCAACCATGGCATGAAACTTCTGGAAGTACTCAAACACTTGATCTTTGGATTTGAGTAACTCAACCCACACCTTTCGAGATGCTTCATCAATGAGGGTAAAAAAGTACCTATTTTCGCCTAAGGACTCCACCTCAAACGGACCACATACATTAGAATAAACTCTTTCTAACAGCTCCTACTTTTTCTTCAATGGACTAGTAAAAGATACTCTATGTTGTTTCCCGAATAAACAATATTCGCACGGCTCCAACGCAGTATCTTTAGCAAACGAAATAAGCGACCTCTTTGCTAAGATCTGCAGCCCTTTCTCACTCATGTGGCCAAGCCTTTTGTGCCACAGACTTGCTGAAGCTTTATCTTCAACTGTATTCAACTCATTTGAACACATCTTAACTTGTGTCTTGTATAAAGAACCACAAGTGAAACCTCTTGCAACAATCAATGAACCCGTAGTAAGTTTACACCTTCCATTACCGAAGGTATTTATGTACCTCTGCTTGTCTAACGCCATGCCAGAAATCAAGTTGAGCCGTAAATCCGGAACATGCCTGACATTTTTCAAAGTTATTGAACAACCCGTGTTTGTCTCAATACAGATGTCACCAATGCCTGCGATCTTTGATTAATCTGAGTTACCCATGCTTACAGTACCAAAGTCCCCTGACTTGTACGTTATAAAGAATTCCTGAGTGGGTGTTGCATGATACGTTGCTCCAGTATCTATCACTCATTCGACCTTCTGATCATCAACATGTAAGCATTCTTCTTCCCCAAAAGAAAGGATCACAACATCTTCTGTCATAGCAGCTGTTGTGTACTTCTCGGCATGTTTCCCTTGTTCACCACTATTTTGTTGCTTAAGCCAGGCCCTACAATCCTTTTTATAATGACCCTTCTTCTTACAATAGTAGCATTCAACATTGGCATTTGAAAGCTACACATGATAAACAAAAAAATCTGATCAAATATTTGTTGGTTTAGTATGTGTATCCTGGTAGGGCTGATTAGCATTACTTAAAATAATGTACTCCCATGATAATCCAGCTGCATTTCTTTAGTTGTAACACTTCAAAGTAGAATATTATGAAGAAAAGAATTCAGGGTGTCACACAAGCAGGGTCCACTGAATTCAAGGGCCTAAGAAAAATTTTACTACAAGCTTTTTTTGTGTGCAAGTCTCCCGCTGCAGCCTGCAATTATCAAAGCTTGTACTACTATTTATTATATGGGATGTGCAAGTCCGGGCCCTTTGGACTACACATAGGAGCGCAAGTTGGCTACACATAAAAGATCGCAACAAATTTTTTTTAGGAAGCCTTGTTAGGAATTCCGTTTCCCGTCTTTGCGTAAATTAAATACAGAGATTATAACAGTCAATAATAATAACAGATATTGACAGATGAACACCAAGATTTTTACGTGGAAAAACCCCCCTCAAAGCAAAGAGGTAAAAACCACGGGCCTAACTCTGAATGTTTCCACTATAATGATAATAAAGGTTACAATATCTCCTCTCAAGTTTACAGAGTAACACTTGAGGCACAACCGAATAGTAATACAACAATTGACTATTCCTTCGGTATATAACCGGATAACCTGGACAGAACTGTCCCTTCAGTACGGAACTGGATGACCTGAATGAACTCCCCTTGTTGCAGCTGCAACGACTGGACGAACTCCCAATGCTGTAGCGGGACAAAACCAGACGACTACAGCTCGACCAAACACTCACACTAACTCACCCGAAACGAAAGAAGAGAGAAGCACGAGGACCCCCTATTCTGACCTGCCTGAAACTATCGCAAGGTAAACTAGACGGATTATAGCAGCTATAAAGTAAGAAAAGGAGGGAGAGAAGAACTATAAAAGGGAATCCACCACTCTGATACGCCGCCTCCAAGAAGACCTATCCGCGAGCATGGTCTCATTTAAGTCTAAGGCCTTCAAATCCATCCTGAGTTGCTCTTCCCACGACCTCCTCGGCCTGCCTCTCCTCCTCGCCCCAACAACCGCCAGACTCTCGACCCTCCTAACTGGGGCTTCCGCCAGCCTCCTTCGAACGTGGCCGAACCATCTCAACCTTCCTTCCCTAACTTTCGCAGATAAAGGCGCCACTTCAAGCTCGCTCCTAAACACCGAGTTCGGGATTCTGTCCAACAACGTGCGCCCACAAGACCACCGCAACATCCTCATTTCAGCCCCTTCCAACTTGCTTACGAGAGCCTTCTTCTCCGCCCAACACTCAGAACCATATAACAACGCAGGACGGATAGCCGCTCTATAGAATTTCCCTTACAACTTTAAAGGGACTTTCTTATCGCACATTACCCCTGACGCTGCCCTCCACCTTAGCCACCCAGCCTTGATACGATGCGTAACATCTGCTTCAATCTCACCTTCCTTCTGGTAGTGTCTAGTGTGTATGTGTTTGAATATAGTATTTTATTTTATTAATTGAATGTTTATAGTGAATTTTGGAAATTTTTTGTTGATAATTGGAGATGAGTTTTTGTTTGAGAAATTGTAGATAAATTGAGAAAAATATATAGTATATGATTAGTTTATTGGATGATGAATTGGATTTTGAGATGTTAATTTTAAAAATTGGTAAAATGAATAAAAGGTAGGACTTGGGATGATTTTACAAAACAGTGGGGAAGATGGATTTTGGAAATCATGATTTCATTTGACTACAGGACTTTATAAGGAACATTGAGGTATTTTTTGGATGATTTTATGAGAAGGAAAAATGGTGTTATGGATTTTCTTTTATAAATAGAATAAAAGGATTTATTAAATTATTTGTGGAATTTGGAGGCTTGGTTTTATTAAATTAATTAATAGGTATGTGGAAATTTTTGTATTTTTAGTTATTAAATCAAGAAGAAAATGTAGCAATTTCTAAGATATTTGAAAATGGTAGGAGTAAGCTGATGAATTAGTTATTAAATTCAGAAAATGATTAAAATAAAGGCTTTGAGTAATTTTTATAAATGGTCGGAAGTTTGATTTTCAGAGAGAGTAATTTTTATTTGGTCTTGGAATAATATAAGAAAATTTATTCTAATTTTTATTTGATTTAATAATGAGGAACAATGGAGTTGTTGATTTAATAGATAAATTGATTATTAAATGACAATTTTCTAAGGAGTAAAGAGTATTTTAATTAATTATAAAACTTCCGGAACTCGGAAATTGGTGTGTAATATATGGACCCGATCGTATTGAGATGTACTACCTGATTAGATGGATTGTATTCTGGGATTCTAAAGAAAACACCATAAGGGAATTGTGTCGAGCATGTCGTAGTTATTTTGGATGGATTTTATGTTAATCATTTGTATGATATAGATGAGAGTTACTCCTTCCGTCCATAATTAGTTGTCCAGTTTGATTTTTAACTGGTCAAATTGACCGATTTCTGATCGAAGATTAAAAGTTATCCTTCTATTATTTTAAAAAACAGAAAAGTACATATTAAAATAGATTAGATTTACTTTACAATGATATAATTTTTTTTTTTTTACAAATATACAATATATGTAAATTTCAGTCAAAATTTGGTCAATTTGACCATTGAAAAGTCAAACTGGACAACTAATTAAAGACGGATGGAGTATTTAAGACTCCTTAACTAAATATTTTGGGTAAAATGATTTTCGAGTCTTAGTACGTGCAATGTAATTTAGTTATTTATTTTAATTGAGTTTTTAGTACTGCGAGGGGTAGATAGTTGAGAATCAGACTGTTAATTGACTTAGTTAATTTTAATGGCTTATTTTGAAACTGTCATATTATACTTTGATAACGCACTTACTGAGCATTTCTTTCGCTCATACTTGTTGTTTCGAATTTTGACCTTTTAGTAAACGTAGTTTGGCGAAACTTATCCACATAGTTCGAAAAGAGAAGAAGCAAGACGATATTTTGAAGATGACTAGACTCGGGATGTATGGATCTAGTATATTATATAGTTGAATTCTAATAATTATTATTATGTATTATATTAGCTATCCTGGTATAATTCTTGTCAAGTTAACAGTAGTTTAAGAGTTGAAAAAGGCGATTGTTGTGAAGATGAAATTTCTATTTAATGGAATTTGAATTCTTGTTTCTAGCACTATTACCACTACTGGAAAAGCGGCTAAATTCAACTGCCAAAATTCTGTTGAATTTAGCTTATTTCAACAGGATCCCGTTAAGTTTAACATAAATTCAACGGCAACCTTCCCGTTGTATATAAGCTTGTTGAAATTAGCATTTCGGTTGAATTTAAGTTTAAATTCAACGACTTCCCATTGATTTTGTTTGCACCATTTAACCATTTCGCGTTGAAAACGACCATGGACATTTTCGAAAAAATTTAAAATTTCAATTTTGAATTTCGTCAAAAATTCATTTTCCCGCCAATTGTAATATAATCAATCAAAAATTGTTGAATTTAATTCTTCAATAATCAACGAATTTCCGTTGGTTATAACATCTTGCCACCTGTCTATTTAGGTTAAATTCAACCGACTTTAACCTATGGAAAAGTCACCTTCCTTTTTCTTACACCTCCACCTCCAACACAACCACCACCAACACCCCTTTCCACCAACCCCACCACTGCCTCGCAACCATCTACCCCATCTCCCTTAAAAATGAAACTAATACGATGGTGATTTTACAGTGAAGAAAGGACAGTGAAGAAAGGAGAGGGTGATGGCGGTGAGAAGAGAGAGATAGGAGAAAAGGGAGAGAGGCGAGAGACAAGGGTGGAGAAAATGTGTGGGGGGTTAGATAAAATATAGTGTGGGTTAGTTAATTATTGTGATAAAATATGGATGGTTGGATATGTACTTTTTTGTTTTAATCAGTGGCTATAAATTGATTGAAGAAGCACAATCCGTGTGCTATGCTGTCAGCCAATAACATATTGACACATGTATACTTGCATAATTACTGCATGTGCGATTTTGAGTTGTTCCGATCAACTCTCTAATATATAAAGT
Organism: Saposhnikovia divaricata; assembly: GCA_036435485.1. Taxonomy (NCBI): domain Eukaryota; kingdom Viridiplantae; phylum Streptophyta; class Magnoliopsida; order Apiales; family Apiaceae; genus Saposhnikovia; species Saposhnikovia divaricata. Next base: position 234,024,261 of record CM071595.1, on the reverse strand, counting down.
TATTAAATGATTTGAAAGTTGTACCTCACTGAAAATTTTATACGTTAATTTGGACTGAATTAATCGGGTATAAATGTGAGAGTTACAAATATGCACTAATGCATCTCAAAATCAAAAGCTGAATCTCAACTCAAATATCTACACCGATAAATTTTAATCGAAATCTATATTATTATGTAATAACCTAAATATATACATGTTGATTTTACTTATTTACCGATACATAACGGTGCATCATATTTTTACGTAATTATCCTTACTTAATTACCTATAGTTACTAATAATTAATAATTTTCTTTTCCAGGTAAAACATGTTACCTTTTCTATTTTTCAATAATTAACCAATTTCTTTTTTCACGTAAAACACATTTTTTTTATTTTATCTAACTAAAATTTTTCCAATTCTAAAAATATTATGAGCAATTCTATTTAATAAAATAAAATATTATAATTATAATTACTAATAATTAACTAATTACCTTTTTCAGCTAAAATAAGTAACCTTTCTATTTTTAATTTTTTTCAATAAAACCTATTTGGGTAGCTTTATTTAGGTAAAATAAAATAATAATATTATTATAATAACCATTATGTTTTTCAGCTAAAACATATCATCTTTTCTATATTTTCAAACTAAAATCACAGACAACATATATATAATTATTATCAGATCATATCATTTAAAATTTTAAGTCTAAAAAATTCTTGTCTTAAAAAATTTATTTCAAATTGGAAAAAAAAGTTTCCATTATATTAAAAAACATCCATGCATCATACGGATTTTAAGCTAGAAAAAATATAAACTTTTGAATGTATATAAAAGAAGAGACGTACCACAAGGTTAATAATGACAAAAAATTGTTAGACATGCAATTTGAATAAAAATATCAAACAAGGTAAAAGCTGAGAAAGTAATTTCTTGATTAAAAATTGTTAGACATGCATTTTAAAGAATATTTCTTGACGATCCAACCTTAGTGAAGTCAAGATCCATCCTTTTTAATGGTATTGTCAAAATTTCAGGAATTTTTTTTATTTGATTTGGTACTTTGACTAGTACCCCTAAATAGGATTTCATCAGGGTTTAAGGTTTCGATTTTTTTGAAAATATTTCTCGACAACCCAACCGTACGGGGATCAAGATTCATCCTTTTTATTATTATTACCAAAATTTCAGAAATTTTTTTATTTGATTTAGTAATTAACTGTCAACTCGTACTTTGACTAGTAACCCCTAAACTGGGTTTTGTCAGGGTTTAAAGTTTCAATTTTTTTAAAAATATTTCTTAAAGACCCAAACGTGCGAGGGTCAAGATCCATCCTTTTTAATGTTATTGCCAAAATGTCATAAATTGTTTTTTTATTTGATTTGGTAATTTATGGGTCAACTCGTACTTTGACTAGTAATCCCTAAACTGGGTTTCGTCATGGTTTAAGGTTTCGATTTTTTTAAAAATATTTCTCGACGACCCAACCGTATGGGGATCAACATCCATCCTTTTTAATGTTATTTCCAAAATATCAGAAAAAATATTTATTTGATTTGGTAATTTAACGGTCAACTTGTACTTTGACTAGTAACCCCTAAACAAGGTTTCGTCAAGGTTTAAGGTTTCAATTTTTTTAAAATATTTCTTGACGACCCAAATGTACGGGGTCAAGATCCATCTTTTTTATTGTTATTTCCAAAATTTCATAATTTTTTTTATTTGATTTGGTAATTTAACGGTCAGCTTGTACTTTGACTAGTAACCCTAACAGGATTTCGTCAGGGTTTAAGGTTTCAATTTTTTAAAAATATTTCTTGACGACCAAACCGTACAGGGGTCAAGATCCATCCTTTTAAATGTTATTGCCAAAATTTTAGGAAAAAATATATTTATTTGATTTTTTCCACAATTTTTAACTAGTTTGTAAAATAAATTAAAAAATTATATAAAATAATAAAAAGGCCAAATTTTGAACATAAATTCATCCACACCAAAGTAGTCATACTCAGTATTTGTGTGATGAATGTTACCATACTTTCACTAATTTTCATTTTTTTATTGTTTCCCCATTTTTAACTAGTTAGTAAAATAAATTAAAAAATTAAATAAAAATATGAAAAAATGCCAAGCTTTGAACATAAACTCATACACACCAAAGTAGGCATACTCACTATTTGTGTGATGAATGTTACCCTACTTTCACTAATTTGTCATTTTTTTCCCCATTTTTAACTAGTTTGTAAAATATATTAAAATATTAAATAAAAATAGGAAAAATGCCAAGTTTTGAACATAATTGTAAATTTATTAATTTTTTATAATTTATAAGTTGTCTAATTTTAAATTATTTAAAATTTTACACATCTATCTGAGTAATAAAGTAAACTCTAAAATGTTGTGTATGTAAATTTAACACTCTAGTGAATTTTTTGTGACTTTTATATATTAACGAGAATTTATAATATTTATTTAAAATTAAATATCAAATAAATATTTATCATTTTCTTAAAAATAAAAGATTAATTTTTACCTATTATCGGTAAAAATAAAATATTAAGTGTATTTGTTGGTTGGCCATTTATTAAAAAAAATTATATAATTTCGAAAAACAATTGAAATAGTAAATTCAACGAGATACTGTTGAATTTGATTTCGATTGATTTTATTCCGTTGAATTTAATTTTTGGTGGGAACTTTGCCGCCAAATGATATAAATGCATAAGTAAAGTCAACGAGATACTGTTGAATTTGATTTCGGTTGATTTTATTCTGTTGAATTTCACTTTTGGTGGGAATTTTGCCGCCTGATGAAATACAAATGCAACGAGATACTGTTGAATTTGTTTTGAATTTGTTTTTGGTTGATTTTATTCTGTTGAATTTAACTTTTGGTGGGAATTTTGCCGCCTGATGAAATAAAGGCAAAACTAAATTCAACAAGATGTTGTTGAATTTGATTCCGGTTGATTTTATTATGTTGAATTTAGCGTCGGTTGAATTTGTTCCGTTGAAATTGATGCTCGGTCAAAACTCATATGACATTGACCATAAAATCAACGGGATACGATTGAATTTATCCCGTTGAATTTAGCAGCTTTTTCCAGTAGTGTACCTAAAATATCCTGGATAGTTGGGGTCACAGATGTATATTTTAGTTTTTGAAGGACTACAAGTGATATGATGTTATTAATCATGTTATTGTATACTGAGAATTTCCGCGTAAAAACCAAATCTTCTCATCCCGGATTTGGGGGCGTTACAATAAATATCAATAATCCTGTTTGTAGATGATTGGAAACCTGATTAAAATAATTCTAAAGGATTTTATATTTAAATTTATATTATATACACTGTAACAGCCCAATTTTTTGGACTATTAACATTCGATCAAATAATCATAACAAATTTTAAATTCCTTAAACTCTTAAAATAAAATCCCAAAATATCGTAAAATACTAAATAAAGTAATCTAATGCATAGAGACGCAGCTCCTCAAAATAAAAATAGTTAGCAATTAGAACATTATTAAATGACACGGGTTTAAATCTTAAAATTCACACATGATCCAAATTTTTGACATAAAACATTTTAAAAGCATTTCATTTATTAAAACATTTAAAAATATTTGGGAGAGTACGAAAAGTTAACTTACCTTAATCGCAATCGTCAATTAAATAAACTGCACCAATGAATCCTATAGATATATTTAACATAATAAAAATTACTATTCCGGGACAATTAGTGGACACAAAAGTGTTTATACAGGTTTACCAGTAATTCACTAAATGTAGCAAAATGTTAAACTTAAATAAACTCAACTAAAATCTGGTCCCTGAGGTCGTGTACACATGCACTTCAGACACTTCAAAGTTTATATACTAAAATATTCTGACAGTGTTAACAAGCATTGATCAAACTGAACTATATACATGTGGTTTAAGGACCTGCTCCAGTTTAAACAGAAGGAGGTAAGTGGTGGAGGAGTAAAGTACTTTCATCCCATTTTTGGGATGAAAGTTTTGGAGTGAAAATGGACTTAATTTGCATTCATTTTCACTTGCTTTCATCCCTATTAAAAACTCGAAAGCATAAAAAGGAGTGAAATTGTAACTATTTTACTCATTTTTCACTTATTTCCTCCCCTATTTAAAACTCAGGAGCAAGGTGTTAAAAAACTCGGGAACATGTCCTAAAGTACTTGATAACTTGTATGTGCACGTTAAGATTACCTTTGTAATAATTTATTTCTCTTTTGTTTTATAAACTCAAACAAGCATCTGAAAAATTAGCTGTAATCCAGGACTCAAGAAAATTTTTTTGATCCATTATATTATTATGTTTGCACACTAGTGTGTTTAATTGTCTAGAAGATTTTATCCTGGACTTATGTTTGCTCGCTACACTGTTCTACAATTTTTTTCTACTCGGATTCAACTTTATCTCTAAGTTGGAGGTAAATCTTATGCAATCGTTGCTCATAAACCCCCTTTTTCATATCTTATCACTTGTTAATGATCTCTCTTGTACTTGGCTAATTGATATTATTATCCATACTATTGAGTCATTGTCCTTCTTTCTATTTTACATATTAAGGTGAATTTATCCTAACTGATGAGATTCTTTAAAATTTAAAACTTCTCTTCTACATGCACTCGACCAAGTTGAACACTTGAACTTCCTCAAACATTGAGAGTCTCTGTTAGAGCCACCATATGATGTGGCTATGGCTATTGGGTGCCACGCGGGTACTTGCCAGAGAAGAGTAATGACCAACCACAACGTGGTGATCATCTTCGGTGACGAAATAACTAGAAAGTTCGGATCACTTTGATCACTTGGTCTTCTAAATATTGATATTGTCTTCCTTTAGTTATTTCACGTAAATTTATTACTCAATTATATCGTAAATTTACTTGACTTATAATTAATATTTTTTAACTCTTACCTTAAACATTAAACTTGTTGAGCTATGATCAAATTAGGGTTTTGGGTCCTCTTTCACCACAAAATATCTACCTTCAACTTTTGTCTTTTTTCATTTACTTTGGCTCCAAGTTGGTTGGTGACTCCAAACATGGCTTGACTTTATATATGGCTTGGCTTCATTTCCAATTTCCTTTTTTATTCTTTTTAAATCTGTTCCTTGCCCAGTTTGTATCATTTTCTCATTTATTTAATTTTCTGCAAAATTACAAAATATGCTAAATTAATAAATTAAAAATACAAAAATAAGCAATAAATATGTATTTAAAATATGCAAAATTATGTGCTAATCAGGAATCTTCTCTCTTTAGATTGTTAATTGAAATCTCTCTAAATATTGCGCATCATCATTTTGGGTGGTTTCAATGTTTAGAGATATTTGGTTTATTTTGAGTTAGTTTATGTGCTAATTAGAGAGAGGTTAGTAGTTAGATTTGATTAGTTCATTGTTGTAGTAATAGTTAGATTAGTATTCCTGCACAAATATTTGATACATGTACACAAGTTATTTTATGTAATGTAATGCATCCTATATATACCAATGACCTAAAACCATGTTTTTGTCAAATCTCCACCATGCCTGATGTGCGACAAGGATGGGCATTGAATGTCTACCTGAAATTTTAACAAGCTTATGTTTGCCTTCATTTGAGGGATAAAATTTCAGAAAGATTGAAAGATTTATTTTTTGAACGGATAATATATGTTAAGATCAAATATGATTTCTTATGCTATAAAGAGGGGCCTGAAATGATTTATAATGAAATTATATAGAAGTTTTTCAAATTTATTTATAAGTTGTAAAATGAAAGTACTTGTATAAATTATGTCTGTAAGTCTGTTAGTGTGATATGGATCTTTTTTTAATTTATCATGTCAAAGTGTAAAAGTTTTCTGAACTAAAGTACTTGGTAACTTGTATGTGCACGTTAAGATTGCTTATGTTATAATTTATTTCTTTTTCTTTTTTTTTTACAGACTCAAATAAGCATATGAAATTAGCTATAATCCAGGATTCAAGCAAGTTTTTTTAATCCATTATATTATTATGTTTGCAACTTTATCTAATTTAGCGATAAAACTTATGCATTCGTTGGTCCTAGATGATAAGATATGAAAATTTTCATATCTTATCATTTGTTAATGATCTCTCTTGTACTTGGCTGATTGAATTAATCATCCTTACTATTGAGTCATTGTCCTTCTTTTATATTACATAGTAAGGTGAATTTATCCCAACTGATGAGGTTCTTTAAAATTTAAAATTTCTCTTCTAAATGCACTTGACCAAGTTGAACTTCCTCAAACATTGAAAGTTTAAAACCACCATATGATGTGGCTATTGGGTGCCACGAGGATACTTGCCAGAAGAGTAATGACCAACCATAACATACAAGTATCGTTAAGCACCAAGTGGTTGATCACCTCCGGTGATGAAATAATTAAAAAATTCAAATCATTTTGATCAGTCTTCTAAATATAGTTATTGTCTTCTTTTAGTTATTTCAGGCAAATTGATTACTTATGTATATCGTAAATTTACTTGATTCATATTTTATGTTTTTTAACTCTTACCTTAAGCATTAAACTTGTTGAGCTAATAGCTCACCATTTAAACTAAGAAAGATTTTGGCGAGGCGTTCGCTTCGGAATACATGGAAAAAACAAAAAATTGAAGTATTATACATAATTATCTTTTGCTTGAGAATGTAGAGTAGCTTGAAAATCATCACACTATAGATGGAGATATGTATAATGGAAAGCTACACATGTTAAACAAAAAAAAATCTGATCAAATATTTGTTGGTTTAGTATGTGTATCCTGGTAGGGCTGATTAGCATTACTTAAAATAATGTACTCCCATGATAATCCAGCTGCATTTCTTTAGTTGTAACACTTCAAAGTAGAATATTATGAAGAAAAGAATTCAGGGTGTCACACAAGCAGGTCCACTGAATTCAGGGGCCCAAGAAAAATTTTACTACAAGCTTTTTTTGTGTGCAAGTCTCCAGCTGCAGCCTGCAATCGTCAAAGCTTGTACTACTATGTATTATATGGGATGTGCAAGTCTGGGCCCTTTGGACTACGCATAGCAGCACAAGTTGGCTACACATAAAAGATCGCAACAATTTTTTTTAGGAAGCCTTGTTAGGAATTTTGTTTCCCGTTTTTACGTAAATTAAATACGGAAATTATAACAGTCAATAATAATAATAGATATTGATAGATGAACACCAAGATTTTTACGTGGAAAAACCCTCTCAAATAGGGGTGTCAAAGTTTGACACGACCCGAAACCCAACACGAACCCGATACGGAAAAGTACGAATTTGGGTCGAGTGTTTTGAGTTTCGGGTCGGGTTCGGGTTGGATAAAAATTTACCCGAAAAAATCGGGTCAGTTTCGGGTTAACCCAAAATACCCGAACCCGACCCGAAAATTTAATTTATATAATATATTATACATGATATTAAAATTTACATTATATAATTGTATACATGTGTGATATATTTATAAATTATTTAAATAATTTTAGTTTATATCTCAACTCTTTAAGTTGCTATTATATTTTTTAATATATTTTAAATAAAAATTATTTTATAAAATAAAAATAATTATTTTTTATTATTTTCGGGTCAAACATGTCATTTTCGGGTTGACCGGGTACATAACAGGTCGGGTTCGGGTTGAAATTTTTAACCCGTTTCGGGTTCGGGTCGGGTTCGGGTTGACCCAAAAACAGGACCGGGTACAGTAAATCCGACACGAACCCGACCCATTACCCGAAATTGACACCCCTACCCTTAAAGCAAAGAGGTAAAAACCACAGGCCTAACTCCGAATGTTTCCACTATAATGATAATAAAGGTTACAATATCTCCTCTCAAGTTTACAAAGTAACACTTGAGGCACAACCGAATAGTAATACAACAATTGACTATTCCTTCGGTATATAAACGGATAACCTGGACAGAACTGTCCCTTCAATACGGAACTGGATGACCTGGATGAACTCCCCTTGTTGCAGCTGCAACGACTGGACGAACTCCCAATGTTGTAGCGGGACAAAACCAGACGACTACAGCTCGACCAAACACTCATACTAACTCACCCGAAATGAAAGAAGAGAGAAGCACGAGGGCCCCCTATTCTGACCTGCCTGAAACTACCGCAAGGTAAGTTTCGTACTAAACGGACTATCTAGCAGCTATAAAGTAAGAAAAGGAGGGAGAGAAGAGAGTTTGGTGTTTTGGTGTGTTTTGGTAATGAAGGGAGAGGGGGTATTTATAGGTGATAGAAATGTGGTAGGTGGTGGTAGGTGTAGTGTGAATTTGGAAATATATTGTAGGCTACCTAACAATCTCCCCCTATTTACAAACTCACAACTAATCACTTGCACTCCATACCTGCGCCCTGTTTGTACAGCTCCAACTTTTCTCGCGGAACCACCTTTGTCATCATATCAGACAAATTATTATCCGTGTGTATCTTCTCTATCTGTATCACCCCATCTTCAACCTGTTCTCGTAGCCAATGGTAACGTACATTAATATGCTTAGTACGACTGTGACAAGTAGCATTCTTGCTCAATTCAATAGCACTCTGGCTATCACAATACAACTCAAAGTTGTCTTGCTTCTGACCCAATTCTTGGAGAAACCCCTTTAACCAAACGAGCTCCTTGCCTGCTTCACAAGCAGCAATATACTCTGATTCGGTTGTTGACAACGCAACACACTTTTGCAACTTGGACTGCCATGCTACAGCTCCCCTCGCAAAAGTGAAAACCATCCCTGACGTGGACTTCATCCCATCTGGATGTCCTGCCATGTCAGCATCTATAAAACCTTCCAAGACTGGTTCACCGTGTCCATACTTCAAGCATAACCCGGAAGTGCCCTTGAGATATCTGAGAATCCACTTAACTGCTTCCCAATGCTTTCTTCCTGGATTTGACAGATATCTACTCACAACTCCAACAACATGAGCAATATCTGGTCTTGTACAAACCAATGCATACATAAGACTCCCCACTGCGGATGAGTAGGGGACTTCCTCCATATCCTCCTTCTCCTTGTCTGTTGACGAACACATTTTCTTGTCCAGTTTAAAATATCCCGCCAATGGTATGCTAACAGGTTTAGCATCATCCATATTGAACCTTTTTAATACTCGTTCAATATATCCTTGTTGTGACAACCACAACTTCCGAGATGTTCTATCACGAACAATCTTCATCCGTTGGATTTGTTTTGCTGGACCCAAGTCTTTCATATCAAAGAACTTGGACAAATCTTCCTTCAGCTTGCGGATCATGTTAGCATCTTGGCCGACCACTAACATATCATCAACATAAAGCAGCAGGATAATGAAGTTACCGTTAGGAAACCTTTGCACATAAGCACAGTGATCAGATGCAGTTCTCTTGAACTTATGATTCCTCATGAATGAATCAAACTTTTTGTACCACTGTCTTGGCGCTTGCTTAAGCCCGTATAAACTCTTCTTGAGTTTACAAACCATGTGCACCTTCCCTTTCACTTCAAATCCTTCTGGCTGGTGCATGTAGATCTCTTCCTTCAAATCTCCATGAAGGAAACATCTAACTGCTCAAGCTCAAGATCCATGCTAGCCGTTAATCCGAGAACTGTTCCGATTGATGTCATCTTTACAACCGGAGAAAAGATTTCATCGAAATCAATGCATTCCTTCTGTGCAAAGCCTTTAACCACCAAGCGTGCTTTATACTTTACAAGCTTTTCATCATCCCTTTTTACCTTGAAGACCCATTTGTTCCTCAAAACCTTCCGTCCTCTCGGAAGTGTAGTCAACTCATAAGTTTCATTCTTATTTAAAGAATCCATCTCATCTTGCATTGCTTTCAACCAGCAACTACTTTCCTTATGAGTCTTGACTTCCTCAAAGGTCTCGGGCTCCCCCTCATCAGCAATTAAGATATACTCGGATGAAAGATATCTTCCTGATGGTCTCCGTTTTCTCGTAGAACGCCGTGGCTAAGTTTCTTTAGCTTCAGGCTGAGGCGGTAGCTCCCCCTGCTCAGCAGCCTCATCATCTGCCATATCATCTCCATCATCTTCTAATGTATCTGGATTTCTAACTTGCCTTGGTTGTTGAGTGCTCCCAAAATTCTCATAATTTTGAGACTCATGGAAAACCACATATCTGCTCCTGAATATCTTCTTCGATTCAGGATTCCACAACCGATACCCGAACTCTGGATCCTCGTAGCCAACGAGAATACACGGAGTTGCTTTATCTTCAAGCTTTATTCTATGCTTCTTTGAGATGTGTGCAAAAGCCTTGCATCCAAACACCCGCAAGTAGGAATAGGAAACATCCTTTCCTAACCAGATCTTCTCTGGAATCTAAAAATTCAGAGGTGCCGATGGAGATCGATTGATCAAGTAGCAAGCTATTCTTACAGCTTCTCCCCAAAATGACTTCGGCAATTTAGACATTTTCAAAATGCATCTAACTCGTTCAGCAATGATGCGGTTCATTCTTTCCGTAACGCCATTCTGTTGTGGGGTGCTAGGAACTGTTCTTTCATGCCGGATACCATGCCTTGCAAGGTACTCTTGAAACTCTTTTGAAGTGTACTCCCCCCCCCCCCGTTGTCACTACGAAGGCACTTCAGTTGTTTCCATGTTGATCTTTCAACCATGGCATGAAACTTCTGGAAGTACTCAAACACTTGATCTTTGGATTTGAGTAACTCAACCCACACCTTTCGAGATGCTTCATCAATGAGGGTAAAAAAGTACCTATTTTCGCCTAAGGACTCCACCTCAAACGGACCACATACATTAGAATAAACTCTTTCTAACAGCTCCTACTTTTTCTTCAATGGACTAGTAAAAGATACTCTATGTTGTTTCCCGAATAAACAATATTCGCACGGCTCCAACGCAGTATCTTTAGCAAACGAAATAAGCGACCTCTTTGCTAAGATCTGCAGCCCTTTCTCACTCATGTGGCCAAGCCTTTTGTGCCACAGACTTGCTGAAGTTTTATCTTCAACTGTATTCAACTCATTTGAACACATCTTAACTTGTGTCTTGTATAAAGAACCACAAGTGAAACCTCTTGCAACAATCAATGAACCCGTAGTAAGTTTACACCTTCCATTACCGAAGGTATTTATGTACCTCTGCTTGTCTAACGCCATGCCAGAAATCAAGTTGAGCCGTAAATCCGGAACATGCCTGACATTTTTCAAAGTTATTGAACAACCCGTGTTTGTCTCAATACAGATGTCACCAATGCCTGCGATCTTTGATTAATCTGAGTTACCCATGCTTACAGTACCAAAGTCCCCTGACTTGTTCGTTATAAAGAATTCCTGAGTGGGTGTTGCATGATACGTTGCTCCAGTATCTATCACTCATTCGACCTTCTGATCATCAACATGTAAGCATTCTTCTTCCCCAAAAGAAAGGATCACAACATCTTCTGTCATAGCAGCTGTTGTGTACTTCTCGGCATGTTTCCCTTGTTCACCACTATTTTGTTGCTTAAGCCAGGCCCTACAATCCTTTTTATAATGACCCTTCTTCTTACAATAGTAGCATTCAACATTGGCATTTGAAAGCTACACATGATAAACAAAAAAATCTGATCAAATATTTGTTGGTTTAGTATGTGTATCCTGGTAGGGCTGATTAGCATTACTTAAAATAATGTACTCCCATGATAATCCAGCTGCATTTCTTTAGTTGTAACACTTCAAAGTAGAATATTATGAAGAAAAGAATTCAGGGTGTCACACAAGCAGGGTCCACTGAATTCAAGGGCCTAAGAAAAATTTTACTACAAGCTTTTTTTGTGTGCAAGTCTCCCGCTGCAGCCTGCAATTATCAAAGCTTGTACTACTATTTATTATATGGGATGTGCAAGTCCGGGCCCTTTGGACTACACATAGGAGCGCAAGTTGGCTACACATAAAAGATCGCAACAAATTTTTTTTAGGAAGCCTTGTTAGGAATTCCGTTTCCCGTCTTTGCGTAAATTAAATACAGAGATTATAACAGTCAATAATAATAACAGATATTGACAGATGAACACCAAGATTTTTACGTGGAAAAACCCCCCTCAAAGCAAAGAGGTAAAAACCACGGGCCTAACTCTGAATGTTTCCACTATAATGATAATAAAGGTTACAATATCTCCTCTCAAGTTTACAGAGTAACACTTGAGGCACAACCGAATAGTAATACAACAATTGACTATTCCTTCGGTATATAACCGGATAACCTGGACAGAACTGTCCCTTCAGTACGGAACTGGATGACCTGAATGAACTCCCCTTGTTGCAGCTGCAACGACTGGACGAACTCCCAATGCTGTAGCGGGACAAAACCAGACGACTACAGCTCGACCAAACACTCACACTAACTCACCCGAAACGAAAAAAGAGAGAAGCACGAGGACCCCCTATTCTGACCTGCCTGAAACTATCGCAAGGTAAACTAGACGGATTATAGCAGCTATAAAGTAAGAAAAGGAGGGAGAGAAGAGAGTTTGATGTTTTGGTGTGTTTTGGTAATGAAGGGAGAATGGGTATTTATAGGTAATAGAAATGTGGTAAGTGGTGGTAGGTGTGGTGTGAATTTGGATTTAGATTGTAGGCTATTGTTGGCTACCTAACAAGCCTCTGAAAAATTTGCACTAGATCCATAGTTGCTCAGGATCGGCCCTGTTCATCTGACTTCACATTTGATCACATCAAAGCAGTATTAGTGGTTCCCTCAAAAAAGGGGAAAAAAATGGCAGTATTAATGGTAATTATAAAAATAACAATATTAAAGATTAATATTAATTGTAATTTATATTTATAATAAAATATCGCTAAAATCACATATAATAGTTAAAACAATATTAATACCCGTCGTAAACTAGCATGGGTTAATAGCATAAGTGGAGAAATGACTAAAATTTTCTCAACTGTTTTAACCAAAAGGTCGAAGTTTCAAAGTACAAAATTTGAAGCTTGTAACTACTGCAAGTTGACAGTCCCACTTTTCACACTGGAAAAAAAGTTAATTACATTGCGAAAAAGAATACATTCACCAAACAAATTTAACATTTTCCTTCTCATCGTTAATCAGTTGTTTAACCATCTTTTAGCTGCCGTCCATCTGTGAAATTATATGTGTCAGTTTACTAATAGTCTAACCTTCTTACGTGTATCTACTTTGTACCAAGTTAGAAAAATAAAATTATGCACTTACGAATAGAATCAATCCACATTACTAACCAACTGCTTGATTAAAAAATGAGAAATACTAGAATCTTCAAAACCGTTCCCGAAATAGTTCCTAAATGCTTAGTTATCAGAATATTATTAGTTATTCTCTCATAAATGAGATGGACCTCTCGTGCATATATATGAATACCACAAATAAAATCACGTCACGTGTCATTCGGAAATAATTTCGGGATCCTTTTCGGGATATGTAGCATTGCTCTTAAAAAATAGAGTACATTTTCAGGATTGAGCAGGATTGAAAAAGATCACAAGTATATTTTCACATGCAACGAGCAGCATTGTATAGATAGATATACAATAGTATATAGGTAAAGATGACAGAGAAAGCCAGCAAATTAAATTTGTCGTCGTGTCAACCAAAGCAACATCCAATGGAAAAGGTCAAACAATTAACCAATAATTGCGGGAAACTTAACTACCATGAACCAACCAAATCAGAACATCTCCAAGGATGCACACCCCTTATCAATTTTAGCGATTTTCTTCCAAAAAATACTCTCCAACCACTTCTCCCCTTCCCAATATATTTTAGGGGAGAGAAAATAGATCCCTACATGTGAGGATCCAAATATCAGCCCCTATCTTTCTCCACGTCATCTGCTCCCCTTCCCATTGGTTGGTTTATTTAAATTTCACACTTTTAAATTTTAAAAATTAAACTTTTAAAATATAGGGTATCTATATAGGTGATATGGGTGAAAAATAATCCCTAAAGACATAATTAATATAGTATTTATTGGCTCGTAAATAAGGCCCGAAACCCTAGTTGGGCATTAAATTCGTAGTTAATGACTAAACCCAAAAGAACAGCCCAAACCGGGGATGCCCAGTATAAGCTTGTTTCTAACATGGGCCTGATCCACAAATCGGGAACGTTCTAGAATATCCCAGGGATATTGTGTATCCTCAAGGCACCTAATTCAACATGGAAACTAATTCCTATAAGGAAGGAGTCAGAACCTTCCTCAATAACGGTGACTTGTCCACCAAGTCTCCAAACCCTATTACGATTCTAAGGCTCCTACAGCATATATAAAGGGCCAGACCCCTCATCTCAGAACTACATTTTGGACACAGCTTCATACGTTACCCACCACGTTTTGGCTTAATCCTCGAATAAGGACATACAAGCCACTGCGTCCTAGGTGAGCTCTCGCCGCCATAGCCTCGAGGGTACCATCACCTAGAACTACATCTTGGCTTGATTCTCAACTCTGAGATACGTAGGCATCTTGTAAGGACCCGAATTAGGTCACGATAACGCAAGCGCAGCCATTAAAGCACGAAGCTCACGAACCCTAGCCGCACTTTGATAACCCTACTTTTTATTCCACAACAATAGGGATTATCATTGGAGTGATATATCATTTTGATTTCCTATATTATTAATAATCCTTATTTAGGGGCTAAGGAAAGAGTGCATCCTTGGAGATGCTCTCATGTAATGAGCTAACACCAGCAGAATAATTATAGGATATAACATAAAACAGGTGTTTGTTTGAAAATTAAGGACCAGAGATAGAGATAGAGAAACAAAGGGAGGTAAGGCACAAGCAACCTCTCTTTTTTGGATCTCTTTTATATTTTTCTTCTTTTTTCTTCTGAAATTTAATCTTTCACCATTGTCTTGTTTGCGCCAAATGTTGTTGGAGGAATTTCGTAACAACACAAAATTGGAGGTTTGCTGAAATAGTAGAGCGATTGTGTATAAAAATGATAGTTTATAGGGGATTAGAGTTTATGAAAAATAGAAGGGCTGCATGGATTAGGGTTTATGAAAAATAGAAGGGCTGGACTCGGCAGGTGTCGCGATTTATCTCGTGTATCGGATCCCTTTTTCCAAGATACATGCGTAACAATTTATATTGGATCGAGCCTACGTAGTTCTTGTGAAATTGTGTCTATCCTTGAGAGACTATAATGATAAACATGGTTAATGTGGGCAATTACAGATTTTATCTGATTTAATATTGGCATTGTGATATCTTCTGGATTTGAAGAATATAGTTTGGAGATATTTTCCGTTATTCATTGATTGTTTATATTGATTCTTTGCTCGTTTCAAAGAGGATAAAACTTTGGCATTAAGCAATTATTATTAATCTGAATTGATAATTAATAATATTAGAAATTTGAGAGTTTATTAGATATGCCAAAAATATGGCATAAGAGATGATAATAATCATGAGTTATTTGAGTTTTATTTGAAGTTTGGTTGAGTAATCTTTGAGTTTAGTGCTTGCATGGTCAAATCATGGAATTTCTTGTAATCTTGTTGAGTTTTGATGGTGATTAAGAGATGTTAAAGAGGGGAGAATGATTGGATTAAAAAAAAATCGAGAGAGGGCCTGGGAGAAGAGAGAGGCCGAGAGTGGTGGTGAGGAAGGAAGAAAGTAATAAATGATGAAGACAATGAGTACAGATGGTGGAGAGCCACCATCTGGTGGTAGTGTCTAGTGTGTATGTGTTTGAATATAGTATTTTATTTTATTAATTGAATGTTTATAGTGAATTTTGGAAATTTTTTGTTGATAATTGGAGATGAGTTTTTGTTTGAGAAATTGTAGATAAATTGAGAAAAATATATAGTATATGATTAGTTTATTGGATGATGAATTGGATTTTGAGATGTTAATTTTAAAAATTGGTAAAATGAATAAAAGGTAGGACTTGGGATGATTTTACAAGACAGTGGGGAAGATGGATTTTGGAAATCATGATTTCATTTGACTACAGGACTTTATAAGGAACATTGAGGTATTTTTTGGATGATTTTATGAGAAGGAAAAATGGTGTTATGGATTTTCTTTTATAAATAGAATAAAAGGATTTATTAAATTATTTGTGGAATTTGGAGGCTTGGTTTTATTAAATTAATTAATAGGTATGTGGAAATTTTTGTATTTTTAGTTATTAAATCAAGAAGAAAATGTAGCAATTTCTAAGATATTTGAAAATGGTAGGAGTAAGCTGATGAATTAGTTATTAAATTCAGAAAATGATTAAAATAAAGGCTTTGAGTAATTTTTATAAATGGTCGGAAGTTTGATTTTCAGAGAGAGTAATTTTTATTTGGTCTTGGAATAATATAAGAAAATTTATTCTAATTTTTATTTGATTTAATAATGAGGAACAATGGAGTTGTTGATTTAATAGATAAATTGATTATTAAATGACAATTTTCTAAGGAGTAAAGAGTATTTTAATTAATTATAATACTTCCGGAACTCGGAAATTGGTGTGTAATATATGGACCCGATCGTATTGAGATGTACTACCTGATTAGATGGATTGTATTCTGGGATTCTAAAGAAAACACCATAAGGGAATTGTGTCGAGCATGTCGTAGTTATTTTGGATGGATTTTATGTTAATCATTTGTATGATATAGATGAGAGTTACTCCTTCCGTCCCTAATTAGTTGTCCAGTTTGATTTTTAACTGGTCAAATTGACCGATTTCTGATCGAAGATTAAAAGTTATCCTTCTATTATTTTAAAAAACAGAAAAGTACATATTAAAATAGATTAGATTTACTTTACAATGATATAATTTTTTTTATTTTTTACAAATATACAATATATGTAAATTTCAGTCAAAATTTGGTCAATTTGACCATTGAAAAGTCAAACTGGACAACTAATTAAAGACGGATGGAGTATTTAAGACTCCTTAACTAAATATTTTGGGTAAAATGATTTTCGAGTCTTAGTACGTGCAATGTAATTTAGTTATTTATTTTAATTGAGTTTTTAGTACTGCGAGGGGTAGATAGTTGAGAATCAGACTGTTAATTGACTTAGTTAATTTTAATGGCTTATTTTGAAACTATCATATTATACTTTGATAACGCACTTACTGAGCATTTCTTTCGCTCATACTTGTTGTTTCGAATTTTGACCTTTTAGTAAACGTAGTTTGGCGAAACTTATCCACATAGTTCGAAAAGAGAAGAAGCAAGACGATATTTTGAAGATGACTAGACTCGGGATGTATGGATCTAGTATATTATATAGTTGAATTCTAATAATTATTATTATGTATTATATTAGCTATCCTGGTATAATTCTTGTCAAGTTAACAGTAGTTTAAGAGTTGAAAAAGGCGATTGTTGTGAAGATGAAATTTCTATTTAATGGAATTTGAATTCTTGTTTCTAGCACTATTACCACTACTGGAAAAGCGGCTAAATTCAACTGCCAAAATTCTGTTGAATTTAGCTTATTTCAACAGGATCCCGTTAAGTTTAACATAAATTCAACGGCAACCTTCCCGTTGTATATAAGCTTGTTGAAATTAGCATTTCGGTTGAATTTAAGTTTAAATTCAACGACTTTCCATTGATTTTGTTTGCACCATTTAACCATTTCGCGTTGAAAACGACCATGGACATTTTCGAAAAAATTTAAAATTTCAATTTTGAATTTCGTCAAAAATTCATTTCCCCCGCCAATTGTAATATAATCAATCAAAAATTGTTGAATTTAATTCTTCAATAATCAACGAATTTCCGTTGGTTATAGCATCTTGCCACCTGTCTATTTAGGTTAAATTCAACCGACTTTAACCTATGGAAAAGTCACCTTCCTTTTTCTTACACCTCCACCTCCAACACAACCACCACCAACACCCCTTTCCACCAACCCCACCACTGCCTCGCAACCATCTACTCCATCTCCCTTAAAAATGAAACTAATACGATGGTGATTTTACAGTGAAGAAAGGACAGTGAAGAAAGGAGAGGGTGATGGCGGTGAGAAGAGAGAGATAGGAGAAAAGGGAGAGAGGCGAGAGACAAGGGTGGAGAAAAAGTGTGGGGGGTTAGATAAAATATAGTGTGGGTTAGTTAATTATTGTGATAAAATATGGATGGTTGGATATGTACTTTTTTGTTTTAATCAGTGGCTATAAATTGATTGAAGAAGCACAATTCGTGTGCTATGCTGTCAGCCAATAACATATTGACACATGTATACTTGCATAATTACTGCATGTGCGATTTTGAGTTGTTCCGATCAACTCTCTAATATATAAAGTTATTAAATGATTTGAAAGTTGTACCTCACTGAAAATTTTATACGTTAATTTGGACTGAATTAATCGGGTATAAATGTGAGAGTTACAAATATGCACTAATGCATCTCAAAATCAAAAGCTGAATCTCAACTCAAATATCTACACCGATAAATTTTAATCCAAATCTATATTATTATGTAATAACCTAAATATATACATGTTGATTTTACTTATTTACCGATACATAACGGTACATCATATTTTTACGTAATTATCCTTACTTAATTACCTATAGTTACTAATAATTAATAATTTTCTTTTCCAGGTAAAACATGTTACCTTTTCTATTTTTCAATAATTAACCAATTTCTTTTTTCACGTAAAACACATTTTTTTTATTTTATCTAACTAAAATTTTTCCAATTCTAAAAATATTATGAGCAATTCTATTTAATAAAATAAAATATTATAATTATAATTACTAATAATTAACTAATTATCTTTTTCAGCTAAAATAAGTTACCTTTCTATTTTTAATTTTTTTCAATAAAACCTATTTGGGTAGCTTTATTTAGATAAAATAAAATAATAATATTATTATAATAACCATTATGTTTTTCAGCTAAAACATATCATCTTTTCTATATTTTCAAACTAAAATCACAGACAACATATATATAATTATTATCAGATCATATCATTTAAAATTTTAAGTCTAAAAAATTCTTGTCTTAAAAAATTTATTTCAAATTGGAAAAAAAAGTTTCCATTATATTAAAAACATCCATGCATCATACGGATTTTAAGCTAGAAAAAATATAAACTTTTGAATGTATATAAAAGAAGAGACGTACCACAAGGTTAATAACGACAAAAAATTGTTAGACATGCAATTTGAATAAAAATATCAAACAAGGTAAAAGCTGAGAAAGTAATTTCTTGATTAAAAATTGTTAGACATGCATTTTAAAGAATATTTCTTGACGATCCAACCTTAGTGAAGTCAAGATCCATCCTTTTTAATGGTATTGTCAAAATTTCAGGAATTTTTTTTATTTGATTTGGTACTTTGACTAGTACCCCTAAATAGGGTTTCATCAGGGTTTAAGGTTTCGATTTTTTTGAAAATATTTCTCGACAACCCAACCGTACGGGGATCAAGATTCATCCTTTTTATTATTATTACCAAAATTTCAGAAATTTTTTTATTTGATTTAGTAATTAACTGTCAACTCGTACTTTGACTAGTAACCCCTAAACTGGGTTTTGTCTGGGTTTAAAGTTTCAATTTTTTTAAAAATATTTCTTAAAGACCCAAACGTGCGAGGGTCAAGATCCATCCTTTTTAATGTTATTGCCAAAATGTCATAAATTGTTTTTTTATTTGATTTGGTAATTTATGGGTCAACTCGTACTTTGACTAGTAATCCCTAAACTGGGTTTCGTCATGGTTTAAGGTTTCGATTTTTTTAAAAATATTTCTCGACGACCCAACCGTATGGGGATCAACATCCATCCTTTTTAATGTTATTTCCAAAATATCAGAAAAAATATTTATTTGATTTTGTAATTTAACGGTCAACTTGTACTTTGACTAGTAACCCCTAAACAAGGTTTCGTCAAGGTTTAAGGTTTCGATTTTTTAAAATATTTCTTGACGACCCAAATGTACGGGGTCAAGATCCATCTTTTTTATTGTTATTTCCAAAATTTCATAATTTTTTTTATTTGATTTGGTAATTTAACGGTCAGCTTGTACTTTGACTAGTAACCCTAACAGGATTTTGTCAGGGTTTAAGGTTTCAATTTTTTAAAAATATTTCTTGACGACCAAACCGTACAGGGGTCAAGATCCATCCTTTTAAATGTTATTGCCAAAATTTTAGGAAAAAATATATTTATTTGATTTTTTCCACAATTTTTAACTAGTTTGTAAAATAAATTAAAAAATTATATAAAATAATAAAAAGGCCAAATTTTGAACATAAATTCATCCACACCAAAGTAGTCATACTCAGTATTTGTGTGATGAATGTTACCATACTTTCACTAATTTTCATTTTTTTATTGTTTCCCCATTTTTAACTAGTTAGTAAAATAAATTAAAAAATTAAATAAAAATATGAAAAAATGCCAAGCTTTGAACATAAACTCATACACACCAAAGTAGGCATACTCACTATTTGTGTGATGAATGTTACCCTACTTTCACTAATTTGTCATTTTTTTCCCCATTTTTAACTAGTTTGTAAAATATATTAAAATATTAAATAAAAATAGGAAAAATGCCAAGTTTTGAACATAATTGTAAATTTATTAATTTTTTATAATTTATAAGTTTTCTAATTTTAAATTATTTAAAATTTTACACATCTATCTGAGTAATAAAGTAAACTCTAAAATGTTGTGTATGTAAATTTAACACTCTAGTGAATTTTTTGTGACTTTTATATATTAACGAGAATTTATAATATTTATTTAACATTAAATATCAAATAAATATTTATCATTTTCTTAAAAATAAAAGATTAATTTTTACCTATTATCGGTAAAAATAAAATATTAAGTGTATTTGTTGGTTGGCCATTTATTAAAAAAAATTATATAATTTCGAAAAACAATTGAAATAGTAAATTCAACGAGATACTGTTGAATTTGATTTCGATTGATTTTATTCCGTTGAATTTAATTTTTGGTGGGAACTTTGCCGCCAAATGATATAAATGCATAAGTAAAGTCAACGAGATACTGTTGAATTTGATTTCGGTTGATTTTATTCTGTTGAATTTCACTTTTGGTGGGAATTTTGCCGCCTGATGAAATACAAATGCAACGAGATACTGTTGAATTTGTTTTGAATTTGTTTTTGGTTGATTTTATTCTGTTGAATTTAACTTTTGGTGGGAATTTTGCCGCCTGATGAAATAAAGGCAAAACTAAATTCAACAAGATGTTGTTGAATTTGATTCCGGTTGATTTTATTATGTTGAATTTAGCGTCGGTTGAATTTGTTCCGTTGAAATTGATGCTCGGTCAAAACTCATATGACATTGACCATAAAATCAACGGGATACGATTGAATTTATCCCGTTGAATTTAGCAGCTTTTTCCAGTAGTGTACCTAAAATATCCTGGATAGTTGGGGTCACAGATGTATATTTTAGTTTTTGAAGGACTACAAGTGATATGATGTTATTAATCATGTTATTGTATACTGAGAATTTCCGCATAAAAACCAAATCTTCTCATCCCGGATTTGGGGGCGTTACAATAAATATCAATAATCCTGTTTGTAGATGATTGGAAACCTGATTAAAATAATTCTAAAGGATTTTATATTTAAATTTATATTATATACACTGTAACAGCCCAATTTTTTGGACTATTAACATTCGATCAAATAATCATAACAAATTTTAAATTCCTTAAACTCTTAAAATAAAATCCCAAAATATCGTAAAATACTAAATAAAGTAATCTAATGCATAGAGACGCAGCTCCTCAAAATAAAAATAGTTAGCAATTAGAACATTATTAAATGACACGGGTTTAAATCTTAAAATTCACACATGATCCAAATTTTTGACATAAAACATTTTAAAAGCATTTCATTTATTAAAACATTTAAAAATATTTGGGAGAGTACGAAAAGTTAACTTACCTTAATTGCAATCGTCAATTAAATAAACTGCACCAATGAATCCTATAGATATATTTAACATAATAAAAATTACTATTCCGGGACAATTAGTGGACACAAAAGTGTTTATACAGGTTTACCAGTAATTCACTAAATGTAGCAAAATGTTAAACTTAAATAAACTCAACTAAAATCTGGTCCCTGAGGTCGTGTACACATGCACTTCAGACACTTCAAAGTTTATAATACTAAAATATTCTGACAGTGTTAACAAGCATTGATCAAACTGAACTATATACATGTGGTTTAAGGACCTGCTCCAGTTTAAACAGAAGGAGGTAAGTGGTGGAGGAGTAAAGTACTTTCATCCCATTTTTGAGATGAAAGTTTTGGAGTGAAAATGGACTTAATTTGCATTCATTTTCACTTGCTTTCATCCCTATTAAAAACTCGAAAGCACAAAAAGGAGTGAAATTGTAACTATTTTACTCATTTTTCACTTATTTCCTCCCCTATTTAAAACTCAGGAGCAAGGTGTTAAAAAACTCGGGAACATGTCCTAAAGTACTTGATAACTTGTATGTGCACGTTAAGATTACCTTTGTAATAATTTATTTCTCTTTTGTTTTATAAACTCAAACAAGCATCTGAAAAATTAGCTGTAATCCAGGACTCAAGAAAATTTTTTTGATCCATTATATTATTATGTTTGCACACTAGTGTGTTTAATTGTCTAGAAGATTTTATCCTGGACTTATGTTTGCTCGCTACACTGTTCTACAATTTTTTTCTACTCGGATTCAACTTTATCTCTAAGTTGGAGGTAAATCTTATGCAATCGTTGCTCATAAACCCCCTTTTTCATATCTTATCACTTGTTAATGATCTCTCTTGTACTTGGCTAATTGATATTATTATCCATACTATTGAGTCATTGTCCTTCTTTCTATTTTACATATTAAGGTGAATTTATCCTAACTGATGAGATTCTTTAAAATTTAAAACTTCTCTTCTACATGCACTCGACCAAGTTGAACACTTGAACTTCCTCAAACATTGAGAGTCTCTGTTAGAGCCACCATATGATGTGGCTATGGCTATTGGGTGCCACGAGGGTACTTGCCAGAGAAGAGTAATGACCAACCACAACGTGGTGATCATCTTCGGTGACGAAATAACTAGAAAGTTCGGATCACTTTGATCACTTGGTCTTCTAAATATTGATATTGTCTTCCTTTAGTTATTTCACGTAAATTTATTACTCAATTATATCGTAAATTTACTTGACTTATAATTAATATTTTTTAACTCTTACCTTAAACATTAAACTTGTTGAGCTATGATCAAATTAGGGTTTTGGGTCCTCTTTCACCACAAAATATCTACCTTCAACTTTTGTCTTTTTTCATTTACTTTGGCTCCAAGTTGGTTGGTGACTCCAAACATGGCTTGACTTTATATATGGCTTGGCTTCATTTCCAATTTCCTTTTTTATTCTTTTTAAATCTGTTCCTTGCCCAGTTTGTATCATTTTCTCATTTATTTAATTTTCTGCAAAATTACAAAATATGCTAAATTAATAAATTAAAAATACAAAAATAAGCAATAAATATGTATTTAAAATATGCAAAATTATGTGCTAATCAGGAATCTTCTCTCTTTAGATTGTTAATTGAAATCTCTCTAAATATTGTGCATCATCATTTTGGGTGGTTTCAATGTTTAGAGATATTTGGTTTATTTTGAGTTAGTTTATGTGCTAATTAGAGAGAGGTTAGTAGTTAGATTTGATTAGTTCATTGTTGTAGTAATAGTTAGATTAGTATTCCTGCACAAATATTTGATACATGTACACAAGTTATTTTATGTAATGTAATGCATCCTATATATACCAATGACCTAAAACCATGTTTTTGTCAAATCTCCACCATGCCTGATGTGCGACAAGGATGGGCATTGAATGTCTACCTGAAATTTTAACAAGCTTATGTTTGCCTTCATTTGAGGGATAAAATTTCAGAAAGATTGAAAGATTTATTTTTTGAACGGATAATATATGTTAAGATCAAATATGATTTCTTATGCTATAAAGAGGGGCCTGAAATGATTTATAATGAAATTATATAGAAGTTTTTCAAATTTATTTATAAGTTGTAAAATGAAAGTACTTGTATAAATTATGTCTGTAAGTCTGTTAGTGTGATATGGATCTTTTTTTAATTTATCATGTCAAAGTGTAAAAGTTTTCTGAACTAAAGTACTTGGTAACTTGTATGTGCACGTTAAGATTGCTTATGTTATAATTTATTTCTTTTTCTTTTTTTTTTACAGACTCAAATAAGCATATGAAATTAGCTATAATCCAGGATTCAAGCAAGTTTTTTTAATCCATTATATTATTATGTTTGCAACTTTATCTAATTTAGCGATAAAACTTATGCATTCGTTGGTCCTAGATGATAAGATATGAAAATTTTCATATCTTATCATTTGTTAATGATCTCTCTTGTACTTGGCTGATTGAATTAATCATCCTTACTATTGAGTCATTGTCCTTCTTTTATATTACATAGTAAGGTGAATTTATCCCAACTGATGAGGTTCTTTAAAATTTAAAATTTCTCTTCTAAATGCACTTGACCAAGTTGAACTTCCTCAAACATTGAAAGTTTAAAACCACCATATGATGTGGCTATTGGGTGCCACGAGGATACTTGCCAGAAGAGTAATGACCAACCATAACATACAAGTATCGTTAAGCACCAAGTGGTTGATCACCTCCGGTGATGAAATAATTAAAAAATTCAAATCATTTTGATCAGTCTTCTAAATATAGTTATTGTCTTCTTTTAGTTATTTCAGGCAAATTGATTACTTATGTATATCGTAAATTTACTTGATTCATATTTTATGTTTTTTAACTCTTACCTTAAGCATTAAACTTGTTGAGCTAATAGCTCACCATTTAAACTAAGAAAGATTTTGGCGAGGCGTTCGCTTCGGAATACATGGAAAAAACAAAAAATTGAAGTATTATAAATAATTATCTTTTGCTTGAGAATGTAGAGTAGCTTGAAAATCATCACACTATAGATGGAGATATGTATAATGGAAAGCTACACATGTTAAACAAAAAAAAATCTGATCAAATATTTGTTGGTTTAGTATGTGTATCCTGGTAGGGCTGATTAGCATTACTTAAAATAATGTACTCCCATGATAATCCAGCTGCATTTCTTTAGTTGTAACACTTCAAAGTAGAATATTATGAAGAAAAGAATTCAGGGTGTCACACAAGCAGGTCCACTGAATTCAGGGGCCCAAGAAAAATTTTACTACAAGCTTTTTTTGTGTGCAAGTCTCCAGCTGCAGCCTGCAATCGTCAAAGCTTGTACTACTATGTATTATATGGGATGTGCAAGTCTGGGCCCTTTGGACTACGCATAGCAGCACAAGTTGGCTACACATAAAAGATCGCAACAATTTTTTTTAGGAAGCCTTGTTAGGAATTTTGTTTCCCGTTTTTACGTAAATTAAATACGGAAATTATAACAGTCAATAATAATAATAGATATTGATAGATGAACACCAAGATTTTTACGTGGAAAAACCCTCTCAAATAGGGGTGTCAAAGTTTGACACGACCCGAAACCCAACACGAACCCGATACGGAAAAGTACGAATTTGGGTCGAGTGTTTTGAGTTTCGGGTCGGGTTCGGGTTGGATAAAAATTTACCCGAAAAAATCGGGTCAGTTTCGGGTTAACCCAAAATACCCGAACCCGACCCGAAAATTTAATTTATATAATATATTATACATGATATTAAAATTTACATTATATAATTGTATACATGTGTGATATATTTATAAATTATTTAAATAATTTTAGTTTATATCTCAACTCTTTAAGTTGCTATTATATTTTTTAATATATTTTAAATAAAAATTATTTTATAAAATAAAAATAATTATTTTTTATTATTTTCGGGTCAAACATGTCATTTTCGGGTTGACCGGGTACATAACAGGTCGGGTTCGGGTTGAAATTTTTAACCCGTTTCGGGTTCGGGTCGGGTTCGGGTTGACCCAAAAACAGGACCGGGTACAGTATATCGTAAATTTACTTGATTCATATTTTATGTTTTTTAACTCTTACCTTAAGCATTAAACTTGTTGAGCTAATAGCTCACCATTTAAACTAAGAAAGATTTTGGCGAGGCGTTCGCTTCGGAATACATGGAAAAAACAAAAAATTGAAGTATTATACATAATTATCTTTTGCTTGAGAATGTAGAGTAGCTTGAAAATCATCACACTATAGATGGAGATATGTATAATGGAAAGCTACACATGTTAAACAAAAAAAAATCTGATCAAATATTTGTTGGTTTAGTATGTGTATCCTGGTAGGGCTGATTAGCATTACTTAAAATAATGTACTCCCATGATAATCCAGCTGCATTTCTTTAGTTGTAACACTTCAAAGTAGAATATTATGAAGAAAAGAATTCAGGGTGTCACACAAGCAGGTCCACTGAATTCAGGGGCCCAAGAAAAATTTTACTACAAGCTTTTTTTGTGTGCAAGTCTCCAGCTGCAGCCTGCAATCGTCAAAGCTTGTACTACTATGTATTATATGGGATGTGCAAGTCTGGGCCCTTTGGACTACGCATAGCAGCACAAGTTGGCTACACATAAAAGATCGCAACAATTTTTTTTAGGAAGCCTTGTTAGGAATTTTGTTTCCCGTTTTTACGTAAATTAAATACGGAAATTATAACAGTCAATAATAATAATAGATATTGATAGATGAACACCAAGATTTTTACGTGGAAAAACCCTCTCAAATAGGGGTGTCAAAGTTTGACACGACCCGAAACCCAACACGAACCCGATACGGAAAAGTACGAATTTGGGTCGAGTGTTTTGAGTTTCGGGTCGGGTTCGGGTTGGATAAAAATTTACCCGAAAAAATCGGGTCAGTTTCGGGTTAACCCAAAATACCCGAACCCGACCCGAAAATTTAATTTATATAATATATTATACATGATATTAAAATTTACATTATATAATTGTATACATGTGTAATATATTTATAAATTATTTAAATAATTTTAGTTTATATCTCAACTCTTTAAGTTGCTATTATATTTTTTAATATATTTTAAATAAAAATTATTTTATAAAATAAAAATAATTATTTTTTATTATTTTCGGGTCAAACATGTCATTTTCGGGTTGACCGGGTACATAACAGGTCGGGTTCGGGTTGAAATTTTTAACCCGTTTCGGGTTCGGGTCGGGTTCGGGTTGACCCAAAAACAGGACCGGGTACAGTAAATCCGACACGAACCCGACCCATTACCCGAAATTGACACCCCTACCCTTAAAGCAAAGAGGTAAAAACCACAGGCCTAACTCCAAATGTTTCCACTATAATGATAATAAAGGTTACAATATCTCCTCTCAAGTTTACAAAGTAACACTTGAGGCACAACCGAATAGTAATACAACAATTGACTATTCCTTCGGTATATAAACGGATAACCTGGACAGAACTGTCCCTTCAATACGGAACTGGATGACCTGGATGAACTCCCCTTGTTGCAGCTGCAACGACTGGACGAACTCCCAATGTTGTAGCGGGACAAAACCAGACGACTACAGCTCGACCAAACACTCATACTAACTCACCCGAAATGAAAGAAGAGAGAAGCACGAGGGCCCCCTATTCTGACCTGCCTGAAACTACCGCAAGGTAAGTTTCGTACTAAACGGACTATCTAGCAGCTATAAAGTAAGAAAAGGAGGGAGAGAAGAGAGTTTGGTGTTTTGGTGTGTTTTGGTAATGAAGGGAGAGGGGGTATTTATAGGTGATAGAAATGTGGTAGGTGGTGGTAGGTGTAGTGTGAATTTGGAAATATATT
Organism: Saposhnikovia divaricata; assembly: GCA_036435485.1. Classification (NCBI taxonomy): domain Eukaryota; kingdom Viridiplantae; phylum Streptophyta; class Magnoliopsida; order Apiales; family Apiaceae; genus Saposhnikovia; species Saposhnikovia divaricata. The sequence goes on along the minus strand of CM071595.1, from coordinate 233,996,413 downwards.
GTAGGCTACCTAACAATCTCCCCCTATTTACAAACTCACAACTAATCACTTGCACTCCATACCTGCGCCCTGTTTGTACAGCTCCAACTTTTCTCGCGGAACCACCTTTGTCATCATATCAGACGAATTATTATCCGTGTGTATCTTCTCTATCTGTATCACCCCATCTTCAACCTGTTCTCGTAGCCAATGGTAACGTACATTAATATGCTTAGTACGACTGTGACAAGTAGCATTCTTGCTCAAGTCAATAGCACTCTGGCTATCACAATACAACTCAAAGTTGTCTTGCTTCTGACCCAATTCTTGGAGAAACCCCTTTAACCAAACGAGCTCCTTGCCTGCTTCACAAGCAGCAATATACTCTGATTCGGTTGTTGACAACGCAACACACTTTTGCAACTTGGACTGCCATGCTACAGCTCCCCTCGCAAAAGTGAAAACCATCCCTGACGTGGACTTCATCCCATCTGGATGTCCTGCCATGTCAGCATCTATAAAACCTTCCAAGACTGGTTCACCGTGTCCATACTTCAAGCATAACCCGGAAGTGCCCTTGAGATATCTGAGAATCCACTTAACTGCTTCCCAATGCTTTCTTCCTGGATTTGACAGATATCTACTCACAACTCCAACAACATGAGCAATATCTGGTCTTGTACAAACCAATGCATACATAAGACTCCCCACTGCGGATGAGTAGGGGACTTCCTCCATATCCTCCTTCTCCTTGTCTGTTGACGAACACATTTTCTTGTCCAGTTTAAAATATCCCGCCAATGGTATGCTAACAGGTTTAGCATCATCCATATTGAACCTTTTTAATACTCGTTCAATATATCCTTGTTGTGACAACCACAACTTCCGAGATGTTCTATCACGAACAATCTTCATCCGTTGGATTTGTTTTGCTGGACCCAAGTCTTTCATATCAAAGAACTTGGACAAATCTTCCTTCAGCTTGCGGATCATGTTAGCATCTTGGCCGACCACTAACATATCATCAACATAAAGCAGCAGGATAATGAAGTTACCGTTAGGAAACCTTTGCACATAAGCACAGTGATCAGATGCAGTTCTCTTGAACTTATGATTCCTCATGAATGAATCAAACTTTTTGTACCACTGTCTTGGCGCTTGCTTAAGCCCGTATAAACTCTTCTTGAGTTTACAAACCATGTGCACCTTCCCTTTCACTTCAAATCCTTCTGGCTGGTGCATGTAGATCTCTTCCTTCAAATCTCCATGAAGGAAACATCTAACTGCTCAAGCTCAAGATCCATGCTAGCCGTTAATCCGAGAACTGTTCCGATTGATGTCATCTTTACAACCGGAGAAAAGATTTCATCGAAATCAATGCATTCCTTCTGTGCAAAGCCTTTAACCACCAAGCGTGCTTTATACTTTACAAGCTTTTCATCATCCCTTTTTACCTTGAAGACCCATTTGTTCCTCAAAACCTTCCGTCCTCTCGGAAGTGTAGTCAACTCATAAGTTTCATTCTTATTTAAAGAATCCATCTCATCTTGCATTGCTTTCAACCAGCAACTACTTTCCTTATGAGTCTTGACTTCCTCAAAGGTCTCGGGCTCCCCCTCATCAGCAATTAAGATATACTCGGATGAAAGATATCTTCCTGATGGTCTCCGTTTTCTCGTAGAACGCCGTGGCTAAGTTTCTTTAGCTTCAGGCTGAGGCGGTAGCTCCCCCTGCTCAGCAGCCTCATCATCTGCCATATCATCTCCATCATCTTCTAATGTATCTGGATTTCTAACTTGCCTTGGTTGTTGAGTGCTCCCAAAATTCTCATAATTTTGAGACTCATGGAAAACCACATATCTGCTCCTGAATATCTTCTTCGATTCAGGATTCCACAACCGATACCCGAACTCTGGATCCTCGTAGCCAACGAGAATACACGGAGTTGCTTTATCTTCAAGCTTTATTCTATGCTTCTTTGAGATGTGTGCAAAAGCCTTGCATCCAAACACCCGCAAGTAGGAATAGGAAACATCCTTTCCTAACCAGATCTTCTCTGGAATCTCAAAATTCAGAGGTGCCGATGGAGATCGATTGATCAAGTAGCAAGCTATTCTTACAGCTTCTCCCCAAAATGACTTCGGCAATTTAGACATTTTTAAAATGCATCTAACTCGTTCAGCAATGATGCGGTTCATTCTTTCCGTAACGCCATTCTGTTGTGGGGTGCTAGGAACTGTTCTTTCATGCCGGATACCATGCCTTGCAAGGTACTCTTGAAACTCTTTTGAAGTGTACTCCCCCCCCCCCCCCGTTGTCACTACGAAGGCACTTCAGTTGTTTCCATGTTGATCTTTCAACCATGGCATGAAACTTCTGGAAGTACTCAAACACTTGATCTTTGGATTTGAGTAACTCAACCCACACCTTTCGAGATGCTTCATCAATGAGGGTAAAAAAGTACCTATTTTCGCCTAAGGACTCCACCTCAAACGGACCACATACATTAGAATAAACTCTTTCTAACAGCTCCTACTTTTTCTTCAATGGACTAGTAAAAGATACTCTATGTTGTTTCCCGAATAAACAATATTCGCACGGCTCCAACGCAGTATCTTTAGCAAACGAAATAAGCGACCTCTTTGCTAAGATCTGCAGCCCTTTCTCACTCATGTGGCCAAGCCTTTTGTGCCACAGACTTGCTGAAGCTTTATCTTCAACTGTATTCAACTCATTTGAACACATCTTAACTTGTGTCTTGTATAAAGAACCACAAGTGAAACCTCTTGCAACAATCAATGAACCCGTAGTAAGTTTACACCTTCCATTACCGAAGGTATTTATGTACCTCTGCTTGTCTAACGCCATGCCAGAAATCAAGTTGAGCCGTAAATCCGGAACATGCCTGACATTTTTCAAAGTTATTGAACAACCCGTGTTTGTCTCAATACAGATGTCACCAATGCCTGCGATCTTTGATTAATCTGAGTTACCCATGCTTACAGTACCAAAGTCCCCTGACTTGTACGTTATAAAGAATTCCTGAGTGGGTGTTGCATGATACGTTGCTCCAGTATCTATCACTCATTCGACCTTCTGATCATCAACATGTAAGCATTCTTCTTCCCCAAAAGAAAGGATCACAACATCTTCTGTCATAGCAGCTGTTGTGTACTTCTCGGCATGTTTCCCTTGTTCACCACTATTTTGTTGCTTAAGCCAGGCCTTACAATCCTTTTTATAATGACCCTTCTTCTTACAATAGTAGCATTCAACATTGGCATTTGAAAGCTACACATGATAAACAAAAAAATCTGATCAAATATTTGTTGGTTTAGTATGTGTATCCTGGTAGGGCTGATTAGCATTACTTAAAATAATGTACTCCCATGATAATCCAGCTGCATTTCTTTAGTTGTAACACTTCAAAGTAGAATATTATGAAGAAAAGAATTCAGGGTGTCACACAAGCAGGGTCCACTGAATTCAAGGGCCTAAGAAAAATTTTATTTCAAGCTTTTTTTGTGTGCAAGTCTCCCGCTGCAGCCTGCAATTATCAAAGCTTGTACTACTATTTATTATATGGGATGTGCAAGTCCGGGCCCTTTGGACTACACATAGGAGCGCAAGTTGGCTACACATAAAAGATCGCAACAAATTTTTTTTAGGAAGCCTTGTTAGGAATTCCGTTTCCCGTCTTTGCGTAAATTAAATACAGAGATTATAACAGTCAATAATAATAACAGATATTGACAGATGAACACCAAGATTTTTACGTGGAAAAACCCCCCTCAAAGCAAAGAGGTAAAAACCACGGGCCTAACTCTGAATGTTTCCACTATAATGATAATAAAGGTTACAATATCTCCTCTCAAGTTTACAGAGTAACACTTGAGGCACAACCGAATAGTAATACAACAATTGACTATTCTTTCGGTATATAACCGGATAACCTGGACAGAACTGTCCCTTCAGTACGGAACTGGATGACCTGAATGAACTCCCCTTGTTGCAGCTGCAACGACTGGACGAACTCCCAATGCTGTAGCGGGACAAAACCAGACGACTACAGCTCGACCAAACACTCACACTAACTCACCCGAAACGAAAGAAGAGAGAAGCACGAGGACCCCCTATTCTGACCTGCCTGAAACTATCGCAAGGTAAACTAGACGGATTATAGCAGCTATAAAGTAAGAAAAGGAGGGAGAGAAGAGAGTTTGATGTTTTGGTGTGTTTTGGTAATGAAGGGAGAATGGGTATTTATAGGTAATAGAAATGTGGTAAGTGGTGGTAGGTGTGGTGTGAATTTGGATTTAGATTGTAGGCTATTGTTGGCTACCTAACAAGCCTCTGAAAAATTTGCACTAGATCCATAGTTGCTCAGGATCGGCCCTGTTCATCTGACTTCACATTTGATCACATCAAAGCAGTATTAGTGGTTCCCTCAAAAAAGGGGAAAAAAATGGCAGTATTAATGGTAATTATAAAAATAACAATATTAAAGATTAATATTAATTGTAATTTATATTTATAATAAAATATCGCTAAAATCACATATAATAGTTAAAACAATATTAATACCCGTCGTAAACTAGCATGGGTTAATAGCATAAGTGGAGAAATGACTAAAATTTTCTCAACTGTTTTAACCAAAAGGTCGAAGTTTCAAAGTACAAAATTTGAAGCTTGTAACTACTGCAAGTTGACAGTCCCACTTTTCACACTGGAAAAAAAGTTAATTACATTGCGAAAAAGAATACATTCACCAAACAAATTTAACATTTTCCTTCTCATCGTTAATCAGTTGTTTAACCATCTTTTAGCTGCCGTCCATCTGTGAAATTATATGTGTCAGTTTACTAATAGTCTAACCTTCTTACGTGTATCTACTTTGTACCAAGTTAGAAAAATAAAATTATGCACTTACGAATAGAATCAATCCACATTACTAACCAACTGCTTGATTAAAAAATGAGAAATACTAGAATCTTCAAAACCGTTCCCGAAATAGTTCCTAAATGCTTAGTTATCAGAATATTATTAGTTATTCTCTCATAAATGAGATGGACCTCTCGTGCATATATATGAATACCACAAATAAAATCACGTCACGTGTCATTCGGAAATAATTTCGGGATCCTTTTCGGGATATGTAGCATTGCTCTTAAAAAATAGAGTACATTTTCAGGATTGAGCAGGATTGAAAAAGATCACAAGTATATTTTCACATGCAACGAGCAGCATTGTATAGATAGATATACAATAGTATATAGGTAAAGATGACAGAGAAAGCCAGCAAATTAAATTTGTCGTCGTGTCAACCAAAGCAACATCCAATGGAAAAGGTCAAACAATTAACCAATAATTGCGGGAAACTTAACTACCATGAACCAACCAAATCAGAACATCTCCAAGGATGCACACCCCTTATCAATTTTAGCGATTTTCTTCCAAAAAATACTCTCCAACCACTTCTCCCCTTCCCAATATATTTTAGGGGAGAGAAAATAGATCCCTACATGTGAGGATCCAAATATCAGCCCCTATCTTTCTCCACGTCATCTGCTCCCCTTCCCATTGGTTGGTTTATTTAAATTTCACACTTTTAAATTTTAAAAATTAAACTTTTAAAATATAGGGTATCTATATAGGTGATATGGGTGAAAAATAATCCCTAAAGACATAATTAATATAGTATTTATTGGCTCGTAAATAAGGCCCGAAACCCTAGTTGGGCATTAAATTCGTAGTTAATGACTAAACCCAAAAGAACAGCCCAAACCGGGGATGCCCAGTATAAGCTTGTTTCTAACATGGGCCTGATCCACAAATCGGGAACGTTCTAGAAACCAGGAACGTTCTAGAATATCCCAGGGATATTGTGTATCCTCCAAGGCACCTAATTCAACATGGAAACTAATTCCTATAAGGAAGGAGTCAGAACCTTCCTCAATAACGGTGACTTGTCCACCAAGTCTCCAAACCCTATTACGATTCTAAGGCTCCTACAGCATATATAAAGGGCCAGACCCCTCATCTCAGAACTACATTTTGGACACAGCTTCATACGTTACCCACCACGTTTTGGCTTAATCCTCGAATAAGGACATACAAGCCACTGCGTCCTAGGTGAGCTCTCGCCGCCATAGCCTCGAGGGTACCATCACCTAGAACTACATCTTGGCTTGATTCTCAACTCTGAGATACGTAGGCATCTTGTAAGGACCCGAATTAGGTCACGATAACGCAAGCGCAGCCATTAAAGCACGAAGCTCACGAACCCTAGCCGCACTTTGATAACCCTACTTTTTATTCCACAACAATAGGGATTATCATTGGAGTGATATATCATTTTGATTTCCTATATTATTAATAATCCTTATTTAGGGGCTAAGGAAAGAGTGCATCCTTGGAGATGCTCTCATGTAATGAGCTAACACCAGCAGAATAATTATAGGATATAACATAAAACAGGTGTTTGTTTGAAAATTAAGGACCAGAGATAGAGATAGAGAAACAAAGGGAGGTAAGGCACAAGCAACCTCTCTTTTTTGGATCTCTTTTATATTTTTCTTCTTTTTTCTTCTGAAATTTAATCTTTCACCATTGTCTTGTTTGCGCCAAATGTTGTTGGAGGAATTTCGTAACAACACAAAATTGGAGGTTTGCTGAAATAGTAGAGCGATTGTGTATAAAAATGATAGTTTATAGGGGATTAGAGTTTATGAAAAATAGAAGGGCTGTATGGATTAGGGTTTATGAAAAATAGAAGGGCTGGACTCGGCAGGTGTCGCGATTTATCTCGTGTATCGGATCCCTTTTTCCAAGATACATGCGTAACAATTTATATTGGATCGAGCCTACGTAGTTCTTGTGAAATTGTGTCTATCCTTGAGAGACTATAATGATAAACATGGTTAATGTGGGCAATTACAGATTTTATCTGATTTAATATTGGCATTGTGATATCTTCTGGATTTGAAGAATATAGTTTGGAGATATTTTCCGTTATTCATTGATTGTTTATATTGATTCTTTGCTCGTTTCAAAGAGGATAAAACTTTGGCATTAAGCAATTATTATTAATCTGAATTGATAATTAATAATATTAGAAATTTGAGAGTTTATTAGATATGCCAAAAATATGGCATAAGAGATGATAATAATCATGAGTTATTTGAGTTTTATTTGAAGTTTGGTTGAGTAATCTTTGAGTTTAGTGCTTGCATGGTCAAATCATGGAATTTCTTGTAATCTTGTTGAGTTTTGATGGTGATTAAGAGATGTTAAAGAGGGGAGAATGATTGGATTAAAAAAAATCGAGAGAGGGCCTGGGAGAAGAGAGAGGCCGAGAGTGGTGGTGAGGAAGGAAGAAAGTAATAAATGATGAAGACAATGAGTACAGATGGTGGAGAGCCACCATCTGGTGGTAGTGTCTAGTGTGTATGTGTTTGAATATAGTATTTTATTTTATTAATTGAATGTTTATAGTGAATTTTGGAAATTTTTTGTTGATAATTGGAGATGAGTTTTTGTTTGAGAAATTGTAGATAAATTGAGAAAAATATATAGTATATGATTAGTTTATTGGATGATGAATTGGATTTTGAGATGTTAATTTTAAAAATTGGTAAAATGAATAAAAGGTAGGACTTGGGATGATTTTACAAGACAGTGGGGAAGATGGATTTTGGAAATCATGATTTCATTTGACTACAGGACTTTATAAGGAACATTGAGGTATTTTTTGGATGATTTTATGAGAAGGAAAAATGGTGTTATGGATTTTCTTTTATAAATAGAATAAAAGGATTTATTAAATTATTTGTGGAATTTGGAGGCTTGGTTTTATTAAATTAATTAATAGGTATGTGGAAATTTTTGTATTTTTAGTTATTAAATCAAGAAGAAAATGTAGCAATTTCTAAGATATTTGAAAATGGTAGGAGTAAGCTGATGAATTAGTTATTAAATTCAGAAAATGATTAAAATAAAGGCTTTGAGTAATTTTTATAAATGGTCGGAAGTTTGATTTTCAGAGAGAGTAATTTTTATTTGGTCTTGGAATAATATAAGAAAATTTATTCTAATTTTTATTTGATTTAATAATGAGGAACAATGGAGTTGTTGATTTAATAGATAAATTGATTATTAAATGACAATTTTCTAAGGAGTAAAGAGTATTTTAATTAATTATAATACTTCCGGAACTCGGAAATTGGTGTGTAATATATGGACCCGATCGTATTGAGATGTACTACCTGATTAGATGGATTGTATTCTGGGATTCTAAAGAAAACACCATAAGGGAATTGTGTCGAGCATGTCGTAGTTATTTTGGATGGATTTTATGTTAATCATTTGTATGATATAGATGAGAGTTACTCCTTCCGTCCCTAATTAGTTGTCCAGTTTGATTTTTAACTGGTCAAATTGACCGATTTCTGATCGAAGATTAAAAGTTATCCTTCTATTATTTTAAAAAACAGAAAAGTACATATTAAAATAGATTAGATTTACTTTACAATGATATAATTTTTTTTATTTTTTACAAATATACAATATATGTAAATTTCAGTCAAAATTTGGTCAATTTGACCATTGAAAAGTCAAACTGGACAACTAATTAAAGACGGATGGAGTATTTAAGACTCCTTAACTAAATATTTTGGGTAAAATGATTTTCGAGTCTTAGTACGTGCAATGTAATTTAGTTATTTATTTTAATTGAGTTTTTAGTACTGCGAGGGGTAGATAGTTGAGAATCAGACTGTTAATTGACTTAGTTAATTTTAATGGCTTATTTTGAAACTATCATATTATACTTTGATAACGCACTTACTGAGCATTTCTTTCGCTCATACTTGTTGTTTCGAATTTTGACCTTTTAGTAAACGTAGTTTGGCGAAACTTATCCACATAGTTCGAAAAGAGAAGAAGCAAGACGATATTTTGAAGATGACTAGACTCGGGATGTATGGATCTAGTATATTATATAGTTGAATTCTAATAATTATTATTATGTATTATATTAGCTATCCTGGTATAATTCTTGTCAAGTTAACAGTAGTTTAAGAGTTGAAAAAGGCGATTGTTGTGAAGATGAAATTTCTATTTAATGGAATTTGAATTCTTGTTTCTAGCACTATTACCACTACTGGAAAAGCGGCTAAATTCAACTGCCAAAATTCTGTTGAATTTAGCTTATTTCAACAGGATCCCGTTAAGTTTAACATAAATTCAACGGCAACCTTCCCGTTGTATATAAGCTTGTTGAAATTAGCATTTCGGTTGAATTTAAGTTTAAATTCAACGACTTCCCATTGATTTTGTTTGCACCATTTAACCATTTCGCGTTGAAAACGACCATGGACATTTTCGAAAAAATTTAAAATTTCAATTTTGAATTTCGTCAAAAATTCATTTCCCCCGCCAATTGTAATATAATCAATCAAAAATTGTTGAATTTAATTCTTCAATAATCAACGAATTTCCGTTGGTTATAGCATCTTGCCACCTGTCTATTTAGGTTAAATTCAACCGACTTTAACCTATGGAAAAGTCACCTTCCTTTTTCTTACACCTCCACCTCCAACACAACCACCACCAACACCCCTTTCCACCAACCCCACCACTGCCTCGCAACCATCTACTCCATCTCCCTTAAAAATGAAACTAATACGATGGTGATTTTACAGTGAAGAAAGGACAGTGAAGAAAGGAGAGGGTGATGGCGGTGAGAAGAGAGAGATAGGAGAAAAGGGAGAGAGGCGAGAGACAAGGGTGGAGAAAAAGTGTGGGGGGTTAGATAAAATATAGTGTGGGTTAGTTAATTATTGTGATAAAATATGGATGGTTGGATATGTACTTTTTTGTTTTAATCAGTGGCTATAAATTGATTGAAGAAGCACAATCCGTGTGCTATGCTGTCAGCCAATAACATATTGACACATGTATACTTGCATAATTACTGCATGTGCGATTTTGAGTTGTTCCGATCAACTCTCTAATATATAAAGTTATTAAATGATTTGAAAGTTGTACCTCACTGAAAATTTTATACGTTAATTTGGACTGAATTAATCGGGTATAAATGTGAGAGTTACAAATATGCACTAATGCATCTCAAAATCAAAAGCTGAATCTCAACTCAAATATCTACACCGATAAATTTTAATCCAAATCTATATTATTATGTAATAACCTAAATATATACATGTTGATTTTACTTATTTACCGATACATAACGGTACATCATATTTTTACGTAATTATCCTTACTTAATTACCTATAGTTACTAATAATTAATAATTTTCTTTTCCAGGTAAAACATGTTACCTTTTCTATTTTTCAATAATTAACCAATTTCTTTTTTCACGTAAAACACATTTTTTTTATTTTATCTAACTAAAATTTTTCCAATTCTAAAAATATTATGAGCAATTCTATTTAATAAAATAAAATATTATAATTATAATTACTAATAATTAACTAATTATCTTTTTCAGCTAAAATAAGTTACCTTTCTATTTTTAATTTTTTTCAATAAAACCTATTTGGGTAGCTTTATTTAGGTAAAATAAAATAATAATATTATTATAATAACCATTATGTTTTTCAGCTAAAACATATCATCTTTTCTATATTTTCAAACTAAAATCACAGACAACATATATATAATTATTATCAGATCATATCATTTAAAATTTTAAGTCTAAAAAATTCTTGTCTTAAAAAATTTATTTCAAATTGGAAAAAAAAGTTTCCATTATATTAAAAACATCCATGCATCATACGGATTTTAAGCTAGAAAAAATATAAACTTTTGAATGTATATAAAAGAAGAGACGTACCACAAGGTTAATAACGACAAAAAATTGTTAGACATGCGATTTGAATAAAAATATCAAACAAGGTAAAAGCTGAGAAAGTAATTTCTTGATTAAAAATTGTTAGACATGCATTTTAAAGAATATTTCTTGACGATCCAACCTTAGTGAAGTCAAGATCCATCCTTTTTAATGGTATTGTCAAAATTTCAGGAATTTTTTTTATTTGATTTGGTACTTTGACTAGTACCCCTAAATAGGGTTTCATCAGGGTTTAAGGTTTCGATTTTTTTGAAAATATTTCTCGACAACCCAACCGTACGGGGATCAAGATTCATCCTTTTTATTATTATTACCAAAATTTCAGAAATTTTTTTATTTGATTTAGTAATTAACTGTCAACTCGTACTTTGACTAGTAACCCCTAAACTGGGTTTTGTCTGGGTTTAAAGTTTCAATTTTTTTAAAAATATTTCTTAAAGACCCAAACGTGCGAGGGTCAAGATCCATCCTTTTTAATGTTATTGCCAAAATGTCATAAATTGTTTTTTTATTTGATTTGGTAATTTATGGGTCAACTCGTACTTTGACTAGTAATCCCTAAACTGGGTTTCGTCATGGTTTAAGGTTTCGATTTTTTTAAAAATATTTCTCGACGACCCAACCGTATGGGGATCAACATCCATCCTTTTTAATGTTATTTCCAAAATATCAGAAAAAATATTTATTTGATTTTATAATTTAACGGTCAACTTGTACTTTGACTAGTAACCCCTAAACAAGGTTTCGTCAAGGTTTAAGGTTTCGATTTTTTTAAAATATTTCTTGACGACCCAAATGTACGGGGTCAAGATCCATCTTTTTTATTGTTATTTCCAAAATTTCATAATTTTTTTTATTTGATTTGGTAATTTAACGGTCAGCTTGTACTTTGACTAGTAACCCTAACAGGATTTCGTCAGGGTTTAAGGTTTCAATTTTTTAAAAATATTTCTTGACGACCAAACCGTACAGGGGTCAAGATCCATCCTTTTAAATGTTATTGCCAAAATTTTAGGAAAAAATATATTTATTTGATTTTTTCCACAATTTTTAACTAGTTTGTAAAATAAATTAAAAAATTATATAAAATAATAAAAAGGCCAAATTTTGAACATAAATTCATCCACACCAAAGTAGTCATACTCAGTATTTGTGTGATGAATGTTACCATACTTTCACTAATTTTCATTTTTTTATTGTTTCCCCATTTTTAACTAGTTAGTAAAATAAATTAAAAAATTAAATAAAAATATGAAAAAATGCCAAGCTTTGAACATAAACTCATACACACCAAAGTAGGCATACTCACTATTTGTGTGATGAATGTTACCCTACTTTCACTAATTTGTCATTTTTTTCCCCATTTTTAACTAGTTTGTAAAATATATTAAAATATTAAATAAAAATAGGAAAAATGCCAAGTTTTGAACATAATTGTAAATTTATTAATTTTTTATAATTTATAAGTTGTCTAATTTTAAATTATTTAAAATTTTACACATCTATCTGAGTAATAAAGTAAACTCTAAAATGTTGTGTATGTAAATTTAACACTCTAGTGAATTTTTTGTGACTTTTATATATTAACGAGAATTTATAATATTTATTTAACATTAAATATCAAATAAATATTTATCATTTTCTTAAAAATAAAAGATTAATTTTTACCTATTATCGGTAAAAATAAAATATTAAGTGTATTTGTTGGTTGGCCATTTATTAAAAAAAATTATATAATTTCGAAAAACAATTGAAATAGTAAATTCAACGAGATACTGTTGAATTTGATTTCGATTGATTTTATTCCGTTGAATTTAATTTTTGGTGGGAACTTTGCCGCCAAATGATATAAATGCATAAGTAAAGTCAACGAGATACTGTTGAATTTGATTTCGGTTGATTTTATTCTGTTGAATTTCACTTTTGGTGGGAATTTTGCCGCCTGATGAAATACAAATGCAACGAGATACTGTTGAATTTGTTTTGAATTTGTTTTTGGTTGATTTTATTCTGTTGAATTTAACTTTTGGTGGGAATTTTGCCGCCTGATGAAATAAAGGCAAAACTAAATTCAACAAGATGTTGTTGAATTTGATTCCGGTTGATTTTATTATGTTGAATTTAGCGTCGGTTGAATTTGTTCCGTTGAAATTGATGCTCGGTCAAAACTCATATGACATTGACCATAAAATCAACGGGATACGATTGAATTTATCCCGTTGAATTTAGCAGCTTTTTCCAGTAGTGTACCTAAAATATCCTGGATAGTTGGGGTCACAGATGTATATTTTAGTTTTTGAAGGACTACAAGTGATATGATGTTATTAATCATGTTATTGTATACTGAGAATTTCCGCGTAAAAACCAAATCTTCTCATCCCGGATTTGGGGGCGTTACAATAAATATCAATAATCCTGTTTGTAGATGATTGGAAACCTGATTAAAATAATTCTAAAGGATTTTATATTTAAATTTATATTATATACACTGTAACAGCCCAATTTTTTGGACTATTAACATTCGATCAAATAATCATAACAAATTTTAAATTCCTTAAACTCTTAAAATAAAATCCCAAAATATCGTAAAATACTAAATAAAGTAATCTAATGCATAGAGACGCAGCTCCTCAAAATAAAAATAGTTAGCAATTAGAACATTATTAAATGACACGGGTTTAAATCTTAAAATTCACACATGATCCAAATTTTTGACATAAAACATTTTAAAAGCATTTCATTTATTAAAACATTTAAAAATATTTGGGAGAGTACGAAAAGTTAACTTACCTTAATTGCAATCGTCAATTAAATAAACTGCACCAATGAATCCTATAGATATATTTAACATAATAAAAATTACTATTCCGGGACAATTAGTGGACACAAAAGTGTTTATACAGGTTTACCAGTAATTCACTAAATGTAGCAAAATGTTAAACTTAAATAAACTCAACTAAAATCTGGTCCCTGAGGTCGTGTACACATGCACTTCAGACACTTCAAAGTTTATAATACTAAAATATTCTGACAGTGTTAACAAGCATTGATCAAACTGAACTATATACATGTGGTTTAAGGACCTGCTCCAGTTTAAACAGAAGGAGGTAAGTGGTGGAGGAGTAAAGTACTTTCATCCCATTTTTGAGATGAAAGTTTTGGAGTGAAAATGGACTTAATTTGCATTCATTTTCACTTGCTTTCATCCCTATTAAAAACTCGAAAGCACAAAAAGGAGTGAAATTGTAACTATTTTACTCATTTTTCACTTATTTCCTCCCCTATTTAAAACTCAGGAGCAAGGTGTTAAAAAACTCGGGAACATGTCCTAAAGTACTTGATAACTTGTATGTGCACGTTAAGATTACCTTTGTAATAATTTATTTCTCTTTTGTTTTATAAACTCAAACAAGCATCTGAAAAATTAGCTGTAATCCAGGACTCAAGAAAATTTTTTTGATCCATTATATTATTATGTTTGCACACTAGTGTGTTTAATTGTCTAGAAGATTTTATCCTGGACTTATGTTTGCTCGCTACACTGTTCTACAATTTTTTTCTACTCGGATTCAACTTTATCTCTAAGTTGGAGGTAAATCTTATGCAATCGTTGCTCATAAACCCCCTTTTTCATATCTTATCACTTGTTAATGATCTCTCTTGTACTTGGCTAATTGATATTATTATCCATACTATTGAGTCATTGTCCTTCTTTCTATTTTACATATTAAGGTGAATTTATCCTAACTGATGAGATTCTTTAAAATTTAAAACTTCTCTTCTACATGCACTCGACCAAGTTGAACACTTGAACTTCCTCAAACATTGAGAGTCTCTGTTAGAGCCACCATATGATGTGGCTATGGCTATTGGGTGCCACGAGGGTACTTGCCAGAGAAGAGTAATGACCAACCACAACGTGGTGATCATCTTCGGTGACGAAATAACTAGAAAGTTCGGATCACTTTGATCACTTGGTCTTCTAAATATTGATATTGTCTTCCTTTAGTTATTTCACGTAAATTTATTACTCAATTATATCGTAAATTTACTTGACTTATAATTAATATTTTTTAACTCTTACCTTAAACATTAAACTTGTTGAGCTATGATCAAATTAGGGTTTTGGGTCCTCTTTCACCACAAAATATCTACCTTCAACTTTTGTCTTTTTTCATTTACTTTGGCTCCAAGTTGGTTGGTGACTCCAAACATGGCTTGACTTTATATATGGCTTGGCTTCATTTCCAATTTCCTTTTTTATTCTTTTTAAATCTGTTCCTTGCCCAGTTTGTATCATTTTCTCATTTATTTAATTTTCTGCAAAATTACAAAATATGCTAAATTAATAAATTAAAAATACAAAAATAAGCAATAAATATGTATTTAAAATATGCAAAATTATGTGCTAATCAGGAATCTTCTCTCTTTAGATTGTTAATTGAAATCTCTCTAAATATTGTGCATCATCATTTTGGGTGGTTTCAATGTTTAGAGATATTTGGTTTATTTTGAGTTAGTTTATGTGCTAATTAGAGAGAGGTTAGTAGTTAGATTTGATTAGTTCATTGTTGTAGTAATAGTTAGATTAGTATTCCTGCACAAATATTTGATACATGTACACAAGTTATTTTATGTAATGTAATGCATCCTATATATACCAATGACCTAAAACCATGTTTTTGTCAAATCTCCACCATGCCTGATGTGCGACAAGGATGGGCATTGAATGTCTACCTGAAATTTTAACAAGCTTATGTTTGCCTTCATTTGAGGGATAAAATTTCAGAAAGATTGAAAGATTTATTTTTTGAACGGATAATATATGTTAAGATCAAATATGATTTCTTATGCTATAAAGAGGGGCCTGAAATGATTTATAATGAAATTATATAGAAGTTTTTCAAATTTATTTATAAGTTGTAAAATGAAAGTACTTGTATAAATTATGTCTGTAAGTCTGTTAGTGTGATATGGATCTTTTTTTAATTTATCATGTCAAAGTGTAAAAGTTTTCTGAACTAAAGTACTTGGTAACTTGTATGTGCACGTTAAGATTGCTTATGTTATAATTTATTTCTTTTTCTTTTTTTTTTACAGACTCAAATAAGCATATGAAATTAGCTATAATCCAGGATTCAAGCAAGTTTTTTTAATCCATTATATTATTATGTTTGCAACTTTATCTAATTTAGCGATAAAACTTATGCATTCGTTGGTCCTAGATGATAAGATATGAAAATTTTCATATCTTATCATTTGTTAATGATCTCTCTTGTACTTGGCTGATTGAATTAATCATCCTTACTATTGAGTCATTGTCCTTCTTTTATATTACATAGTAAGGTGAATTTATCCCAACTGATGAGGTTCTTTAAAATTTAAAATTTCTCTTCTAAATGCACTTGACCAAGTTGAACTTCCTCAAACATTGAAAGTTTAAAACCACCATATGATGTGGCTATTGGGTGCCACGAGGATACTTGCCAGAAGAGTAATGACCAACCATAACATACAAGTATCGTTAAGCACCAAGTGGTTGATCACCTCCGGTGATGAAATAATTAAAAAATTCAAATCATTTTGATCAGTCTTCTAAATATAGTTATTGTCTTCTTTTAGTTATTTCAGGCAAATTGATTACTTATGTATATCGTAAATTTACTTGATTCATATTTTATGTTTTTTAACTCTTACCTTAAGCATTAAACTTGTTGAGCTAATAGCTCACCATTTAAACTAAGAAAGATTTTGGCGAGGCGTTCGCTTCGGAATACATGGAAAAAACAAAAAATTGAAGTATTATACATAATTATCTTTTGCTTGAGAATGTAGAGTAGCTTGAAAATCATCACACTATAGATGGAGATATGTATAATGGAAAGCTACACATGTTAAACAAAAAAAAATCTGATCAAATATTTGTTGGTTTAGTATGTGTATCCTGGTAGGGCTGATTAGCATTACTTAAAATAATGTACTCCCATGATAATCCAGCTGCATTTCTTTAGTTGTAACACTTCAAAGTAGAATATTATGAAGAAAAGAATTCAGGGTGTCACACAAGCAGGTCCACTGAATTCAGGGGCCCAAGAAAAATTTTACTACAAGCTTTTTTTGTGTGCAAGTCTCCAGCTGCAGCCTGCAATCGTCAAAGCTTGTACTACTATGTATTATATGGGATGTGCAAGTCTGGGCCCTTTGGACTACGCATAGCAGCACAAGTTGGCTACACATAAAAGATCGCAACAATTTTTTTTAGGAAGCCTTGTTAGGAATTTTGTTTCCCGTTTTTACGTAAATTAAATACGGAAATTATAACAGTCAATAATAATAATAGATATTGATAGATGAACACCAAGATTTTTACGTGGAAAAACCCTCTCAAATAGGGGTGTCAAAGTTTGACACGACCCGAAACCCAACACGAACCCGATACGGAAAAGTACGAATTTGGGTCGAGTGTTTTGAGTTTCGGGTCGGGTTCGGGTTGGATAAAAATTTACCCGAAAAAATCGGGTCAGTTTCGGGTTAACCCAAAATACCCGAACCCGACCCGAAAATTTAATTTATATAATATATTATACATGATATTAAAATTTACATTATATAATTGTATACATGTGTGATATATTTATAAATTATTTAAATAATTTTAGTTTATATCTCAACTCTTTAAGTTGCTATTATATTTTTTAATATATTTTAAATAAAAATTATTTTATAAAATAAAAATAATTATTTTTTATTATTTTCGGGTCAAACATGTCATTTTCGGGTTGACCGGGTACATAACAGGTCGGGTTCGGGTTGAAATTTTTAACCCGTTTCGGGTTCGGGTCGGGTTCGGGTTGACCCAAAAACAGGACCGGGTACAGTATATCGTAAATTTACTTGATTCATATTTTATGTTTTTTAACTCTTACCTTAAGCATTAAACTTGTTGAGCTAATAGCTCACCATTTAAACTAAGAAAGATTTTGGCGAGGCGTTCGCTTCGGAATACATGGAAAAAACAAAAAATTGAAGTATTATACATAATTATCTTTTGCTTGAGAATGTAGAGTAGCTTAAAAATCATCACACTATAGATGGAGATATGTATAATGGAAAGCTACACATGTTAAACAAAAAAAAATCTGATCAAATATTTGTTGGTTTAGTATGTGTATCCTGGTAGGGCTGATTAGCATTACTTAAAATAATGTACTCCCATGATAATCCAGCTGCATTTCTTTAGTTGTAACACTTCAAAGTAGAATATTATGAAGAAAAGAATTCAGGGTGTCACACAAGCAGGTCCACTGAATTCAGGGGCCCAAGAAAAATTTTACTACAAGCTTTTTTTGTGTGCAAGTCTCCAGCTGCAGCCTGCAATCGTCAAAGCTTGTACTACTATGTATTATATGGGATGTGCAAGTCTGGGCCCTTTGGACTACGCATAGCAGCACAAGTTGGCTACACATAAAAGATCGCAACAATTTTTTTTAGGAAGCCTTGTTAGGAATTTTGTTTCCCGTTTTTACGTAAATTAAATACGGAAATTATAACAGTCAATAATAATAATAGATATTGATAGATGAACACCAAGATTTTTACGTGGAAAAACCCTCTCAAATAGGGGTGTCAAAGTTTGACACGACCCGAAACCCAACACGAACCCGATACGGAAAAGTACGAATTTGGGTCGAGTGTTTTGAGTTTCGGGTCGGGTTCGGGTTGGATAAAAATTTACCCGAAAAAATCGGGTCAGTTTCGGGTTAACCCAAAATACCCGAACCCGACCCGAAAATTTAATTTATATAATATATTATACATGATATTAAAATTTACATTATATAATTGTATACATGTGTGATATATTTATAAATTATTTAAATAATTTTAGTTTATATCTCAACTCTTTAAGTTGCTATTATATTTTTTAATATATTTTAAATAAAAATTATTTTATAAAATAAAAATAATTATTTTTTATTATTTTCGGGTCAAACATGTCATTTTCGGGTTGACCGGGTACATAACAGGTCGGGTTCGGGTTGAAATTTTTAACCCGTTTCGGGTTCGGGTCGGGTTCGGGTTGACCCAAAAACAGGACCGGGTACAGTAAATCCGACACGAACCCGACCCATTACCCGAAATTGACACCCCTACCCTTAAAGCAAAGAGGTAAAAACCACAGGCCTAACTCCAAATGTTTCCACTATAATGATAATAAAGGTTACAATATCTCCTCTCAAGTTTACAAAGTAACACTTGAGGCACAACCGAATAGTAATACAACAATTGACTATTCCTTCGGTATATAAACGGATAACCTGGACAGAACTGTCCCTTCAATACGGAACTGGATGACCTGGATGAACTCCCCTTGTTGCAGCTGCAACGACTGGACGAACTCCCAATGTTGTAGCGGGACAAAACCAGACGACTACAGCTCGACCAAACACTCATACTAACTCACCCGAAATGAAAGAAGAGAGAAGCACGAGGGCCCCCTATTCTGACCTGCCTGAAACTACCGCAAGGTAAGTTTCGTACTAAACGGACTATCTAGCAGCTATAAAGTAAGAAAAGGAGGGAGAGAAGAGAGTTTGGTGTTTTGGTGTGTTTTGGTAATGAAGGGAGAGGGGGTATTTATAGGTGATAGAAATGTGGTAGGTGGTGGTAGGTGTAGTGTGAATTTGGAAATATATTGTAGGCTATTGTAGGCTACCTAACAATCTCCCCCAATTTACAAACTCACAACTAATCACTTGCACTCCATACCTGCGCCCTGTTTTTACAGCTCCAACTTTTCTCGCGGAACCACCTTTGTCATCATATCAGACGAATTATTATCCGTGTGTATCTTCTCTATCTGTATCACCCCATCTTCAACCTGTTCTCGTAGCCAATGGTAACGTACATTAATATGCTTAGTACGACTGTGACAAGTAGCATTCTTGCTCAAGTCAATAGCACTCTGGCTATCACAATACAACTCAAAGTTGTCTTGCTTCTGACCCAATTCTTGGAGAAACCCCTTTAACCAAACGAGCTCCTTGCCTGCTTCACAAGCAGCAATATACTCTGATTCGGTTGTTGACAACGCAACACACTTTTGCAACTTGGACTGCCATGCTACAGCTCCCCTCGCAAAAGTGAAAACCATCCCTGACGTGGACTTCATCCCATCTGGATGTCCTGCCATGTCAGCATCTATAAAACCTTCCAAGACTGGTTCACCGTGTCCATACTTCAAGCATAACCCGGAAGTGCCCTTGAGATATCTGAGAATCCACTTAACTGCTTCCCAATGCTTTCTTCCTGGATTTGACAAATATCTACTCACAACTCCAACAACATGAGCAATATCTGGTCTTGTACAAACCAATGCATACATAAGACTCCCCACTGCGGATGAGTAGGGGACTTCCTCCATATCCTCCTTCTCTTTGTCTGTTGACGAACACATTTTCTTGTCCAGTTTAAAATATCCCGCCAATGGTATGCTAACAGGTTTAGCATCATCCATAATGAACCTTTTCAATACTCGTTCAATATATCCTTGTTGTGACAACCACAACTTCCGAGATGTTCTATCACGAACAATCTTCATCCGTTGGATTTGTTTTGCTGGACCCAAGTCTTTCATATCAAAGAACTTGGACAAATCTTCCTTCAGCTTGCGGATCATGTTAGCATCTTGGCCGACCACTAACATATCATCAACATAAAGCAGCAGGATAATGAAGTTACCGTTAGGAAACCTTTGCACATAAGCACAGTGATCAGATGCAGTTCTCTTGAACTTATGATTCCTCATGAATGAATCAAACTTTTTGTACCACTGTCTTGGCGCTTGCTTAAGCCCGTATAAACTCTTCTTGAGTTTACAAACCATGTGCACCTTCCCTTTCACTTCAAATCCTTCTGGCTGGTGCATGTAGATCTCTTCCTTCAAATCTCCATGAAGGAAACATCTAACTGCTCAAGCTCAAGATCCATGCTAGCCGTTAATCCGAGAACTGTTCCGATTGATGTCATCTTTACAACCGGAGAAAAGATTTCATCGAAATCAATGCATTCCTTCTGTGCAAAGCCTTTAACCACCAAGCGTGCTTTATACTTTACAAGCTTTTCATCATCCCTTTTTACCTTGAAGACCCATTTGTTCCTCAAAACCTTCCGTCCTCTCGGAAGTGTAGTCAACTCATAAGTTTCATTCTTATTTAAAGAATCCATCTCATCTTGCATTGCTTTCAACCAGCAACTACTTTCCTTATGAGTCTTGACTTCCTCAAAGGTC
Source organism: Saposhnikovia divaricata (assembly GCA_036435485.1). Classification (NCBI taxonomy): domain Eukaryota; kingdom Viridiplantae; phylum Streptophyta; class Magnoliopsida; order Apiales; family Apiaceae; genus Saposhnikovia; species Saposhnikovia divaricata. The sequence goes on along the minus strand of CM071595.1, from coordinate 233,975,269 downwards.
TCGGGCTCCCCCTCATCAGCAATTAAGATATACTCGGATGAAAGATATCTTCCTGATGGTCTCCGTTTTCTCGTAGAACGCCGTGGCTAAGTTTCTTTAGCTTCAGGCTGAGGTGGTAGCTCCCCCTGCTCAGCAGCCTCATCATCTGCCATATCATCTCCATCATCTTCTAATGTATCTGGATTTCTAACTTGCCTTGGTTGTTGAGTGCTCCCAAAATTCTCATAATTTTGAGACTCATGGAAAACCACATATCTGCTCCTGAATATCTTCTTCGATTCAGGATTCCACAACCGATACCCGAACTCTGGATCCTCGTAGCCAACGAGAATACACGGAGTTGCTTTATCTTCAAGCTTTATTCTATGCTTCTTTGAGATGTGTGCAAAAGCCTTGCATCCAAACACCCGCAAGTAGGAATAGGAAACATCCTTTCCTAACCAGATCTTCTCTGGAATCTCAAAATTCAGAGGTGCCGATGGAGATCGATTGATCAAGTAGCAAGCTATTCTTACAGCTTCTCCCCAAAATGACTTCGGCAATTTAGACATTTTCAAAATGCATCTAACTCGTTCAGCAATGATGCGGTTCATTCTTTCCGTAACGCCATTCTGTTGTGGGGTGCTAGGAACTGTTCTTTCATGCCGGATACCATGCCTTGCAAGGTACTCTTGAAACTCTTTTGAAGTGTACTCCCCCCCCCCCCCCCCGTTGTCACTACGAAGGCACTTCAGTTGTTTCCATGTTGATCTTTCAACCATGGCATGAAACTTCTGGAAGTACTCAAACACTTGATCTTTGGATTTGAGTAACTCAACCCACACCTTTCGAGATGCTTCATCAATGAGGGTAAAAAAGTACCTATTTTCGCCTAAGGACTCCACCTCAAACGGACCACATACATTAGAATAAACTCTTTCTAACAGCTCCTACTTTTTCTTCAATGGACTAGTAAAAGATACTCTATGTTGTTTCCCGAATAAACAATATTCGCACGGTTCCAACGCAGTATCTTTAGCAAACGAAATAAGCGACCTCTTTGCTAAGATCTGCAGCCCTTTCTCACTCATGTGGCCAAGCCTTTTGTGCCACAGACTTGCTGAAGCTTTATCTTCAACTGTATTCAACTCATTTGAACACATCTTCACTTGTGTCTTGTATAAAGAACCACAAGTGAAACCTCTTGCAACAATCAATGAACCCGTAGTAAGTTTACACCTTCCATTACCGAAGGTATTTATGTACCTCTGCTTGTCTAACGCCATGCCAGAAATCAAGTTGAGCCGTAAATCCGGAACATGCCTGACATTTTTCAAAGTTATTGAACAACCCGTGTTTGTCTCAATACAGATGTCACCAATGCCTGCGATCTTTGATTAATCTGAGTTACCCATGCTTACAGTACCAAAGTCCCCTGACTTGTACGTTATAAAGAATTCCTGAGTGGGTGTTGCATGATACGTTGCTCCAGTATCTATCACTCATTCGACCTTCTGATCATCAACATGTAAGCATTCTTCTTCCCCAAAAGAAAGGATCACAACATCTTCTGTCATAGCAGCTGTTGTGTACTTCTCGGCATGTTTCCCTTGTTCACCACTATTTTGTTGCTTAAGCCAGGCCCTACAATCCTTTTTATAATGACCCTTCTTCTTACAATAGTAGCATTCAACATTGGCATTTGATTTGCCACCGGAATTCCTAAAATTCCTGCTTTTACTACACCCCCTGTTCGAATCCTTGTAGTTGCTTCTGCCCCTGTTTTCAGTAACAAGAGCCTGGGAATCGTGGTTGACTCCTTGTACCTTTCTTCTCATGGATTCACTAAGGATACTCTGCTTAATTGATCGCAACGTTAGTTGCTCAGTTGGTACAGCATTAGTTATTGTCATCACTAGCGTATCCCAGCTGGATGGTAAAGTGTTAAGAAGAAATATTGCTTGGAATTTCTGCTCAAACTCCATCTTCATATTTGATAGTTGATTTAACAACCCTTGAAATTCGCTCATATGCTCTGACATGTTGTTCCCATCCTGGTACCTCATGTTCACCAGCTGACGAACTAGAAAAGTTACATTTTGTGAACTTTTCTCTTGGAACGTAAACTCTAATGTCGTCCAAAGCGTATAAGCGTCTTCTTCTTCAGAGACATGATGATACTCCGAATTATCAATCCATCGACGAATGAGACTGACAGTTTTCATGTTCATCTTCTTCCGGTCAGCATCAGACTTTACAGTAGGTTTGACTCCTTTCAGCTCCACCGGATCAAACAAGTCCTTACTATAAAGCAAATCCTTTATCCTGCTTTTCCACATCGGATAATTTGAAGCTGTTAGGCTTACCATTACACTGGAAGAATCATCCATTTTTAATTTGCCAAAGACTATGGGAATCTCAATTAGAACCACACAAGTTGACCAGGAAAGTGGATGTGTTTGGGGAGCCTTCCGTATTAGTACGGCGCGTTATCAAATAAGCACTACACACAAAGCACTTTCCTAGACACCAACAACGTGGGCCCCAGCTCTGATACAACTTGTTAGGAATTTCGTTTGCCGTCTTTGCGTAAATTAAATACGGAGATTATAACAGTCAATAATAATAACAGATATTGACAGATGAACACCAAGATTTTTACGTGGAAAAACCCCCTCAAAGCAAAGAGGTAAAAACCACGGGCCTAACTCCGAATGTTTCCACTATAATGATAATAAAGGTTACAATATCTCCTCTCAAGTTTACAGAGTAACACTTGAGGCACAACCGAATATTAATACAACAATTGACTATTCCTTCGGTATATAACCGGATAACCTGGACAGAACTGTCCTTCAGTACGGACTGGATGACCTGGATGAACTCCCCTTGTTGCAGCTGCAACGATTGGACGAACTCCCAATGCTGTAGCGGGACAAAACCAGACGACTACAGCTCAACCAAACACTCACACTAACTTACCCGAAACGAAAGAAGAGAGAAGTACGAGAGCCCCCTATTCTGACCTGCCTGAAACTACCGCAAGGTAATTTTCCTACTAGACGGACTATCTAGCAGCTATAAAGTAAGAAAAGGAGGGAGAGAAGAGAGTTTGGTGTTTTAGTGTGTTTTGGTAATGAAGGGAGAATGGGTATTTATAGATGATAGAAATGTGATAGGTGGTGGTAGGTGTAGCGTGAATTTGGAAATAGATTGTAGGCTATTGTAGGCTACCTAAGAGCATCTCCAACGGTATTTTGTAAAATGATTAGCTAAATATTGATTATGTAAAATTTGTTGAACATGTAACGTGTTTTACTCCAATGGGATTGACTATATTGGTTGGCTATATTTTAAAAATGGTATGTTATTATTATTTCAAGTTGTTAAAAATAGAATGTATTATTTTTATATGGTAATTGATGATGTGGAGTTAAACTACAGGTTGCTAAAGGTTCGACAAATATAGCCAACCTATTGTGATTATCTATATTTTTACCTAAGAGTTTTGTCACATTGGAGTGGACAAAATTTTACAAATTCTCTATATATCTTATTTAAGGTAATTTATTTTAAATTTTACGCCAACAACATGTTGGTGCAGTGGTTGAGCTACTGGCCTCCAGGACAGGGTTCGACTCCTGGGTGTGCGTGAGTTTTCTTAGTTCTGAAAAAATTTGCACTGGATCCATAGTTGCTCAGGATCGGCCATGTTCATCTGACTTCACATTTGATCACATCAAAGCAGTATTAGTGGTTCCCTCAAAAAAGGAAAAAAAAAAAAAAAAGGCAGTATTAATTGTAATTATAAAAATAATAATATTAAAGATTAATTTAAATTGTAATTTATATTTATAATAAAATATCACTAAAATCACATATAATAGTTAAAACAATAATAATACCCGTCGTAAACTAGCATGGGTTAATAGCGTAAGTGGAGAAATGACTAAAATTTTCTCAGCTGTTTTAACTTTTAACCAAAAGGTCGAAGTTTCAAAGTACAAAATTTGAAGCTTGTAACTACTGCAAGTTGACAGTCCCGCTTTTCACACTAGAAAAAATGTTAATTACATTGCGAAAAAGAATACATTCACCAAACAAATTTAACATTTTCCTTCTCATCGTTAATCAGTTGTTTAACCATCTTTTAGCTGCCGTCCATCTGTGAAATTATACATGTCAGATTACTAATAGTCTAACCTTCTTACGTGTATCTACTTTGTACCAAGTTAGAAAAATAAAATTGTGCACTTACGAATAGAATCAATCCACATTACTAACCAATTGCTTGATTAAAAAATAAGAAATGCTAGAATCTTCAAAACCGTTCCCGAAACAGTTCCCAAATGCTTAGTTATCATAATATTATTGGTTATTCTCTCATAAATGAGATGGACCTCTCGTGCATACATATGAATCCCACAAATAAAATCACGTTACATGTCATTCAAAAACAATTTCGGGATCCTTTTCGAGATATGTAGCATTGCTCTTAAAAAATAGAGTACATTTTCAGGATTGAAAAAGATCGCAAGTATATTTTCACATGCAACGAGCAGCATTGTATACAATGTATAGATAGACATACAATAGTATATAGGTAAAAATGACAGAAAGCCAGCAAATTAAATTTGTCGTCGAGTCAACCAAAGCAACATCCAATGGAAAAGGTCAAACAATTAACCACTAATTGCGGGAAACTTAACTACCATGAACCAACCAAATCATGTAATGAGCTAACACCAGCAGAATAATTATAGGATATAACATGAAACAGGTGTTTGTTTGAAAATTAAGGACCAGAGATAGAGAAACAAAGGGAGGGAAGGCACAAGCAACCTCTCTTCTTTGGATCTCTTTTGTATTTTTCTTCTTTTTTCTTCTGAAATTTAATCTTTCACCATTGTCTTGTTTGCTTCCTGATTACATCTACCCTCAAAATATATGTATATATTCTCTACATTCAAGGGCTGTTGAATCTTGAAATCATTGTTTGATCGCTTTCTTTTTCCGGAAATATACATTCCCGGTTCAATTATGAACACGCTGCGAGCTAATTCTTCTCCTGATTTACCTTCGTCAGATCAATATGATGATTCAGCTTTGGAAGGTAAGTAAATGCCCCAACTTCCACGCATCCTAATGTTATGATTTTTTAGCAAATTATTGTGTAGTTAATTTAAAGGATAGAAGAGCTAAAGCATCTGAGAATCATTCTTCATTTACTTCAGTCTATTAGCTGTTATAGAATTTGACATGTAACCAAATACCCTCAGTTACAGTACTTCAAAAAAATTATATGTTTATATGTTCAGGTGTTGCAGCGAATGTTAAGTTATTGTTGAAGCTGATCCAAGATCATAAACATGCCTGCAATAAAGGGCAAAAGGATAGCCGGAGGATGCTACGGGTTGCTGGAATGATGACCGTTTTGGACAATGTCAGAACCCGAATTCAAAAATGTCAATCATTTGGCAATAAAAGATCAGAAGCTGAGTTGAAAAGATGCACCAGTGATGTTAAACTTAATCGTAGTGTCTCCAAAGATAGAAAGACAGCTGATGAGACAGAAGCTTTGAGTAAACAACTGAATGCAAGCTTGGCAGCGCAAAAGAGCTTAGAAGTAATGTGTTCAAGCTTAGGACAAGAAAAAGAAATAATGGTAAAAGAACTAGCAAGAAAAAACTGCGAATTGCGTGATCTGGAGGAACATATTGACGACATTAAAACACAGAACAGTTCGCTGTTGCAGAAAGTAAAAGAATTTGCCATGGGACAGAGTGACAAAGCTGGCAAAGGGAAAAATGAATCACAAGGAAATGTAGACCTCCAAGAGCAGAACAAGGTCCTATCCCAACAACTACTGAGGTCACTTGATGGATATCGATATATGAGGAGGAAACTACAAGATTCACAAGAGGAAACTCTACAGTTGCGTGAAACAATGGAAGAAATATCAGAAAAGGCTATAGCAGGCCTTCAGCGTATTCGTGAATTAAAAAAACAAAATGATAAAGAGAGTGATACAGCAGTAGACTTAAAAGAGTGTACTACAGATTTGGAGAATGTATTCCAGTCTTTGCAAGAGATGGTGTCAAAACATGGTCAGAAGAAAGAGTAACTTTGGATCACAGATATTATTGTCTAGATATCTTTAATGATATATACTAGCCCCAATTTATATAAAAATATGAAGAGAAGGGGAATCAGTTGTAAGGTCAGTATGGTAGGATATAGCAGATGTTGCACTGTGTTGCTTTTTGTACAATTTTGTAGACTAATGTACTGCCTCCAAACTATTGTGTAAAAGCAATTTTCATTTTGTTCTCTTTTGTTAATTGTTCTGCCAAGGTAGGCCGTGTGAGTAACAACTGATTACAATGGGACATGAGAGTGCCTATCATATACAAAAACTACTAGAAAATAACACAGGACTTGACAAGAGGTGAAGACTGAAGAGACAGAAAGCATAGTAATGTCAATGCAAATAAACCTGTATCCTGAAAGTTTACCAATAGAATGTGTAACACGCATGACACAACCAAAACTAGTGCAACTCCCAGCCCTTCCACACATACCATGATACCAAAGCAGAATGGTATATTAAGAAAGGGAGGGGGAAAAGGCCCTAGTCCATACATGTATTTATATATTCATATGAACTTAATTTATACATAAATAGATAATATCTTTATTCACCCATCACAGACATCCTATCAACATCAAAAAACTAAAAGTGTAATAATGATTAGGCTTACAGTAGATCTACTCAGCAAGATTTTGCAACTTGCAGGCAGCAATTGAGTTCAAAATCCATGAATTGGTTGCCACAACAGCCTGACAGGAACTTGCTAGGTTCTGTGCATCAGTTCGCCTACGGTTGACAATTACGATTCTATTGCTTGGGTTACAGTTATCAGGTAACTCCAGGCTATAAATTATGAATGTCGATGATACAGCTTCATTGTCTCCTGAAATTGGCTTTCTGTGCAAAATTGTTCCACCAGCAGCAACTAGAAGATCATGTAGATACCCTCTATATGAAGGTTGAAAGTCCCCAGTAAAAAAGAACTTGTACCCATCAAAAAGCTTTGCTTGCTGAAAGTATAAAAAAAACACTTATTAACACTGTCCACTGTGCTTTCATCTTTGGAAAACAACCTAATCAAACATGCATAACTCTCTTCGCACTATGTACTTGTAATTATCAGAGCAAGTTCATGCAACTAGTAAATTTAAGATACTGAACAGTCAAACATCTCCACCCTCCAATTAGGATACTACTGCCTATGCTTCTTTAAAAAACTTCATTACAAGATGTATATTCTACTTAAGCATTGTATTTACTGACATATTAGGATATAAATGTAACCTTGTTCAGAAGTCTTAATCTTCCTTGTCTAGGCCCACCCCTAACTCCATGAATGTCAACATCGATTTCATATCGCTGCTCATCAACATTTTCCTGTGCCTTTAGGCAAGCTTTGACCCCTGCAATGAACATTACAATGGTAAGGTAAGGGATAAACAAGAGGATTCAATGTAGTTACTAGCATTCAAGTTTCGATTCCATTATAGATGAACAAATAGCACTTACATTCTATACTTAGTATCCACTTTCCCTCCAAAATGCCCATCAGAAACTTGAGGGTTCTTCTGCATGCTCCATTCTCATCCGTTGATGCAATGATATGGGTAACACTAGAATCCCATTTCTTTAAGACCTTAACTCCAGATAGCATCACAAATTCAGAAACAGTTTCCTGCAACAATTATCAACTATTTCAGCAACAAAGAATCTCTTGGAATTCCAACATATTTCAGCAACAAAGAATCTCTTGGAATTCCAACATCGGAAAGAATCTAATCACTACTTCTATACCTTCTCTGCAATGGTAAGAGCTGAACAACAGAGCACTAATTTTGCTGATAAACCATGAGAGTTCCAGCGGCAACTTGTAGTATCATCCTGTTTGACTGCTAATTTTGGTTGGCTAATGGATAGCTGTCTGCAAATTAACATAGAAGACAAAGCTAGTGGTAAGCATAGTTCAAAGTAATTTCAGAACCATGCCAAGGAATTAGCAAAATATTAGGATCAGTTTGTGAAGACTTTCTAAAAACAGATACCTTCTTGAAAGGGGTTTTTCTTTTTGTGCTGATCGAAATTTAGAAATTTCATTTGGCAGTTTTGAAGAGGCATGGAGAGGGCATAGCATGACAAAGTTTTCCTGCAAACAAAAAATAACATTTTTACGTGCCATTTACTTTTGACATTTCTCACCAAACTTGATCTAGAAAAGACATACATTATCCCATCGACATTGTGGAGTTAACTTTGCACAAGGAACATGGAAGCTTCTGCGACAACTCTTCTCATAGCACCCAAGGGCTGCCCCTTTTAGTCCACAGCAGCCGCATTTGATTCTTTTACTTCTTGTCAATTCAGCTACTAGGTTAATTGCAACATCATCTTCAAAATAGACATTAGGAGCCCTGCAAATAGATTTCAAATTTAAAATCATGGTACATTCAACAAAACATTAGAATATAAAAGTTTATCACCATGTGATATAAGAATCTGGTGTACATATTTAGCCTTTCTAAAAAAAGGAAATTATCACGCGTTTTGAGACCACGAGATACTGAAAGATAAGTAGATATATTCTTTGCATATGCATTCACATTATACCATTCTGCACAGTTCCGGTGCACATGTATGACATTTCCTGCTTCACTGCAAGCAACTTTCACAGGTTTGCCATTGAGGTAGTGTACCATGACTCCTGATGCCTACATAGTTGGCAATGGATATTTGTATTAATCATTTGAACACTAATGAACCAGGCATAGGGAAAAATTTAAGAGTACAAGTTAGGCAAAACAATAAACCTCTGAGTCTTCCACAGAATGACAAAACGAACACTGAATATTATTGGGCCATTTCTCACATTTGCGTAAGGTACCACTCATGCTCAAAAGGCTATTATTCATTTTTGGCAAATCATCAGAAAGCTTCCCAGACGGTTGAGTTTTCTTTGCATGAATATATTGACAATCACTGGGTGCTATAAGCTTAGGATCATCAGCTGGAACACGGTTCACCTTAAAATGGTTCAGTTCTTCCCAGCTTTTAGAGTCTATCATACTCCTAGAAGATTTTTTTTCACCGCCTGAACCCAAATCAGTGGCTTTTTGAAGAACTATGGCATCTGAATCAGTAGTCAGCTCTGGAAGTTTTGACCTTTGATTGTAATTTCTTTTATGTTGAGTATTACCGGTACTATGTTTGCCAAAGCTCTTCAATTTTTGGCTTCTACTGATGCCTTCTTTGTCATTTAGCGGAACAAACACATCAACAGCAGACATGCTCTCATCAGCCAGTTGCACAGGCTCTAACACCTCCATCGAAGTACAGACATTATCGGATAATGTCTTTGTGGCACCAGAATCCCTATGAACTTTTTCTATTCTTCTTCTGGGTTTGCACGAATTTGATGTGTTAATAGGATTGCTTACCTTATCCAGATTTTGGTTTTGAATATTGTGCTCAGCTACCTCCTTAGGATCAATACAAGTTTGCATTGCTCTCTTTCTTTGCTTCTTTGGTAGACCCTCGCTACTGCCGTCTTTATCATCTAATGAAGGAAACAAGTCAACAACAAGCATGGGGATACTATTCTTGTTTAAAGATTTTACCCCCTTTGAAAAAGGACAAGCCTTATTGGCTTTCATGTTGGATTTTTCTTCATGCGACAAAATAGCACGGTTGCCTGTATTATGAACCTTTTCTGTTTGACTACTATCTTCAGCTACATCTTTAAGTACATTATCGCTCTCCATCAGCTTTGCTCGCTTAATTTGATTGCATTTGCTTGCTTTCTTGCTTCTCTTTTTGTGTCTTGTGGATCTTGCGTTGTTGCCAGTATAGTCCACATCAGAGAAAGCCAAACCAGTCCTGTCTGCTATTATGTCATTTGCACAGCTCTGGGAATTCATGATTACTGCATTATAAGGTTCATCATCCATTTTTTTAACTATGTCTTCAGCTGTAGTTTTCTCCCCCATTTCATTGTGCTGGCCAGTTTCTTCAACCTATATTTAGTTGCTATGCTCAGAACCAGGTGGAGAAGTAAAAGCAAATAAAACAAAGTATAAAAAGAGCATGTGATAAAACATATAGACTTTCTATAGATAATTATTGATCAACCTTTGTGGGTAAAAGTACTACCTGCATTTTCATGGGACTTGAACACAGCTCAGGAGAACATGCTCTTTGTGTCCACTCAAACATCTCACTATCAAAAAGATCAGCATTATGAGAGGTAACTGACGGGCCATTCTGTAAGAAATTCAAATTCACATCAGAAATAAAGTTAAATTATCCTAAGAGAGAATATTTGAATAGATGTAGAATTATTTCTTTAAATGTACTTATTTGTGTATGGGTGTGTATGAGTATATGTATGCATAAAATTGAATATATTTTATTTCATCATGTAAGGGGAATTTAGTTTATTGTTGTTAATCTTGCTTCTGCTAAGCCTGAGCAACAAAAAAGAAAAAATACAAGGTGATCTAAATAATTTTAAGCTAGAGGTGCAACTCATGATTGGCAAACATTAGGTGGCAATTGCATGTCCTTCATAAATCTAACTGTGGATAAAATTAACCCTGCTACTATTAAACAAGTACATGTATAGACACCTGTTTTGCTTAGATTAGAAGAATACCAATGGATGAAAACATGATCTACCACTAGAGCCTCAGTAATTTAGAGTTGAATAAAATCCAAACTTACTTTAGTTGCCATATTACACTGAAACTCATTATCAGCATCCTTAAGATCACTGAAACTTGGAATATCTGGAGGTGTATCCATGACAGTGTCCTCAACTGTATTTAATGTACATTTGTCTGCATCCTCTTCATTTTGCAACCAGAAAAATGGACAGAGATCCAGATTATCTTTCTTGTCTAAATGAGACCCGTCCTCCTTTACAACTGCACCTCTCTGAGGTTCAATTGTAGTTTGTTTCCCCAAACTAATTTCCAGCCTCTTAGGCTGCGTCGGAGTCTCTGGAAGAGGATGCTGTGGCACTTGAATCCTTTTGTTTGTCGGAAATGAAGGTCTCATAGTATCTGAACTAGAACTTTTACTTGAGTGCCCTTTTGACCTGTTTCCTTTGAGCTTTCTCTGATTCACTGGATCCTTTGGCTTGCTGCACATTTGGCCTTTTTCACCTACCTCATCATCACCTTCAGGTTGGTTCTCTTTGCCTTTTCAATAAAAATGATATTAATTACCAAATGTGCATATATTACCAAACACCTGAAATCCTTTTCTAAAAGCACTATCTGGTTTATGTTAAAACGTATTAAAGGACCTGAATCAAAAGTACATTTTGGTATCTTGATAAAACAAGAATTCTGGTCCTAGACAAATATGTATGTATATATATAAACACTGTAAACATGCTGCAGCCTGCAGGATGTTTCTACAGCAACACATGTAATACAATTCATAACAGGAGTACATAATACATATGCTTTGGCCTTTGCAGCACGTTTAAACATCGTTCTAATGAGGAAAAGGATCACAAGATTGACTTGCTACTTCAAAATTTATTGAATAACATTAGCCATTGCTCATATTTAACTTAAATAGATTTTTAAATTCCAGCAACTATAAAAAATACCATACATACTAAACCATTACAGATTATAGCTTAAACATCTTACAAGCTTAATATGAGACGTTGTAAGTAGCACAACAACATAAAGGATACAATACGGAAAACCGGAAATTTGTAGTGCATTAACAACTCATTTAAGTAAGAGGCAAAGTTTGATTTCAAGTATAGTTGATTACCAGATAACTTTTTGGAAGGTATAGATTGGCTGACAAAGATGTTTGCACCAGAAGCAATTTCCATACTCTTGTAAATATGCACTAAGTTATCCATGTGTGGAGCTGAACGAACCTCTGCAATTTAAACACGTAACAAAAAACCGTAAAATAGCTACACAAACAGCTACATTTCACTGTGCATCAAACATATACAGCCCAGCACATAAATCAGGATTAAAACATTAATTCATGAGCCAAACATAATTCTTACATCAACATAAGGCAATCTACGTTTATCCTCCGATCCTAACCAAAAACTACACACATTTCCCCACCTTAATATTCAATTTCCTTTTAAATTAATCTCGATAAAAACATAAACTAATACAATTCTCGATGTTGAATGCCTAATACTTCAAATTCAGTATCATAAACAATTCCGTCAAAACAGAACACGAATAGTAACAACATGGCAAATCATCAAACAGCTTAATGCATATCACATATATAACATAACATACCTCTACGTCGATAAGGAACCTTACAAACGGGACAATCCGAAGTCGATTTCATCGATCTTTGAATACACACACTACAAAACAAACAAACAATATATCATTACGATCTCGAAAACTCGAAAAATAAAAGGTATTAGTACTTAAAAAGAATTATTTCATACTTGCAAAAGACATGGTTACAAGTGAGTGAGACAGCAGAATCGAGTAGACTTAAGCTGCAACAACAAAAAATAACACAAAATTAAATCCGAAAATTAATTAAAACAATCAATATACAAAAACATATGTATGAAAATACCAAATAGGGCATTTGAGTTCTCGGCCCATTTTCTCCAAGTGTGAAGAAGAATCCATGTTGAAAAGCAACGATTTGTGGTGGTGTATGTATATGAATTATTTGTATGTATAGGTTTAGAGAGGAAATGAAATTGAATTGAAGTGGTGTGAGATTTGTATGACGGTGAAATAAAGAGATTTGGGGGTTTTTTCAAAATATTTCATTTTGCCGCCTTCTTAGTTTTGCCGCCTCTTCGTACAAATGTTTTGTTTTTGATTTTTTGGTTAGAGTACCATACAAGCTCTCTTAAATGATACTCCTAGCCTTTTTAAATTTTTTTTTTCAATGGCAAGATTGGTACTATTTAAATTTAATAATTTTATATTGTTATAGCTATTTTTTTTATATTATATTGTTATAGTTATTATAAAAGGAAAATATTAGAGATCCAGATTTGATGAGATTTTAAATTTCATGGGATTGGTCATACCACAATAAGAGCATCTCCAATGGTGTTGGCTAAATTGATTGGCTAAAATGATATAAAATACTGATTATGTAAAATTTACTGAACCTGTAAGGCATTGTGCTCCGATGGTACTGGCTATAATGTTTGGCTATACTTTAAAAATGGTATGTTATTATTATTTCAAGTTGTTATAAATAGAATGTATTATTTTATTATGGTAATAGATGATGTGGAATTTTCTTACAGGTCTCTAGTGGTTCGACAAATATAGCCAACATCACGAGGTTGGCTAAATTTTTAGACAACAGTAATGTGTGGTTGGAATAGATTTTTTTTTACATATTCTTTATAAATTTTATTTATGGTATCAATTATCCAATTTTACCTAAGGGTTTTGGAGGGTTGGAGATGCTCTAAGTGAATAGACTTCTTATGTATTTACATTAGTAACACCAGTCTATCTATATCTATATAATAATAAGAGTTTAATATCAAAATGACCACCCATTCCACTTGAATCTATCAAGTAGATCACCCATTCAAAAATAATATTATTTGAATTATTAAAGTCATAATAAATATCAAATTGGCCACCCATTATAATACTCGGGAAGTAAAAATAATTTTTCATCGAGTTCTACACATTTTTCTTGAATACTACTATAATCAAATGAAAGGTTATGAATTCTAATATTTTTGATAATATATTTTGAATTTAAAAAGTTTATTTACTATTTATTTTTAATTAAAACAAGGAAAATGACAACAAAATAAAAAATAAATAGTAAATGAATTTTTAAAAATCTAAATATATTATCAGAAATACTAGAATTATTAACCTTTCATTAGGTTACGGAAGCATTCAAGAAAATGTGTAGAACTCGATGAAAAATTAATTTTACTTCCCGAGTACTATAATGGGTGGCCACTTTGATATTTATTCTAACTTTAATGATTCAAATGATATCATTTTTGAATGGGTGCTCTACTTGATAGATTCAAGTGGAATGGGTGGCCATTTTGATATAAAATCCTATATAATATTAATTCTTGAATACAAAGATTTTGGAAAAAGACTTTTTCTATCCTTTCCAATTTTAAATTTACACTACTCACATGTCCTTTTTGGTCAATCTTGAAACTGGGTCGCTCCATTCATAAATGGGTAACCAAATCCAACATTCTCTCACAAATCAGTACAAATTATTATGACTTAGTTTAAAATGGGTAATACCTATGCTATGTTTAAACTAAACGTATAATCACAATCATTAGCCCATGATTTTAGCCTTAACACGTACAATTCTGTTAACCTGCATTCAATTTTTCAAATTCAAAAAAATGTGAGATCATATCCATACACAATCTTCAATCCTTTACTCATTCCTGGATCATGGACAAAACATGTTTGTTAAAATTATATTGGTCATCTCTAATTGTTTTGTTATTAGTTCATGTTCTTAGTGTTTACACTAAAACACGCAAGCGTACGTGGTCACAAGTAATATAGATAGAAGTCAAGTTCGTTCCCACAGAGATCTAGTTAGGTTTCAATTCAGTTCATGCACCTATGCAACAATGTATGATTATTATTCACTGCTAAGACAAATAACAAGATTAAGTTTTTACTAACTATAATTAACTAAGATACAAATTAACAAACTAAAAAATACTAACTAATGAGAATTAAAATTGAATTACTTATATGCAAGAAAACATGGAATCCTAACTTCATCATCTACCTCACATAGAGTTGATGCCTTTAATCAATGCATGTGATGGTTTTGATATCTGATCAGACAACACGGAACAAGTATACGCTACTTCTCAGTATACGAATACCAAACTAAACATACATCTACAAAAGAGATAGGGGATGAATAGACACCAATCATGCTTAGACCCTATATCTCTATAGAATTTGAAAACATAACGTTTGAAGAACAAGTTATCCATATTGATCACATAGGGCAGCATAATATCTCTATTTACGCTACAAATCATGATGTTAAAACATCAACCTATCCTATGCTAGCATGGCAAGTTTCGCAAGAGATTAACAAATTAGATGTTCATGACGCATCTAAATACATGAAACACAACCATATGAGGATATCAAGAATTCACCACACATAAATCTTTAAAGCAATCAAACTACTAAGCTACATAGATAAATCCGTTAGAATCCCATGACAACGATTAGTTCATAATCGAACCGCTCGTCATCATGGGATCTGTTGAAACCATGATAGAAGACAAGATATGAAAGAAAGTAATAATATTAATAAACAAGAGTTGAGAAAATAAATCTATGATACAAAAGATGAAGTAGATCTAGATCCGTTGCTTGTCACGAGCGTTGAATCTTTCTCCCCTTTTCTCCCTTGCAGATCTAAGCTATATTATGTACAAGATATCTAATTGTCTAATTTACAAGGGGTTAGATGTGTTTATATAGGCTTTAGATTTCTTGCCCAGCAAGAAATTACCTTCTATTACAATTAGAATTCGATTTAGGTACTAACAACTACCCAAAATACAATTAGAATTAGAAAAAGGGCAAAACAGTAATCTTTCAGCCTTGCTTCACAAAGAACACGTGTGTGAATTTTAACTACATGCTCCCTGCACCTGCTATCTATCCCAGGTTGTAGAAAATCTCCCAAGCTTCGCGTGAGCTGTAAGATCGCTGAAAACGGACTTCTAGAACTCCAGATATGGCCAAAACAGTGTAGACTGCGCAACCTTCCCGGAAAATCCGAATTTTAATCAATTAATCCTCCAAACACGATAGAAGCATCACCCATAATCGACATTCTTGTATGTCTGCACAACTAAGCAAAACACATCAAAACTACAATAAACTTGAGTCCAAGACAATCAATTTAAGCCGAATTGAAGCGATCCAAGTGGATATAAATCCACTTATCACACCCCCAAACTTAAACCGATGCTTGTCCTCAAGCATAAACAATTACAACTAACTAACTAACTAGTACCACTTCCGTAGGTGATCACGGTTGCATTTGGCATATGCAATAAGCCCTTTAAACCCCTAGGCAGCCCTAGTGGACGAGTAAGGTCTCGTGAGGGCCTATAGCGAATGTACCCACAAAATCCAATGCAATGCATGAATGTAACTAATATGAAAATGCAATTAATCTAGTACTAATATCCAACCATACCTTCAAATCCTCTCATGCCATATCAACTTAAGAATCAAAGTAAATACGCAATGTCTTGGTGTCGAAAGTGCAAGTATTCACATAGTCTACTCAATGAACATGCATAAGTTCTCACAAGTCCATGTCAAGTGTAAGAATAAGTTAGTAAACATGCTAAGCCTACAAGAGTACATCTTGGAGACAAAACTCGGGATCTCATACGCAAAAACAATCAAACACTCACAATCCACTCACAAAAGAATATTCACTCAAGAACAAGGGTAAGTGTATCACTCAATTCCAACAAAATCATAAGCATGCTTGACATTTGGTATCAATCTAACTCTTAACACAACATACATCAATGACGATAATCAAAAGGTCTTTATTTGGGTTGTAACGGGGCTAGGGACAAGGTATGTCTGATAAGCCAAAACAGGTGAAGTGTCAAAAGCTAGTAGGAACTTATAATAAATCATACACAACCACCTATTTTCCCCCACACATACTTTTACTATTTTTCTTCCAACAAAAACACTTGACTAGTCGACTAAAGTAGGATCACAATAACACAAATATGCTCTCATGATATAACATTTTTTTCTCTTTTTTTTTCTTTTTTTTTTGAGAGCTAAAGCAACAATAATATAGACAATAACAAAGATCCCACGATTTTATTACACATGCCGACTATCAAGCAACAACCAAACCCAAATTTCAATATTTCCCCCAAAATTATGACCAACAATAAACCCCTCCTTGCACACCTTATTACTCCCTTAAGCACCCTACTAGCCTTTGACAATGTGGGTTCAAATTAATGTAAGGCCAATACAAGAAAAAGGTCTAGGCAAGTAATGTGGTATGTCACCGAAAAAATAGGATTAAGCTCAACGGGTTAACTAATTGATCATGTAAACATGGTGTGGTAATATGGGAAAATATGTGGTTATTCCTAAATGCCTTTATCATTTTAATCGTCAAATAATGTCGTGCGTTTCAAGAAAGACCTCAAAAAACTGCTAGCAATGCAAACAATCCGTGGACACTCAAGCAAACGAATAAAATTGCAACAAATGCAATATGGCTCAAAAGCTCACTTGGCGGGAAAAACATACTCAATCCCAAGCAAAAATCTCTCTAATGCACCTACTTGTATTCAAAGAATGCAAACTAAATCAACTTGCACATATTCATGTCCTTCTAATTACTCAAAATATTCAATAAGTCTACTAGCTTCAACTTACTAGTGTATGTGTGTGTACAAGAACAAAGCATATCACTTCTCAATCAAAAGCGTCAACAACACAAAATTCCTATCAAGCATGGGTGCAAATGCAAACTATTATGAACTCACATGATATACAAACATAAAAACAGAATGTCCTATATGAAACAAACGTAGATAACACGAACATAAATGCATAATTTACTACTACTAATATGCAAAGCATGAAATCCTACATGAACAAATAATACAACAACTATTAATCCCTCAAACCATCACCCCAAACTTAAAATATTCAATGTCCGCATTGAATGGAAGTAAATACGAGGGAAAGTAGAAAACATACCTAACCAGCTGAGTCATCACCCTCCTCGGACGAATCTGGTGGAGGATAATGCGTACGAGCTCCATAGACTGGCCACTTCCCAAATAACAAGAATACTACAAAACCCCCAATCACAAGAACACAAATTCGTAATAAAAATAAGATTAGAGAAAAAGATTTACCCAATACGAATCAAAGAGGTGAACTTGCAATTAAACTTCCCCCAAACTTGAATCCTTCTTGAACTCGAATTTTTTAGAGATGTAGAGATGTAGAGGTTGAATTGGGTTTGTATGAATGGGTGTATATAAATAATGGAGGGATATGATGAATATAAATTTGAATATGTAAGGGAGAAATTTTGAGTGGGTATGAATTTGAGGTAAGATAGAAAAAGGATTTAATAATTTAGAGAAAAAGAATTTGAATTGATATAGGATTAGATATTTGAATAGGAGATGGGGGGTTTTGGAATTGATATAGGTTTAGGATTGGGTTTAAGGATGTTAGTATAAGAGGAGAAAAGAATTTGGGGTTGAAATTTTTTTTTTTTTTACATGGAACAGCTGAAAAAATTGACCTGACTGCACAGGCACAACCTGCAGTAACGCAGGCGCAGCCTGCGCAACATGCAGTAACGCAGGCGCAACCTGCGCGACATACAGACACGCAGGCGCAGCCTGTGTGAAATCACTGTTTCGGGTTTTTTTTTTTGAAAACAACACTCAATTTTTTTTATTTTTTTTTCTTCCTACACTAATGCGTGGGTTGCCTCCCACGAAGCGCTTCTTTAACGTCAACAGCTTGACGTTACTTCCAAGCCTCCATTAAGGATGATAATAGTTTGCCTGGTCCTCTCTTCGCGAGACTTCATCGTCATCACGGCGGCACACTTTCTGCCCCTTCTCCTCGCTTGGCCTATTCGTATAACAAATATGTCCTATTCCAATGCCTTCATCTGTTGACCCAAAATCTGTCAATTTGTAGAACAACACACACTCGCGGGCTTCGCTTGAATATAATGGAGGAGGGTAAATGTAAGTTGTTGAAGCCTTTGGTTCCTCAAAGAGAACTTCCTCCATTGGCTCTAATGCGCTACCTCCATCTTCACACTTTGAGACAAGTAGAAGACCTGCATCTGTCCCATGATCATCAACCTCTTGGAACGCACATACCAATTCTTGAAATTTGCGTAGCTCATCAGTGTCCTCTTGGTACGCACATACCAATTCTTGAAATTTGTGTAGCTCATCAGTGTTTGTCCCGAATTGTGCCCTTTCCAAATCATCCACCTCACTAGCTTGATCAAATTCCTCACATGGTTTGTGAACGCTCACCTCACCTTGGAATTTGTCTTCCTCAATTATGCATGCAGTACCCTGCTCCAAGTCACCGTTATTTTCTGGAATTGCCTCTGGTATGAATTGATGTTTCGCTTGTTCCACAGCACTCATAGCTCGAGCAACTAGAATCTCCAAAGATTTGATAGACTCCTCACTACTCTTTACAAACATCCTAAGCTCCTCCATAGTAACAACCTCATCTGACAGAAAAGTAGGAGTAGGTTGCTGATGTTGAAACTCTCCACTTCCAAAGAAATATGACATATCTGGAACATCTTGCTGGTACTGTTGAGGATGGTATTGAAAATATGGTTGTTCCTCATAAGTGACATATGGATCAACTCCTTCGTAGTAACAATATTGTGAGGGATCATGAACGCCCAAACACTGCTCACATTGCTGAGGCATGGATGTCCTCGAATATGCCCACCATGGCAACTCCTCGCATGCCATCTTCAAACACTCAAGTACCTGAAACACACCGAACTAAACAAGAATAGATAAGTAACTAATCCGAGTCAGTGAACTCTAACGACCACTATTGACAAGCACATAAACCAAAAATAAAACACCGATGATCCCCGGCAGCGGCGCCAAAAACTTGTTTACACTAAAACACGCAAGCGTACGTGGTCACAAGTAATATAGATAGAAGTCAAGTTCGTTCCCACAGAGATCTGGTTAGGTTTCAATTCAGTTCATGCACCTATGCAACAATGTATGATTATTATTCACTGCTAAGACAAATAACAAGATTAAGTTTTTACTAACTATAATTAACTAAGATACAAATTAACAAACTAAAAATTACTAACTAATGAGAATTAAAATTGAATTACTTATATGCAAGAAAACATGGAATCCTAACTTCATCATCTACTTCACTTAGAGTTGATGGCTTTAATTAATGCATGTGATGGTTTTGATATCTGATCAGACAACACGGAACAAGTATACGCTACTTCTCAGTATACGAATACCAAACTAAACATACATCTACAAAAGAGATAGAAGATGAATAGACACCAATCATGCTTAGACCCTATATCTCTATAGAATTTGAAAACATAACGGTTGAAGAACAAGTTATCCATATTGATCACATAGGGCAGCATAATATCTCTATTTACGCTACAAATCATGATGTTAAAACATCAACCTATCCTATGCTAGCATGGCAAGTTCTAAATCTCAAGATCCACTCTCGTTTCGCAAGAGATTAACAAATTAGATGTTCATGACGCATCTAAATACATGAAACACAACCATACGAGGATATCAAGAATTCACCACACATAAATCTTTAAATCAATCAAACTACTAAGCTACATAGATAAATCCGTTAGAATCCCATGACAACGATTAGTTCATAATCGAACCGCTCGTCATCATGGGATCTGTTGAAACCATGATAGAAGACAAGATATGAAAGAAAGTAATAATATTAATAAAACAAGAGTTGAGAAAACAAATCTATGATACAAAAGATGAAGTAGATCTAGATCCGTTGCTTGTCCCGAGCGTTGAATCTTTCTCCCCTTTTCTCCCTTGCAGATCTAAGCTATATTATGTACAAGATATCTAATTGTATAATTGTCTAATTTACAAGGGGTTAGATGTGTTTATATAGGCTCTAGATTTCTTGCCCAGCAAGAAATTACCTTCTATTACAATTAGAATTCGATTTAGGTACTAACAACTGCCCAAAATACAATTAGAATTAGAAAAAGGGTAAAACAGTAATCTTTCAGCCTTGCTTCACAAAGAACACGTGCGCGAATTTTAACTACATGCTCCCTGCACCTGCTATCTGTCCCAGGTTGTAGAAAATCTCCCAAGCTTCGCGTGAGCTGTAAGATCGCTGAAAACGGACTTCTAGAACTCCAGATATGGCCAAAACAGTGTAGACTGCGCAACCTTCCCGGAAAATCCGAATTTTAATCAATTAATCCTCCAAACACGATAGAAGCATCACCCATAATCGACATTCTTGTATGTCTGCACAACTAAGCAAAACACATCAAAACTACAATAAACTTGAGTCCAAGACAATCAATTTAAGCCGAATTGAAACGATCCAAGTGGATATAAATCCACTTATCACTTAGGCGTGTTTTATTGTCCACCAGGTCGTAAACGTCTACCTTTGGGGCCGGTTTCTCCTTCTTCAACACAAAAGGGTAAGAATTTATGTGTTTTAGATGTTTGAATTTAAGATTCACACGTTTTTCTTAATTTTTACTCTGTAGGCCAAAGAAGACGGCCTTCAACAACCTCCTTCAATGGCGGTCATTGGTGATATGCTGCGCATCCAAAAGCGATATCCCTTCTTCACACTATACTCTCCATTTCTAGCATTGTGCCAAACAACTCTATCACAAATTGATCGCCTAGGAATTGATGTAGACAAAATAGCTTTAGAGTCTTCCTCATTGAACATACCTTGGAAATAACTTTCATCCCACGACCTCGAGCCAGGACTGAAAAGTGTGCTGACCTTAAACCCCTCAGTTTCATGCTCATAACCCTTAAACACACAGAAGTGTGATTTTCCACAAAGCCAGTTATCTTCAAATACATCAATGCTTTCATCATTACCAACCACCCATTGAAAGCCCCCTTTCAGAGCTTCTTTAGCCTTCCAGATGCCTGCCCGGATAAAACTCGGCCCTTGCCCTTTCAGCGTTTTTAGCAAATGATAATTAGGAAAATACCTCGCCTTATAGATTCTGGCAGCCAACGTATTTGGGTTGTGTATAAAATTTTAGCATTGCTTCCCCAAAAGTGTCAAATTGAAACCATATAAATTTTTGAACCCCGTGCCCCCTTTACTTTTTGGCATACACATGGCTTCCCACTTATGCCACCGTATACCGCTTTCTCCCTAGAATTCGAGCTCCACCAAAAATCATTGAGCATTCGTTGAATCTCTTCATAAAGAGTTTTTGGCAAAAGAAAACAAGATATATAATATGACGGAATAGTCTGAGCAACACTTTTGATTATAATAGCTTTTCCTGCTTTAGAAAATAGCTTAGAGTGCCATCCCTCGATTCTTTTCCAGACCTTATCTTTTAGGAAGTTAAAAACATCCTTTTTTTATTTGCCAAAAAGAGAGGGTAAACCAAGATATGTATTTGCTATCTTGTAAGCCGTTTGTGACATTAAGGGTCCCAGAGATATCCGCTTTTAAGTCTTCTCGGACATTGGCACTAAACATAATACCAGATTTTTGGATATTAATAGCTTGCCCAGAAATAGCTTCATACCTTTGCAATAAAGATTTAATAGTAGTTGCCTCCTGATTGTTTGCTTTGAAGAAAAAGAAACTATCATCTGCAAATAACAAATGAGTTATCCTTGGTGCATTTGTGCAAATTTCAATGCCCGTAATATCACCCCTTGCAGCTGCCCCACTATGTTTCCTTTTCATATGGTGGACAATCTCAAACACCACTAGGACATTATCCGTGATGCTATGGCCAGGGACAAACGCCAACTGATTTTCACTAATTAATTCAGGAAGAAGATGTCTCAGCCCGTTGGCAAGCACCTTAGCCATGATTTTATACAAGACGTTACACAAGGCAATAGGCCTCGGATCCTTCATCAAACTGGGATTGTCTTTTTTTTTTCGGAATCAGGACAATAGTAGTGTCATTTACATCTGCTGGAAACTGACCTTGTCTAGCCAATTTTTGCAGCACCTGAACACATCCATACCCATCAATTCCCATAAGTGTTGGAAAAAAACTGGATTTAACCCATCCAAACCCGGTGATTTATCCGGGTGCATCTCTTTAACAGCCCTTGTAAATTCCTCATACTCCAGGTCTGCAATTAGAATGTTATTCTCGGTACTGCCAATGATCGGAGCTATATCATCATTATCCAGCAAAACAACATCACTCTCATTCTCAAAAATACCAACAAAGTAGTCACAGCAATCATAGACATGACATCGTGGTCTTCCACTCTACCTCCCAAGTTGTTTATAAGAAATTGGATTTGATTGCATTTCTTTCTATTTAAAGTAGCAACGTGAAAAAACTTAGAGTTAGTATCCCCTTCAGTAAGCCAAAACTTCTTTGCCCTTTGCTTCTAATAAGCTTCTTCATGCTCTAGTAACTTATCCAAATTTAATTTCTCCATGAGGTATGCATTGACAGAAATCTCATCAGTACAGTTTACTAGATTACTAAGAATCTCCTTCTTCTTCTTTATTTTGTCTCTAAACTTGTGAAAAAAATTACGACTCCACTTGTCCATAAAAGATGAAACAAAGTCCAATCTGGGTAGAAGGTGAGCTACTGGCAAACTTCTCCAGAACTCAACAATTTCAGCATGGAAAATGGGCTCTTTCAACCAAGTGTTCTCAAATCGGAACCGAAACTTGCTCTTTGAGAGACTCGTGCTGAACAAGTCAAGAAATAAGGGATTATGATCAGACACAGAAGCTTGCAATAGAGACAGCTTGCAAAGAGGAAATTTGGACCACCAAGACAAGTTGCCAAATGCACGATCCAGACGCTCTATGACCCAATTAGGAGTGCCCCTACTTTTCTCCCATGTAAATTTACAAATAATTTATTTTAGTTTGTTAATCCATTGCGTTATATTAGCCACAGGTCAGTTCATATTTTTTCATATTTTAATTAGTTTTTTTACCTTCTAGCCCGATGAGTAGTTCAAGTGATAAAGGGTTTATCACTTATCGTCCCAGCACCTGGGTTTGACTCTCGCTCACCCTTGAAAATTATTAGAACAGATACTCACTTTGTAAGCATATAAGCCTAATTATTCAAGAAGAGTTTGAAGCCCGTATACATTTTTTGGCCCATTGTCCTAGCCTATTTCCTAGACTTAATATGCATGCTCTTTATACCATTGTCCACCCATGCTTGTTTATTTTTCTTTTTGTCATTTTTTCTTTTACTTTAATTTAATCATTTTGCAATCATTAGTTTATTCATTTCTAATCATTAGTTCATGTATGCATTTTGCGGTTATACATGGTAATTTCTTATTCTCATTTTATAATAGTTAGCAATTCCATTTCGCATTATTTTATAGTTATTGGTTTTGATAATTAAATTAAAATTTCTCAAAAATTAATGGTTCTAGTTCGCCTAAATTAGAAATTAAGAATCGCAAAAAATATATAGTCTTTATGGATCGAATCTTAAATATTAAAATGATGATCATGCACTTGCGATATTTAAATGTTTATTTTTAGGACATCAAATATCAATATTTACTAATATAAAACTAAGTGAGAAAGGAAGAAATGCTCCTAATTTCGAGGTGAGATACATAAATCTCAAATTTTGAAGCATGATTAGGAGTGTGTTGGACATACTTTTTTTTTTCAATTTTTTCCTAATTTATAGCTAATTAGCTTCAATACCAATTTATAGCTAATTAGCTTCAATACCAATGCAAGGCACGGGATTGTTCTAGTTTACGGTTAGTTATAATCGTTTTTTTGTTATTTTATGGTTAATTTTAGTTATTCTCGTTGTGATGATAAACATTATTCAATTTGTTATTTTCTTTCTTTTTTAAGTAGTATTTGGTTTGTTCCTTTATCGAGACTTCTTATTTTTATAATAATTTTCAGATGATTTTTCGAATGTTCTGATTTACGTTGTTATATTTGTTTTTATCGTTGGATTTTATGTTTATTGATAGTTGATCCCGTTGTGATGATGAACATTCTTCAATTCATCACATTCTTTATTTCTTAAATCTGAAGTAACTTTTGGTATGCTCCTTTCTCGAGATCTCACATTTTTATAATAGTTTCAGATGATTCCTCCATTGTTCTATATTTCTGTTTCTTTATTTATTTTTATTTATATTTTGTTACAAAAATGACTAATTTGTCAAATACTTTATTACTAAAATAAATTTGATTATTATTCTGGTTAATTCCTGATTTTCTGCTTAAATTCCTGATCGAGAACCCAATAGATTAGTCCCGATTCGCGGATTTTATGAGTATATGTATAATTATTATTCATCGTTTAGTATACTCATATATTAATGCATCAAAAAATTTTAATCTGAATAAATGCACACATATAAATAATAAATTACGAAATTTAATGTGTCGCATTGTTTCTCAAGTGATGTTTGGTTTGTCCCGTGTCCGAGATTCTCATTTTTGTAATAGATTTCGGGTGAGCCTTTTAATTTTATTTTTCTCATACAAAAAATTTCTCAAGTACTTGGAATCAAGTATTTTATTGTATTTGAAATTGCTGAATAATTAATACCTAGAGTAGGACACAAGAAGTTAAGAAAATATGTGAAATTTTAACCATTTATATGAAATAATATAATAAGTTATTAATAGAGTAGACATGTTAATTTAGGTATATAAAGAGACATAAAATAATAAAAAGACAATCAATAAAGAATAACATGAGAAATGAAACATTCATTACATCTTGAGTAAAGAAAAATCAAATTAATAAATAAAAACACTGAGTGATATAGATAATGAATTCTATTTTTAACAAATTACACATGTAGCTCAATAGTTATGGTGCAGAGATTAAGTTTAGTTGAATTGAAATGTCATGGGTTCGACCCTTAGCATTGCCTAGATATTCTAAGTTTTTTCATAACAATTTTTTGTGCTTGCAAAAATAAGTGCTTTTGGGATTTAGAAGCCAAAAACGTAAATTATATTAATAAAATGTGACATGTTGTGCTATTAGTAGATAGTAGATGAGTCCACATAGAGAACTTCTTGAAATTGATCTAATCATGTGGTAGGTCCCGTACGAGGGCTATTTTAAGCTTGAAAGTGAGTCATCAAACTCTGATGTTGACTCAAATACAGATGGATCATCTGATTCTGAAGATGATGAGGAAATGATGCAAATGGCTGCTTTGATGGTAAACACTTTCAAGAAGATGGGATTCAAGAACTTCAAGAAAGGAAAAAGATTCTCCAAGAATGATTCAAAGTTTGACAGGAAGAATCAGCAAATCTGAGAGAAAGGATACCAAATCTGGGAAAAGAGACAAGTCTGAGATTCAATGCTACAGGTGTAAGGAGATGGGTCGCTATGCTCCTGAGTGCAAGAAGGGTAAAACTGAGAAGGCACTCTTCACTAAAGGCAGAGATTGGGTAGACACCTCTGACTTAGATGAGGATGTGAACTATGCTCTCATGGCTACTACTGTTGATGAAGCTGAAGATTCTGAAAACAAGGTACCTCTAACTACCTATGCTTATAATACTGATGATATAACTGAATTAAGAATATATCTTAAGGCTTTGCATATCAGTTATAGGGATCAGACTTTAGAGAATTAGAGAATCAAAACTGAGAATTCTGAACTCAAAGAGAGAAATAAGGTTGTAGAAGAGAAACTTGCTAACATGCAGCAAGTTCAAAAGGAGAGAGATGATGCTGTCTATCTTGAACAAGAGTTGTTAAGTAAGTATAAACAACTAGAATCTGAATTGGAAGAGGCAAATCATATTATTAAAACTTGGACTCACTCTGGAAAAGACACTCAAGAAGTTTTTCAATCTGACACTGTAGGTCTAGGTTACTCTGAGGAAGATGAACTTAGGTTTCAGAATACAGTCAAGATTAGACCACCTCTTCCACCTAAGAAATTTGGAACATTTGTTAATGGAATAAGTGAACCTAGGTTTGAAGGTGAAAAAGAAGCTGTTAAGAAAGAACCAGTAAAAACTAGTGTTAAACAGGTTAATATTGGTTTAATGACAGATAAACAACTTAAGCATAAGCTTAAGGAGTTAAAATCTGTTAAGAAACAGAAAGTGTCTAGAAAGAACAGAAATGGTAAAGTAGGCATCACTCAAGGTAATTATCCAATGCTTGCTACTTTAGCTCCAAGAAAGACATGTCATAACTGTGGTAGCACTAACCATCTTGCTAGTTTTTGCAGGAAGAACAAAGACATTAATTCTTTACCTTCCAAGTCTGAAGTAAAGAAAGATAATGTTAGAACTAGGCCACAGACTTTATGCAAACACTGTGGAAGCACTTGGCATTCTATTTATACTTGCAGAAATTATCATGCTATTTATCATAATTACTATGAACTGAAACCTAATCTGAAATGGGTTAGAGTTAATTCTGCAAGTGTAAACTCTGATAAAGTTAGCTTAAACTCTGATAGTGTAAATTCCGCTGCTAAAGCTAACAAAATTAAGAAAGCCAAAGGATCCAAGCAAGTCTGGATCCATAAATCTAATCCTCAGTAATTGTTTGTGATTGCAGGGCATCAGGGAAAGTATCCTAGTCGTGGACAGTGGATGTTCAGGACACATGACTGGAAATAAAGCCCCGCTATCAGAGTATGTGGAAAAGGCTGGCCCAAAAGTTTCCTATGGAGATGGCAACATAGGACATACTCTGGGATATGGCAATATTAATCTTGGAAGTGTCATCATCACAAATGTAGCTCTGGTTCCAGGACTCAAGCATGATCTGCTATCTGTGAGTCAAATCTGTGACAGAGGTTTTCATGTAGATTTTCAACCTGAATACTGTGAGGTTATCAGCAAAACCACAGGGAATGTAGTTTTAGTTGGACAAAGGCGCAACAATATCTATGAAGCAAGCTTGTTGACAAACTCTGATGGAAAAACTATGTGCCTGTCAACAAGAATGTCCAATGAAGAGAGTTGGAAGTGGCATAAGAAACTCTCTCATTTGAATCTGAACAACATCAATGAGCTGATAAGAAAGGATCTTGTTAGAGGACTTCCAAAGTCTTTGTTAAATGTTGATGGTCTGTGTGATTCATGTCAAAAGGCCAAACAGAGGAAGACCTCTTTTAAGAGCAAGTCTGAATCTTCAATTGTTGATCCATATCATCTGTTACATGTTGATCTTTTTGGACCAGTAAATGTCTTGTCAATTGGAAGGAAGAAATATGCTCTAGTCATTGTTGATGAATATACCAGATACACTTGAGTGTATTTTCTAGCAAAGAAGGATGAAACTGCATTAACTCTGATGGAGCATGTAAAGCTACTGGACAAAGGATCAAAACACAAAGTCAAAATAATCAGAAGTGATAATGGAACTGAATTCAGAAATGCAACAATGGAAGAATTCTGCAAAAACAGAGGCTTGAAGCAAGAGTTTTCTGCACCTGGTACACCACAGCAAAATGGTGTAGTTGAGAGGAAGAACAGAACCTTGATAGAAGCTGCTAGAACTATGCTTGATGAAGCAAAATTGCCAACCTATTTCTGGGAAGAAGCAGTTCAAACTGCTTGTTTTACTCAAAATGAAACACTGATCAACAAGGTTGGAAAAACACCATATGAGATGGTGAGGGAAAAGAAGCCAAACCTGAAATATTTTCATATTTTTAGGTACAAATGCTTTGTGTTGAAAAATCATCCTGAACAGTTGACCAAATTTGAGTTGAAAGCAGATGAAGGAATTTTTGTTGGCTATCCAGTGTCAACCAAGGCATTCAGAGTTTATAATCTGAGAACAAAGGTGATTATGGAATCTATTCATGTGTCATTTGATGACAAGAAAATCACTGGACTTGAAGATGTTGATGAACATGATCAGTTGCATTTCGAAAATGAAGATCTAATCTCTGATGAAATAAACTCTGATAACACTAATCCAACAAACTCTGTTGATGCAAACTCTGAACCTCTACTGGTACACACAGAAGAAATAGTACAGTCAGAACAAAGAGGAGAACTAGTTGAGGGGGAGCATGATCATAGTGATGACTCAAATTCTGATAGTGAGTCAACTGAAAATTCTGGATCAAACTCAAACTCTGATGACTCAAACTCTGAAAGTCCAAATTCTGACAGTTCAAACTCTGAGCGATCAAATTCAAGGGGAGCCTCAGAGAATGAAGAAAGGCATCAAGATAATCAGGAGAACATTGATCAAGGGGTAGGATCAACTGTTGACAGAAGTCATTTACCTTCAGCTAGGAAATGGACAAAATCACATACACCTGATTTAATAATTGGTGATCTAGATGCAAAAGTTAGGACAAGAAGTGCTACAACAAATGAATGTATGTTTCATGCATTTCTATCCAAATCTGAACCAAAGAAAGTGGAAGAAGATCTTCAAGATGCTGACTGGATAACAGCAATGCAGGAGGAGTTAAATGAATTTGAGAGAAATGAAGTATGGACCCTTGTACCTAGACCAAAGAATAGATCTGTTGTTGGTACTAGATGGGTTTTCAGAAACAAAACTGACAGTGATGGGGTTGTTACAAGAAACAAGGCCAGACTTGTGGCCAAAGGCTATTCACGGCAAGAAGGCATAGACTATGATGAAACTTTTGCTCCAGTTGCAAGGTTGGAGGCAATAAGAATCTTTCTAGCATATGCTTCTCACAAGAAATTCAAGGTTTTTCAGATGGATGTGAAAAGTGCTTTTCTGTATGGAAAACTTGAAGAAGAAGTGTTTGTTGAACAACCACCAGGATTTGTAGATCCCAAGTATCCAGATTATGTCTACAGGCTTGACAAGGCACTCTATGGACTTAAGCAGGCACCAAGAGCATGGTATGAAACTCTGGCTCAATTTCTTTTAGAAAGTGGGTTCAAAAGAGGTACAATTGATAAAACCTTGTTCTACTTCAATCTTGGTAGTGATCTGTTATTAGTTCAAATATATGTAGATGACATAATTTTTGGATCTACTAATGATAAACTCTGTAAGAAGTTTGCCAAGCTCATGCAGTCCAGGTATCAAATGAGCATGATGGGAGAGCTCAGTTATTTTCTAGGGCTACATGTGAAGCAAACAGATGATGGAATCTTTATCAATCAAGCAAAATATACCAGAAATCTTCTCAAGAAATTTGGCATGCTTGACTGCTCATCTGCAACAACTCCCATGGCAACAGCAACAAAGTTGGATAGAGACACAGGTTCACCAGTGGATATGACAAACTATAGAGGAATGATTGGGTCTCTTCTTTATCTAACAGCTAGCAGACCTGACATCATGTATGCAACATGTCTTTGTGCAAGATTTCAGGCAGATCCAAGAGAACCACATCTAACAGCCGTGAAGAGAATTTTCAAATATCTTAAGGGAACCATAACTTTAGGTTTGTGGTATCCAAGAGAATCAGACTTTAAGCTTCTTGGTTACTCTGATGCAGACTTTGCAGGCTGTAAGATAGACAGAAAAAGTACTAGTGGAAGTTGTCAATTTCTTGGTGATAGACTTGTTTCTTGGTACAGCAAGAAACAGAACTCAATCTCTACATCTACAGCTGAAGTAGAGTATATTGCTGCTGGTAGCTGTTGTGCACATATTCTGTGGATGAAGAATCAATTACTGGATTATGGATTGAGGTACAGTAAAATACCTATTTACTATGATAATCAAAGTGCTATTGTTATGACAGGTAATCCAGTACAACATTCAATGACCAAGCACATCAGCATAAGGTACCATTTTATCATAGAACATGTAGAGGAAGGAAATATTGAGCTTCATTTTGTGTCTACAGAACAACAGCTTGCAGATATCTTCACCAAGCCATTGAGTGAAGCTGTATTTACAAGGCTGGTAAATGAACTAGGAATGGTCTCTTGCTTTGACTAGAGATATTGGTTAGACTCAAAACTCTACTTATGTACTGTGTTGCTCATATTTTTGTGGTATGTTAAACTCTGGTATGCAAACTCTGCTCCATGACTGTTAAACTCTGTTAGCATGCTCTTTAAGTCATACACTATTGACTGTTGGATAAACTCTGAGAAACTCCGATAATGTTTCTTTCTGAACATAAACACCGATGAAGATACATGTATGAAACATTATTCTCAGTAATTAGTCATGAATCCTTCTAAGTTATCTGTGATCTAATCTTAAACTGTGCAGAAAGTTAACACAACATGATACTGTTCCATATTTATAGCATCTCTTAATTTATTTATCCTAAACTCTGAGTCTGTAAATACTGTGTGCATTGCCTCTCATAAATAATTTCTGATGATGATGAGCTCTAAACTCTGTTAGTTATACACTGTTAAATTAGATTCTGTTATTAGAATAACCCCAAAGCTTATATATATAGACTGTTAGAACTCCTTTGAGATCATGTTTGTAACTAGGACGACCCAGGAACTTACTGGTATATAGTAAGGGCTAAAATTCTCTAATTTTTGGTGACTAGTCGAAAACTAGGAAGATCCAAGAACTTATCAAACTGATAAGGGCTAAAATTATAGGATTTTTGGTGACTAGTTCTAACCTCTGATTACTGGAGAAAACCAAAAAAAAAAAAATAATAATACTTTTGGGGGTTATAGATTAATTAAATATTACTGTATATAAATCGTTTACTACAGAGTTTAGCATTTATCATACATTCAGTGTTTACTATGAGAGTTTGTGCATCCAGTGTTTACTGATTTACTTTATGGATTTTATGAAATACTAGATGCTCTAAATACTGATTTAGTAAACTCTGCTCTACACACACTCATATTCACAACTGTGCAGTGTTTGAAAGGATAACAGTAATTAAGTTGGAGAATTGATAAACACTGTTGGATTCTGTTGAGTACTCTAAGGTAATATTTTATTTCAAACAAAACATACACTTGGAATACAAAAAGAGTTTTTGAAATTTGCATGTGATTCGTGCCAGTTGTTTAATGGTGTCAGACAGTTAAAGCTTATTGGTAATAGGAGAGAGAATAGCAGTAATAATAGGCATTATTACTGCGCGTGTACATGGTTGTTCCACTTGCTACGTGACACGTGTCCCACTCACACACTTAACAAGAAATTGGTTGCGTGTTTAATGTCTAAAACGATTGGGTTTTAATTTTCAATTACAGATCTAATAAAACTCATTTCATTATTCACTTTTTCACTTTTACACCCACGAACACACAACATTACACACAATTTCTCTGTTACTTTCACTTAAGCATTTTCACATACACTTTTCCACACACTCTCTTTTCTAACAATCTGTTCTAATGGCAACCAAGACTTTTGTGGCTCAGGGATTATCTTTCGTTACTAACAACTATGCAGCAATACTAAACACTGATAAAGCCCCAGAACCATTTCATTTGATTCAGAACTTCTTAAGAGATTCTAAAATTGGTCAAGCTCTTGTTCAACCAGAAAAACTCTCTGCCACACAAATCTCTACTTTCTGGAGAAACTCTGTTTATGATGATGGTGGAGAGAATGGGACTCCATCTATTGTGTTTACTCATGAAGATCAAGAGTTTGTAATCACTCCTGCAACTGTTCGAGATGTTTTGGATTTTGATACTCATACCTCATACGCTGTGGCTGGTGAGAATCAATTGAAAGAAATGTTACAACAACTACGGTTTTCTAGCCCTTTGGATAAGCTTGGGAATGTTAAAAGGCCAGGGCTCAGGAAGGAGTGGAGCTTTTTCTTTGACTGCATCACTCGAGCATTTGGAAAGAAAGTCACCAACTGGGATGCAATTCCCACTGATAGTCTTCAAATCGGGTATTCTCTTCTTAATGGGAGTAACTTTGATTTTGGTAGATTAGTTCTTATGAATTTAGGTGAAAAACTAGTAGAGTCCAAAACAACTGTTTATTTCTCACGTTTTTGTCAATGTTTATTCTCTGCTTGTTTGCCTAATTTGGTAATTTCTGATGAGGATGTTATTCAACACTTTCAATGTCATAAGAGAATGTTCTCTGACTTGACAAATAAAGATGCTAACAAGGAACAAGTTCCAGAGTTCATCTATCTTCTTGCCCTCAGAAACTTTCTCAATCAACCACAAGAATCACAAGCACCAGAACCTGAACCTATACTTGAACCTCCACAGTCACCTCCTCAATCCACAAACACTGAACCTCACATAACCACAAACACTGAACCAACTTCTAAACCCACATCTCCACCCACCATTGCTACTACTTCACAACCTCAATCTTCATCACAACCTCAACCTCAACCACAATCCAAACCAAGAAAGCCAAAGAAAAGCAGGGCTATAAGGCCACCAAGAAAGCACAGGACTGCTGAAGCTTCTAAGCCAAAGAGAGCTAGAAAGGAAAGGGCTAACAGACCTCAATCTCCATCTATTCTAGATGATTCTATCTCAGAAGAAGAGAGAACAGAAGTGAATCCTCCAGTTAAAAGAAGAAGACTAATTATTGAAGAATCTGATGAAGAATTGAATTTTGAAGCTCCAGAGGATATTTCTAAGGAAATACCTGCTGTTGACATAGATAGAGATGGTAATGCTGATGCTACAATGGATGAAATTCTTGAGCCATTGTTCCCATTCTCTGAGAACATGGACATTCCAATCTCTTCACCTGCTGTTTTCTCTGAAGAAACTGATGCAGTAAATCAATCCACTGTGGTACATGAAGAAACAGTGGCTTCTCACACTGAGTTAATCTCTGATGCTCATCAATCTGTTGAACAGGGTGAGGAAATTGATCAACCACCCATGGAGACAATCTCTGAGCCTATTGTACAACCTGCAGAGGATGTTGTAGAGCCTGTTGCAGAGAATGTTGAACGTACTGCAGACACTGTTGCAGAAAATGTTGATGAGTCTCTTCCAATTCCTGAAACAACTGACCATAGCTGATACTGAAGGGAGTACTGAGTAAAGCTCTTCTCAGAGTTTACCAGTACAGACCTCTGCTAAAGTTAATGATTTTGCTGGCCCTTCAAATCAAGCAGATGCTGAAGATGAACACTTTGAACAATTTTCAGCTGAT
The DNA here is from genome assembly GCA_036435485.1 of Saposhnikovia divaricata. Taxonomy (NCBI): domain Eukaryota; kingdom Viridiplantae; phylum Streptophyta; class Magnoliopsida; order Apiales; family Apiaceae; genus Saposhnikovia; species Saposhnikovia divaricata. The sequence goes on along the minus strand of CM071595.1, from coordinate 233,941,362 downwards.
TGGTACAAAGAAACTTGCATCTTTCCTGTTGCAAGAGCAGCTGAATTTGTCAAGAGAACATCCAGAACAATCACAAATCCAGAGATTCTATCCTGTCTTAAGGCTACTGTTGTCCAAGTGAAGACTCTCAATTCTAGATTTGATCATTGTCAAAAGGCCATTTCTGATGTTCGAGGTGAAGTTGTTAGAGGAGATGATATGCTTAAACTCGATAGCAAGAACAAGTTTCAATATCTTTCCCAGAATCAAGAAACTTTGTCTCACAGGCTGAGCAAAGTTGAATAAAATCAAAATGCCATGTCTTTAAAGATTGATTCTATTGCTACCTCTCTGGAGTTAATCACATCTATTCTCATGCCTGATGATGTCAAAAAGGGGGAGAGAGTTGCTAAAGACAAATGCCAGCAATCTCAAACTCTGATCAGAAAGGATAATGCTGGAGATGGAGGAGCAAGTAATAAAGGCAGGGGCAAAGCTGAAGAACGTCAAACTCTGAAATCTAGTAAGTCTTCTAAATCACAGTTTGCTGGAATAAACACTGATACTCAAGGTACTTCAAAGACCAAGAGTCTGGTATTATCTTCTAATCCACAGACTGATGAGGAGTTGGCTGCTAAATTATTTATTGAAGAAAATGAAGAAGGAGCTACTATTGAAGATATTAAAGCTGAAGAAAAGAATTTACAAGAACAACATCAGAAAGCTTTAAAGTCTGGAAAGTTTAAAAAGAAAGAAAAAGCTCCTAGGCCTATTCTTAAAGGCATTGTTATCAAGGAAAATGTTGTTGCTGATCAAAGATCATATTTATCTAAGAAATCAAAAGAAGCTGAAGCTAAACTCAAGCTAAAAGGCATTGCTATGGAAGGAGAAGATTCAAAGAAGAAAGATACAACCTCTGTTTCTACACAAGTTGTACAGAAGAAAGAAAACACAACCTCTGTTGCTACACAAGTTGTGTCTAGACCTCTATCTTCTCAGTTGAAATCAGTTTTTGGTAAAGGAACACTTCATGATCCAAATCTAGTATCTGGAGCTCCTATGGACTTTACTGATGGAAGAACCTTGTCTGGTAAGATTGGAAACAATAAGGCTGGTCTAGGCTCACACAGAGATAAAAGGCAACATAATGGTCCTAGAGATCCTTCTTCACTGGCTGTTCCAGGTCGTGGTGTCACTCAAGAGAGTTTGGACAGACTGGAATCAGTACAGTTAGTTCATCAGAAGAGTTTAAAGAAAGATTTTCTCTTATACTTTATGGCTGATGGGACAGTATTTAAAATTGGTGAGAATGATATTGGCTTGAAATATTGGGAAGAACTAGAACATGTTCTGTATCTTTTCAAGGTGAACGGTCGAAGGACTCAATCAGTTGCAAATGTGCTCAGACAGAAAATGCTCCAAAATTTGGCAATTAGAGGAATGAAGTGCAACAGTAGATATATTCCTAAGTACAGAGACTGGAATGGAAATCTCATTGAAATGAAGAAGGGTACTACAATGCTGAAGACTATTCTGGGAATCACAGTACTTGACTTCAATTCACAGTCAGAGGAAGTAAAATTTATCAGACTGGGAAATGAGATGAGGAGAAACAAAATCTATGATCTAAGATCTGCTATTTATCAAACTGATGAGAGTGATTCTCAGTTGAGAGAGATCAAGGAAGCAATGAAGATTGAACTTGAGAATGCATTAAGAAGATTGCTTATAGATTATCTCAGAACAACACCAGATCTTGAGGAGATTAGAGATTAAAGTCTGTAAGAATTTTCTTGTTTTCTGTAGATTTTTGTTAAGTCAAGTTTAAACTCTGCTTATTTGAATAAACACCGTGTTTGTATGAAATTGTTTTGACATCATCAATTATTGTTAACTTGTGCATTTTTACTAATGAACAAGTTGGGGGAGATTGTTAAATATAATTGATATGGTTAATATCAGTGTTTAAGTTTTACAGGGAAAAACAGAGTTTAACTTGAAACAGGAAGCAGTCAGAGTTTAGTTAAACTTTGACAGTTGGAAGCTGAACAGAGTTTGCTATACGCTGACATTGGAAGCTCTACAGAGTTTGGTTAAACTCTATCTGGAGGAAGCGCGTCTCCAGTCAACGGTGATTAAAGATTAATTGAAGATAATTATGGAAGCAATATCTTTACAAATTGGATAGCTGTTAAAGAGATTGAGTTGACTTAGGAGATGTGTAGCAATCATAATTGATAACATTTGTATAGCTGATTTATAGGCGAATCAATTATCGATTGTATGTAGCTGTATATCTTATAAATACAGTTAGGTTAACCCTAGAAGGGTATCGATCGTGTAATACAATATCTTTCATTGTAACCTAAGCAGCTCTCTGTGATATTTTACATCACTGAGAGATAAGTTAATTCCAAACAGTTTTTAAAGCTTTTAAAGAACTTATTGTTATTCTCTCATACTTAGTTGATTATAAGTGTGTATTCGGCCTAACAAAGTGAAAAACAGAAAAGAAGAAAGAAGAAAAACAGAAAAGAAGAAAGCAGGCAGTGGCAGATGTTCGTCACCCGTTACGTAATATTAGCCGCATAGTGATTTTCTAGAATCTATAAATAGGCCTGTTGTATTTCATTTCAAAATACACCTCAACACACAACTCTCTCTTCTCTCTCTTATATCTTCTCTGTGTAAGATGCTAGACAGTCCATCTAGTAGGAAAGCCGGCTTAACCCGCTTTCAGGAAGTGTCGGGTAAAAGGTCCTCGCCTAAACTATCCTCAGGAGTGTTCTGTTTTGAAGCTAATCCATTGGATTAGAAGTTTTAACACCCCTTCGAGTTTATTATCAATAAAGATATATTCTCGGAATTATTTTTTATTTTTGGTAGTAACGTATTCAACCCCCCTTCTACGATACTTCGGGACCTAACAATTGGTATCAAAGCAAGCTTCTAACATACAAGAAATTTAAAGATCACTACCATGGGAATTAAGGATATAGGCGTGAAGATTCCAATGCTTGACAAAGATAATTACTTTCACTAGAAAGTAAAAATGCACCTTCATCTCTCAGCCATCGATGAAGGCTATGTAGATTGCATAGATAAAGGACCTCATGTTCAAATGAAGGCCAACTCTGGGATTGGTCAAGATGTTGGCACTGTAGCTGCTGGAAGGCCTATTCCAAATAATCAAGCTGAGTACACAGATGAAGACTTGGAGGAGATTCACAAAGATAGGAAGACCATGAACATTTTGTTCAATGGAATCGATCAAGATATGTTTGATAATATCATTAACTGCACCACTGCTAAGCAAGTGTGGGACATTATCCAAACCATCTGTGAAGGAACTGAGCAGGTCAGAGAGAACAAGATGCAACTCCTCATACAACAATATGAACACTTCCACCATAATTCTGGTGAAAATTTAACAGATATATTCAGTAGATTTCAGAAACTATTGAATGGCTTGAAGTTGTATGGGAGAACATATGAAGTCAAAGACTCCAACTTAAAATTTCTGGGATCTCTTCCTAAGGAATGGAAGCCAGTTACAGTCTCGTTGAGAAACTCCCAAGACTACAAAAGTTTTACACTTGAGAGACTGTATGGCATCCTAAAAACATATGAGCTTGAAATGCAGCAAGATGAGGAAGTAGAAAAGAGCCAAAAAAAAGAGTGGAGCTATAGCCTTAATGGCCAATAAACAAACAATCCAAGGTGGTGGAAGAATGAAGAGTGTAGAAGCGACGCCAAGTTCAAAAACTTGTGAAGGTGGAGCTGAAACTAGCAAAGGTAAAGGCAAGATGATTGAAGAACCTGATGCATTAAGTGAGGATGAAGCTGAAGATCTAGATGAGTATTTGGCATTTCTATCAAAGAGATTTTCGAAGCTAAGATTCAAGAAAAATCCAGCAGGAACCGGGCAATTCAAGAAAAGTTATCAACCGAACAAGGATGTGGTTGAAAGATCAAAGATCAAATGCTATAGATATGGAATTGATGGTCACTTTGCCAATGAATGCAGGAAATCTCAAGCTGAGAAAGAGAAGAAGCAGTTTGAAGCTGTTGATTACAAGAAGAAATATTTTGATCTTCTCAAGCAACAAGGGAGAGCATTCGTGTCAAAAGATAGTGACTGGGCTGCTGGAGGTGATTCAGATACAGAAGAGGAGTTTGTCAATCTTGCACTCATGGCAAACGAAACTGATGAAGAGGCTAGTTCAGCAAGCAACCAGGTATACTCTACAAACCTAACTGAACTTTCCAAAGATGAATGTGATAATGTTGTTAATGAAAAGTCTAATGAATTGTATAACATGCATGTCACATTAAAATCGCTTAATAAGGAGAACAAAAAGATTAAAGATCTTAATGCTAAGATAGGTGATAGGAATACTCTGTTAGAAACTCAACTAATTGAGTTTGAAACAATGAAGAGAGAATGCCAGGATGCTAAGAATGAGTTACTTGAGGCTCTGAAAAGAGAAGAGTGTTTAATAAAACAGTTAAAAGAGGAACAAGACTTAATTGCTAAGTGGAAGGGATCAAATGGTAAAACTGAAGAAATTTATAGTATACAAGGAGTTGATTCTTTTAACAAATTAGCAGAAGTAAAGTTAGGAGTTGATGGGAAGACTGCTTCAGACAGTGACTCAATGGATGTGGTATGTCCATTGAAGTTGGAACCTGTCAGCAAAGCAACCTTGATTAAACTAAATAATCAATATGGACATGTCAGCAAAAACTTTGTAGTTGGAGAGTGCAACAAAGCCAAATCTGTTGAACAAGAAAACATAGGCCATTTATCCATCAAGAAATTGAAGGATAAATTAGAAAAGACAGAACCAAAGGCTAAGGCTAAAAAGAAGAATAGAAATGGCAAAGTAGAAATTAACAAATACAGCAATTACACACCTAATAAGTATGCTCCTAGGAAAGAATGTGTAAAATGTGGTAGTGTTAATCATTTGTCTATCAAATGTAAAACTGTTAAAAATGCTTTTATGCCTAGTATGCCTATATCTGTGCCTATGCCTGCTATGAATGTTACACCTAACATGTTTGTCCAACCTGATCATGCATCTAGTCAGTATGCTAACATGCCATTCATGCATAATCCATATTACAATAATTTTTACATGCCTCAGTTGCCATGGATGATGAATAACATGTTTGCACAGACTATGCCAAATTATACATCTAGTTTTAATGCATGTGAGCAAATGAAACAACCTATTTTTCAAAAACCTACAGCAAGAGTTAAGTTTGATTTAACTCAATCAGAACCCCTGGGTAATAAGGGCTTGAAAAATAAGAAAAAGGCTAACAAGGCAGGACCCAAGAAAAGTTGGGTACCAAAATCAACTTGATTTTGTTTTGATGTGTGCAGGGAAACAGAAAGAATCTTTGGTATCTGGACAGTGGTTGTTCTAGGCATATGACTGGAGATTCTACCCTGCTCACTAAGTTTGAGGAGAGAGCTGGCCCTAGCATTACCTTTGGAGACAACAGCAAAGGATATACTAGAGGATATGGCTTGATTTCACAAGGGAATGTTGTCATTGAAGAAGTAGCACTGGTTGATGGACTTAAGCATAACTTGCTAAGTGTCAGTCAACTGTGTGATAAAGGCCAGAATGTATGGTTCACATCTGAAGCTTGTGTCATTTTCAAGAAAAGTGACAACAAGGTAGTGTTGACAGGAGATAGAAGAGGAAATGTGTACATTGCTGACTTCAATTCAACAAATGCAAACATTACTACATGTCTTCTCAGCAAGGCAAGTGTAGATGAAGGTTGGCTTTGGCATAAAAGACTGTCACACTTGAATTTTAAAGCAATGAATGAGTTGGTAAAGAAGGATTTGGTTAGAGGTATTCCAAAATTGGATTACTCCAAGGATGGATTGTGTGATGCATGCCAAAAAGGGAAGCAAAAGAAGTCCTCTTTCAAATCAAAGTCAATGTCATCAATTGATCAACCCTTGCAACTACTTCATATGGATCTCTTTGGACCAGTCAATGTGTTGTCAATCTTAAAGAAGAAATACTGTCTTGTGATTATTGATGATTTCTCAAAATTCTCTTGGACATTCTTTCTGCACTCTAAGGATAAGGCTGGTGAAGTCATTATAAATCACATCAAGATAGTCAACAACAATCCTTTACTCAAAGTAAGGAGAATCAGAAGTGACAATGGAACTGAGTTCAAGAATTCTGTAATAAGAGAGTTTTATGAAGAAGAAGGAATTATCCAAGAATTCTCTGCACCAAGAACTCCTCAACAAAATGGTGTAGTGGAAAGAAAGAACAGAACTCTAATTGAAGCTGCAAGAACAATGCTTGAAGAGTCTAAGCTACCAACATACTTCTGGGCAGAAGCTATAAACACTGCATGCTACACTCAGAATATTTCTTTGGTCAATCAAGCAAAAGGCATGACACCTTATCAACTTTTCAAAGGCAAGAAACCAACAGTCAAATTTCTGCATGTCTTTGGATGCAAATGCTTTGTACTGAAAAATCATGGTGAGCATCTTGGAAAATTTGATTCAAAGGGATATGAAGCTATCTTTGTTGGATACTCAGCTGGAAAATCCTACAGAGTCAACAACCTAAGACTAAACATTGTAATGGAGTCCATACATGTTGTCTTTGATGACAAGAAAATATCTGGTCTAGTAGATGAAGGTTTTCATGAGTCTCTCTCATTTGAGAATGAGAGAAGTGGTGAAGAAAGTGAATGATGAAGAATGGAGATCAAATGGTATAAGAAACAGACAAGGATCATCAGTTGAAGTGCAGAATGAACCACCTGTTGAAGAGCAACTTACACCATCAGTTGAAAATCAAAGAGAAGCATCTGTTGATGAATCTGCAAGAACTCCATCAATCTCGAGGGCCATACACTCAGGGGGAGTTTCTCATAGTCAAAACTCAACAACAAGTCACAATGATCAATACAGAGAAAATGAAGCCACTTCATCAAGGTCAAACTTACCACCACAAAGAAAATAGACCAGGGATCATCCATTTGAGCTTATCATTGGAGATCCTAATGCAAAGGTCCAAACCAGAAGAGCAACTCAAGAAGAATGCTTATATAGCAGTTTTCTATCCAAAGAGGAACCGAAGAGAGTTGAAGATGCTCTTCTAGATCCATACTGGGTTTTAGCAATGCAAGAAGAGCTAAACTAGTTTGAAAGAAATGAAGTATGGAAACTTGTACCAAAACCTAAAGACATATCAGTGATTGGCACTAAGTGGGTATTCAAGAACAAGATGGATGAGAATGGCATAGTCACAAGGAATAAAGCTAGATTAGTGGCTAAAGGCTACTGTCAAGAGGAAGGAATTGACTTTGAAGAAACCTTTGTACCAGTGGCAAGGTTAGAAGCAATAAGGATCTTCCTGGCCTATGTAGCGCATGTCAATTTCAAAGTCTATCAAATGTGTGACATCCCATAATCCGGGGTACAGATTTGGGGCCACTAACCACAATCAACATAATATAAACCTGGATATAAACATAAAATAATAAGAAATACCCCTGATCTAAGACCGCTTACAGGTTATGGTATGAAACAAACTATCAAATTTAATTATTACAATCCAACCTCAGAATAAAATTGTTATACAGTCTTATAATAACTAAGTCCACTGTCCAACTGGTAACCAACCTCTGACAAGCTCAAATTACTACCCGACGAAACAAACAACTCGAACATCACCTCTCGCTGCTGGGGCAGGAAAACTCACCAACCACAAGGTCCACTAATCTCCTCTATTAACTGAAGAAAAATAAACAACAAGCAAGAGTGAGCCAACAATGCTCAGCAAGTGTAAACAGTGATAGCAATATCAAGAACAATATAGGTTCTGATCATCAAGAAAAATCATCATATGCTATGAAAGGAATCAACTGAAGGAATTAAATATTGTAACTCCCAGATGAGCAAACAAGACTCCGCTAGAATAAAATGCATCAACAATGAGAACTGATAAAAGCTTTGATAATCAAAGATAATCATAATAGACTTTAAAGGAATCAGGCTTTAAGCAATTCAAACTCAATGTATGGATTAGAATTGGGTTTTTATTTAATTTTTTAAAAAAACATCAAGGTTAGGCTGCTGATCAGTCACTTGAACAATAAGTGAGGAGCGATAACACTTGCCTCGATACACGAAGTTCTCGATCCTACAACATCCGTGACTCAACTTCACATCAATCTCTACTTCTTTTCTCTTCACGTTGACCCCTTACTCGACCTTATTTCCATCTTTCCTTCTTTATTCGCCAATCCATGCCAATACACTCGTTGGCTTCGATAACTATCTTCCTGCTCGAAATCCCAGTTACTCGTGCACTGATCTTGGCCGGGTCTCCTACTCGTACATATACCAAGGTAAAGTACTATTTTAGTACGCTTGCCACCTTAATCGTCTATGTATGTTCTACCCAAACGCGTCCTATAACGCTTTACAACATAAAACTTATAGCACATATTGACCTTATTATCAAAATAGTACAATATAACCATGTAAATCACATAAGCACTTAACATGTAATATCCATTTACAATTATATCCTTTCAACACGTATATTATATCGATTTACAAAAATCATTCTTATTAAATCACTATACTTACCAACTCCATTTATACTTACAATCCATAAAATACATCAATATACAGAATTGACATGCCTCTGGCAATCCGCAACTTAACCAAGTATAAGCATGTCTCTCAAAATCCAATCATCTTAGGATCACGAAAAATCAGTTATACATCTGAACAAAACAAAGTTTGACTTAACACTTAATTAACAGCTAATCTAACAATATATGGTCACACATAACCCCTTTACTCAATAGTATAACTAATAATAAGGCCTCACCAATGTAAACCATGTCACCTCCCCTGTATTTCCTGTCATATTAACAAATCTCAACACATATTTACTAGAACCCATTCGTACATAGTCCATACACTCCCACCAGGAGCCATTAACAATGTGCTTCTTCTTGCCTCCTTACTCCACCTCTATTTTACTCACCCAATACACATACATATAACCAATATCATATCCCACGGACTTACACTCTCCTGTAAACCCACCCACGCTTAACCTTCACCTCCTTGCCTACCCATTTCTGCTCCCACCAGCTCACATTATGACCCAGACACACACCCTGATTCTGCACACCAAAGCCACGTATATACATATCAACAACCACAACTCGCTACCAGTCTCCTAATTCATCTGAACATCAAGTGTTCTGGCCATGTACTACTCGGCAACCCCCAACCAACCGAACATATATATATACCACACAGCAACATACCAGCTTCAATACACACAAACACACACCCATCAACAGTTGATGGCCACGACAGTAACTACCCGGCTAAAACAAACAGAACCCGCGACTCTAAACAAAGCTCGTTTATCTCCATTTCACACCACTAATAACCCGTTTGAATTCAAGCCCACACCTACAAGCACAACAAAACAGAACAGGGGAGAGGGGAATGGTTCGACTTCCTTGGCAAATAAAATCACCACGGCTTCACATTAACAACACCCACATACGCAATGTACCAGACCTCACATCCTACACCCCTCTCGGTCTCCCCTGCTCAGATTATCTACAAATTCAAACTTACTAACAAACAAGAAGATATACATACAACCAAGAAACCTCTAATCTACTACAACTACTCTCTTATCATCATATCTCAATACAACCCACACCATCAAAATCACATAAATAATAACAAGACTTACGAAAAGAAAACAATCGAATATCAGGAATATCAGCAGTACAACTATGTATTCAAACACAATCACCAAGAATCAATACCCCCAAACTTGTATATGTTAATCCCGAAGACATACATACAATATATACATATAGACTTCAAGAATATTTGAACACAATAACCAAAACCCACTAATTTATATGATAACAAGATAAGCGCAGAGAATTTACAGCGATTTAGAAGATTTTTGGCTTGAGGAAATCGGAGAGGAAGAGGAGAACAGAGTATTGGTCGAAGAAATGAAGAGAGAAAAAAAACAAATTAATGGATACGAAAAGAGAAAGCTCGATAGATTAGGAATAAAAAGAAAACCCCAAAACCATCTGGAGAACTCTGATTTACAAATAAAAATAGCAAGGCTAAAAATGGTCATTTAACCATGCCGTAACAATTTTTCTGAAAATTGATAATGGCTTTTAAAATTCGAATCAAATGGAAAAATTTTAAAAACATTTTTCTCATTTTTAAAACAAAGAATATAAAATTACAAACACCCACATATTTTTAAAATATTTTTCGGATCAAAAATGAATTCTATATGAATTTTACAAGTTTTGACCCCTTAAATGCAAAAAAACTCTTAAAATCATTTTAAAATAATTAAACACCCAAAATAATTCTACCGATAATTTTAAAAACTCAATAATATCATAAAAATAACATCACGAGAGATTTCGTGATTTTTAACAACTCCAATGATTTTATAAAATCTCAGAAGATCAATAATGCATGATTTAAATAGATTTAAATCATCAAAAAAAATGAAATTAAAACTACACGGACATACACGACCCACGTAAATCATCATTTAAGCATGTAAACACGATATCACATATAATTGGACTTCGAAAAAAAAAAGAAAACAAAAATCCACATCATATAATTCCACATTTAATATTAAATAAGAAATTTTAAATACGCGATTTTCTAGGTCGTTATAAAATGGATGTCAAGAGTGCATTTCTGAATGGTATTCTGGAGGAGGAGGTGTATGTTAGTCAACCGCCTGGTTGTGAAGATCCAGACTTTCCAGAATATGTGTTCTTTCTACTCAAAGCACTCTATGGCCTGAAGCAAGCACCTAGAGCCTGGTATGACACACTCTCACAATTCCTTATAGAGAATCACTTTATTCGAGGTACTGTTGATAAAACTCTCTTTTATAGAAATGTCAATGGCTCTATGATACTTGTCCAAATTTATGTAGATGATATAATATTTGGGTCTACAGATGAGAAACTTTGAAAGAGATTTGCCAAACTCATGCAAAGTAGATATGAAATGAGTATGATGGGTGAATTAACTTATTTTCTTGGTTTACAAGTTAAACAAGTGAATGAGGGAATTTTTATAAGCCAAACAAAATACATTTATGATCTTTTAAAAAGGTTTGATTTAGCAGATTGCTCTTCTGTAAAAACACCCATGGCCACTGCCACTAAGCTTGAACTAAATACTAAGGAAAAGAAGGTGGACATGACAAGCTATAGGGGCATGGTTGGATCTCTTTTATACTTAACAGCTAGTAGACCTGATATTATGTTTGCTACATGTTTATGTGCTAGATTTCAAGCTGATCCTAGGGAATCTCACTTAGTAGCTATTAAAAGGATTTTCAGATATCTCAAGGGAGCACCAAACCTTGGCATTTGGTACCCTAGAGATTTTGGTTTTGATCTAATTGGTTACTCAGATGCAGATTATGCAGGTTGCAAAATGGATAGAAAAAGTACCACAGGAACCTGTCAATTCTTGGGAAACAAGCTGATCTCATGGTTCAGTAAGAAGCAGAACTCAGTATCTACCTCAACTGCAGAGGCTGAATACATAGCAGCTGGGAGTTGTTGTGCACAGATTCTATGGATGAGAAATCAACTACTTGACTATGGAGTTAAAGTTGAAAAGATCCCAATTTTCTGAGACAACACTAATGCAATTGCAATATCACAGAATCCAGTGCAGCATTCTAGAACCAAGCACATAGACATCGGATACCATTTCATCAGGGAGCATGTGATGAAAGGCACTGTGGAACTGCATTTTGTTCCTAGTGAAAAACAGTTGGCAGACATTTTTACTAAAGCTTTGGATGAAGCAACCTTTTCAAGGTTGGTAAGTGAGCTTGGTATGTTAAATTTCACATGATCTTTTAAAATGTCTGTTCAATTTGCTTGCAGCCAGTGAATTTCATTCTCTGGATTTTGTTTGTTTTATTTGCTTATCTGCATGATTATTCTGGAGATATCATTGTAGCATAATTAAATAAATATTTTATTGACATATATCAATTAATGATATTTTGTTAATTTTATGTCTATTTAATTGTGAGTTTATCTGATTATTGTGGATTAATTCTTGATTTACTGCGTGATTATTTTTAAATCCATAATAATTAGAAGTATTAAATATGTGTATATGTGTATAGGCTGATAGGTCTTGGTGATAAGATGTTTTTCGGCCGACAGGTTTCGGTGATAAGATGTTTTTTCGGCTAATTAGGTTGTTAGGTGAGAAAATATTGAGAGGTGTTAGTTTTTCAAACATAACCTATCACTATTACACCTAACCCACTGAACCTTGAAACCTTATAAATGATGAGTTTTTGTTTGTGATTAACATCATCATTTTTCAGATATACAGAGCATATACACACAATTGCTGAAAATTTCAAGCTTTGACCGGAAAGATCTCACAATCTAGCTGGTGGTTTTTAGAGCGGATTTCATATTCTTGTTATACGCACTAACCCTTGTTTTTTTTTTGAATTTCCTCAAAGTTTTGAAAATGGCATTGCAGGGAAGCTTTTTAATTTCTAAAGTTAATCCTATTTCCATTCAGCAAATCGAAACCATTCTGGATGAGCAATTTCGGGCTTGGACACAATTTCTGAATGAACATTCATTAATTCGCTATGCTTTAGTTACACCAGTGCAGCTTAACCATGATGCATTGCGTGAACTATATTGCAGTGCGGTTAACACTTCTGGACAGGACGGGTGTGCAATCACATATCGACTATTTGGTAGGTCGATTAGGGTCACTGAACGAGATGTTAATCGAATTCTTCATTTTCCTATGGAAAATCTTGTTTCTGATCCTACACCTGAATAGATTGAAATGTTCTTTCGTTTTATAAGGTACCAAGATGGCAATTTCAATACTGGTAATCTTTCTAGAACGTTTCTAACCCAATACTGGAATTTCTTCTTTCACACTCTTAACCATGTTTTTTCCTCAGATAGAACAAATCAAGTTGGAATACCTGAATTTATTCAAAAATTAGGGTATGCGGTCGCCAATAATTTGAGGATTAATTTTGGAAAAATAGTGCTTGGTCAAATCATTTTAAAGATGAAACACTTGGGAAGAAGAGATGTTCGGACTCAAAATGTCAAATGTCTATATCCAAGGTTTCTACAGCTAATATTAAATGATTTTTTGAATGATGAAGACAGGGTACGCTTGGAAAATGGTCGAAAGGTGGAATGTTCTTATATGAAGACGAATGTAATTAATTACATAAGCAAAAAGAACTATACGGATGTGCCTACAGTCCTAACTGAATATCTAAAGACTGTCCCACTTCCGTTGTTACCAAGACCAGTGAGAGCAGGTATACGACAAGGTAATATTTCAATCTCTGCTATTCCAACCTCTGTATTCCCTGTTCTGTCACAGGAAATACAGTTTCTACAGCCCCTAGTGGCCATCTTACCCGACCAAGAGCAGTAAATCCCACCGACTCTAACACAGGTCGAAGAGCCCATTCTACAAATGCAAACACAAACACAACAAACTCCTACACCTCAATTGTCACTTAAACGACCATCCATCAACACTTTTGAGGGAGATAGTGCCTCAGCAGCACCACATAAGGAGTTAGTTACATCAGCCGCTCTACCTCATTCTAAACGGAGTAAACCCAATGAACCTGAGATAACGGCAACTGTTAGTGAAACAATTCTTCCTTATCCAATGAGTGAAAAATGTAAATGAGGTTGAATTGACAGGAGCAACTATCTTGAGTTCCATTTCACCGAACATAAGAGTGGTGGATGATCTTTCTAAAGATCAAATGCCTTCACAGGCATCCGAGGTGGAATTAACTACCTCAATAACTGCTGGTGAATCTTCCATTTTACGGAAAGATCCATCGGTAGGTGGTTCTTTTATGAACCAAGTGTCTTCACAGACATACGAGGGAAACTTGGGTTTTGTGCCATTTAATCGATTCAAGTTTAACCTCCCAGAGGGAAAATCTCTGGATCTCTTTCGAGATTTACCACTCTTTACAAGTGATCGGCAACTCGCTTCACGTGAGGACGGAAGCTCACGAACTTTCATTGCACCATCCGTGACCTCTGAAAAAGGGGTTAGGATGATTTCATTTGCAGGTACACATCTTGGTGGAAGCTCTGGAAGAGAGTTGAGGGAAACACAAACAGAACATGTAAGTGTAACCCAAACCACTAAACCGAGTGAATATAGAGTGTTGAGTGAAACACCTGCAGAACGTATGAGTGAGCAACCTACTCAACCACATGCACCTGTAACCAGAAAGGAATACAACAGACTTCTTACACGGGTCCAAACAATGGAGAAAGAGTTGCCAAATATCTGTAAGTCCATTGCAGAAATCAAAAATTTGCAACTTATTCAACATGATGTATTCCAGGTTCAATTGAATACCATGGCAACCCAGTTAAATGATGTAATCAACTCCTTGGTAAAGCCATCTTCATCTAATTTACCAACTCCACATCCTACTACTCTGGAGAATAACCCAACTGAGGGGGAGAAGTTGGATGATCAAGAAAAATCTACTAGGCGCAAGGGCAAAGAAAAGGTTGTTGACACGGAATTAACTTTATTTTGGGAAAGGAAAAGCTAATGGGAGTAGTAGTGCTATGTGGAAAGAAAGCAAGGCAAACTTGAAGATATGTTCAATCTAGAGGAACAATTAACTTGCACTTGGTTCATTTTAGAAATCTGGAAAATGTATATATATGATCCAGAATGCACTTTAATATTATTTATCTTTGTATTTTATTTTTGTTGTATCAGTTGAGTTATCCTCTAGGAATTTGCTTGTTAAACCCTAACAATCAAATAGGGGGAGATTGTAAAGCATAATGTAATGTAATATGTAATAGAGACATATATAACTCAACTAGGATAAAAGATAAATAATATTAACTCTATACAGGGATCGTGAAATTTGAAGAACATGCATCAACAAGGATCAAGTCGCTGAAAGAAGTTCATTAACATGATCAAGCCTCAGTTACAAAATAAGATGTACAGATGATTCAGTTGAAGGGCCAAAAGATTCCAGTGATAAAATTTTTATGGTTGCACAATTCTTAGCAGTGTTCTTAAAGACATGATACGAAGACCACGAGTGAATGTTAATCGTCTGTGAACCAGACCAGTTGCACTAGGCGTCAACACTTCACAAAGGAATCGAAGTATCTAACTCAGAAAAACTGTTAAGAGGTATGATTGAGTTTAGAGCAGTGTTGATATCCTCTAGTTAGTTGGAAGCTGAATATTTAAGGATGTCAAATTAAGAGAAAAATGAATAGTATCCGAAATTACTGTTCATATGAATAGTATCCGAAATTACTATTCATATGAATAGTAACCGAAATTACTATTCATATGAATAGTAACCAAAAGTTTCAATCAGCAAAAACAAATTATATCAGGTAGGACCATATTCAAATCAATTTGTTAGAAAGAAAAGCTGGAATTGGTTGAAAAGGGAGCAGGAGGCAGCTCAATATCGTCATCAGTTACGTAATATTAGCTGCATAGTGATTTTCTATAACCTATAAATAGGCCTGTTGTATTTCATTTTGAAATACACCTCAACACACAACTCTCTCTTCTCTCTCTTATATCTTCTCTGTGTAAGCTGCTAGACAGTCCATCTAGTAAGAAAGCCGGCTTAGCCCGCTTTCAGGAAGTGTCGGGTAGAAGGTCCTCGTGCCTAAACTATCCTTAGGAGTGTTCTGTTTTGAAACTAATCCATTGGATTAGAAGTTGTAACACCCCTTCGAGTTTATTATCAATAAAGATATATTCTCGGAATTATTTTTTTATTTTTGGTAGTATCGTATTCAACCCCCCTTTTACGATACTTCGGGACCTAACAGTTAGTAATAAACGAAATTTTGAAAATTTTAAATTAGAGGGTCTAATTTTCTCTTCCCCTTTTTGTTTGGTATATTACCAAAAGTTTTCGAGTTTCGCCTTCTCCTTATATCTTCTTTTGGTGTGTAATCAGATAATTCTTTTTGTTTCACCATTTCTTCCCTTTTTAGTAAAAGAAAGTAACTATATGAACAAGTTTTTCTTTTATCATTTGTAATTGGTGCTTTTACAAATTAATTTTCTTTTCCCTTTGTAGCTTCCCCTTGAAATATAATTCGATTTGAATCAAAATACTTTCAATTTCAGTCTTTTATCTCTTCCCCTTTTGAATAATTCGGTTTAGATATCAATAATTGGTGTGTCTACCAATTTCAGTCTTCCCGTTTCTTTCTCTGTTGTCTCTTGCGTTTTATCAGAAGTCTTTGTTTTTGTAACTCTAAAACTTCCGTTTTATCTATAAAAGGCATATATGTAAGCTCTTTTTTTAAAAAAAAAGTTCATTTACTTACGAAAATCTCTTTTTATTTTTCTAAATGAATCGTAAAGAATTTCTGTTTTTCTTTCGGTGTCGTACCAAGAAAGCTTTATATATGTCTGAATTCTTATCATAATTCTTTTTGAATCATTTTATATTGATCTAAGTTGCTCATACTTTGGCAATCTTGATTCATACATAAGTACTTTTACATAAAAAATTGATAATACATTTATTCATGATCATTCAATCTTATCAAGTAATATTCAGTCTATAACGTTTTTTATGAACGTTTAGTATAGTATCTTGATAAACATTCAGTATATAATCGGTACAATCAATTATCAGAAGTCATTCAGATTTACAAGTATATGATTCCATTTGAATGTAATCTGAATGATCATGCTAGATACATATGTTTTCATGTAGACTGTTGAAGGTTGATCTTTGAATAGTTAGTACTTCATACAGAATCTGTAGATCAAGATAAATAGATTCGAGAATTAAAGTAAAAGGTATGCAATACATGAATGTAATCTGATTGCTTTTACTTAAGATACATATATATGCATCTTTAAACCTGAATAACTTTATGAGAAGTCAGAAGAAGGCAACAAAAACTTTACAAAACTTTAATCAAGTTAGGTATATGAGAGGGTAGAACAGTCAACCGTAACTCATTTCTTTCTTTACAAAACATAAGTTTTGAACTAGAGCACAAAATTTATATGTAAGCTTTTTATCATGTAAGTACAATGCAATATGTTACTATAGTGAATGTGACATTAATGCAATTGATCTGAGTGGAACTCATAAAACTGTAGTACTAATATAGTTCTTGAGAGGCAGTTTCACAATACTAGAACTTGTTGGATCTTTAGAAAACCATAAAAAATATAATAGTTACAGTTCTTCCAATTAGGCTGTAATTCCATAACTATAACTTGTGGTACCATAATTTCTTCTGAATCATTAAGAGTGAAAGATTATATATTGACAACTTATGAGATATTCGAAATATTGCTAACTTTCTGAAAGATGCAAGTAAGGTAATAAGTTCAAACAGAGCAATTTAGTCAATGTAGTTGTATATACATTCAAAAAGTTCCAAACTAATCAGTGTGGTTCACTAATTCATGAAGAACTAACTGCAGAAGTTTTATTTTAACTTAAAGATAAACTCTTTAAGTAAAGCAACAACAACAACATTATACCAGATGCACACCAGATTCAACCATCAGACAGAGTTAAAGGACATGTTGCAGGCAACAAAAAGCAACATTTGATGTCACAGAACAAGTAGTTAAGTAGCAGAGTGAACCATAACAGGTGTTTGCACTAAATCACGCAAGCGTACGTGGTCACAAGTAATATATGAATAAGTCAAGTTCGTTTCCACAGAGATCTGGTTTAGGTTTCAATTCAGTTAATGCACATATGCAACAATGTATGGTTTTTATTCACTGCTAAAACAATTAACAAATTTGGGTTTTGATTATCTAAATTAACTAAGAAGCAAATTAACAAAACTAAGAATTACTTAACTAATGAGAATTAAAATCGAATAACTTATATGAGAATAAACATGGGATCCTAACTTCATTAAATACTTCGCTTAGAGTTGATGCCTTTAATCAATGCATGTGATGGTTTTGATATCTGATCGGATAACACGAAACAAGTATAAGCTACTTCTCAGTATACGAATACCAAACTACTCATACATCCACAAAAGAGATAGAAGATGAATATACACCAATTATGCTTAGACCCTATATCTCTATATAATTTGAAAACATAAAGGTTGAAGAACAAGTTATCCAAGAAGATCACATAGGGCAGCATAAGTATCTCTAATTACGCTACAAATCATGATGTCAAACATACATCAACTTATCCTATGCTAGCATGGCAAGTTCTAAATCTCAAGATCCACTCTTGCTTCACAAGAGATTAACAGATTAGATGTTAGCTACGCATCTAAAAACATTAAACACAACCATACAAGGATATCAAGATTTCATCACACACAGATCTTTAAAGCAAACAAACTACTAAACTACATAGATAAATCCATTAGAATCCCATGACAACGATTAGTTCATAATTGAACCGTTCGTCACCATGGGATTCGATGAAAACATGATATTAAACAGAGTATGAATGAAAGTAGTAATATTAATAGAACAAAGAGTTGAGAAAACAAATCTATAATCCAGAATATCGCCTAAGAAAAGAGTACAAAAGATGAAGTAGATCTAGATCCGTTGCTTGTCACAAGCGTTGAACCTTTCTCTCCATTTTTCCCTTGCAATTCTATGTTATGATCTAAATTACAATGTTAAGATGTGTTTATATAGGCCCTAGATATCTTGCCCAGCAAGAAAATACCCTATAATACAATTAGAATTCGATTTAGGTACAAGAAACTACCTAAAATACAACTAAAATTCGAATTAGGGCAAAACAGTAATTTTCCAGGATTTTCTGGCCGACCGGGCGCTGCCAGCGCTTGAACAGCGCAGCCTGTGCTTCAATTTCTATCCTGGCCTGTTATGGGCGCGCTGCAAGCGCTCTAGGGGCGCTGCCTGCACTATGGATGCTGGCAGTTTGCACTTTTCTTCTCCGTTTCTTCGTTTCTTCTTCTTTTCCTTCCGTTCTTTTTGCACCTGCTTTTCGTCTTAAATTTCCTTGACTTAGAATCTTCATGAAAGCTTAATCACAACTCCATTCTTCATTCCATTACGCAAATCAACTCCAAAAACGATGGAAACATCAACCCTAATCGACATTTCTACAAACCTGCACACTTAAACAAAACACATCAAAACTACAACAAACTTGAGGCCAAGTGAATCAATTTAAGCTGATATGGAACGCTCCAAGTGGATATAAAATCCACTTATCACACCCCCAAACTTAAACCGATGCTTGTCCTCAAGCATAAACAACTAAAGACTAACTAACTAACTAGTACCACTTCCGTAGGTGATCACGGTTGCATTTGGCATATGCAACAAACCCTTTAAACCCCTAGGCAGCCCTAGTGGACGAGTAAGGTCTCGTGAGGGCCTATAGCGAATGTACCCACAAAATCCATCTAACTAAACAATGCAAAAACAATGCAATGCATGAATGCAACTAATATGAAAATGCAATAACCCCCTCGAACTAACCAAAACCAACTAGCAAGCAAATATCCCAAAGAATGCAACTAAATCCAAATAGAGCTCGACTAAGTCCTCGTATACTAACAATACATGAACAGAAACGTGCGTGTGTGCAATGCTCATCAGAAATACTCCCAAAAATATATCAAAATCATACCTATTCTTCGCCAAGACAATCACAAGTTTATAAATAAAATAGACGATAAGCACTTCATAACCTAGGAACACCTACATCCTCATTCAAGTTAGACAGGAATTCATGCTTTATTATTGACAACTACTATGACACATAACATAAAAACATGCTTATTTAACCGTGCAATAGATGAGACCCCAAAAGGCTTAAACAATAATACCCATGTAGCGAGCGTTAGGTTAGTGGATCCCAGACTATAAAAGCCTTAGGTCACTAGGCACAAAGTCCCCTAGAACTTAATTGCTCGAGTATTAAAGAGCTCACCCTGGTTAATTCTGCATTTAACAATTTAAACTTTTGACTCTTTTTTTTCTGATTTTCTTTTCTTTTCGATTTTTTTTATATATATGAAACATGGAATGAGGATTCTCATCTCCAACCCTAGACTACTCATAAAGATATGAGCCGGCTACTAGCCATTTGATGCCTAGCCATTATTGATAATTATTAACAATTAGCATGAAATCCCTGGTTTCCCCAAAACTTAGACTTAAAGTGTTCATACGCTATCAAGGGAATAACGAAAATTCTAAATATAAACAAGTGATTAAACCTCAAAGCAACCAAACAAGCATGACCTCAACCTAGCCCAAAAGCAAACGATGAGATTGTGTAAAAGTTTTGTTTTCGTAACATGCAAGTCACTTCCAAAAGGACTATAAAACAACCCTCTACTCATCATTACCACACTCAATAAGACATCTACCTACCAATCAGAATTAGCATTATTGACTTTTACCCTTGTCCTTATTGACTTTTCCCTCTAGATTTTCAACCCTAGACACACGCTCTATTTTAGACTCTTTAACCATGTCAATTTCTAAACTTATCCTATTGACCTCTTCCCTAAGAATAGCATAGACATCAGTTTTTGGTGCAAGGGAGGGAATAACAATTTTATTTAGGTGGCTAGTTTGACAGTTCTTAAGAGTGAGTTTGGGTTGAGTGAGGCCATCAATAGCACAAAACTCCATCTTGTTTAGATGCATCCTAGACATATGCACATAATGGGTTTCAAATATAGATGTCAAGAGCAAACCTTATGGCATGTAGTCAGTGTTATAGGCATTTATCATATTTAGAACAATCACATAACTGACATTAAAGTCTATGGTATTGGACACTATCTTAAACATGACTTTTAGATCAACAAAATCAAAGAAATTATCATGTTTGGGTCTTGGCAAGACATTTTCCCTAAGAATTATAGCTAGTTGTTGAAACCTAGGCAAAAAGTGTCTAAAATGGACAGCAAATTCTCTAACACAGAGACCTTCTGGCACATCTTCTTCACAAAATAGACCAAGAAATAGTTCAAACTCACTCTGATTAAAAACAAACTTTTCAAATATGTTGACACTAGGCAGATCAGATAGTTTGTTTCCTAGCCTAAGAGACTTACAAAGCTCATTATGATCAACATGGATGTTTTTACCATTCACAAAAGAACTCAAGTAGAAAACCCCATCAACTCTCTGTTGAACCTCCAAATTAGCATAGTATTCAGCAATTAAATGAGTATAGAAATTTTGACCTCTGTAGAACACAAAGTTTTCCTATTTAACAGATGTAAACATGCTGTGAACTTCACCACTTTTTGGAACATACACCATCATTCCTGGTTGGTTATTTTTAAGCATCCTATTGAGTTTTCTAGCATTGGAAAGTCTCACTAGGGTAGGGCTTGGGGTTTTGATGTTTGTTCTAGCTTTGTGTGAATTAACGGATTTTTCAGAGATAGGTATTGCTTGAAAGACAGTGTTTGGGTTAGGGTTTCTAAAAACAGGCAGCTTATTTGCATGAGAAAAATAAGCATATTCATTGAGGTTTGAGGGTTCATGTTTGATTTTCTTGTGGTAATGCTCTTTGGAGCTGTCTGGGTGACAATAAGGAGTGAAGGGAACATAGAGATTATGGTTAAAATCTCTTCTATTCATGGTTGGAAATAAAGGCAGAAGGAGTGAATGCATGAATATCCTTATATATAGGCAGTTAGCACAGATAAGGGTTAACTCAAGCATGCACAAGTTTTCATGTAATCCAATTAGAAATAATGAAGTTTGAAAACTCTAAAGTGTTTTCATTAAATGAACTACAAAACATGCATGGATAGGATACATGAGTATAAGAGTGTATGCACTTGACAGAGATATTCTATGTCAGATGACAACTGTTTTTGTGGCTCAATGCATGAGGTATTTGAAATTCAATCTGGATATGTGAAGTGAACCAAGTGACAGACTGATGAAGGTTCTATATGCACAGACCATGAC
Source organism: Saposhnikovia divaricata (assembly GCA_036435485.1). Taxonomy (NCBI): domain Eukaryota; kingdom Viridiplantae; phylum Streptophyta; class Magnoliopsida; order Apiales; family Apiaceae; genus Saposhnikovia; species Saposhnikovia divaricata. Next base: position 233,919,287 of record CM071595.1, on the reverse strand, counting down.
TTAAGTTTGTACCTTAAATAGTGTAGACAGTGGTGTGGGAATATATGGTGTCAGGCATGAGTGTATAAGTGTGTGTAGATAATACTCACATAATATCATAACTGGACATGTAATCCATATTGTATGAGAAGAGCATGACATATTTGACTTATCAAAGATTGCACATAAGGGGACACATAGCTGACTCTACTAAAAGCTATCTCCTAAAGACAAATTTTGTAACCCTTAAAGTCTTACTGAGGTCATCTTCAATTAATGCCAAGCTACCACTTTTAGTACTATAAGAATAAATTAAAGACTCAAGGTTCTATATAGTACAAATGATTGATTTAAAAGAGACATGCACACCAGACATTACTCTTTCTTGCATTTAAGGAGCACATAACATAGTCTGACCAATTCACACAAAAATTTCCATACCATCCAAGCATGCAAAGCACATAGAATACAACTATGTTTTTTTTAGATCACAAAACAGTGTCACTTAATTAAATAAATGCACAAAATGGATCCTAATTTTTCTAAGTGGCCATTATCATCCTAGTGTCCAGATACTGGGGTTCTCAAGAGGATCCCCAGCCAGGTCTTTGGATGAGGGCAAGTGTGTGTGTGTATGCATGAGTGTATCTAGTTATCAGCCAGGAAAGTGTAATTAACAGAATCTAACCAGCACACATTACTTGTGCTAAACAGTCAAGTCTAAATTAGATATCATACTAAGATATAGAAACCAAGTTCACCATCTCATACTAATACTCAAATCATAGTTCATAGACAGGTATGTTAAGAGATAATTATCACAAAATCAACAGTTGACTAAGTCAACTTAAGTCACTTAGAGCTACCATGTAGATAGATAACATTTCATGGATAACTCAGAATTACTTTTAAAAAGACATTGAAGTTATTTATCAAATAAGATGAATACATATACAATTTACCAAGTATAAAGAGATACCAAGTTTATTATACCCTATTCTCAACATATTTAGTTTGACCAAGTCTTAATTGATTTATAGAAATTATTAAATCCCATACATCATGTATTCGAATCCATCAGATTAATAAAGTCACTATATCAGGACACACAATTGACTTGTTAAATAAAACTTTTTGCACATATGTTTATTCCACACAAGCTGAATTAACACATATAGTCGAACCAAAATACCAAGAATATATCCAATTATTCAGATCCCATCATTTCACCAGTTTAAATAATTATCAAACACTTAATAACTCATATATTTCATAGAGACTTTCAACTAGAATCGAAGTATTGCACATAAGTTCATATACGACTCAAGAACTCACAAATAATCCTCATAAAAATCAGAATATCACATAGTTTTTCACAGAGAACACGAGTTTATGAGTTTTAATCGAAGTAATACCTTTGCCCGAGGCCTCGTAGTCTTCTCGGATACTTACCACTCCTAAAACTCTGAACTCGCATGAGTTCTGAGCTAACTCATGAGTTGACTCATCAAGTTGGAGGCGATTCCACCGAGTTGAGCATCGATTCGACCGATTCAATTCATTTAGAGACTTGAAATGATGAATTACAACACGGTCAAGTACTCAAGTAAGAGTTTTCTTTATTAAACCTGCATAAAACACTCAGACTCGAGTTAGGGTTTTCACAAATCAAAACATAATAATCAAAGAACAGTGTTCGAGTGTGTGCATATAGTGTATATATGTATAGATCTGTTGATTTTGATCTAAAAATCGATATCAATCAAGATGATAACGACTTATTCTTCAAAATCATTTCTTCTAACATAACTCAGCTTTAATTTACATCGATTATTGAATTAATCGATATAAAAAGATGAACATAGACTCGATTTAGTATGTATAATACTAATTAAGGATAGATAATTAGGATTTTGATCGGGAAATGTTGAAGTGGCGAGAGAGAGATTAGGGTTTGAGAGAGGCGAGAGAGAACGCGGCTGAACAATGTACACGCACAAATGAATATTGTGTGTTTTAGTTGTATATATATTTTACAAACCAACAGATGAGATTGACTCATTTTAGAAATAAACGGTTTAGATGCTAGGGTTTGATGTAATGGACTGGGTCAAGCTGAGTTGGGCTGGGCCAATTGAATTGGACTGGGTCAGAAATACTTGAAAATAATACATATATATTTCGAAAATAGTTTTGAATAATAATTATTATATATTAATATAATAATATATTAAATATTATTACTTAAATACTAGTAATCATACTAATGTTTTGATTCTTTGTATTTAGATAAATATCATTTACTTAGTATCTCAAAATATTTCCGAATTAATTCTGATAAATATTTTCTCGAATAGTTTTATCTTTATCCGTAGGAAAATTAAGTTCTCGATAAAACCCGATCGATAAAGTTTCATATGTTATGATTATCGATGAATCTGAGTTTTAGAGATTTAATTATCTGAAAAGATATCTTTTTCGTGAGATGACTATAAATAATGATAAATATTCTCACAGAGGTATATAAATATTTAAAATATTTATATATCAATATAAACCATTATTTTGGAATTTCCAACATTCCTAATTCCAAAAGGAGTTTAGTGAATCTTTCGGAAGTCAATGGTTTTGTGAATATGTCTGAGAGATTGTACTCATTTTCGATATGAGTCATTTTTATATCGCCTTTATTGACATGATCACGTAAGAAATGATGTCTCACATCTATATGCTTAGATCTAGAATGTAACACGGGATTTTTGCTAAGATCAATAGCACTCGTGTTATCGCATAAGATTGAGATCACATCAAATTTTGTATTATAGTCAGCTAATGTTTGCTTCATCCACAAAATTTGAGCACAACATTTTGCGGCCGCTATATACTCAGCTTCAGTTGTGGAAATAGATACCGAATTTTGTTTCTTGGAAAACCAAGATACTAGGCATCCTCCCAGAAACTGACATGTACGACTTGTACTTTTTCTGTCGACTAAATGCTCGGCATAGTCCGAATCAGAAAAACATACTACGTCGAACGGTACTCCTTTTGGATACCAAAGACCAACATCAGTGGTTCCTTTTAGATATCTCAATATCCATTTTACCACGGATAAGTGAGATTCCTTTGGTGCTACTTGGAATCTAGCACACTTACAAACACTATACTGAATATCGGGACGACTTGCGGTAATATATAGCAAGATACCAATCATGCCTCGATATTTCTTAGTGTCAACGGGTATTCCGTTGGGATCTTCTATTAATTTATCAGAAGTCGACATAGGATTAGATATTGGTTTTGAATTTTCCATTTCAAATTTCTTTAGCATTTCTTTACAATATTTCGATTGTGAAATATGAATGCCTATATCCGATTGCTTAATTTGCAATCCTAAAAAGAAATTTAATTCACCCATCATACTCATTTCAAATTCTTTGCTCATATTGTCAGAGAATTCTTTATATAGTGCATCATTTGCTGAACAAAAAATGATGTCATCTACGTATATTTGTACAAGCAAGATATCATCTTTTTATTATCTTGTAAATAAGGTTTTATCGGCCGTTCCCATTTTAAAATTGTTTTCTAATAGAAACTTGCTCAACCTTTCATACCAAGCTCTTGGAGCTTGTTTTGAACCATATAAAGCTTTGTATAATTTGTATACATACTCCGGATGCGTGGCATCTTCAAAACCGGGAGGTTGTTTGACATAAACTTCTTCTTCTAATATACCGTTTAAGAAAGTTGATTTGACATCCATTTGGTATACTTTGAAATCTTTATGACACGCGTATGCTAATAGCATTCGAATCGATTCGATTCGTGCTACGGGTGCATAAGTTTCATCAAAGTCTATCCCTTCTATATGGGTATAGCCTTGAGCGACTAATCTCGCTTTATTTCTAATAACCGTTTCGTTTTCATCTAACTTGTTTCTAAATACCCAATTGGTTCCAATTATGGAAGTATCTTTGGGTTTTGTAACAAGTTCCCAAACTTTGCTACGAGTGAATTGTAGTAATTCCTCTTGCATAGCCGAGATCCAATCTTCGTCTAGCAAAGCTTCTTTAGCGGTCTTAGGTTCTATTTGAGATAGAAAACTAAGATGATTCACAACATTTTGTACTTGTGACCGCGTTTGAACTCCTTTATTTAAGTCTCCAAGAACGTTATCTAGTGGATGACTTTTAATAATAGGAATTTCTTTAGGAAGTTCTACTTCTGTTTCGGCTAATTCTAATGGATTTCTTGGTATGGGAATTCCAAGATCCATATTTTCGAATTGTCGAATAATATTTTCTACATCGTCTTGTTCAACTTTATCGTTTTCAACAAGATCTTTGTACTTTGATGGTGGTTTGCTTTCATCAAATGCAACATTCATAGATTCTTCCACCACAAGTGTTTTAAGATAGAATACTCGATAGGCTTTGCTATTTGTAGAGTATCCAAGAAATATACCTTCATTTGATTTATGATCAAATTTGGTAAGATAGTCTTTCGAGTTTAATATGAAGCAGTTGCATCCGAATACTCGAAAGTAACTTAGTTTTGGTGTTTTGCCAAAATAAAGCTCGTAAGGAGTCTTTTGTGTTATTGAACTTAGCAAAACCCGATTAAGAATATGGCAAGAAGTAGACATCGCTTCGGCCCAAAAATATTTAGGTCGACGATATTCATTTAGCATAGTGCTTGCCATTTCTTGTAATGTTCTATTTTTCCTTTCTACAACTCCATTTGATTGTGGAGTGTATGGAGCGGAAAAATTGTGTGTGATTCCATTTTCATCACAAAAGTTCGTAATACTAGAATTCTCAAATTCTTTACCATGATCCGTCTGTATATAGACTCTGGTATTATTTTGTTGATTTTGAATCTTTTTGCATAGAGAGGAGAAGGATTCAAAAGCATCACTTTTTGATTTGAGAAATTCCGTCCACGTGAATCGTTAATAATCATCAACGATTACTAACGTGTATGAATAACCTCCGAGACTTTGTATTGGAACTGGACCAATAAGATCCATATGCAAAAGCTCGAGAGGTCTAGAGGTTGATACTATGAATTTAGCTTTGTAAGAGGCTCGAATTTGTTTTCCAATTTCGCAAGCTTCACAAGTATGATCTTTTTGATAATTCAATTTTGGTATACCTCGAACATGATCTTTAGTTGATATGTTTTTAATCAACTTCATGTTTGCATGTCCTAATCTTCGATGCCATAGCCAAGGGTCATCGTTTGTTGTGATTAGGCATACATTCTCATTCTTGCACATGTCACATGTGTAGATATTTTTGTTTCGAGGGCAAGTGAGAATCAATTTCCAATCTTTGTCTAAAATACAACAATGAGTAGTATAGAAAATTACCTTTGTAATCATTGTCGTAAAGTTGACTTATCGAGAGAAGATTGTACTTTAGTCCCGTGACTAGTTGTACATTTGAAATCTTGAAGCGACTATTCCCGATGTCTCCGATGCCGATAATATTTCCTTTACTACTATATCCAAATGTGACACTATGTTCGCACTAATACACACAAGCGTACGCGGTCACAAGTAATATAAAATAAAGTTGAGTTCGTTCCCACAGAGATCTGGTTTAGGTTCAATTCAGTTCATGTACCTATGCAACAATGTATGGTTTTTATTCACTGCTAAGACAATTAACAAATTTGGGTTTAATTAACTAAATTAACTAAGAAGTAAATTAACAACTAAGAATTAACTAACTAACGAGAATTGGAATCGAATTACTTCTACAAGAGTAACATGGGATCCTAACTTCATTAAATACTTCGCTTAGATCTGACGCCTTTAATCACTATATGCAATAGTTATGATATCTGATAAGTACACGCTGCCTGTTAGCATACGTATACCAAACTACCCATACATCCACAAAAGAGATAGAAGATGAATAGACACCAATTATGTTTAGACCCTATATGTCTATAGAATTTGAAAATATAACGGTTGAGGAACAAGTTATCCATATTGATCACATAGGGCAGTATAAGTATTTTCATCTTACACTACGAATCACGTTGATAAACAATCATGAACCTATGCTAGCATGGCAAGTTCTAAATCTCAAAATCCACTTTCATTTCACAAGAGATTAACAAATTAGATGTTAGCTATGCATCTAACAATTAAACATAACCATACGAGGATATCAAGAATTCATCACACACAGATCTTTAAAGCAATCAAACTACTAAACTACATAAATAAATCCGTTAGAATCCCATGACAACGGTTAGTTCATAATTGAACTGCTCGTCACCATGGGAATTGATGAAAACATGATAATAAACAAGATATGAAAGAACGTTGTAATAATATTAAAAGAACAAAGTTAAGAAAACAAATCTAGAATCCAGAATAACGCCTGAGAAAGAATACAAAAGGTGTAGTAGATCTAGATCCGTTGCTTGTCACGAGCTTGAATTTTTCTCCACTTTCACCGTTACAAATCTACGTTACGATTACAACATTATGATGTGTTTAAATAGGCTTAAGAAGCCTTGCTACAGAAGAAACTACCTTACAAAACTAATAGAATTTGACTTGGTACAGGAAACTGCCGAAAATACATTTACAACTCGAATTAGGGCAAAACGGTCAAATTTCAGCAAAACTGGCCGGGCTAGGGCGCAGCCTGCGCAGCTAGGGCGCATCCTGTGCAGTTAATCCCTGTCCAAGGGCGCAGTCTATGCACCTAGGGCGCAGTCTGCCCACTAGATTTCTGGAAAATTCCTGTTTTTTGCTGTTTCGCTTCGTTTCGCTTCGTTTTGACTCCAAACGCTTCCGTTCTTTTTGCATTAGCTTCCTTCTTCAATTCTCTATCTAAAGGATCACTATGGTGGTCTTCAACAAGACTCCATTCTTCACTCGAAAGCTCCAATGCAATTCCAAAATCGACAAAAACGTAAACCCTAATCAACAAACTTGTAATCCTGCACAATTAAGCAAAATACATCAAAACTACAACAAACTTGAGTCCAAGACAATCACTTTAAGCCGATATGGAACGTTCCAAGTGGATATAAAATCCACTTATCACACTACCCGCAGTGACCTTTTTAATGTTGTTCAACAATGACTTGTTACCGGTCATATGTCTTGAACATCCACTATCAAGGTATCACATGTCTTGCTTAGCAGCAAGACAAACCTACAAAATAGATTAATTAAATTTATAGGTACCCTTTTGTCTTGAGGGTCCTAGGGTTAGTCCATCATAAATAATATTTGAATTTGCATGATAGAATCTAGGCATAGAATAATCATGGTTAGGCATGTAGATATTTCTAGGTGCATGATGTCGAACATGATATTGTGTATGTCTAGCATTATCATAAAATTTAGAGTTAACACGATGCATATCATTTCTAACATTAGCAAAGTAGGGAGCATTATGAATAGGAACATGTTGAGTTCTAAATGCATTCCTACGAGCATTGTTATAATACATTGTGTTTCTATTTTGAGATATACTATGTTGTTGAAACCTTTGTTGCTTTTGACCATTATAAGCAACTTTGTTGGATGGTAATTTTTTTTCAATCTTCTTGTATGGTTTTGATCCTTTACGAATCCATACATGCTTCCCCTTAAATTCACCACTCTTGAATTTGCAATATAAGACATAATGTCCATCTTTGTTGCAATAAGTACATTTTAAGGATTGTGGTTTAAGAGGAGCTATTATAGGTTGCACTCTTGGTTGAACATCTCTTTTAGGAGGAGCGTTCTTATCATATCCTAGACCTTCATGGTTATAGGACACTTTTGAGTGTACCATTTTATCTAACATCTCATTGTCTTTAGTAAATCTTTGAACAACAGTTTCAAGATTTTCTTTTTCTTCTTTTAAGGCATAAATCTTGTTGTTAAAGAATCTTGCTTGATCCATAACTTGAGATATGAGCTTGAAATTTTCTTCTTTCAATCTTTGATTTTCTTTTTGTAATTCTTTTTCTTTTATCTCAAAGATTTGTGATAGCTCATTCTCTTTTTCAAGATTGCTTTCATGAGATTGATATGTTGCACTGTTTCGAACAATTGATTCATTTTGAATCTTTAAGTTCAAAAGATCAACATTAAGTTTACTAATGTTGTCATTGAGTTGTAACTTCTCATTTTCCATCTCTTTAACTTGAAGTACTAAAGCCACATTTTCTACTTCAAGATTGAGAGCATTGTCCTTGAATTGATTGACTTCACTTTTCAACTAATGATTTTGGTCATTCAAGAACATGTTTTCATTTTCATTTTGGATTTTTAAATCCATCATCCGAGTGAACTCTTTACTTTGCGTATGATGTATTTCTTCGAGTTTCATTTCTCGAACCATAATGAATGAAGTCTTTTATCAACATCTTTATATTTGTTGTTGATACCTACTACAAGCTCAATTAAATCATACTTACTCATATAAACTAGATTCAAGTTAGATTCATCTAATTGCAATTTATTTGAGATGTAGTTGAGATTAGAACTTACCTCTTGATGAGAAGTGGAGGCTTCTGTTGAAGTAGCTTCATCCCCGATAGCCATTAAGCACAAGTTGACAACTTCTTCACTAGTTTCCGGAGCTTCTTCATCTTCACTCAAATCCCAACCATTTTCCGCCAGGAGAATTCTTCCTTTAGCAAGCTTTGGACATTCTATTTTGAAGTGACCCGATTGCTTATACTTGAAACACACTTCTTGCGTTTCCTCCGAATTTTGTTCCTTATATTTTGGAGGAGTGTAAGGAGGATTGCTATTGTTGTTGTCATTATTATAGGCATTTATATTTTGAGTGCCTTTGCCTTTATTATAGCTCGTTGTTGGAAAATTACTCTTATAGTAGGACTATAATTTTGAGAGTAAATAGGCCTTCTTTTAGAGTTAAAAACTCTTTGTTGATTATTTGATTTTAGGAAGCCTTTTCCGTATCTTTGAGCTTTGCTTTGTAGCACACGACGAAGTTTTCTCGTTAGTAAATCAATTTCGCTTTCATCGAGATCTTGGAGTTCTTCGTTTAACTCCTCATCGTTTTCATTTTCATCGATTAATATAGCTTTTAAAGCCATATTTTTCTTTTTGTCTTCCACTTTAGGAATGACCTTATCTGGAATATTGTCTTCTTCGTATGCACGAAAATTTCCGAATAAACTATCGATGTCATAATCATTTAGATTATGCATTTCTTTTATAGTAGTAACTTTAACCTTCTAACTAGGAGGTAAAGATTTAAGAACTCTTCGGTTCTTTTCATTTCGAGTATAACTCTTTCCGAGTTGAGATAATTCATCGATTATACGAGTAAATCTTGTTTTCATATCGATGATATTTTCTCCCTCTTGGAGTTGAAAGTTCTCGTATTCTTGGATTAAAGTATCCATTCGAGAATCTTTTATATCGATGGTTCCTTCGTAGGTAACCACTAATTTGTTCCACATTTCTTGTGCGGACTTGCAATTGTTTACTCTTTTATATTCTTTTTCTGCAAGTGCACTTGTGAGAACCATTTCTGCTTTCACGGAAGTATTCATCATATTTTCTTTCAGCGAGAGTGTATTCACTAGCCTTCTTTTCAACAATGACACCGTAAACTGTTTCGGTAGGAATAACAACTCCGTCTTCTATGGCCATCCAAACTTTGACTCCTTGAGATCTAGCATAGATGCGAAACCTCGTTTTCCATGTTGCAAAGTTGGTGCCATCAAATAGAGGAGGGCGAGAGCTAGATAGGCCTTCACCGCAACCGATGGTATTTAAATACGCCATGTAGGATCACTTTTTGTTGTGCTTGTAAATCTGCAAATCACTCAACAAACACGTTAAAAAGCACCGCTCTGATACCAATTGTTAGGTCCCGTAAGAGGGCTATTTTAAGCTTGAAGGGGGGGTTGAATAGCTTAATATCCAATTTAAAAATTATTATGGCATTTTAAAAATATTTATCCCTTTTTAAACCTTTTACCGAGTTGTTATGCAGTTTATAAGTGCAGAAATAAAAGACAAGGGAAGAAAATACCACACAGGAGATTTTATCCTGGTTCGCGATGGCGCAACCCCTAATGGATTCGTTCACCCCTACTCCAGTCCCCGAGCTCCTCTCCGGACTCGAGATTTTCCTTTAAAAATAACTCGCTCCTTTAGTAGGCGGAGAAGCCTTTACAACCTTATAAATATTGGTCTTGGTACGTATCTCCCCGATACTACCTCACAATAAATATAAAAACCCACAAGACTCGTCTTGGGTCGTAACTCCCCGTTACACCTTAAAGTCGATGTGAAAACCTACACAACTTATCTTAGACAACAACTCCATGCTACTTCTTCAAAGTTGATGTAGAACCCTTGGTGTAGTCTTTGAATTCCTCGCTTTTGCCGGTCTTGGATATTAGATGAAAGGTCTTGGGTCTTTTCTCTTCTTCACGGTGCAAAGACCACTAACTCCCCGCTAGTGCCTAGGACTTGGGTCTTAGAATGAGAATCACTTCACTTCAACTTCACCTCACTGCAAAACTTAGAAAACAATATCTACGAAAAAACCGTAATATAAAGAGAGGTTTTGGACTAATATGTCCTAGGGTGACTATAATATTCCTACACGAATATTAAGTGAGATAAGTACAATAAGCTTTATTTGCTTATGACTTCATGTGTATTATTGTATTCGATATGACTTTTATATCGAAGAATACTTTTAATATAATACTCCGTTTAAGTGAGATATATCTCGGAGTTTGTAAATATTGATTATGTTCTTTAAGCTCGTAGGCTTATAAGGTTTATAATCGTATACTTTGGTTCGACTTTTTGTAAATGTCGAAGTATACTTGAAATTACTTCTTTATCGAAAATACGTCTATTTTCGAAGTAATGGATAAATCAAGTCCTTGTAAACGCTTTATAGCTTAAGGATCTTTGATAAACAACTTCTCGTTCGATATAGTCAACTTTAGACTATTCGTATATATTTAAACAAGAGTGTTACAATTTTACTTTAACAATTTGCACTTTAATATAATTTGGCCAATTAAACACAACACACAAATAAACGCACACGTATAGAAAAGTAACTCGCTTATCTATAGGATAAAACGAGGGCCGCTATTATGCGTTAAATTAGTGCGAAAAGTAAAATCACTCACAAGTGTGAGGACGAGAAGAAAAAGTGCGGAAAGTAAAATCACTCACAAGTGTGAGGATGAGAAGAAAAAGTGCGGAAAGTAAAATTAGTCACAAGTGTGAGGACGAGAAGGAAAAGTGCGGAAAGTAAAATCACTCACAAGTGTGAGGACGAGAAGAAAAAGTGCGGAAGATATATAAACGGCTTTCGCCACGCTATTACGCGTTAAAGATAAACACACACGTACGAGTAATTAAACACACCACACAACAATAAAATATTAATGGCCAAAGTAATTGCGTTAAAGTTTTAATTAAGGCTTTTAGAACTATTTCCCCCGGAACACTAGAGGTGATAGAAGGGAATCAAATCAAGCTCGATGTAATAATTTGACCGTCATCAAATATAACCTCTTTTTGAGGTATTATAATATTTCGAATCGTTGTTCGAAATTTAATCCTTGTACGGATTTTATGGTCTCGGTTTGAGATCCGATATAAGAGCTTAAAGATGAAGAGAAGATGAAGATAGAGAGCTCTTATATGTATAAAAATATGGCCGGTTAAGACTCGGATATGAAGCAAAAATATTACCACTTTTTGGATATCACCGGAAAAGTTCACCGGAAAAATTCGCTGGAGGTTAGGCCAGATTTTGGCTTTATGGTCGAACTTGGCCAGCCCTTCGGGAGGCCAGATAGTAGTGGTAGATGAGCTTGCTAAGTGGGAGAAATCTTGGTTCAAGGAACTAAGTGTTATACCCAAATCTGGCATAATGGCTAAATTGATTTAGTTAGCTAAATTGATGGTTCGTAATCTATGATGAGCCTAGAAGATGAAGATTGGGTCACTAAAGCCCACTATTGGAATTAGCCCAGTATGCCTTGGCAATAATACCTTTATTACAGGAGTGCCTCGCTATACAGCGCCTCGCTAGCGATGCCTGCCAGGGGTCGCTTCGCTTTTGCATCACATCTGTAACTTATAGTGAGATCATTATCTCCTCTTCTCTGGAAGGCTCATGGCCAGACTTAAGGTCGCATGAGTAGCTAGGCACAGGGATCGCTTCGCATGGCCAGGCCTCTCAAGGTCGCATGCAAGGGCCCTGATGGATCTTTCATTCCGAATCTATCCATTCGAGACTATGGACTTCTGCAGCTGGATCATGGATCATGGTTAGATTTGATGACTTACTGCCACGTCAGCCCTAAACAAGTGGGCTTGGACTTTGGCTTATCTCATAAAACCCTAGCCCGCCTAGGTAACTTGTGGCCCAAGAACTACGTCAGGCTTGATCCCTATAAATAGGGTACGTAGGCACCTTGATACGAATGAAAAACAGTTTACCTGAAAAACACCTATCAAGCTCAGCCACATTCAAACACACAAACCCTAATCCTTTGTTCTTCTTTTATTAGCAAAATATCTGTATTTTGCTCCGATAATCCAGCAAACCTCCAAAAAATTGTTATACAATATTCTCCCTATAACACTAAGCTTTATGGAACAATAACCTTGTATATATTTAAGTATATATAAGAAAGGGAAGGTTTTGAGAAGAAGTATGTGTATAGAGTGTTTGGATATTGAGAGGGAGCTTATACTTCTTAAATGCCTAACACTTATTTGGCTCTTTAGCTTGTTAAAAATGGTTGGGGGAAGGGGTTTATTTATAGGAGGAGTTGGGTAAAAGGAAGGGTTGAGATTAAAGGTAAAAGGAGTGGTTGAGATTGAAAAGGTGTGGATTGATGAGGTGGAAAGTGGTATTGTGTTTGTTGGGGGTGGTTTTGTGTTTCTTTACAAGTGGGGGTGATATTCTACACAAATATCCCAGCTGGTCTTATCCCCTTAATATATTGTATCGGACTCGTATCAATTAATGAATAAATACGTAACATGTTTCGTTAATTAAATATCCGATAAATACGAAAATATCCAATAAATAATCCTAAAATAATGGAGCACTTAGGAATATTATAAAATGGAATTCTGGAAAGTTTGGTCAATTTTGGTCAACGCTGACTTGGTAAAACATGGTCAACTGTGGACCCACTGTCTCGATTTTCGTGCCCGGACCAAAATTCTCAGAAAATTACAAAACTTTTACCATGCATAGAAAATAACATTTAAGTGACCCATCTCAAGTTTCAAGTCATTCTAGTAAGTGGAAGTATTTATTTGGACTTAATACGATTAAATCAGCTTTCGGTTCCGAATAAAATACGATTGATCTTTCCGTGAAATAGATATATCTTTTGACCAATGTTTTGACTTCAATAAATACTTAAAATATATTTCCTAATATATAAAATATATTGAGAGTGTAGGAAATATTTCTGAGTATTTAAAATAATTTTCTCCGAAAACGGAATAAATTTAAGAAATGGGAGAAAAAATTACTTTAAATACTTCTGGCACTAGATAAAAACGAGTATTAATATTCTACCACCGAATATTAATATTATTGAGGATAAAAGTATTTTGGGTGCGAAGGCGGAATATTTTTGAGTAAAAACAGATCGTTTTTAAATGTAGCACGAGTTCTCTAAAGAATATTAATCCTCGTATATTCTTTGTTCGAGCCTGTCGCCTTATCAATGTAGCAACGGAGATCTAAAAAATATCAAATATCAATATTTCTTTTTCAATCTTATTGCCTTGGTGTAGAGATATATTCCATAAAAATATAATTCTTGAATTTTCGCAAATAATGGAATATCTCTTATAATTAAAATTAGATATTGCTAGAATTGACTTTTGACTTTTGACGGAATCAATTAAATTAATGACCTGGTGGAGAGGATAACTAAGTGTATTTAAATTTTATGTTAAATCGTACAAATACCAAAATAAATTATATATCGAAGATATCCTTTCATCATGTATTTAAAAAGGGTCTTGGTCCCTGACAATCTATTGTCAGGGACAAGTTATTTAACAATCAGTGTCCCAGCCGTTGAATCGTTGATCCAACGACTGAGATTAAAAAAAAAAAAATTACTGTCCGCTATAATTTTTCGCGGATAGGACTAGGCCTATCCACGGAAAATTATAGTCCTATCCGCGGAAAATTATAGCGGACATGCAAAAAATTTTCTTTTAATCCCAGCTGTTAGATCAAGGATCCAACGGCTGGGACATTGATTGTTAAATAACTGTCCCTGAAAATCGATTGTCAGGACCAGGACCCATTTAAAAAAGTATAGTAGATTTTTTTAAAATTTTGAATACAATGTAAAAGTCTTCAAAATTTGACTAGGCCAGCCTTGACGTGATGCTAACCAATTCTTCGGGTCAAGTCAAGCTTTAACAACTACCGTAAGTATTTTGTATGCATATATCAAAGATGTGGTAAAGTATTATTAATTACTAATTTATTGGAATTTCAAGATTATTAAGAGGATATATATCAAGATTATTAATTTTCGGCAACCTCTTGAAAACTTTTTCAAATGATTAATTATATATGTAAGTACAAAATATGCATATTATCTATACTTATTATAAATTAGGAGTTATTTATATTATGATAATTTGGGAACATGGACAACTTTTAAAAATGCTACTTATTTGAATGATTTTTGAGTAATTGTTACCAAAATTAATATGGATGAAAGAAAAAATAAAAAAATTAACATATATAATAATTTATCAAACGATGGTAATTTTATTAGCAACCTCCAACTACATTTAACCTTATACTAGCTTTAAACCCGTGGCACGGGTTGCTTTTATCATTATTTTTATTTAATTTTTCTGAATTCTCTTTATATATATATATATATATATATATATATATATATGAGAAATTTTTCTGAATTCTCTTTATATATATATATATATATATATATATATATATATATATATAGGCTAGCGTTCAAATAAAAACTAACCTTAGAATAGAAACTAGAAACCTACACTAAATAAATTATATTTCATTTATTTTAATGGCCCCGCTAGGGGAACCTTCACAAAAAACGTTTAAAATTCTTGGCTCTATTCAAGAAAAATATAAAAAAAATAAAAAAAAATTTAAAAAAAAAGTTACTGTTCACGTGCCACGTCATCACGTGAACAGTAACTTTTTTTAAAATTTTTTTTATTTTTTTATATTTTTGTTGAATAGAGACAATAATTTTAAACGTTTTTTGTATTGGAGTACCCCTAATTTGGTCATTAGATTAGCTTGAAATATTTAATTTAGGTTTAGTTTCTAGTTTCTATTCTAAGTTAGTTTCTATTAGAACAAGACCCTATATATATATATATGAGATTGGGGAGCCTGAGATGTATCTCAGGTAAATTCCCTGAGATACATGAGAATTATATGCAAATCATAATATTTATGGGATGGGCATTTTCGTAAAATCAGAAATTTTTAATTAGCCCTGCTGGCCCAATTAGATTTAAAGGGGTCCTTTTTCTCTCTCTCTATATATATATATATATATATATATATATATATATATATATATATATATATATATATATATATATATATATATATATATTTAAATATTTGTAAACTTATTTTTCAAAAACAAAAAATTTATGTGAACTTATAATAATAATTATTGAAGTTCTTTTGGTTTTTTTGTTAGTATTCATTTTTTTCTCGGTTATGGAATCTAATGTTTTTGTAATTTTTAGGTTATTAAATTATTTTATGGGTTTTGTTGAGATATATTTTTAGTTAATAACTATGTCTTTTTTGTTTGGGTTTTTTTGTTGATTTTCTTTATTTGTTTTCCTGTAATACAGAATTTATAATCTTTGTAAATTAAATATTTAGTTTTTTTTGGTGTTCCGTATTTTTAGTATGATTTTTAGAATTTTGTTTGTTATTAACTTTTTAAGTATATCTTTTTTCATTTTTTTTGAAATATTTTTTTTTCTTAAAGGGTGTTTGTTGGTTTTAATGTAAATTACATTTTAAAATTTATGAAATTTTTTTTTACATTATTTCATATATCTTTTGTTTTTGATTATTTCATATCTTTTGTTTTTAAAAGTATATCTTTTGTTTTTTGTTTTCTTTTTTTTTTGTTTTGATTTTCTTTATGTTTATACATTTTAACATTTTTTAAATTTTTATTTTTTGGAATTTTTGTTAATTGCGTGGTTAATTGTATTTTTATTTTTGTTTTAATGATTTTCTTGCAAATTATATATATTTGAACATTTAGCCTAACATATATTTTAATATTTCATATTTTGTGGAATATTATTTTCTTTTTCATTAGATTATATATAATATACTTGAAATATGTTGGAACTTATTAGTATAACTACTTTATTTTTTTATTAAGTAATTTAACAAATGCGTGGTTACTAAGTATTCTTTACAACTTTTCGTTATAAGTGTTATAAATATTTTGTTAAGTTTTGATGTTATTTTTTTTATTTGTTTGTTTTGTTTGTTTACTTTGTTTATTATTTTTGTTTGTTTGTTTGTTAATTTACTTTGTTTATTTTTGAAAATGATATGTTATTTATTAATAGTGTTGTAGGGTTTGTGTTTGTGGTCTTCAATTTTATTTTAAAGAATATATTTTATTAAGGTTGGGTGTCATTTCAAATCATTTTATGTTTTCTATACATTTTAATGTATTTTTAATATTTTCTTTATTGCATTTTTGTTGATTGTGTGGTTAATTGTATTTTTATTTTTGTTTTTTTATATTTTTGTTTTAATAATTTTCTTGCAAATTATATATATTTGAACATTTAGCCTAACATATATTTTAATATTTTATATTTTTTAGGGTGTTTTTTTCTATTACATTAGATTATATGTAATATACTTGAAACATGTTGGAACTTATTGGTATAACTATTTTCTTTTTTTATTAAGTGATTTAACAAATGTGTGGTTACTAAGAATTCTTTAGAGCTTTTTGTTATAAGTGTTATATATATTTTGTTAAATTTTGGTGTTATTTTTTTATTTGTTTGTTTTGTTTGTTTACTTTATTTATTATTATTATTTTTTTGAAATCAAAATGCTTCTTCATTCATTAGAAAGATCAGACATAATGGTCTCCAACAATTGAGGTGGAGGAGACATAAAAACATGGAAGCAATTACAAGAACAAGGAAATCTAGCTAGACTATGAGCCACCTTGTTCGCTTGCTTGCGAATATGATTAACAACTAAACCAGGAGACGACTGTAAAAGCCATTTGCAGTGATCCACCACATGTCCTACTTCCAACATATAGTTTTTCCTTCCCTGAATAGCTCGAACAGCAAGAACAGAATCAGATTCGATGATAACATCTCCAAAACCTTTCTGCATAACCCATGACAGGGCCTCTCTCACTCCTATACTCTCAGCCTCCAGCACAGTCGACGGACAAGGTAATGCCATGACTTTGGCTTCTAGGAACGCCCCATTATGGTCCCTCATCACCATTCCTACAGTGAACGATTCCGCCTCATGATAAACAGAGGCATCTACATTTACCTTTAAGCTGCCATGAGGAGGAGGACACCACCTTCGAACATTAGTCACACTAGTCCTACTGTTGACAACAGAGATGGGTTTATCCTTCACCCTAGCCTTTCTCCAATCGTTAATGTTGCTGAAACTTAACTCCATAGCTATCTGCGCAGTCACTATCTTGTCCTCCCACACTTTCTTATTACGCCAAAACCAGATACCCCATAGTACTGTAACCATTTTAATATTTTCACTCTGATTCGACCCTTCTAGCATGCTTAAGAGCCACTCCGGAGCCGAGAAAACCTGAGACATGTCATGAGAAATACCTGCAGCGTTCCAACAATTCTTTGCAAACGTGCAGTCGAAAAAGACATGGAGTAGATGCTCGACATCCACATTGCACATAGGACACATAATCGTAACAGGAACACCCTTATGTTTGAGACGATTACGCACTGGGATGTTGTTCCTACAAAACCTCCATATAAAAATTTTCACCTTGTGCGGCACACTGAGTCTCCATAGCTTATTCCAACCACCTGATCTAGGACATACAGAGTCTCCAACGTTGCGGTTATACCAAAAATGATATCCAGTCTTCACATCGTATATTCCATCATTAGACATGGACCATACTATTCTATCTTCAACTGATCGTTGTGGCACAGAGGTTGCCAGAATAGCTTTAGCATCACCACTATCGAATAACTCATGTATTTTACTCGAGTCCCAGACTTTAGTACCAGGATAAAACAACGAAGAAACATACTCACTGCGATCAATATACCTCCTATTGTCATCAACTTTAAAATCCATCTTCTTTGCCAGCCAAGGATCCTTCGTAGCTACAATCCTTTGGCCATCTCCAACTACCCACCTATACCCTTTGCACAACTCTTCCTTAGCTTGCCACAGCCCTTGCCAAATGAAACTGGAACCCTGCCCCTTAACTGCATTTAAGATATGAACTCCTGAGAAATATCTTGCTTTTAGAATACGAGCGACTAGCAGGTCAGGCTGATCAATACACTTCCAAATCTGTTTCCCTAACAAAGCGATATTAAAACCTTGTAAACTCTTAAACCTCATTCCACCTCGACTCTTTGACATACTCATCCTCTCCCACGATAGCCAACTGACTCCTTTACTTTGCGACGATCCCGACTTCCACCAATAACCATTAAACAGTCTTTCAATTTCTTGGGATAGAGTTTTAGGAAGGAGAAAGCACATCATACTATAGGCTGGAATAGTTTGGGCCACATTCCTGATTAAAATCGCTTTCCCTGCTCGTGAAATCGTTTTAGCATTCCAACCCTGGATACGCTTTACCACTCTATCCTTGACATAACCAAAAACTCTCTTTTTTGATCTCCCAACTAAAGACGGAAGTCCCAAGTAGTGACTACTTGCTATATCATTCTGAACTCCCAGTACTGCAGAAAGCTGTAGCTGCTTGTCTCTACGAACATTAGAACTAAACATCACCCCAGACTTTTGATAATTAACCTCTTGACCTGACATTTCAGCATACTTTGCCAGAATAGCTTTTACAAAGGATGCTTCTTCAACCGTTGCTTTAAAAAACAGAAACGAGTCATCCGCAAATAACAAATGAGACACTTCGGGGGCATTTGGACTGATTTTACAACCATGCAGCCTTCCATCCTCTGTAGCCTCATCCAACAGGTTCGACAACCCTTCGACACAAAACAGAAATAGATAGGGGGAAAGAGGATCGCCCTGGCGAAGCCCCCTCTTAGGATTAATAGGACCTACAGTCAAACCATTAAAGCAGATCTCATAAGAAACCGTAGAAACACATCTCATAATCCAGTTAATCCACTCCTTACAAAAACCAAGTGCCTGCATACGCTGCTTCAAATACCCCCAACTAACCTTGTCATAAGCTTTACTAATGTCTAACTTAAGAGCAACCTCCCCATCCCTACCACCTTGACTCCTTTTCATATGATGCACTACTTCAAACGCAACTATGACATTATCAGTGATGCTACGATTTGGAACAAAAGCAGATTGATTCTCCGATATAAGGCCTGGTAAAACACTCTTCAATCTATTAGCCAAGACTTTCGCCACAATCTTATAAAGCGCATTACATAGAGCTATCGGACGTAAATCTTTCATATGGCAAGCATTCTCCTTCTTCGGAATTAACACAACATTAGTATGATTTAAATCAGCTGGAAAAGAATTACCTTTGAGCCAATTCCTGCAACATTCAAACACCTCTTTCCCCATTACATTCCAGAAATTTTGATAAAAAGCTGGATTCAAACCGTCCGGACCACTGGCCTTATCTGGGTGCATTTGATGAACAGCTTCTGTAAATTCCTCGAAAGTCACATCTGCAATTAAAGTCTGGTTCTGTTCATCTGAGATTACTCGCGGACTTGCAACTGTTGCACTCAGATTTACCGGACTGTTGTCTGCAAAAATGCCACTGAAATACTCTTGCACTAAAGTACACATACCAGCATCACTTTCCACTCTATCCCCCTCATCTGTCATGAGAAAACTCACCCTGTTGTTCTTCTTACGTGCAGAGGCATGAGCATGAAAGAACTTCGTATTATCGTCCCCTTCTTTAAGCCAAAACAGTTTAGCCCTCTGTTTCCAATAGAGTTCCTCGTGCAGTAAGATTTCGTTCAATTTATTCCTTTCTAACACATATTGCTTCACACTAAACTCATCACTTTTGCCTTTCAGATCCTCCAAGATGGCTTTCTGCTGTCGCACTTTCTCCTTAAATTTATTAAAAAAGTTTCTCCCCCACTTCTCCATATATCTTGACACCGAGTTCAACTTAGGCATAAGATGAGAAGCTGGAATACTCTCCTAGTAACCTGCAACCTCCCTAATAAAACTTGGCTCCTTGAGCCATGTATTTTCAAATTTAAATCTGAAAACTTTCTTAGGCACTGCTACCTCCATGAAGTCTAAGAAAATAGCATCATGATCCGACACAGGTGTCGTAATAACTGCTAGCTTACATAGAGGGAATTTCGTCCACCAATCTCTCGTGGCAAACGCTCTATCGAGCCGCTCCTGAACCCAATCTCCGGTACCCCTGCCTTTCTCCCAGGTAAATAAACCACCAGTCAAGTCCAACTCAGATAACAAACTTTCTTCTATAGCATTCCTAAAACCCTCCATGAGAGCCTTAGGATGAGGATGATTTCCTTTCTTGTCTACATCATACATCAGATCATTAAAATCTCCCATTACACACCATGGAAGATTGGAAACTCTCGACAAACGAATAAGCCTGTCCCACGCTTCCTTCCTCCTTGCACGTTCTGGAAAACCATAGTAGAGAGTAAGCCTCCAACAAGCTACATTATTCTCATTAAAAACTAAATCTATATGGTTTTGCGAGTACCCAGTGATACTGCAATCAACATTATTCCTCCAAAAGACTGCCAGCCCACCGCTCCTACCTACTCTATCAACTGAAAAACCATGGGCAAAACCAAACTTTATACGAAATTCTTCAATCTTACTTGCAACAGAAATTGTTTCACTTAGAAATAACACATCGGGTTTACGACCTCTAACAAGATCGTTCAAAGCTCGAACTGTACGAGAACTCCCCAGTCCTCTACAGTTCCATCCTAAGCAATTCATTGTGGATGGATAGCTTGCTTAGCAAGCTTAGCCAAAAAAGTAGTAGAAGATTCTGAACAATCATTTTTAGAAAGCCCAGAGTCTGATTGTGTTGCCTTAACAGTGCCCTCAATGTCCATTCTATCACTCAGCCCAATTCTTTTCCTTTTCCTCTCCTCCAAGTCCAGCCCATCTAATTCCTCCTCAGTAGGCCCATCATTAATTTTTAAACTTACATTTCCCTCATTTCCGTTTTTATTGCTACCAATCTCAGTAACAGATCCCTTAAAACTCTCACTCAAAGCCATCTCCTTATCCTTCTGTTGCTGTGATCCCGCTGTTTTTGCTGGCATTCGAAATTCAAATTCCTGATTACTATCCCTTCCTGATTTGTCGCCCCACCCTTCATCCCGCTCATCGCGCAACCATTTGCTCCTCACCTGAGAACCCTGCCTTCGCGGCGGTGCACGGAGCCACGATCCCCACTCACGACCGCTGCCATCTACCTCCCCATTGATCTTCTTCTTACAGAAACGCTCCGTGTGAGTCAACAACCCACAAACAAAGCAGAAATCTCCCAGCTTCTCGTACTTACAATTCACAATAACTTCAGTCTTATCCTTTTTGCATATCTTCTTCTTCCTCTTCAATGGCCTTCTAACATCCACCTTAATCCTGAGTCTCATATACTCCCTCCAAATGCTCTCATTGTTGCTCAAATCATAAGAAACGAAGGAACCAAAGAAGTTGCCTAGCTGCTTCCCTACAGGCTCCGACATATAACCACTAGGAAGGTCATAAATTTGGACCCAGAACTCGACTTCATTGAGAGACACCTTAGTAGGATCCCCTCCGGCTGGGATTGTATTCGTCACCAATATTGCATTTTCAAACGACCACGGACCATTTTTCATCATCCAATCCATGTCATTCTTATGATAAAACTGAAAGAGAAACAACCCCTGCGTCAAAGACTTGATAGTAATCCCCATGGCTGGTTTCCAAAGGTCAGCCATCTTAGATCTCATCGCCCTCAAGTTCAGATTTTTCTCCGTCAGAAACTTCCCAACCAGACACAACTCAAATCTATTCTCAGCTTCCTCACACTCAACATCCAGAACCAATTCCTCATCTTCTTCATTTGTTATGTCTAGATCAGACATCAGTACATCAATGTTACTTGACGTTGCCATTTTTACAATAGCCTCTCACAAAACTTGAAAAGAGATGGAGAGAAAAATCACAGACTCTCACAACTCATGGAGAGAAAAAAAAATAGACTGAGTTGTACTTTATTTATTATTATTGTTTGTTTGTTTACTTTCTTTATTTTTGTTATTTGTTAATAGCGTTGTAGGGTTTGTGAGACGACCACCCAAACTCCCTCACTCTTTCTCTTTTTAACCCTGACAACCAGACGACCACCAAACTCCCTTACGCTAATTATATATAATATAATGTGTCATATGTAACTTGTATGCTCCTTTTCTTCCTCCTTTCTTGGGTCAGACCTGAATTTTGTCAAATGTCAAGCATTGTAATTAGTGAGTATATGGGGTATTTTAAAATATGTAATTTATAACTTAAATGAATAAGCATA
This sequence comes from Saposhnikovia divaricata, assembly GCA_036435485.1. Lineage (NCBI taxonomy): Eukaryota > Viridiplantae > Streptophyta > Magnoliopsida > Apiales > Apiaceae > Saposhnikovia > Saposhnikovia divaricata. The sequence continues at coordinate 233,896,499 of CM071595.1, read as the reverse complement.
ATGATAAGTAGAAGAATATTTATAAGTTATATAAGTGTTTGGATGAAATATTTATTAAATTAAATTAAAAAATATTAATTATTTAATATAATAATCTCAATACATGCATATGACATTTATAAATATAAATGTACAAATATAAAATATTATACAAGTAAAAAAAATCAAGCAATATGAAATAAGTTGGGAAAAAGTGCGCCAATACTAACTTTCAACTTATCAACATAGCTATAAATTGAGTTAATAAGTTGGATAGACGAACATCCTTCGTAAATTCTTGCGGGATTATAAGCTATAAGCCAGCTTAATAAGTAATTGCCAAACAGACCCTTAAACTTTTATATTCTAATTTAGAGTAGAATACTAATTTGTGGTTAACTTCATCTCATTTAACATTTTAGTAGCTAAAATTTCAAATTTATAATATGACGATTAAACATTATTTTTATTTTACAAAAAATAGTTATGAATCACTTTTTTGAGAAAAAAATTCTCAAAATAATGGTCCTTAACCAACTTTTTCAAAAATGAAAATAATATTAGTCCACTACATTGCAAATCTGAAATTCCAAACCAAATTGCTAAAACGGACAACCAACACTTTTGCAATTTACTCTTTAATTTAAAAAGCTCCTACTGTACAAATCTTATCCAATACCTTTTTATATTATGAAAAAAATCTACGAATTGGCTGATTTAAATTATTGAAGTACACACGTCCCTTTTATTCATGGTTGCATCTGTCTGTTGTATTAGAAAATTTATAACCTTACCTAATCCATTATCATAATTATATTTATTTCTAGATACCATAGACGATTGAGATATACGTAGTGTTCTAAAAAGCGGTAAGCGTTTCTAGGTGGCGAGATGATCTTCGAGCGTTTAAACGATTAGGGAGGTTTAAGCGGATTTCAATGCGGACCAATTAATCGGATTATATAATATATATTTAGTTATTTATATACATAAGTATATATATATATATTTAATAATTATATAAAATCGGGGAATAAGCGTTTAACATAAAATCGGGACGGTTGGGGGACCTTCGACGCTTAAGCGGTTAGGCGACCTTTGATATACTTATACGGTACCTTCTGATTTATGTTACCTTACTGCATATAGGATGACAGATAATCAGAGTAAAAAGTAAAAATTAATGTTGTAAAAAGTGTAAAAAGTGCACTAAGCAGTCTCTTAAACGTTAAACGGATGTTTAAGTTCAGACGCTAAAACGTTTCAATTCTATAATCTATACTAAAAAGGTGATTAAGAGTTTTTGAAAATTAAAACAGATTAAGTGGAAAGCCGATGCTATAACCGATGTAGAGGAGTACAGTCGGGCAATCACAACCTGAAAGGCTGAAAGCAAAGACTACTACCTCGTTAAAAGAAAAAAAAATGCAAGTATTACAGATCAAAAAATGGTCAACTGGTGCAGTGGTTGCGCCCCGTCAGTCGTCCCTCCAGTACGAGGCAGGTAAATGAAGACTTAGACCTTGTAACTCCAATAGAAGAGTACCAATTCAAGTTCGGGTCTGATTAAAAAGCAAGGGTTCAAATATCAAAGAGTAGGAAAAAAAAAGTCGAATAATGGGAAAATTGACGAATAGCAGGCATAGCGAAATATCTAAATTCTTTTGTATAAATTACTTTCTATATTATAGTATTGTCTAAATATTTACACTTAAATCTCCATAAATGGATACCACGATATCACGAGATTTGTCAATAAACAGATATTCATTGTAAAAGGTTTTAAGCCAAAATATTCAAAAAAAAATCTCCATAAATGGATACGTTCGGGATTGGAAAATTTTATTCATTAATCGAGATTATTCATTTATCGAAATCAAAAATACACTATCTCTATTATGTCGGGATCGGAAAAAAATTATTCCTCTATTATGTCGGGATCGGAAAAAATTATTTATTTAATGAGATAATTCATTTATTGAGGTTCTACTGTATATACAAAACCATTTATGAGGAAGTTGCCACATGAGTTACAGTAGTACAAAATTCAATTATTTGTCTGTGCAACTGCAAGTAGTATGAAGTATTCAAAGTGGCTACAACCTACAAGTGTCCAGGAAATTTATGCAACTCAATTAATGATATTGGTGCTCTGAAAATCATACAAAAACATCAAGTACAAACTAGCTGCTAGTAACATATACGGATCTAACCTGGCTTGTGGTTACATTATGTGAACTACAAACATGGCTAGAGAAGTATGCAATACAATGGAGTTAACCACCATCATTTTGTTTTGCTCCATACTATCTTCTGCCTTGATAAACTCCAAGGCAGGGGACACCATCAGAACACATCAAATGTTTCGAGACGGTGACACTATCACATCAGCAGGTGGAGAGTTCGAACTTGGATTCTTCAGCCCAGGCACTTCAACGAATCGATATCTGGGCATCTGGTACAAGAAAATATCAAGAGGGACAGTTGTATGGGTTGCTAATAGAGATCGTCCTCTTATAAATACCTCAGGTTTGGTAGAGGTGAATAGCAAGGGAATTACACTGAAAATGGTTGATAGTAGTACTGGGATAATCTGGTCATCGAATACGTCTAGATCAATGAAAAATCCTGCTGCACAGATATTAGATACCGGAAATTTGGTTCTAAGAGATGATGATCACGATTTCAACAACGTAGAAGATTTTATATGGCAGAGCTTTGATCACCCTGGAGACAATTTGCTACCTGGCATGAAGTTTGGAATAGACCTGGTAAATGGTATAAACAGGATCTTTTCATCATGGAGAAGTGTCGCTGATCCATCCCAAGGCAGTTTTACCAACCGACTTGATCCTAATGGTTTTCCACAGTTTCTTATATCAAAAGGTTCAATGATTTTGACGAGGACTGGACGATGGAATGGTAACGGTTTTAAAGGCCTTCCCAAACAGAGCTCGAACGGAATTTATAAACACGTATTTGTTTTCAATGAGAAGGAAATCTATTATATGTTTCATCTCATCAACACAACTTCTGCTATTATGAGGTTCGTACTGACTCCGACCGGAGATTCAAAAATTCTTGTATGGAATGATCAACAACAAATCTGGACGATTTACCTTAGTCTACTGGACAGTGATTGTGATCAATATGGACTGTGTGGTGGTTACGGAATATGTAAAATAAAGAAAACTCCAAGATGTGAATGCTTGAGAGGATTTGTTCCGAAATTGCAAGAGAAGTGGAAAGCAGCAGATTGGTCCAGTGGATGCATCCGCAGAACTAATCTAGTTTGTGGGGCTGATGAGGGTTTTGTGAAATATTCCGGTGTGAAATTACCAGACACACGTCACTCTTGGTATAACATGAAAATGAACCTTCAGGAATGTGAGAAGTTGTGCCTGAAAAACTGTTCTTGTACAGCTTATGCAAATGCAGATGCCAGAAGAGGTGGACACGGATGTCTCTTATGGTTTGGTGACCTAATGGATACTAGTGACTATACAGAAGATGGGGAAGATATCTATGTAAAAATGCCAGCATCTGAATTAGGCAAGACAAACTTCGCCTCAACTCTTTGCTTTACGAAAGTATTACCTCAATTCTTTTTTGATAACTTCAGTACTTTTGTCTAACACAGGAAAAAGCCCAAGTTCCAGAGTAAAAAGTCACTTCATTCTCATTACTTCAGTACTATCACTAGTGCTAGTCTGCCTAATATTTCTTCCAGTATACAAGAAGAGAAAACTGCAGAGAGAAGGTAAATAATTTACTCCTACGGGCTAAGGTAACTGTTATCTTACTAAGGAAGACATTAGATTTTGACAAAGAGAATATACTAGTTCCATAAAATGGATATCGTACCTTCTTACAAAACAAAGAATGGCATCTAAATCTATACTGGAACTTTGGTACAAACCATTTGAACACTGAATTTGTTCCACTTTAAACATTGCAGAAAGCTTGAAATTAAGTTCGGAAAGTGTTGCCCTGACCAAAATCGAGAAAGAAGATCTGGAGTTGCCACTATTTGACTTCGAAAGCATTGCAGATGCTACAAGTAACTTCTCCCAAGAAAATAAACTTGGAGAGGGTGGCTTTGGACCTGTATACAAGGTGATTATACTGATATATACATAGCATGTGCAATATATGTTGACAATTTATCCAACCAAGATTCTTACCATACCATAGCAAAAGTTTATCTGCATCTAGTTTGTCACTACTGTAATGAACTGAAAGTACAAAACAATATTTTACGTACACGACCTAATAGAACTATAGAAGTGTCCATACCTGTGTTACGAATAAGCTATTATAACTGTATATTATGGAGTTAAATGGATAAATTAGTTCATCAAGTGTATATCTTCATAAGTAGAAGAAATGTCAGCATTAAAATATAGAAATATATACTAAGTATCACAACCATTATTTTCAGGGTACATTGACTGATGGAAAAGAAATAGCCGTGAAAAGGCTTTCAAAAAGTTCAAGTCAAGGACTAGATGAGTTCAAAAATGAAGTATCGTGTATTGCCAAACTACAACACAGAAATCTGGTGACACTTCTTGGTTGTTGTATAGAGAGAGGAGAAAGGATTTTAATCTACGAATATATGGCTAACAAAGGTCTAGATTCATTCATATTTGGTATGGCTCAATATGTTATGCTCTTTTTCTCAGATTTATCTTCATACATAGATAAGTAGTCTAATTTGATGGCATTTGACTAGATAATGACGTAAGAAACAAAATGGACTGGTCGAAGCTATACAACATAATAAATGGCATTGCCAGGGGACTTCTGTATCTTCATCAAGATTCAAAGCTAAGAATCATACATAGAGATCTCAAAGCCAGTAACATATTACTTGATCATGATATGAATCCAAAGATTTCAGACTTCGGCATGGCGAGAAGTTTTGGAGGAAATGAAACTGAAGCAAATACATCTAGAGTTGTTGGTACATAGTAAGAATTTTTACAACTTTGCAATTTACTGTTTCCTTTGCCTCACAATTGGTAATTGATATGATATCCATTTATATCTCGCAGTGGTTACATGTCCCCGGAGTATGCTATTGATGGACAATTTTCTGTTAAATCTGATGTCTACAGCTTTGGCGTTATACTAGTAGAGATAGTAAGTGGAGTAAAAAACAGATTATTCAGTCATCCAGATCACAGCTTAAACCTTCTAGGGCATGTGAGTATGAGTATACTACAACATTCCTTATGCTATTTGCTTGTCTACAGCTGATAATTCACATAATTAAATTTTAGGCATGGATGAGTTACAAACAAGACAAACTGTTGCAACTCATTGATGGCGTGATATTGAGGCCCAGTGAGTATTTTGAAGTCTTTCGAGTTATACAAATTGGATTACTGTGCGTTCAACATGATCCGAAGGACAGGCCAGTCATGTCACAGGTGGTTCTAATGTTAAGCAGTAATATGAAACTGCCTCATCCTAAGCACCCTGGTTTTTTCATGGAGAGATGTTTGCTTGAAGCAGATCACTGTTCTAGCAACCCAAGTCTGTCATCATCCAACCAGTTAACCATTACAACTCTACTACCTCGAGGATAGTGTAATTCTTTTACATATCTTGATTACAGTATTAGTTTGCCAACACTTGCCTGTTCTGGTCTGGAAAAGATTCATGGAATGTCATTGAGCTCATCATTTGCTGTATATAAATACCTATACTGTAAATAAATGCATCATATTCTTTTATCGAGGTTTTACTATATGCATATAAGCTGTGTATTTTATGAACACTGAAGGCCATAGGCATCACCTATTCATGGCCTAAGCAATGTGCTATAAACTTTGTAAAATGCAGATGATGTTATGTATATGCAAATTTAAAGTCACGTTTAAAAGACTAAAAGCAAGCAATGGATTGAATGATGTACGTTCTGGTTAAAAAGGAAAATCCGACCTATCTGGTATTTTTGCGATACTGGCTAATATTGGCAATTTTAGAGTCAATTCGGCTCTTAGGTGTTGTTTGATTAAATCTGTCACTTTTGTGATTCATTCATTGCTTCATATTTACTTTACCTGGATACTAATATGCTTAAAACTCTTGAACATGACCAGCCTTAAATCTCAGTATATAGTATGTTTTGTCATAAAATTCTGCACCTCAGATTTGGACTCCCCTATTTGGTCCTCTCTTATTTGCACTCGACAAGAATTAGACTAAATAACACTTGTCAGAATGATTGTTTTGTCAGAGGGTACGGAGATAACCACATGCCAGAGTACAAGGACTGCATTATACCTAAGTGACAGCATACTTCTAAGATGAGGTCTACAAATAAAGTTATTGTTTTGAACATCCTGAAGATTCGGACAGCATCCCTAAGTTGTTAACAACCTCAAAGTAGTCTCTAAGGCCATGTTTGTTTCATGGGATTAGAGAAGGGATTGGATTATAATCCTTTAAAAAAATTAATCCTTTGTTTGTTTTGAAAATTAGATGAACGGATTATAATCCTTGGATAAAACTTATTGTTATTTGATGGGATAATATAATACCTGCTCAGCCCAGGTATTATAATAGGATTAAAATTTGATAGACAAAAATACCCTTACACGGTTAAAATAATTACAGAAGCGTACCGTAAACCTAAACCTATATTCACATCTCGCCTCATTTCTTTTCTAACTATACTGGCGCAGCCTCCATGGCTTCTTTACTTACAAATACATATATATATATATATATATATATATATATATATATATATATATATGTATAGTTATACATCTCGTCGTCGCCAATCAACCAACAAACAATTATCGCCTAATCTGGTAAGAGAATTCTAAGCTTATTTTTTGTTTTTTGTTAATGGGTTTTAAACAACTATCCTTCTGATTCTCAAATATTTTTTTAAAATCTTAAGCAAGTTCGATATGGAGTTGATGTATGCTATGTATGTTTTGTGTTGTTCATATATTATGTGTTGTTCATATGTTTTGTGTTGTTGTGTATGGTAATTTTGTGTTTTTTTTTATCATTTTTCTTCTATTTCTTATGTAGATAAACTGTTTGTTAATGTGTTTGATTCAAGTTTAAAATAGTTTATGCGTTAAGGTTAATTTATAGAGTTGATTTGTGTTTGTATAAATTAGCTATTTTAGTACTGCATAAAATTAAAATTGAGTAATTAGATAGTTGGGTGCATCTATATAACTACAGAAAATCTAACAAGTTTGTTGCGACTCTGTTTAGAGATATACGTTATGAGCTCCTTGGAGGATTTGATGATGTTACAACAACTAGTGCGGCATTTGAGTATGCTATTGTCATTATATGTGCATATCATGCATTTATTACGTTTGCTGCATCAAACCTCTGAAAGCACTTCGAGAGTTAGTAAGGATATAAGATTACTTCGTAGAAAGAGGGGGGCTGATTACTTGGATGATACCATAAATGACGGGGATCTGACCCTTAAGGAGCAGCTTCGTATGAATAGAAATACATACGATATCTTGTGTGAATTGCTTCACGAGTACGGTCTTAGTGACTCGAGAGATGTGAATGTTGAAGAGCAAGTTTGTTTTTTCTTGCACATATTAGCTGGCCATCAAAAAAATAGGTCAATTAAACATACTTACCGAAGATCAAGTGAAACCGTGAGCAAATATTTCAACAATGTTTTAAATTGTCTCTTACGACTGCACGATGTTCTTTTAAAAAAGCCCGAGCCAATTAACGAAACCTGCAATGATCCTAGGTGGAAATGCTTTCAGGTAGAATCCATCACTTAAGGCTGTTTAAAACCTTCTGATACACAGTAGTAATATTTTTTAATTTTTTTAATGTTTGTTCATTTTGTAGAATTGTTTAGGTGCTCTTGATGGAACTCATATTAGAGTTAGAGTTCCTCCACACGAGCATGTGAAGTATAGAAATAGAAAGGGAGAAATTTCAACTAATGTGTTAGGCGTATGTACACCAAATATGATGTTCACGTATGTGTTACCTGGTTGGGAAGGCTCTGCTGCAGATGGCAGAGTACTTCGAGATGCTATAACTCGTAAGAATGGCTTACGAGTTCCTGCCGGTAAAGCTAATACTCTTTTCTAGTTGGTTTAGTCCTCGTTTAATATTTTTGCATAATTAAATTAATTTTGATATATATATATATATATATATATATATATATATATATAGGATATTACTATCTTTGTGACGCCGGATATACAAATGGTGATGGGTTCTTGGCTCCACATAGGATGCATCGATACCATTTAGCAACATGGCGAAATGGTAGGCGGCCGACTTGTCCAGAAGAATACTTTAATATGAAACATTCTTCAGCGCGTAATGTAATTGAAAGAGCTTTTGGAGTTCTTAAATTGCGTTGGGCTATTCTTAGGAGCCCTTCCTTTTATCCTTACAAAATTCAGTGTCGAATTATCACTGCATGTGTTCTGTTGCACAATCTCATTAGAAAGGAAATGGGCAGCGATCCTTACAATGCAATTTATGATAATGATCAGGCCAATCAATCAGCATTCAACTTAGATTCCAATGTAATTGACACATGTGAGCCATCTAGTCAATGGACAGAAAAGAGGCGTCAAATGGGTGTGACAATGTATAATGAGTGGAGGGCAAAGAGAGGTCTCGCTCCTTGGCAGGGCTGAAAGTAGTAGTAATTGATTGTAATAGCTTTTAAGATATTAGCATTCTGGAATCTTGTATCGTGACAAATTATTAATATTAATATCATGAGACTAGCGTTTTTACTTTTGATCAGTTGAGTAATGTAAATTATGGTAACAACATTTGAGATATTAAAGTCTGTTGGTTTTATGTTTTTTTGGTTTCAATGATTTGTTGGTTAGCATATATGTGATATCCAGTTGTTGTACGAAATATAATTGCAAGATGTTTCTTTTCTGGTACAGCATAAACATTGTTATTGTTCTGGTACATCGAAGACATGAAGCTGGTAGTCTGGATCGATATATACTACCTTACTAACATTCTTTTGATCCATGTTGTAGATTGTGGCAATATTCTGTAGGTCTTTAAGGTTGACGCACGAAATTCGCAGGAAGTTGTGGTTGCTCAAGTTGCAGGTACTTCATAAGCATTTAAAAATATTATAAAGTCTTGCTTCCCTGTTCTATGTTTATATATCTGTGAAATGGATGTAGTGTCGATGTAGCTGTGCAACTGGCACATAATGAATATATTTGATATTGCTACACATTTTCAGTGCAGAAATTATGCAATCTCAGAAAAAGAGTCAACGGCTATAATTATATAAATCCTGTTAAGAGTCAACAGGTAGCTGTTTACTTTATGCACTTATCTGATTCTTGTGATGGAAGTTCTTGGTTATCAGTTGATCGATATGGTTAATTGTTTAACTTTTAGTCAAGCTGCATAAAACTGTCCCTACGTTCTTTCCATTCTGATTTTTTTTATTGCATTAGTTTAGTATCATATTGTGGTATACACAGTGTCCTCAAATCTTATAAACTCGTATTATGCATTCTAATTACTGGGACCTAGATGTTATAAACTTGTTCTTTCTTTGTGCTTACTATGGATACACATGTATAGGTTTAAAGAAATCCCATCTTCATAACTTAACATGTGTGCCTCTAGGTCGAAGTATGAGATAAAATGTATACAGTAAAAGGATGCAAGTCACCATTAAACTTACATTCATCTGTTATTATTATTTTTTTTTGAAATATTTGTAGTTGTGTAAAAAGCACGCTATACATAGTCTAGATGTTCTACGTATTATAGGACATGTACCATACTTATTTTTTTGGTAAGCATGTTTTCTATTTATTGTTATTATATTGTCATTTCTCATGGCCTTCCATGAGAAATGAGAAATGATTTAGCCCACTAGTTGTCAAGCTATTTTAGTTGATGTCCAACAAAAGATAGTGCATCACTAGTACCAAATAGTTTTCCTTTAGTCCGTCTTTAAAATTAAAAGTTAATTCAATTTTGGTACGAATAAAATGTATTTTGGGTAATGATAATAAAAGAGTAATGTTAGGTAGTAACTGTTCAGCGTCCACAAAATTATATTTCTTACTCTCTGCTTCATATCTTGTAGTCTGATGTAGACTTCATTGAGGTGTTTATTTGATCATGTCATGGGCAATTGGACACCGTATGCAGGTGCTGCCATGTACTAGCAATTCATTAATACTATGAATTTACCAAGCACTTCATTAATATTATGAATTTACCAAATGCTGCAATTCCTGGAAATATAAGTATTACAACTGCAAATGGGTTCGTTAGATAACCTGGTACCAGTAATTTTTTTGCCTTGTTTGCTTTTTCTAAAGTAGCCTCATTTCATAGTCACAATAAGCTATGTAATGGAGTATTTATAGTTGATCCTTTTTATCCTCTTAATTTCAGAAACTTCTCATGGCATCCTCGTCATCAAGTGGAAAACATCCGAGAGAAGGGGGAAAGACCAATTCTCACCAAGTTTCGAAGAATAGGAGGACGTGGACGTTACAAGAAGAAAAGGCTTTGATAGATTCTTATTATCTAATAATTGCGGATGGCTACAAGTTGGATAATGGGCAATACAAAACTGGCTATCAACTTGAATTGGAAAAGTATATGATCAAATTCATTCCAGGTACTGACTTGCGTGAAAAACCACATATAGAGTCTAAAATAAAGACATGGAAAAAATTATGGGGTTCTATCTATAGTGCTTTGGCAACTAGTGGTATTGCTTGGAATGACTCTCATAAAATGTTGAGTATTGATGATGAAGACGTGTGGACTCAAATGTGCAAGGTAAATGTTTCATAATTAGAATGTACAGTGTCTAGTTATTCGGTGTTGCCTACTTATTTTCTTTCCAGACTTGTCTTTGCATTTCTTGCTTTGAACCAACATATGTGATTGATAAGCTTAAATGTTATTTTCTTATAGAGAGATTCAGAATTGGCTAAACTCCGTAACAAGCCTGTGGAGTGGTACGATGATTGGCAGAAAATTTTTGGTAAAGACAGAGCTACAGGTGAACATGCTGAGGCCCCTGCTGATATTGTTGAAAATCTGGATAAAGAGCAATGTGAAGCTGCTGAATTTTCCTGCTCTACTGGTGATTCAAATGCAAATGAGGGGAAGAGAAAAAAAGCTAAGTTATAAGATGCTCTGTTAGCTTCAATGGAGAAAATGCAAGAAAATGTTGAAAGCCTCCTGAAGACAACTGTAGAACAATTTGGAGTAATGAGTCAAAGAATTGGATATGAGCATGATTTGGGCAAGTCGCGAAGAGAGGTGTATGGTATTATTAACAACATTAGCAATTTAGACACTACACAAAAGCTGTTAGCAGCATCAAGAATAGTCGATAAGCCAGCTGATGTTGATCTATTTTTAAGCCTGCCAGAAGAAATGCGAGCAGAATTTGTGAGCTTGAAGTTATCTGGACATGTGTGAGACCGACTCTAGAATAATTTTTTGGGGTTCGTTGATTTGGTGGTGAAACTCTGAACATTACAATATTTTGTAGTAAATTTAAGGAAATTTGGAATCTTTTGTCTTGCTAAATACTTATCTATTTTTTATTTCATGTTACTAGATAATTATGAATTTCTATATTATCTTATTTTATGCAATTTTTATATAATTTTATGCACAAATAGGTTTATTTGATATTTTCCATCCAACCTGAATGTTTGTAATCCAAATATAATTTAAAAAGAAAAAACATAAAACATGATTTTTTAGTAACAAATAATCCTATATACAATCCTTTACATAACAAACATGAGATAGGATTAGTTGAAGGATTATAATCCTTAATTGAATTTTACAAACAAACATGGGATTGGATTATTTTAAAGGACTATAATACTTGGACTAATAATGAAGGGATTATAGTGATTGGATTATAATCCGGGGATTATAATCCCATGAAACAAACATGGCCTAAGTTCGTAAATCAGAGTACAAACTCAGCTCATATCCAACCGCAAACTATCTGCTACTACCATTAAAGCCGAGAATGAATCCAGAACTCCACCAGACCTGATTCAAAACTGCCGCAATATTCTTAGAAATTTACTGAGTACAAATTCAAGGCTTTAAGCCCGAGCTATATGAACAAAATCATAAAATTTTAGAAAAAAAAATTAAAGTACAAAAACAAGGCTTTGATCCCGAGCTATATGCATGAAACTGAAAAAAAAAATCTTAGAAAAAAAATCTTAAGTACAAAAACCAGGCTTCCCAAGCCATAGGTACAAAATCAAAAAATCTTAGAAAATTTTTTAAGTGCCAAAACCAAGTTTTGAGTGCGAGCTTATATACAAAATAAGAAAATGTAGGAACATTTCCGAAACGATTGAAATTCCACTATTCGTGAAGATGGAAGTCCGGACTCCAGAAATCGAGAAGCCACGACGAAGCAAAAACCTCTAACCCCGGGGCCGACATCGGGCCTAGGGAACGAGAAAAAAATTACAAGTTATCCAAAGTTATACAAATTTGAACATAAAGAAGTTAAAAATAAAAAAACCTCTAGACCGGCCTCCATACAGGACCCCGACCTTGGGGGCAAAAGAGTAAATTTCTTCTTCTAAGTTACTGAAAGTCATATACTTTGAACTTGAGAAGAGAGAATACAACTCCTAGTTCCGAACTCCTAACTATACTCAGATTTCGGGGCAACCAAAATTTACTTCTCAATCAATTTAAGTCTTAAAAACTTTGATCTTGTAAAGCTTGAAGCCAACTCCTAGTTGTTGGGTTTCAACCCAATATGATGTTATGGATTTGGGTGGTTTAAGATATACTCCCTCCGTCTCTCTTTAGTTGGCACATTTGTAAAAAAAAATTGTTCCTAAATAGTTGTCACAACATAGTTTTACCAATTTTTTCACATATACCCTTTATTTCTAATACCAAATGTTTGACTTTATATTTAATGTACACACTCATAACTCATCATTTAATGCTAATATTATGGGCAAACATGGAAACAAATTACATAATTAATTTTTTCTTAATATGTGTGTTTTTTGTAAATGTGCCAACTAAATAGGGACGGAGGGAGTATATGGTTAAGATAATAATTGTATGGATAGACAATTATTATATATGGTACTCCCTCCGTCCCAAGGAGTTGTTTACATTTACTTTTTACAAGGAAACCAAGATAGTGGGTGTAATATTGTTAAAATAAGTGAGTTAGTGGGTGTAATAGTGATTTTATTGTTAAAATAAGTGAGTTAGTGGGTGTAATAGTGTAAAGTGTTGAAAAAGTGGAATGAAGTAGTGGATGTAATAAAATAATTTATTGTTAAAAGTTACTATTTTAGGAAACGTAAAGAATTGGTTGGGACATCCCAAAAAGGAAAGTGTAAAGAAATGGATGGGACAGAGGGAGTATGTCTTAATCACTAAGTTGGGTAATTAGGTGCTAATAATTGGAAAACTTGTATAACAAGTATGGTAAGTCTTGGTGGCTAAGTTTTGGGTGGCTATATATGCATAGTCATATTGTATTTGTTTGATAGGTGTGAAAGCTTAAGAGATGTAGTTTTAAGTATTGTTTGAGAGATGCTTGAGCATTGTTGGCCCAAGTATCAGGGTTGGGACACCATTAAGGTGTTATTGTTTTGATGTATTATTGATTGGATTAATAATACAAGTTTGGGGCGTGGGTGTTTCCACGTCAAATAATGTGTGTGTTCTTGTTTTACTTTTACTTATTGATTTGATAGAAGTAGAAGTAATACTTAAATAACGTGTGACCGCGCTTTGGTGGATCTTGTCAACTTATCGAATGGTTATGTGTGTGCTTTGCATTGGTATTTTTGAATCTCGGATTGTGTAAGTCCCCTAACCTAACACTAGCTAGCTTCATACTCCTCTTTATGTTCAGACTCCGGACCTAAAGGGTAAGAATCAACCAAAATTTTCTTCTCAGTTACTCGAAGTCTTAAAATTTTGAACTTATGAAGATTGAAGCCAATTAGTAGCGCCAGACTCCTCTCTATGTTGAGACTTCGGACCTGGTGGGCAAGAATCAGCCAAAATTTTCTTCTAAATTATTAAAAATTTCAAAACTTTGAACATGTGAACCTTGAAGCCAACTTTGAGCTCTATACTCTTCACTATGTTCAGACTTTGGAGGGCAAGAATTAACCAAAATTTTCTTGTAAGTTACCCAACTCCTAGCTCCGGACTCCTCGCTATGTTCAGAATATGTTTAGAATCTGAACCCGTGGGGTAAGAATCATCCAAAAATTTTCTTTATGTTACTCAAAGTCTTAAAACTTTGAACCTGTGAATTTTGAAGCCAACTAGTAGCTCCGGACTCCTCACTATGTTCAGACTTTCAGACTCTGGACCTTGTGGGCAAGAATCAAACAAAATTTTCTTCTAAGTTACACAAAATTTCAAAACTTTGAACTTGTGAACCTTGAAGCCAACTCTTAGCTCCAAACTTTTCACTATGTTCAAACCCCAAACTTGGAGGGTAAGAATCAGCCAAAAAAAAAAAAATTCTAAGTTACCCAACTCCTAGCTCTGGACTCCTCACTATGTTCAGACTCCGGATCCGGGGAGCAAGAATCATCCAAAAATTTTCTCAATGTTACTCAAACTCTTAAAATTTTGAACTTGTGAAGCTTGAAGTCAACTTGTACCTCTAGAGTCATCACTATGTTCAGACTTCAGACCTGAACGGCAAGAATCAGCTAAATTTTCTTCTTAGTCACTCAAAGTCTTAACATTTTGATGAATGAAGCTAAAATATTTTACAATTCAGCAACTTCAAGTGTTTACTACCCCCCATCTAGAAAATTCACATAGGGGAGTGGGGAGAAAATGACAGGCCCAAGTAATAATTAAAGTCCATATTGGGTCCAAGCTAGTAGGGATGGGTATTCGGTTATTCAGTAACCAAACCGAAATATAATTCGGTTACCGAATACCGAATAAGGACAAAAATCATAACCTAATAATAACTGAAATAATTTCAGTTTTTTAAAAAGAATAATCATTTCGGTTAAAATTGATTACCAAATTTTTAAAAAAAGTATGCTTTTCTCTCAAAGATGTGTAAGACTCGCCTTCGGAGATCTCTAAAATTGTATTGGATATTAACCATATAAAATCATAAATTCTAGGAATGTGAAGGCTATATGATATATATATATATATATATATATATATATATATATATATATATATATATATATAATATATTTTTTGAGTTTTACTTCAGGCAATGTTTGATATTAACATATGAACATTGAAATGACCTGTATTTAGTTATGTGCATAATAAATTATGTCCGTTTGAAATTATAATTCTTATTGATTCACTTATCCTTTCTTTTACTACATTCGCTCGATAGAAATTTTTTGGTGTAGTTTCTCTTGACAGAACAAGAGGCAAGAGGGTCTGATTCTATTGAATAAAATGATTTATAGCTCACAATCTAAAAGCATGCATTCATATGACAAATGTATGTTCCAGTGGACCATCACGAGTACTAAATATGTTGCAATTTGACACCAAATAAACATAAATTTTGAAAAAGAATTCTTTAAAGTTTAAATAGAACAAAGTCTTGCAGATTTGATTGATCCCAGAAAGTTGAGCAGAGCAGAAGGTAAAGGAGAAAGGAAGAACTAAGACGTGTAGAAACCTACTAAGTTAAAAATGGCGGAATAATAATTGAACCAAAAATAAAAGACCAAGGATTAATATAATAAATGACATAGTCTATTATATATATTAGCTTATAGCTCGTGCAAAGCACGGGTTACTTTTAAATATTTTTAAAATTATATGATTAAACAAAATAGAGTATAATTTATTATAGATATAATTTAACTTTGTAATATTAATTAATAAAATTATTAGTAATAATAATAGTTATTTAATAAATGACATGTATTATTTAAAAATAATAATATAAAATCTTAAGAGCATTCCCATCCCAATCCCCATCCCCATAATTTGAGGATTTGTTCAACTTTTCTTCTAAAATACCCCTCCATCCCATTCCCCATTTTGGGGTTTAGTTTTAGGGTCATAACTCAAGTCCCCATATTTAGGGACTTTGTTCATTCCCCCAAAAGCTTCCCCAAACCCCCTCTCTCTTCATATAATAATATTAAATTGTATTTATAATAGTGGGTGAGTTTTGGTAGTTAAAATTGTAAGTGAAAGAGAGAGAAAGAAGTAATATAAAAAAGAATATAGGGATAGGGGAATGGAAAATGGGGAATGGGATGTAGAAACTTTTTGATAATTTTGGGGATTTACTATTTTTATTTGGGGATTTACTATTTTTAGTAAGTTTTTGGGGTTGGGGATGGGATGTGAATGCTCTAATGTAAATTTGTTGTTGACGGGATTCAAACCTTGTATCTTTAGAATAGGGATTTAAATATAGAATATTCTTTATCATTAGATCTAACTGTTATCATCTATTTACTAAATATCTAACGGTCACTATTCTTTTAATGGTTGGTTGAACCAAACAACCAAACTACCAATTATCCTCTAGTTTGCTTATTATATATTAGTATAGAAACATATATATATATATATATATATATATATATATATATATATATATATATATATATATATATATATGTTGCACTCCATAACAAACAGCTTATATAACAAACAATAAAGAACACCTCATATCTAATCTAATATAAGAGTTCCGTCATGGCACCCAATACAAAAAGTTGTTACTTTTTTACCCTCTATCTGTTGTGGAATAAAAACTAGGTTACGATTTGCGATTAATACTTGGGTGGTTGAGCTTCGAGCTTTAATGGCTGTTTCCGTGTTACGAGACTGATCGGTCCTCACAGAGTGCCTACGTATCTCGTTATTGAGAATCAAGCCAGGACGTAGTTCTAGGTGATGGTGCCCTCGAGGCTATAGAGGCGAGAGCTCACCTAGGACGCAGTGGCTTGCATGTCCTTATTCGAGGATTAAGCCAAAACGTGGTGGGGTTCAAAACGTAAGTGACGTATTGAGCTCTGCCCAAAAACGTAGTTCTGAGATGAGGGGTTAGACCCTTTATATAGGCTGAGAAGCCCTAGAATTATGGTAGGAGTCAGAGACTTGGTGGACAAGTCTTCCTTGAGGAAGGTTCTAGATCTCTTCCTTATAGGAATCAGTTTCCATGTTGAAATATGTATCTTGGAGGCTAAGTCAGGCAAGAGTAATATCCTTGTTTGACTCTTATTTGCTGAGCTGTTTATTACCCTTAATATTAATTACGAAATTAATATTATAAATAGGGTTTGGGCCCATCTGGTGGGCCCTACGTTTGGACCATTCCGGGTCTAATTAATGCCACATTAAATGTGTCTTTAGGGCTTATTTTTAGCCCATATCATTTGCCCCCCAACTTCTAGGAAAACTGATCAGGTTTTCCTTGAAGTTTTAACGGCCTTTTTCGAGACTTGGGTCAGGGTTCATCTTTGTACACTAGTGTTTCACGAGTATTGTCTTTATGTAAAGCGTGGAATGACCGACGCGTTCACGACAATGTTAATTCGATGCTAATCGGCACTAATCAGCCTTAACAATGCTTAAACAATGTTTAAACGACGTTAAACGGCATAAAACGGCACTAAATGGCGCTAAACGGCACTAGACGGTGCTAAACAGCCTTAAACAATGTTTAAACAGTGTTAAATAATGTTAAAAGGATAAAATGGCACTCACGGTTCTAAACGACACTACTTGGTGCTAATCGGCACTAAACGGTGCTTAAACGACACTAATCGGTGCTAATCGGCACTAAACGGTGCTAACGACATTATCGGTGCTATCGGAACTAACGGTGTTGTCGGCACTAACGGTGCTATCGGCACTAACGGTGCTTACAGCACTAACGGTGCTATCGCCACCAACGGTGCTATCGGCTGACGTTTTCTGAAAATGTTGAATCATCATTGTCATGTTTGAATCATCACTAACGTGTTTCAATGTTCTGAACCACTTTAGTGAGGTATGAAGCGAGTCAGGGGTGTTCTGAATATCAAAGTGATTTTTCAAGGTTGACGGACCATCAGCATCCACTTCCAGTTGGCTAAGGCCCTAAAAAAAAATGAGGTGGTCAGCAAAGGATGGTCCAAGACTATAGAAAATTCAATTAGCTTCGCGTGGACTGTAAGATCATCCAAATCTGACATCCGGAGCTCAAGATATGGCCCAAACAACGTTGAAGGATCGCATTGAGTTCCCGGTCGGCCTAAGGGCTTCAAAATGCCTCGGTCGGCCAGTACCCAGTCGGACAAGAGTCTCCAAGACTGTATAAAATTTAGAGAGCTTTACGTGGACAGTAAGATCGTCCAAATCTGATACCCGGAGCTCAAGATATGGCCCAAACAGCGTCAACAGTCCGTGTAGGACTGAAAATCAGTCTTGGTCGGCTGACGCCCTCCTTGGAGCTTGGTCGGCCAAGGGGTGGTCGGCTAGTGGTCTCCAAGACTATAGAAAACTCAGAGATCTTCACGTGGACTGTAAGATCATCCAAATCTGATACCCGGAGCTCAAGATATGGCCCAAACAGCGTCAACAGTCCGTGTAGGACTGAAAATCAGTCTTGGTCGGCTGACGCCCTCCTTGGAGCTTGGTCGGCCAAGGGGTGGTCGGCTAGTGGTCTCCAAGACTATAGAAAACTCAGAGATCTTCACGTGGACTGTAAGATCATCCAAATCTGATACCCGGAGCTCAAGATATGGCCCAAACAGCGTCAACAGTCCGTGTAGGACTGAAAATCAGTCTTGGTCGGCTAACGCCCTCCTCGGAGCTTGGTCGGCCAAGGGGTGGTCGTCTAGTAAACCCAGACCTGAAAATCATCCGTGGTCTTAAGGATCGAGAAACTTGATCTTGATCTCAAGTCATCCGTGATCTTAAGGATCAAGAAACTTGATCTTGATCTGAAGGATCAAGAAACTTGATCTTGATCTCAAATCACTATTTTGGTCATTCGTGACTTTGTTATCTTAAGGATCAAGAATCTTGGTCTTGATCTCAAATCATCCGTGATCTCAAGGAGAATCATCCAAGATTCGCTGAAAAAGTCGAGATTCAGGATCAGAAACTATCCGAGGTTTGCTGAAAAAATCAAGATTCAGGACCACGAACTAACCCGCGATTGGCCGGACCACGGGATAGCTCGTGGTCGGCCGAGAGGTGATCGGCCAGAAGGTTGCAAGCCACCATGGTCGGCCACACCATGGTCGGCTGGAAGGTGGTCGGCCAAAAGGCCCGAAACCTTCGTGGTCGGCTGGAAGGTGGTCGCCCGAAAGGCCCGAAACCTTCGTGGTCGGCCGGGAGGTGGTCGGCCGAGAGGTGGTCTGCTGCGGCCCCTCGTGCACCGTGGTCGGCCACTTCGTGGTAGGCTAGGAAATCCGGACTTGAAAACCATCCGTGGCCTTGAGGATCAAGAATCTTGATCTTGATCTTGATCTCAAGTTACTATCTTGGTCATTCGTGACTTCGTTACCTTAAGGATCAAGAACCTTGATCTTGATCTTAAGTTGTCAGGGATCTAGGATCTAAAATCATCCGTGATCCTAAGGATCAAGAACCTTGATCTTGATCTTTAGTCGTTAGTTTGGTCATTCGTGACTCCTAACGATATTACTCCTTAATTTACGATTAGCACTGCTAATCTTGTGCTTAAGGCTAAACTCGTTACTTAACTTCTTAAGCGCAATCATCCTTTCGAAGGTCGTCCGTTTCGTGACTTCAGCAAATATATCAGCTGTTTCTTCTCCGGCCTGTTTGAATTATAACGATTCTTTCTGTATAACGCGGATAATTTCTGTCCTTTTTTCATCTATAAACGATGGATGGCCTCGTTCCCATCCAAGGTCTCCAACTTGTAGGATCTTCGTCCTAGCGTCTTCTTGACTCGATACGACCCTTCCCAATTAGGGGCTAGCTTTCCCTTCTGACCAACTCCAGAAGCTTCTATCTTCCTTAGAACTAGTTCGCCTTGCCGAAAGAACCTCTCCTTAACCCTTCGGTTGTAGTGGAAGGATGCTCTCTTCTGATGCTCTGCATTCCGGGCATTTGCTTCATCCCTAACCTCATCAATTAGGTCTAGGGTAAGCCTCATGCCTTCTTCATTAGTCTCTTGCTCATATGCCTCAACTCGAGGTGATGCATGCATGATCTCTAGGGGCACAACTGCCTCGGCTCTATAAGCCAACAAAAAACGGGGTCGCTCCAGTTGTCACTTTGCAAGTGGTGCGATATGCCCAAAGTATAAGCAGTAACTCATCCACCCAAGTGTTTCTTGAGCGTTCGACCCTTTTTTCCAGTCCATCAAGGATTATCCGATTGGCTATCTCTGCCTGTCCATTAGCTTGCGGGTGTGCTACTGAAGTAAAACGAAGATCAATAGCATTTTCCTCACAGTACTTCTTGAATTCTTCATTGTTGAATTGCGTCCCATTATCCGTCACAAGGATTCGCGGGATTCCATATCTACAGATCACGTTCTCCCAAAAGAACTGGGCAACTTGCTTAGTGGTTATCTTGGCTAGGGGTTTAGCCCCAATACACCTAGTGAAGTAGTCGATGGCTACTATCAAAAACTTTCTTTGTGCAGATGCTACGGGAAAGGGAACAAGTATATCCATTCCCCACATTGCAAACGGAATAGGGGAGCTGATCGAGGTCAACATCTCAGGCGGCTGCCTTACAATCGGAGCCTTCTTTTGGCACCTCTCACACCTCTTAACATAATCTTTTGCATTAGCCAACATCTCTGGCCAATAGAATCCTAGAGGAGTGATCTTGTGAGCTAGGGCTCTGCCCCCCAAGTGTTGTCCACAGATCCCTCCATGAACTTCTTCCAGCGCTTCTCTTGCCTCATGGGGCCTTAAACACTTCAGGTATGGGATGACAAACGATCTCTTTTAGAGAATGCCTTCGATCAGGGCGTATCTCAATGCTCTTACTGACAACTTTCGTGCCTCCAAGGCATCGTCAGGAAGCCATCCAGTTTCAAGGTGAGCTTTGATGGGATCCATCCAACAGCTTCCTAGATTAATTGGTGCTATCAACTTAGAGTTGATGGACGGGGCCTTCAAGACCTGGAAGTAAACACTCCCTGCATAATTCTCTATTTCAGAGGAAGCGAGTTTGGACAAGGCATCAGCCTTAACGTTTTCCTCTCTTGGGATGTGCTCCACATAGCATTCCTCAAATTGGGTCATAACACCCTTCACGATCCTTAGATATTTTGCCATGGTTTCATCCTTGGCCTCAAACTCGCCATTCACTTGTGATACTACAAGCCTTGAGTCTCCACAGACCTTGAAATTCTTGACCCTCATGATTCTTGCCAAGCCAAAGCTAGCTATCAATGCCTCATATTCAGCTTCATTGTTGGTAGTAGGAAAGTCCAACTTCAAAGCGTATTCAACTATGAACCCATCGGGGCTTTGCAACACTAAACCTGCGCCACTAGATTTTGTTTTTGATGCTCCATCAAAATAGAGCACCCAATATTCCTTCTGATTCAGGTACGAGTTCTTCATCTTTATCTCCACTTTCAGGGGTAGTTACTATCTCCTGCCCCCCGACTTCTTGGTTGCTAATGGTAACATTCAACCATGAAGTCAGCCAATGCCTGAGCCTTGATGGCCGTTCGAGGCTTATACGTGATGTCAAACTCTCCAAGTTCGATTGCCCACTTAATCAATCTTCCACTTGCTTTCGGGTTGTGCAATATGTTCCTCAATTACCGGTCCGTCAGGACTTCGATTTTATGTGACTGAAAGTACGGTCGTAGTTTCCTTGAAGCTGTTATCAATGCCAAAGCAAATTTCTCGATGGATGAGTAATTTAACTCGGCTCCGTGGAGCACCTTGCTTACATAGTAGATGGGCCTCTGAACCTTGTTCTCTTCTTTAATGAGGACGATACTCAATGCTTGTTCAGACACTGCTAGATACAGATAAAGAGTCTCTCCGGGACTTGGCTTGGCCAACAACGGGGCTTCGACCATGTACTTCTTCAACTGTTCAAAGGCCTCTTGGCTTTTATTAGTCCATCCAAAAATTTTCACCTTCTTCAATGCTTGAAAGAAAGGCAAGCACTTATCACCAGACTTGGAGATGAATCTTCCTAGAGCGGCCACTCTGCCGGTTAACTTCTGTACGTCCCTCACAGAACGGGGTGGTTCCATGTCTAAGATTGCTTTGATCTTGTCGGGATTGGCCTCTATGCCTCTTTTCGAAACCATCAAACCCAAGAACTTTCCAGACCCAACGCCAAAAGCACACTTGGCTGGATTCAACATCATCTTGTGGTGCCTCAGCACTTCGAATGCCTCTCTGAGGTGCTTAATGTGATCTGCCTTGAGTAGGCTCTTGACTAACATGTCATCAACATAGACCTCCATGGTTTTTCCAATCAGATGGGCGAATATCTTATTCACCAATCGTTGGTAAGTAGCTCCTGAATTCTTTAGACCAAAAGCCATAACAATATAGCAGAAAACACCAAAGTCAGTTATGAAAGATACCTTAGGGATGTCATCCTCGTGCATCTTAATCTGATTGTAGCCGTTGAACCCATCCATGAAGCTCAACATCTCATGTCCAGCTGTGGCGTCTATCAACATGTCTATCATTGGCAGGAGAAAACAATTCTTTGGACATGCATCATTCAAATCAGTGAAGTCTATACACATCCTCCACTTTCCATTCGCTTTCTTGACCATCACCGGGTTAGCTAACCATTCGGGAAACTGAAGCTCTTCAACAAACCCAGCCTCTAAGAGCTTGTCAACTTCTTGTTTAATGGCCTCCTGCCTTTCAGGAGCAAAATTTCTCTTTTCTGTTTTATTATCTTCCGCCCCGGATCAACATTCAGCTTGTGAGTTATGAGTTGGGGATCAATCCCTGGCATATCAGCTACAGTCCAAGCAAACACATCGCTATTTTCTTGTAAGAATGCTATCAACTTGCCCTTCAGGGGTTCTTTTAAAGATGCTCCCATATAAGTAACTTCTCAGCTCGCTTGGCCGTCATGGCTTCAATGTTTGTCTTGGTCTTGGGTGTTGAACGTCGATGTTCAAAGGTTGAACGCCAAAGTTTGAAATCAAGGGTTTCCAATCTCAATGGTGTTTTAAATCACCGAAATATCTATCAGAGCTGCTGGTCCAAGGCCTGGGGGTTTCTGGTTAGCCCCACGAGGTCTTGAACCTTCTCTAGGAGGTTTTCAAAATTACATATTGGTTTTCAAGTCAACATGAAGTTTCAACCTTTGGATCTTAATTGGAGGTTCATGACCCCCCCTCAAGTTTGGCCTTCATAACTAACCTTGGCCTTCATGGCTAATCTTGGCCTTCATGGCTAACAGCTTCTGTTCTTCAACCTAGGATTCGGGGTTGATTCCTCGATTTAGATTTCGATAAATGCAATCCCATTGGCTTCTTGCCTTTTAAACTTCTGAGACGAGAGCTTGCTTGATCTTCTTAATCCTTGCTTAAGGTTATCTATTGGCCTTCATTCTTGGATCCTTAATCCAGGTACTTAATAAGTATTGAAGAGTAGCTAGTCCTTAACATCCTCGGCCTTTCAGGGCTTTGACTGTTGCATGTGGATTTTAGCTTCTTAAGGTTATCTATTGGCCTTCATTCTTGGATCCTTAATCCAGGTACTTAATAAGTATTGAAGAGTAGCTAGTCCTTAACATCCTCGGCCTTTCAGGGCTTTGACTGTTGCATGTGGATTTTAGCTTCTTGTCTTTTATCCAGGGTCCTTTACAGACTTAAACTCCTACTTGGTTGCGTTGTAACCTAACTCTTGACCCTTCGGGATCTTCACTTATGCATTTGTTTGTTTTTCATTCGTGTATTCTTTTATTTTCGGTACTCGGTCATCCTTGACTTGCACTCATCGGGTGCTCGGCACATAAATAAAATCACACAATCAATGAATGGAAATCAAACTTGCATTAATAACTTGAAATGGGTTCAACCCTTACATAGAGTACTACTGTCCTACTCGGAGCAACATGCTCTGTAATGGTTTCAATGAACCTTATTTCTGCTTCTACTAGATAAATATGAAGCTAAGTCCTACTAGGATAACTTGAGCCCATCGGGGGATTGCAAAACTAGGCCTGCATCACTTGATTTTGTTTTTGATGCTCCATCAAAATAGAGCGCCCACCATTCCTTCTGGTCTCCTCATTCTTATTCTGAAGTTCACTTCCTGCTTGGGGTACTACCTCCTGCCCCCCGACTTCTTGGTTGCCAATGGTACATTCAACCACGAAGTCAGTTAACGCCTTAGCCTCAATGGATGTCCAAGGCTTCTGTGTGATGTCCTCTGCTGGCCTTTTTGGTGTTCCTTTCTTCTGCGAACATCCATGTCTTTAATTGGAAGGACTTGCCCCCCGACTCTATTAGGCCTTAACGAGGCTACATAACAGCTTTGTGCCATCTTTTGATCACCTTTATGTTCTCTAACGCCATTCCTGGTTGGGAACTTGATCTTCATATGATACGTTGAGGCAATAGCCTTGAATGCATGAAGTTCAGTCTTTCCGAGAATAGCGTTGTACGTTGAAACCGCCTTGATTACCAAGAAGTTCAACATCTGAATGGCCTCCTTGGGCTCCTGTCCAATAGTTATAGGCAACTGAATAGTCCCTTCAACTTTGGATTCTACTCCATTAAATCCATATATAGGCATGTTATTGGGGGTCAATTGAAAATCATTGTACCCCATCTTCACAAATGTATCATGAAAAAGAATGTCAACGGAAGCTCCATTGTCCATCAAGACTCGCTTCACTTCCGAGTTCCCAATCATAGGGGTTATGACCAACGGGTCGTCATGGGGAAACTTCACCCCTTCGAGGTCTGGGTCATCGAAACCAATTGCTATCTCAGTCCTGGCACGCTTCGGGGCTTCTCCCACGATGTGCATCACTTCTCTGGCATACGCCTTTCGAGAGTTTCGGGTTGTACCGGCCGCTGTCGGGCCTCCCCAAATCATGTTAATAACTGGCCCTCGGGGCTGTGGGTTACGATCCCGACCTCAATCATCATCCCTTCTATCATTGTCTCTTCTTTCATAATCCCTCCTTTGAGTTCCACGATCATCACCCTTAGTGAATTTGTTCAGCTTTCCTTTTCGGATCAAGAATTCAATCTCATTCTTCAACTGCCTACAATCATCTGTATCATGCCCCACATCGCGGTGGAATCTACAGTACTAATCCTTGTTTCTCTTTGCGGGATCACCCCTAAGTGGCTTCGGCCATCGAAAATCTTTGTCTTTCTCGGTATGTAACAAGATCTGACTCCTAGGAGCATTCAGTCTCGCATAGTCGTTGAATCTTGGTCCCAAATTCTTCTTCGGGGGTGAATCAGAATCCTTGCTAGTCCGGGGATACTTTTCCTTAGCATCATACTCTTGTTCTTGCTTCCGTTTCTTAAAATCATTGGAGCCCTTGCCATTGCCTACAGCAGCTTCTTTTTTCATGCTATCCTCTGCCTTGATATACTTGTCGGCCCTTCGTTGGAGCTCGGCCATGTTCCCAGGAGGATGCTTTGCCAAAGACCTTTTGAAGAAAGGATCAGTGGTTCCGTGTTCCAAGGCTACCATGGCCACTTTGTTCTCCAGATCTGTAATATTCAATGTCTCCTTGGTGAATCGCTTGAGATAATCCCTTAGATTCTCGTTCTTTCCCTGCACCACATACATGAGGGATGCAGAACTCTTTTCATGAACTCTTTCACTAATGAATTGGCTAACAAAGGCATTCTTCAACTCTTTGAAAGAGCCAATCGAATTTGCAGGTAGCCTGCTATACCACCTCTGAGCCATACCCGACAGGGTTTGAGGGAACGCCCTACACTTTAAGGCGTCACTAGCAGGTTGTAGCAGTAGTGCAGCGGTGAATGTCCTAACATGAGTTTCAGGATCGCCTGTTCCATCATAGGCCTTGATCGTCGGCATCTTGAATTTCTTTGAGATGCGGGCATTTATCACCTCCTCAGTGAACGGAGGTGTTGGATCATCAAGATCTAGCGGCATCAGATCCTTGGGGTTGTTTCTGGGGGTTTCCACCCTCGTTGCTCCTTCAGTTGAGGTATCGGCCCTTCTTCGTCTCTAGACGATCTCTCCAGATCTATGACGGGAACCCTTCCTGAGATTGGAGGAGGTCGATGTAGACTTTGATTCTGCCTTGCTTGCTCTCTGGCGGCGTCATCTTTCAGCCTCTGGATCTCAGCCTCATGAGCCTTGATCCTTTCCTCAGTCATTTGTGGAGGTCCATCATGGTTTCCTCAGGCCCTCCTTCGGGGCTCTCTACTAGCATGTCGCCTCCTTGGGGCTTCGTCACGATCATCATCGTCATCCTCAGATTTCGAATCAGTAGTATAGGGACCGGAGTAATCTAGATACTCGCGATCTCGGATCTGCAATGCATGACCCCTCGGTCCAGGTTCTCGAACAGGGGGGTAGTTGGGCAGCCCGTGCATGGGGTTAGTATTCACGGGGAGATCCGTAGTATGGATCTGTACCCCAGATGGAGGGCGGTTAGGATCGACTAGGGGAGAGACCACCATCTGAAGAGAGTTGGTTCCCTGATCTGGATGGACAACCATAGGTAGCGTACTCCCAGCAGGGGGATTCATCCCTGGAGGCTGAGAAACTTGAGTTTAGGGGACCGTCCCTTGTTCAAACGTGGTTGTCCCAGAGGCAAGAGGCAGAGCGGAGCTGATTGGTAAAGCTTCGGTAGAGCCTGGTGCAGTTCTTCGTGTGCTAACCATGGTTGATGTCTTCGTCCCACAGACGGCGCCAAATGTTGTGGAATAAAAACTAGGTTACGATTTGCAATTAATGCTAGGGTGGTTGAGCTTCGAGCTTTAATGGCTGTTTCCGTGTTACGAGACTGATCGGTCCTCACAAAGTGCCTACGTATCTCGTTATTGAGAATCAAGCCAGGACGTAGTTCTAGGTGATGGTGCCCTTGAGGCTATAGAGGCGAGAGCTCACCTAGGACGCAGTGGCTTGCATGTCCTTATTCGAGGATTAAGCCAAAACATGGTGGGTAACGTAGGGAGCTGTGTTCAAAACGTAAGTGACGTATTGAGCTCTGCCCAAAAACGTAGTTCTGAGATGAGGGGTTAGACCCTTTATATAGGCTGAGAAGCCCTAGAATTATGGTAGGAGTCATAGACTTGGTGGACAAGTCTTCCTTGAGGAAGGTTCTAGATCTCTTCCTTATAGGAATCAGTTTCCATGTTGAAATATGTATCTTGGAGGCTAAGTCAGGCAAGAGTAATATCCTTGTTTGACTCTTATTTGCTGAGCTATTTATTACCCTTAATATTAATTACGAAATTAATATTATAAATAGGGTTTGGGCCCATTTGGTTGGCCCCACGTTTGGACCATTCCGGGTCTAATTAATGCCACATTAAATGTGTCTTTAGGGCTTATTTTTAGCCCATATCATCTATCCATCCAGCAAAAAAATTTACTGTTCATGATGACGTCACTGATGACGTCAGCATGACGTCATCATGAACAGTAATTTTTTTAAATTTTTTTTATTGTTTTTTTCTGGATGGATTGAGGGTAAAAAAATAACAACTTTTTGTATTGGGTGCCCCTGGCGGGGCCATTGGATCTATTAGATCTAAGGTATTCTTTATTGTTTGTTATATAAGGGTGTTCTGTATGGAGCAATGACCTATATATATATATATATATATATATATATATATATATATATATATATATATATATATATATAGGCAAGTGATAGAAACAAAAATTAAAATAGAAATTAGAAACTAGAAACTAATCTTAACCCTTAGATCAATTTTTTTTTTTTGAATATGTAGGCTTATATGCCTTACAATTTAGTATATGTTCTAAGTTAATTCTCGGGGTGAGCGAGAGTCGAACCCATGACCTGGGACGATAGAGGATACACCCTTTACCACTTGGGCTATCCAATCGCGCTCAACCCTTAGATCAATTTAATTTAATGGTTCCGCTAGGGCATCACCCACAAATTCAATGCACCCTCACATACACAATCCTACATAATTTCCTCCATTTTTAATTTGATTTTTCCCGTCAATCGGTGAGTTTGTTTTTGAAATTCGACTTCACTGTATTTTTCTCCATCTCCCAATGATCAGTTTGCATACCATATGTGCTACATTTCGACGTGATTTAGAAAATCTTTTATTTATTTTTTAGTTTCTAGTATAAGAGTGGTTTCAATTC
This sequence comes from Saposhnikovia divaricata, assembly GCA_036435485.1. Lineage (NCBI taxonomy): Eukaryota > Viridiplantae > Streptophyta > Magnoliopsida > Apiales > Apiaceae > Saposhnikovia > Saposhnikovia divaricata. Next base: position 233,868,213 of record CM071595.1, on the reverse strand, counting down.
GAATAAGACTATATATATATATAGGCCATTGCTCCATGAAGAACACCCTTATATAAAGAACAATAAAGAACACCATAGAAACTTACATAAAATCGCATTTAGATTCTAATTTTTACATTAAAAATGATGTTTTATGAATAAAAATAGAATCTAACAAAAAATTAGGATCAAATATAACATGATTACACATAATTTTATTGTTACAAAAATATATATAAGATTCTACACTGGATTCTATGTAAGATTTGAGTTTTAAATTTAGATGAGATTCTATGTTAGATTCGATATGTTAGGTTTAATTGTCATTAAAATTTGTGATTCTAATTATAACAAATCAATTTTTATGAACATTAAACTTTTATGATAGTGTTCTTTATTTTTCTTTATATATATATATATATTTGAGTTAATTTGTTAATTTCGGTAAAAAAATCGAAATAACCGAAATATCGAATAATACCAATTTTTAGGATCGAATTATTTTAGTTCGGTTTGGTATTCGGTTGGATGAAAAAATTCAAAACGTCAGAAGGATAAGAAATTAGCAAAAGAATTTATATAAATAAAAAAGGTAAAAAATCTAATGAGAGTCCCTCTTTTCTCTCTTTTCTTTTCTCCCCGTTCTATACACATAAATCCTAGCCGCACTCTTCTATTTCCCTCCCATCTCTTTATCACTTTACTCACCTTTTCTTTATCACGTTCCCCTGTTGCTTTAATGTCTCTACCACACCATTTGGTCTCGTCCTCCCCTGACTCTTCGGAATCGGATGATGAGCGTCAGTGGCTGTACTATGAGTTTCAGCCCTCTCAAGAAGTTCTTGATGTTATACATCAGGATTACCCTAACATCGATAGTCTGGAGGATACCTCTGATGATCTTTACTCCATTGATGTTAATGGGTTATTGGAGGAAGTGGGAATAAGCCCTGGCTCAACCCACAAACTCAATACTCTCGATCTGACCCATTGTTCGATGCGGGCTCTCAAGAATGTTACTATTTCTGAGGATGGGTATTCCAAATCGGTATCCATCACATGACCTACGCAACACTCTATTAGGATTCGGTGGGTGGATGATGATGATGGACTCATCTACTTTGAAAAAGAGGGTAAGTTGCTCGTCAAATTAACTCTTACTTGAATGCTCTTAATCATGATTCTTTCCATGCTTGTTCAAATAGATTAAACCCACATATTATCACGTTATTTAGGTATTTGAGTATGCATATTATCACATATTATTACTAATATGTGCATAATGAAATGAAATTTCCTCTAAATCTTGGTAAGGGACATGATTCATACAAGAGTGTGCTTTTGTTAATTGGAAAGATGGGGAGCTGATGATGTGGGCTCTCATAGGCAAGGTTTTTTGGTGTTTAAGTTTTGGACTAAGAGCCAATTGTTGGAGGCTCTTAACTTGGGGAAATTGATCCTCAAAGATAAGGTTCTTATTCTCAAGCCTTGGGCAAATGCTCTTGATTTCTCTTATGCTGACACCATATTCCACTAATCCTTGATGAAGGTCATTGGTGCCCCAATGTCTTATTGAGATGTGGAGGGGATAAATTATTTTGCTAGTGCTATTGGCCAGATAATCTCTATAGGGGTGCCTATCCCGGAGCTTGAGGAGGATGAGGCTTTTATAATGCTTGTTCTGCTCGCAAATCATTTGCGTCGACCATCGAAGATCTAGGCTACTATTTTGGATGATAGGATCTTTCTGAGATTAATGTTCCGGTTACTTTTGAATACATGGCCATCATTCCACGAATCACTACTACTATAACTTTTAGGAACTGAGCTCTCAACCTTCAACTTTAACCTATTCATAATATGCTTTTTTTTAACTCCATGCAGGATTCATCTATTAGCTTTATGACATATCCACAACATGGATTACAACCAGACTCTCCGAAGTTGATTTTTGTAGATTTGGGAGGGAAGAAGATGGTGGAGGAGGAGCATTCCTTGGGAGGAGAAGATGCTAGGACATTTTGATATGTATTCTATTTTCTTTGATAATAAAGTGCTTATAAACTTAAAAATGAGTATCTGTTCTAACAATTCTCGGAGTTGAGCGAGGATCGAACCCATGACCTGGATCGATAAAGGATATATCCTTAACCACTTGGGCTATCCAACCTTGCTCTGATGTGTGTAATCTATTATTTCCTTATCATGTTGTAATTTAAGTTTGTTATCCTAATTTGGTTGTATGTAAAATGAACTTAAGCCATGGACTTAACTTGATCTTTCTCCCGTGAAATTTTGGGATATATCACTAAAATTGTCTCGTTTACAAAATAACTAGTCGTACATTAGCATTTTTTTTTACAAACAAAGAAGAATTTATTAATACTTAAACATTGGAACCCAGTCGGGACAAACCCCCGAACTGTCAACTACAACCTGATTGTGAAAGAAAAACGAGCTAAACAAATAGCCATTTTGTTTTCAGATTGCTTAACACAGAATATAAATATTCTTGACAATAAAAATGATATCAAAGGTTTCCCGAGCAATCCAGTCGACACCAACATTCCTGAAAATAGTTGCATCACAATTGACCTACGCACATAAAAAACTGGTTATAGTCCAGTGTTCATACCCATCAGTTATACTAACTGAGGTTTGGGGTACAGATGCCCCCATATATTGAACAATCTTTCGTTGTGCAAGGAGAGCTCTCATGATAATCACCACCGTTCCAGATTCGAAGTGGGATTCCCAAATCTCCCAATACACCAAAGAAATCATTCTTAAACAACATGACAACAAACCAAAACGCAACAAAAACTCTCAAAAGGAGAGACACAAACCACTCCAAAAGGAGAGACATAAAACACCCAAAAAAATGGATGCAAGAATAAAAAATCTCACCCAAAGATGAAGATTATTGAATGTAAAAACAAAAAAGAAAACAAGAGAAAGGAGAAGATAGATCTCCTGCGGTGGCTATGGTTGGAGTAGAGGGGGAGATAAGGCGACGAGTGAGGAGAAAGATGGGGGGAGTCGACTCACATTAGGGTTTCACGAGCGAGCTCTGTCTTAATATAACCAACTTATTAGAAAACATTAACATTTAAACAAGCAAAAATATATAAGAGTATGTTCATGAAATCAGCTCATGAAATTATTTAAGATTGTAAATACTTTTCCATAGAGATATAAATAGGTATAATTTCAATTTTAGAATGATTTTCATATATGCAAAATTGTCACCATTTTTTATGCTAAAAAAGCTCCAAGTTCAAATAATTCTCATGATTTTTTTTTTCTCAATATATAATATGTTTTATAATCTCTGTCAGTCATTGCAAAGATAATTATTTATCTTTAAATGTTACACTAGTTTTTTCTTGATAGATATTTTTATCAAATTTAATTATTTTTGGGGAAACAAAAAACAATTAAACTAAGGAGGCTAGCAAATGGGCCGAGTAGGGTACCTTTTGGGCCTTATCTAGCAGCCTATATAGACACATCTGATACTGATAGATACAGTTAATTAAAATCAGACAAAACTCAAATAGCCGCCATTGATTCAGCTTGTTGACTAGCATCGCAACCTCTTACGGGTATCACTTCATTCTTACCATCGATTACTTATATTTATAGACACACAGTTTGTAAGTATATATGCTATTCCAATTTACAGTGTTGTGAAAATTATGAATTCTGATCTAACAGTTTATTGTTTTACTGAATGTTTATATAATATTTTGTAATAACGTTCTTGTATTACTCAATGATCTTGGTTCCTAACAGATGATTGTTGCAAGTTGAACAGATGATTGTTGCAATGTAACTTATCCCGATAAAGTGTAACAATTTTTTTTTTGATTTAACCCTTACAGTGCTTAGGTACAGTGCTTAGGGTAAAGTGTTTTCACCACAGTTAGTATGCTGCAACAGTTAAAACCCAAATAAAATTAACCAGCTACATTTTTCTAACCCAAGTTGCAACCTGCTTATATTGGTATTTTGGTCTACATGTCATAAAATTAATGATGTTTCAGTCATTTTATTCTAGAATTTCTAGGACTCTTCACCCTACATACTAGATTAATAATTTGAGCGATTATATGATTTTCTTTATTTAAAGAATGTGATTGCAAGCTAATGATGAATTAATTCTTTTGTAGTGTTCGTGGTTTAATGGATGCTGCAGACACAAGGTTTGGGCGAGGTAATATGATTTTGTTATATAGTTGTCACTCTGCGATTATGTTTTTGAAGTATATTGTATAATAGTTAGTAATGGAATAAGATTATCATTAGGAAGTAGATTTTACTTGGGAGTTGTTTCCTTGTACGTAGTCTTTACTTTTCTTCAACTTATATTTTTCAACATAAACTCTTGTGACTTTCATGTTATTGATTAGATTTGAGTTGATCGTCACTTTTATTATGTGTTCCCTTTAAGAATCTGTTTCTTTTAAATTGTGTTAAAGGTTCTAAAACATTTACCAAATGATGATGTGCCCGGCGATGTATAATTAATTAACTTCCCCTATATTGACTAACTTTATTGATACATGACCTGCTACCACATTATCAGTCAGTACAATATTTGGTAAACATTTTGGGACCTCTAGCATTACCTTTGGAGATTACTCCTGGGAAGAGTTCCCAAATCCTTAACTCTGGAGTCTGGACCGTCCCCTGCATCATTTCCTGCACTTAATGGTTGCACCTTTTAGGCGAAAATATTACATATTTCTTAATTTTATAAAAATATGTGATTCCTTGGAGGCTGTACCATTTTGTTAACTCTCTATTTACAAAACAACTATTAGTTATTATTTTATCTTTTGTAATAACTTTTTTCGCGTGGCTATCCGCTGGTTCTATTGTCACTGTATATCAGAGCTTCACGACGGGAAGTCTATCTCGTGTGGTTTATAATCGGTGATATATCAAAGTATGTGATTTAATATATCTTCTGATGTTAAATGATCAGTTGGAGACATGAAAGATGTCTCAAGAAGACTATCACTCACACATAATACATGTATGCACTATGCAATGTCTTTAGGGGCCATTTGTTTACCGCATAACACGCGGAGTGAATTTTTATTTGATTAATTAACTTATTTGGACCTGAGTTTTCAGTGGGCTGAGTGAACTATATGTTGCTGAATGATTCACTTGTAAATTTCGAACCCGAATGATTCAGCAACAAAGGGATACACACACACACACACACAGTCACACACACACACACACACACACACACACACACACACACACACACACACACACACACACATATATATATATATATATATATGTTTGTGTGTGTTTTAAAAATAGATATATTATAACCCTACCCAACAACAGGCACCAAGTGATCCACTCTTGACCTAAAAATTGGTTTTCGAGTGACATGAGTGTTAATATAATATATAATTTTGTTTAATCCTTCTCCGAACACCATAAGGCCATGTCTGTTTTGGGGGATCATAATCCCCAGATTCTTCGTTCATTATAATACATTCACTATTATTCTTAGGGATTATAATCCTTGAAATTGTCCAATCCTAAGTTTGTTTAAAAAGAATAAGTTTTGGATTGGATTATAATCCTTTGAATTTTTACGTTATGTTTGTTTTGAGGGATAATGTCTGGAATTGGACTATTATCCTCTAAATCTTGGGATATTACAGTGAAAGGATTTTAATCCTTTAATATATGATTTGTTAGAGGGGATAAAATCAAACCTCCTCCAACCAAGTATCAAACGGGATTATAATGATATCCCTTACTCCAACAAAGCAAACATAAGATTAACATTTTAAAGGACTATAATCCTTGGACTATCTCGAATAAGCTTTTACTCAACAAACATGGGATTAAAATATTTAAGGAATTTATAATCCTTTTCCATACTATTCCCCTGAAACAAACATGGGATCTTAGGACTACTGGGAACTTGACAATTTTGAGTTTTCAGTTATAAATTTATTAAATATGTAAATGCAGGATCTTGAGAGTGAGCTTAGACCTTTCTCAGATTAGCATTTAAGTTGAGTGTTTAGTCCTGTGGTGTTTCAAGTGTAAGTGATGCGACTTTTGTGCTTTTTACACCCATTCTAATCTCAGTATTGCATTTCCTTCCTCATTATTTTGCAACAGCATGCAGAAAATATGTCTTTTATGATTGTTTATGAAACCTGTGTTACTTTATATTTGTTAGTTGTGGCAGGTGTGTGCTTTCTATAATATTTGTATCCTTCTCGATTGTTTGGACACCCATGTTTGTCTAACAGAGTCTTTTACTGGGACTCTAGGACCTAGAGAACTTTGTGGTTCTGTAGACCTGATAAAGCAATGCAAACTCTGGCCTCATCATGAGTTTTTTTGCAAAAGGGCACTGCCTGTAGAGATATCAGAGACTCGATATTTACACAATGTTGTTGGGGGATCAAAAATTGAGAAAGGAGAAGGGATGGAACTGGATCAACTCTTGCAGAATGCATCTGCTGTGGTGAAGAGACCTCCGGACTTGCATCCATTTGACATGGGTATTCTCAGGGAAGCCTTTAAGATGAAGGAAACAACACATGCTGACCTGTCATATGTAAGAATCATCTAACTAATCTTTGTTTATGGTTACAAATTGGTAAGCCACGATCATGCAGCAGGTCCCAAATTGGAGGTGGGCTACCGTTTTGTTAGTGTATGACTGTATGTATGTAAATGCTAAGATAGAATACATGTTAATGTTGTCTATACATAATTGATAATACATATGAAGTTGTAATTTATCACTACCGAAACGAGAAATAGCTACCAATTTTAGTATCCCACTTTACTCCAAGTGCGAACTTTAAATATGTTTACCAGGCTGAGAAAGGAACCGGTGGAAAGATGTTTGAGTTGAATGGTGACTCCAGAGACAACAAAAAATATGTAAAATTCAAAATTAAAGACAAGGACAAGAGTATGGATCTTCCATGCAGACAAAATCAAAAGAACAGTGGTACTAGAAAAGATGATGGGAAAACTAGCAAAGGCCATCATGATATTGATCCCAACAATCTGCAGAAACTGCAAGACAAGGTTAAATTTTTTTTAATCTAGTCTTAATATCTGTATTCAAATTTTGTTAGTTAATTCTGAAAGCAGTTCTCATTGAATTTAAATTGGTCACTTTATAGCTTTTCTTTTATAATTGAAGATTGTGAATTGGCCAACTATATCCTGTCATAATATTGATTCTCCATCAAATGCCAGTTGTTTTCATCAAAATATTCTTTTAAATTGCAGGCGTAAATGCCACTTTAATTTGGTGGCCAAAGTAGTTGCACATATATGTTTACACACATGGGAATATATTTTTCCATCTCAAGGTTCAGGTTTCAAAAGAAACCATACGAAATACAAATTCAGGAACCAAGTAACCAACCACAGCTCAATGCATATTATAAGTTATGATTAAGGTTCAACACAATACAGTGTTTTATACCCTTTTTTCTCAAAAAGGTGATACCCAAATTTCTATTGACTAATCAACTTCATATTTCTATTTCTTAATTAAAAACGGAGAATGCAACCGTTGCCATTGTTAGCTTTTATACAGAGCTATTTTAGAATCTTAATTATTTTAAGCCTATAGATTGGTTATGAATTATGATTTAAGATAATATAGGAAGAACTTTACAGATATCATAGCTAAAACTACACAAGTCACTACACAAGTCTCGCAACTACTACAGAAGAGGAAATTTGAAGGAGGTGATGATTTTACTAGTATCCAGAAATGCCAGAAGACCAAGGTAAAATTAGCTATAAATATAATCATGGTCTACACTTTTCTGCAAGAATTTTGAATAACCTGGTTTATACTAGGATGTATTTGTATCGAATCATAACAACATATTCCTTATCCCTCATCTAACTATGCAGCTGAAGAACTTAAAGGTCAAAAATGTCGGCATGTCAAGGATAACAAACTAGAATATCAAGTATCTTTAAATTTCTTATCTGTGCGTTAAAAGTTCTGATTCCAGTTTGCTTCATACTTTTATAAGATTAATGTTAATTACTGTCTCTGCTTTGTACTGCAGTTTCTTCGTAATTATACATACTAGGGACTAGGGGAGGAATTCGATTCGGTGAAGCGCCATCGTAAATATTAGTTGCGGAAAAGCATTTTTTATTGCATCGATGCTGAGGGTTCTAGATCCGGTTTTTGGACAATAGAATATCCTTTTCCCCCCCTCAATTGTCACCTCTTTATTCTTTTGTCTACAAACCAATGTCTTAATTGGCAATCATTGATACATGAAGTTACACGATGTGCTTTGTGCATCTTGTTGCAGCATCTCAAGTCTCTAGAAGTTGCACGCTGCTAAAGCAGATCACACAAGTCATAGAGATCTAAACTTCTCTTTTTAGTATGTGCAAAGTTGGTTATGCATTATGAAGCCACTTTTGTATATTTGCAGCTCTGTAGTGTAGATGTTATATGCATACATTTTATTGACAATTTACTGTACTTTTTAAGAAAGTATAAAGGTTTTCTTTAAAATTTCATCTTCTGGCTTATGTACAGGAATGTTTTGGGAAGAAAATTATCATCTTCTGTTTGGTTGGACGAAAATCTTCAAACATAAATTACGATCAAAAGAGCGAAGAGTATAAAGTGAGTGCGCATTTTTAAGAAGAAAATCAGTGAATATAGCCTTTCATCCAACATATTTGGGAAGAGCTGAAGTTTGAATTGTATAGATCAAACGGAGGGAGCAAATGCAATGAAAGTTATACATAAAACGTAGTACAATTTCATCTTAAAAATTCTACAAGTTCCTTAATATTCTTACCTACTACATTTTGAAATATTAGGTCAATTAATTAAATTAATGTTACATTTGAAACACACTAAAGCAAAAATGTAGTTAAAATTCCCACCTATCCTACCCATATAGGAGTAGTTAAAATTCTAGTGCTTTAAAAAATATGCAATAGATAATAACACTAATACTGTGTGCAAGATTTTTTTTTTAAAAGAAAAAATATAGAGGATAATTGATTTCTTCAACTTGTTAGCTGAATAATTTTTATAGAAAGAAAATAAACCAAACCGAAGAAATTGAGAAGAAATTCTTTGCATATTTTTTTATCCAAAATTTTAAAAAAATTAGAGAGAAAAAATAATCCAACCTTATATTTTTTTATTTTTATTTTTATTCATTGGTTTGGGAACACAATGTACTATTATACATTGAAGTATTTTCCCTATTTTTTTAATAAAGTATTCACTCTAGGATTCCGTTTTTATTTTTACTAGCCGATAACCCGTGCGAAGCACGGATCATAATAAACTATCTTAAATTTTTAATTTTTAACTTTTTTTTAATAAAATAAAATCTTGAAGCACCAAGTTGTAATATAATATTTAATATTAAATTAATATTTAATATTGTTATTTTAATTAATTAAATTTACATAACTTTATTCTGGTAATATAATATAAGAGTAGATATATTATTAATTGAATTTATTATAGATACTTTTAAATATTAATTAAAGGAGTCCTAAGTTCTATTTAATACTATATTCCTGATTTTTTATTAATTAAAGGAGTCCTAATTTCTATTTGATACTATATTCATGACTTTTATTTCAATTTTTAGTTAATAAACTCATAGTATATAATTTTATTATTAGTTAAATTATTATATAATATTACAATTTTAATTAATTAAATTAATTAATATTTATTGGCATACCGTGCATACCGCCGTATACATGAGGGGATTTCTTTTAATAAGGAGTATAGATTCATTGGTTTGGGAACTCAATGTAGGACTATGTATTGAAGTATTTTCCCTCTACTTTTTTTTTTTTAATAAAGTAACCACTCTTATGTTTCAGTTTTCAACATTTTTGCATGATACTTGATCCATATTATTTTTTCTGGAATATACGGATATAATTAAAGTTATAATTTTTTTTTTGGAACATACAGATATAATTAAAATTTTCCACAAAGTCCAACTCCAGATACTTGATTTTAGCCATACATTACAATTTACAAATATGGTTCACCTATTATCGGAAATGATAGGGGAGATTTGATCCTATAGAGATAGATGTATGTTTCTCTTCTTACTAAGCCTAGCAGTAAGGGGTCGATGTGGTCGTGATCATGGTTCGATTTTGGCTCTTCCTGATATTTTTAAGCCATGCTCTCTTGCCATTCAACTGTAGAAATAAAAAAACAGGTAAAATTGCTTAAAAGAGATGCAACAAACTGTAATAGCATACTTTTCGCATAGAATTATGAAACATAGGCATGGAGTAGTACGTGCATACATTTCGCATAGAATTAAGAAACATAGGCATGGTTCGCATAGAATTAAGAAATACAGGCAAGTCATACAATAAACGTCAAATGTGGCTTACTATCACAACCTCTTCTAATGTAGCGGCTACCTATCACACTCTACTAACATATGCATCACACATGTTTCAAACTTTTGCGATCTGTACAATATCTATCTTGCATTTTGAAACCGAGCACAGAGCTTCTAATTTCTGAAGATTCTGGATGCTCACTAAAATGTTCGTCAAACAGCGGCAGAACCTGTTTTGGAAGCTTGAGACAGTGCGTCGTCAAATTGATCATCATCAAGCTTTTCAGAAGCTAACGAGGGCGGGAGAAAAGATCTATATACATGTTCCATGTTTGGGATTTCCTTCGCTTCATGACGAGCAACCTCCAGTGCTGTCTTCTGGAAAAACTGATAGAATTTTTGTTTGCAAATATATGCAAAGATTAAGGAACATATAGGGAGTGGTATGAGGACTGGAGTGTAGTAGAATTTTTTTGCTCCAAAATAACCAACCATAGTAAGTTGAAACAGAATCAGGGCAGCCATGATTCGATTGTATATGTGCGGCCAGATTTGTCCGTAGCTTTCATAAGATGGAGCCAAGACTTTTAGTGCCTGATCAAAAGAGACAGCTATTAGTAGTTCACAGCTTGTACTGGGAAAAGCTATCACGAAAACTACATACATGCTTATATAACATGAAAAAAATATGAAGGACAGGAAACTTAAGCACTCAGGCACATGAAACTGCCAAAGGTATTTAATGAATGTAACAAAAATTTAATCTTCCAGAAACAACCATTCCACAGTTGTTGCGTTCTTGCACACAATGATTAAAAATGGATTGGTGACCGGTGATTGTATATACCATCCCTAAAAGTTGAAAGCACTGCAGTTCATCATAATCACCTGATTCCTCAGAATGAGCCATCCCAAGCCAAAGTATATCACACCAAAAGGAATTATTACAGGAGCAATCACAGAGTAGCAAAGCACGATTGTGAGAATAAGCATATCAGAAGGAATTCTAGTTCCGTATCCTAGATCCCCAGGGGCCCATGCTTCCTTCAACTCAGCTTCAGTTTTACAGAGATATTTCCGCTTTAGATGATATATAATTAAAGGAATCATCCTGGAAAGCTCAAGCCCATAGCCAACAAAGAACCTAAAACCACAAGATTGTGAAATAAATTGATTATAGTTCCATAACATTTCGAACGCTGTAAAATTTATGCTTGAAGTAAAGAGAAAAACCACGACTAGACTAGCCTCCATCTCGCAACTTATTACTATAGCATAAACTCAACTGCCACATGTAATTATACCACATTATATGCTAGTGTGTATTGCAGCAGAAAGAAACATCATCAATTTAATCATAAAATATATCAAGGCAATATGGTACTACACTACTGTACACACCCATAAACTTATTTAAATTTTAGACTTTAAAATGCATTCTCCTAGCACTGAAAACTTTTCTTTAAGAATAACCATGAATGAAAAGGAAAAGAAATATGGCATAATGTGTAAGCAATAAAAATTTGGTCTTACTTGAGAGCCACATAAGTCAAGAAGAAAGTTGCATTGCCAGGCAGACTGCTGGCTAGTAATGGAACGATACTGCTTGGATCTTTCTCGATGCTCTTAAATGTGCTGAAAAGGGTTCCACCGATTGTCACTCCAATAAATACATTCAGCACAGAAAAATAAAAGTATTTTCCTGAGGCAGCCCTAATAGCGTGACTCTCAGAATAGATACCCTCAGTTACGGATAAGAACAAAAGAAACTTCGGCAGCAACGCCAGAAATATGATAAGTGCTACCTGAGGAAGGTAAGCTTCTAACACTGTTTTAATCGCACCCTTCTGTACAATTGGCTTAATAAACGGGAGGAGCTTCATCAGATTTGAAAGAGTTGTAAATGCAGAAACAAATCCAATTGGAATCATGTAAAACACTATTGTCAGAAAGACAATGAAATATACAACATACTGCCGAATTTGCCTTTCATAAAATTTTTTTGGAAGGTTACTCCATATAATCTGGCGTGGTTCAGGTGCATCCATGACACTCCATGTGTCAACAATGCGGGAGTGTAGATTTTGAGCAGCAGAAGCTGCAGTCAACCTACTTGAAAAGAAAACAAGAGCTGATGCTTGTTGTTTCTCCCTAAGAGTGACTTTTTGCTCGGCCTCTAATTTTGGGATCAGTTCATTAATCTTTTCGTGACAGTGATCTATCGTATCTACCTTCTTACCGACAAGACCAAGGAACCCAGTTCTGCATGTTGGTCTTATCCCTTCTGGTTTGCCTCCTGTTTTGGACTCAACATATACAGCTTCAGCATGTGCAAGTTTCTTTCTGTACCCTTCGATCTCTTGCCAAATCTTGTTTACCTAAAAATATTAAACCGCATTAAGATACACGTTATACCATTGATAAATAACACATTGATATCTGCACAATTATTATATTCGAGTTCATCAATAATAGGTGTCAAACAGGCTATATGCAGTAAGGCATATTTATTTCTAAGAAAACCAATCCGCATCCTCCACTGTGAGGCACCAGAATTTTTTTCTAGTACTTAATTTCCTATCTTACATATCCAAATTAACCTCAAATATTTGGACCCTATCTCAAGCTTACCTCACTATATCTTATTGTTTAATGTTACTTGCTGTCTGATAGAGACTGAATCCCTGTTCTTATAATTACAGGAATAAACAAAACTGGTTACCAAAAACAACAAGACTATAAAATTTTTACATAGAATCCTCCAATTGCTGCTGTTTAGTGCACAAATTACTTGCACAGAATAGAACAAAAATAACATGAGTCGGTAAAATTAGGCATGGAAATAACAATACTCAATCAGTTTCATTAAAAATTAAAAGAGCCTCAGATCTTTAAGTCAAATGGTAGAATTTTGAACTAACACAGTCTGAATTATTTTGACATGGTTGATAATGGTTTTTTTTTTTTTTGACGAAGGTTGATAATGGGTTTTAAGTTTATAACCTTGTAGCTTTTTGAGGTACTACTAATTACAGAAGTCCACGTTCCACTTTCTGTACTACCATAGATCATAACCTTGTAGCTTTGGAGGTACTACTAATTACAGAAGTCCTTACATTCCACTTTCTATACTACCATAGATCACAAACAATTGGTATGTCGAAATTCTGACCATTGATTCTAAAATGCGAGTTGAATTGGGACTCTTGTGAAATGAAGTGCATCAGAGAATGAGTAAACAAGTGCCACACTAATGCTTAAATTCTGTATGGTTTTAACTTTAATGGAAAGTGAATGAAGAAAGAAATGCTTGAAGAGGGAAATCAAACGACATGGTTATACAAATACCTTCTCGTTGTTTGTTACCACCATTGATCTGTAGAACGTGTCAGGGTAGATTTCTCTGAAAAATGTGTCAACTAGTTCTTTTCTTGTTTGACCTTCCGGAGGAGTCGGTATGTCTCTAACAACAACAGCAAATTGTTCAGGCCTAACTACAGGGGCCACTAGTGCTGCAGCTCTCAGGTCGGATACATGTTTATATGCGTTCCAAAGTAGGTAATATGTAACAATTGAAACCCAGTAAGTTGCAAACACGAATGCCCATAACCTTTGACTTCTTTGCTGAAGGAAGCATCAAGAGAAACAGTGAATAAGCAATGCTTCTCATCTACAATCGACAAACTGCAAGCATGTCACATGTAATTTGTTTTATCTCTAGATACATACCTAAAAATTTGTGACACTGGATTTCAGACCATCTTAAAGAAATTGTAACTATTTCAGAGTCAGCATTGTTGGAGTTAATATCAAACAATCTTTTAAATAAGTTAACGTTTGATTTGATTATGATTTGTAGTTTAATATCAAACAATCTTTTAAATAAGTTAACGTTTGATTTGATTATGATTTGTAGTATTTGATTTGATTTGATCGGATGTCTGTTTTCTTGATTTTAGGATCGTGGAGTAAGTTATGGGTTGTTAGAGTTTGTTTAGGAAAGTAGTGTGTGACGTGTTCTGTTTTCTAGCTTGCAGTTTCCTTGTATTGCACTATATATTGTGAAGTGTTTGCAGTAATATAATAAGAAGAAGAGAATACAATGTAGTCTTTTAATTTCTGTTTCTTCACATGTACATACACATATAGATATAGGTGTCTTGTATAAGTTTTATTTTCTACATTTGGTATCAGAGCGGGTGATTCTCGAGGACCTCGTTCCGTTTGTTTCCGCCATTCTTGATGTTGTTCTTGAGCTTTTATCATTGGTTCTGCATGCCAAGTGTTTAATCAATGGTCTCAGTCAGAGAATCTGTTATTTTGTCAAATTTTGGTTGTTTAGTGTCATCCTATGCTTGTGAGGGCAGGAGAGTCCATTGTTGAACATAATCTGGTGTTGTTTGAGGTGCAGTAGTTGTTCCAGGAGCTGCTGGAAACAAGAGACAACGTATTGTCTTGTGTTCCGTTCATATTTGTGTAGAGGCTGTTATGGAGGTTGAAGAAGTGGGTGTAGAGTTTGTGTGAGCAGGAAGGAGAATGATTTTGTTATTGAAGAAGAGGAACTCATTTTTTTTGTTGCAGCAGATGGTGTGCAGATTGTTGGAAGGAGGTAGTTTCAGGTAGGCGTTGTAGAAGGATGGTGGCAAAGCTGCATGTGTAGTATGGGATGCATGTGTAGTATGGGGCTGCCGAGAAAGACGAGGCGATGCCGGAGAAGCTCACTGAAGGCAGAAAACGAGATAGAGTGGCAGAAAGCCATGCATGCAGAACGAGATGGGCACAGTAGTTAGTGCTGGCCATTCGTGCGGCCCTTGCGAGTCGGGCCGGGCTTTGCACGGTTCCGGTTCAATGCTGCTGAATTCGTAGACGGCACGCAGGTATCATCAAAAGTTTTAAATTTACCGGGTTCAAACACCAAATTGAAAGTTTTAAAAGTACAGATACCGTATCGTCAAAACTTGACAAGTTTAGACACCAAAAATGTCTTTTTACCAGAGCTAATGGCATAGATACTACATTTGCAAACTGAATATCAATATTGTAATAAAGTAAAAGAACTCAACAGCAGAAAAGCATACTTGAACATGTCCCATTGCTAGCCTATCAAGCTCGTTAATAGTCCTGTTGCTAGTAGCACCACTTCCATTCTCACCAGGGTCTGAAGCAGCCACTGGAAGAAGTAACGGTAGTAGTACAAGGCTAGCCAATACTAATATTCCCACCACTGAAAAAAAACACTAAATGGTTTACATGCCTTTTCACGAAATATATTTAAAAACAAGCTCGAGGTGGCACACATGATTGTTAAAGCACATACAAAATACTAAGAAAATCACATTGAATTTTAGTGCCATCGATTACTTATGGCCGAGGTTTTGAGGGAAGAAATCATTTGGGTAAAAATATTAATTTAGATGTATATTAGTTATTTATTACGCAATATGAAGACCACTTACAATCACATAATTCACATAAATCACCAATTTCAGCTATACAAATATCTGTTCTCATTTTAACATCTCACTTAATATATGGTCATAGGTTAAAAAAACACACCAGTGCCCAAGAAGACAAAATAAACAGCAGTATCAACACCGGACATAGTAACAACATCTTGTTCAGAAGAGTTAATAGCTTCTTGGATCCATGCAACCGGGTTCCGTTCCCCGGACCTTCCTTCCCACGGATCCATCCCTTTCAAGATCCGATTCGGATAGTATACCACTGCATTACCTTGTTTCCGTGACAACCACGTATGCAATAACATCAACACCACAAATATTGCAAATGACGTCCCTAACGACGTCAAGAACGAATTAAAATCCATGTTTCTCTACAAATTCGAGATCTAAATCTCTCTAGAAATTATATTACCAAGTTTTTGCATGAAAATCTCTCTAGAAAAAAGGTTGTAACGTTTAAAATTGAGGTGATGGTGTTGATACATGAAAAAGTGAATTTAAGAAATGTGAAACTGAAGGGAGGTGTTGATTGAAGTGGGGTCATGTAATCTAAACTGTAAAGTGCGGTTACAGATTTGTAGAAATATGATACGTGTATGTATTGATTCAGACATGAGAGCTTTCTTGTTTTAATGCAGAGGCAGAAGAAATGAGAGAGGAGCGAGAGAGAGTGAAAATCTGAGCGAAATAGATGGGAAGCATGGGCATGAAGCCAGAGGGAAGGAAGTGTCAAATGACTCAACTGCCCTCTCCTTCCTAATTTTAGTTCCCCCCTCATGATGAATAAAAAAAAGTCATAAAAGGAGACTAATAATTTAAATTACAAGAAGTAAAAATTTAATCTTTTCCGAAAATTAAAATATGTGTAACTGTATAATATCTATCTATACTATTTTATTACATACAAAATATTTTAAAAATTTTGTTAGTAATTTTGTCAATCGTTAATAGTTTTGCCAATTACTGTATGATTTAATCATTCGATTCACAATTGTTAGACATTATATTTTAATTTTAAAAATTATTATATAGAATCGTACAATTTCGAATTATTGTATATATAATTAACAAAGTTAGAAATACAAATAAACTACTAAAATTTAAAATATAAAACTTTAAAAGTAATCCATGCACTGCATTGAAAGAGTCTTGCTCCATTGAAAACCCTCATATGAGGAGAACTATGAGAATCCATAAATGTTATGATGATGTCATAAATATAATTCTTTTTTAAAAAAAATTTAGGATCAAAAAAATTCGAAAAAAAAATCGGAGAAAAAATTCTGACATCATACTGGTGATTTTTATTAAAGGAAAATTCTATATGGTACCAATGTAGTTTTTGCTTTTCTACATGGTACCATCACTTTATTTGCTTCTCTACATGGTACCCCTAACATAGTTTTTTGTTACAATTGTAACCCTCCGTCAGCTGAAACGTTGTGGAATCGTTAAAAAGCCAAAACTTGTAATATAAAATGATTTTAAACAACTAAAAAACACCCAAAAATAGTTAAACATAATTAAACATTAATTAAACCATAAAAGCAAAACAACGAGGGCTCATATGATCAAAACAACAATTTTGGAGGGCTCGAGGGTTCGAGACGAAGCGAAAGGATAAGGTTTAATCGGAAGCTGTACTTGACGATCGAGGGCTCAGTCGAAGATAAACGTGGACAACACTACTGTTTTTAAAAGTTTCAAACAGGTATCTATTCTCAAGCCCTGTATTACTTTCGTTGTATGTATACATGTATATATATATATATCTGATTCTCATTTGATTTTAGGGGTTTCTTGTACTGTCTGAGCTGGGTCTTTGAATAAGTTTGTGTTGTTAAGATGTTTGTCCTATTATTGTGATATTGTGATGTTTTTGTATTATTGTAAATTTTTTTTGTATTAAATTGCAGAAAATGGATCAAAAAATCTTGAGAATGAATTGGAGGGGTAATAAGGTTGATATTAAGGTTGAATTAGACAAGTGTACTCTGTTGGATATAGTTTTAGAGTACGAAAATGAAGCAAAGAAGAATGGTTTTAGACGTGATTATGCTTACCATACCTTTGGCTATTCGTATGAGATGAAACATCACATTTTATTAACTGATACGGACTTGATGTTGATGTTTACAAGGTTGCCTGAGAAGAGTTTGATAGATATATGGGTTGGGACTGTGATGAAACCAAATGCATTGTATAAGTTAGTCCTAAACTTGAAGAGACAGAATGAGAATGCGAAGAAACAAGAGGCTGGTAAAAATGTTCAAGCAGGGGATGATATGTCAACTAGGGATGAGAATGTGTCAATGGGTGGTGACAATGTGATGGCTGGGGGTGGGAATGTGTCACTGGATGAGCTTGAGGACACTAGTGTTATAGCTACAACCCAACCAAAGAAAACTGTGAAAAACAAACTAAAACCAAAACCTGTGAAAAAAGGGAAGGGCACTGTTAACTTACCACCACCTATTTATCCTAAAACAGCATTTCAAAATCTACCCATTAGAAGGAGTCCTAGGTTTTCCACAATCCAAAACACAACAATGACTGCTCCAACTTGCAATAGCAGTCAAGCTCAAAAAGGCCCTATCTTGAACAGAAAGATTCCAAGAACAACAGCTAGAAGGAAGGGGTTGGTTGTTGGAAAGTCAGACACAAGTGAACCTGTGGGGGAATATGATCATTATGGAAGAAGTGTTAGAAGGATGGTTGACTTCAACTATGCAGATGATGGTATTGGAGATAATGGTAATGAAACTGATGATGATCAAAATGCAAATGAAATGGATGATCAAGAAGGGGATGCTGACCTTAGTGATGAAGTTGACTCTGATGGAGAGGTAATTGCTAAAGGGGAGACTTTGGATGATGAGATGGAGGGTATCAAGAAGCTACCTAAGTTCAAAGAAAATTGGAGACCTTAAAGTTGGAATGCTTTCATAGAAGATTAGGATGATGAGGACTATTTCCAAACCCTATATAGAAATGGAGAGTTGTATGAGGATAAAAAGTTTGGGAAGATGGTATTGAGGCCATGGATGAATTTCATGGACAAAATGCACTTCAAAGATACACTGAGAGATTACTGTGTCCAGGAAGGCTTTGCAGTTAATGTTCTACATGCAGATAACATTAGATATACTGCTACATGTTATGCCGAGGGTTGTGGATGGAGGATACATGCAAGTGTATTGGCTGATGGTGTCACATGAGCAATCAAGAAGATTGATCCAAATAAACATAGCTGCATATGAGTGAAAGTCTATAACCCCTTATGTACTGTGAAATGGGCTGCCACAAAATTGAGTGAAGATATAAGGGCTAACCCTGATATTCCTGGAAAGGCTTTGAATGAACTTTTGTTTCAGAGGTATGGGATTTATATGAAGCAATATACCCTATATAAGATGAAGAAGTAAATAGTTGAGGAGCTATTTGGGGGGCATGATCTATCTTATGCAGATTTACCAGCTTATACAAGGGTTATTGCTGATACAAACCCAGAATCAAGAGCTTTCTGTTCTTATGTTGAGACTGAAAGCATTCCAAAAAAATTGCTGTTTGATAATATTTTCATCTCTTTCTCTGCAATGTGGAAGGGGTTCTTGGGAGGTTGCAAGCCCTTGATTGGTGTTGATGGAACACATCTAAAAGGGAATTATGGGGGAATACTATTGTCTACAGTTGTTATGGATGCTAACAATGAGATCTTTCCTCTGGCATATGCAGTGGTGAGTGTGGAAGACAAGACACATTGGTCTTTATTTCTATGGAATCTTTATAATCTTTTGAAGGACTCCAATAGGAAAGACTGGACTATCATATCAGATAGACAAAAGGTATATTTTACATGCCCTTTTTCCATATTGTTAATTTTCTTTCTGGAGCCCTATATTTTACATGTATTATTACTTGTTTTTTAGGGGATAGATCTTGCTTTGGAAGATGTTTGGCTAGGTGCCCAAAGAAGATATTGTTGTAGGCACTTGTCAAGAAACTACAAGAAATAATTTGCTGGCCCACTAATGTACACACTTTTATGGAGGGCTTGTAATGCTACAAGTCAATTCACATTCAGAAAAACTATGGAGAGACTTCAAAAGGCTGGGGGTGATGCTGTCATGGGTTTGTTTGCAAATTTAGGAGATCCATGCACCTGGAGCAAACACAAGTTTGATCCCAATGTCTGTAATGATTCTAACACATCAAATTTTGTTGAGAGTTTCAATGCAACTCTAGGTGTTGATAGATGTAGGCCAGTGTTGACTCTACTTGAAGGTAATTTGACTAAACTTGAATTTCATTTTTAGTTGAGTCCACCTGAGGTACTAATATGTTGATACATGTTGATGTTCTTAGGTATTAGAAGGGTGTGCATGGTTAGAATAGCAACAAGGCTGCAAGTTACTCGGAATTGGAATGATGATGATCTTTGTCCCAAAATTCAGAAAACTGACAAGGACATCAGCAAAAATACAATCATTTGTAAGGCATACATGTCACATCCTGGTGAATGTGAGATACATGAAGGTAAATCTCAGTTTCCACTGTCTTTGAATAGCAAACTCTGTTCATGTGGTGCTTGGCAGCTATCTGGCATTCCAAGTAGGCATGCCATCAGGGCTATGCAGCATGCAAAGGTTGATCCAATTAAATTTTTGAGCTCCTGGTATTCAGTTAAGACATATAAGCAGTCCTACAACTATAACATCAATCCAATTGCTGATAAAGGCACTTGGCCTTAATATGAAGGCCTTCCCACCATTACTGCACTTGCACTAAAAAGGGGAGTGGGTAGGCCAAGCAGAAACAGGAGAAGAGAAGAGGGTGAGGATCCAAAGGGAAAAAGAAGTAAGACAGTGAAATGTAAGACTTGTGGTCATTTTGGCCATAATGCAAGAACTTGTAAGGGTGCACCAACTCCCAAAGAACTGAAGGGAGCTGTCCCAAAGTTGGTTAGAAATACAAAGGTTAGAGATCAATCAAATGCAGCAAAAGCAGCTAGAGCAGCAGCTAAGGCAGCAAAGGAAGCAGCAAAAGGAAATGCATAAGCTGGACCCTCTACAAGGAAGAGAAAGAGTACAACTCAAGGGACTGCATCACAACCATCACAAGCTTCTATTCTCACTGCATCTCAGGCTCAACATCAGAACTAGAATTATATTTTACCTAGACTTTTCGATTATGATGGTCTATTTGGGATGATATCAGGTTTTTGGGTATGCTACTAGGTTTTTGGGAATGATATTTAGCTATCCTTTATGTAATTTGGATTATGTTGGTCTATTTTGGATGCTGTCAGGTTTCCCCTGTTTTTTCCTTCATTTTTACTGTTTGTTATATTTGGCGCCAAAATTCAGTTTGAAACTGGTGTAGTTTGGGCTTTTAAACGTTTCTACAATGTTTGCTTTGACGGAGGGTTACTACTTAGAAGGAAATAGAAGTTTAGGGTTACCATGTAGAGAAGCAAATAAAGTGATGGTACCATGTAGAAAAGCAAAAACTACATTGGTACCATATAGAATTTCCCTTTATTAAATTCTGGTGATTTTTTACGAAATGATTTTTTGTGATAATCACGAGGGAAAAAAATCACCAGATTTCGTAAAAAATCACCAACATGACGTCAACATGACGCCAGCATGATGGCAGAATTTTTTTCCCAGATTTAAAAAAAATCCCAAAAAAGAACTTTGTTTTCCAATTTTTTAAAAAAAATATATTTATGACATCATGATGACGTCATCAGGGGATGGAGTTAGTATGTGTGAGGGTGTAAGTTATTAGTGTGAATGCCCCTAACATGACCATTAAATTAGATTAAAATGAAGGGATGTGATTTTAATAAATCTAAAAAATTCATGGATTTTTGAATGCTATCAGATTTAAATGGATTGTTTTAAATCCAGATTGAATACACCCAGATTTTAAAAGATTTTTTGAAATTCTAATTGAATACCCTTGGATTTTAAATGACATTTTGAAATTCAAATTGAATACCTCAAGATTTTAATGGATTTAAAAAAATCCAAATTGAATATCCCTAGATTTCTAAAATCCCTCAAAATCACACAAAATCCCAGTTGAATACACCCCTAATAAGTACTTACTTTACATAAATAATAAAAAACAATGAAAGTTCAATTGGCTCGTGAAGTTTACAAACTATGTAATTTTAAAAAAGTCATAAAAGGAGACTAATAATTTAAATTACAAGAAGTAAAAATTTAATCTTTTCCGAAATTTAAAATATGTGTAACTGTTTAATATCTATCCATACAATTTTATTACATACAAAATATTTTGAAAATTTTGAGAGTAATTTTGTCAATCGTTAATTGTTTTACCAATTATTGTATGATTTAGTCATTCGATTCACAATTGTTAGACATTATATTTAATTTTAAATATTATTATATAGAGTCGAATAATTTCGAATTATTGTATATATAATTAACAAAGTTCGAAATACAAATAAACTATTAAAATTTAAAATATAAAACTTTAAAAGTAATCCATGCATTGCATTGAATTGAATGTAAACTAAAAATCTTGATCCATTGAGAACCCTCTTATTATGAGAACTATAAGAACCCACGTCATGATGATGTCATAAACATATTTTTTTTAAAAAAAATTTGGGAAAAAAATTTCGAAATAAAATATGGGGAAAAAAGTCTGACGTCATTCTGGTGATTTTTTACGAAATCTGGTGATTTTTTGTGATAATCACAAGGGAAAAAAATCACCAAATTTCGTAAAAAATACCAGAATACAACAAAAATCAATAGATTTTGTAAAAAATTAACAGTATGACGTCAGCATGATGGTAGAATTTTTTTTCCCAGATTTTTTATTCAAAAAAATTATTTTGTCGAGATTTTTTTTTTAAATTTTTATTAAAAAAAATATATTTATGACATCATGATGACGTCATTAGGGGATGGGTTAGTGTGTGTGAGGGTGTAGGTTATTAGTGTGGGTGCTCCTAACGGGACCATTAGATTAGATTAAAATGAAGGGATGTTATTAGATCTCATATCTCACAATAATAGCGGTTCTCACATGAGCACTTGCCTATATATATTTATATATATATAGTCTTACTTTAATAGAAACCACTTTTAGATTATAAGCTAGAAATTAAATAAAAAAATATCTAAATCCCATCGAAATATAGCACATATGATATGCAAACTAATCGTTGAAAAATGGAGAAAAATACATTGAAGTCGGATTTAAAAAAAACTCAACGATTGAAGGGAAAAATCAAATTAAAAACGGAAAGGATTAGATGGGATTGTGTATGTGAGGGTGCACTGAATTTGTGTGTGGTGCCCCTAGCGGGACCATTAGATTAGATTGATCTAGAAGCTAAATTAGTTTCTACTTTCTATTTTAATTTTGGTTTCTATATATTTTATTTTCATCTGGTATCATATCGAACAAGTAGTATCTAAAATTCGTTTTCATAAAAATTAATTTAAATTGTTAAATATCAATCATTATCGTTCACCCAATTCAAGTTAAATAAATATGTGATCAAAAATATATTATAAACAATTTTTAAAATATAAAATTATACAAATCAACTGAGGAATAGCACAAGATTAAAAAATATCTAGGTTTTAAACTTTATCTTGAGTTTATAAGCATGTCATCATCTTTATTTTGCATGTTCTATTTGTTAATTTATTTTACACATTTATTCAGATTTTTTCTAATCTCAAATAAATCTAACTCACATAAATAAATTTTAAATTATCATGCAAAATATATATTAGTGAGCAATACTAATATATTGTCCTAATTTGACTACTTGACATTAGGGGTGCCCATGGGCTGGGTTGGGTCTGGTTTTGGTTAAACCCTGACCCAACCCAATTAATTCGGTTTGATAAATCAACCCATTAATTAAAAAAAAATATTATGTAGCCCAATCCCGATCCAATCCAATTAGTTCGGTTTGTTCGGGTTGGGCCGGGGTCGAGTTAGATTGAATAAGAAAAAATAATCCTACCAAATGCCAATAACACAATTATAAATTTCTGGACTAATAAATATAAAAAAAATGCCCTTGCAGACCTGCAGTAGTACTAACTACTAACTAGTAAGTAGTAACTACCAACTACCAACTACTAAAGAGCTGCACACCAAAATGTTTTACCAAACTGGATAGTTCAAATGTTTTGATCACCAAAATATTACAATAAGCAGTAGTAATTCAGTCTTGCACACCAAAATAAAAGTTTTATAAGATACAACTTCATCAAAAGTTCATATGGCATAATGCATATGACAGCAGTCAGTAGCCAAAAATAGTAAAGGATTGATATTATCCACATTGCCCCAATATTTCTCGTACTTGCCTCTCATACTCACAGCCATTGTTGACAATAAAGGATCATCACTTGCAGCCAAATCACTTAACTGAGTTTGTATCTCACATATTTCATGATAGAAGTTGTTGGAAGTTACGTGCAAAGTGCCACAAAACTTAAGGGTAGCTTCATAAAAAGTCGATAAAAACTTAACAAAAACAGAAGCACACTGCCAATTAAAAGAGCCAGGAGGTTCAATCCTCTTTTTCCCATTTTCTTTTTCTATAAAGAAACTCGAGAACTTGTCATCATCCTCTTCGTATCTTACAAAAGCCTTTTCGAACTTAAGAGCCACATCCAACATCATGTAAGTGGAGTTCCACCTCGTAGGCACATCCAAAACTAAACCCCTTTGTAATCAATTTTTTCGCGCTCTACACATCCTTTGAATTTCAGTAACCTTGCTGGAGAAGACCGAATATATCTCATAGAATTGCGAATAGCTGCTATTGAATCATGCAATTCCTTTAATCCCTCATTTACTATCAGATTTACGATGTGAGCACCACATCTAACATGCATAAATTCACCTTCAAGAACTGAACCCTTCTAAGCATTCACTCTCGTCTTTACAAACCCAACAGCTACATCATTGGCACTTGCATTATCAATGGTCACCGTAAATACATTCTCTACTGCCCAACCAAGCAAACAAGCCTCAATTTCCTTTCCAATTGTCTCATCTTTATGATTTGCAATTTGACAAAAATTTATTATTCGCCTTTTCAAACTCCAATCAGAATCGATGTAGTGTGCAGTGAGACACATATACGATATTTGTGTAGAAGACGTCCAACAATCAGTAGTTAAGCAAATTCGTTGGCCTACCTTAGTTAGCTCTTTCGTCAACTTAATTCTTTCATTGCAAAACAGGTGGTATATATCTCTGGTAATAGTATTTCTACCCGGGACAATGAATTTTGGTTGCAACTCCTGAATTAATTCCTTAAACCCATTACCCTCTACAACATTGAAGGCTTGCTCATCTTTCACCACAAACTTAGCTAGAGCATTTCGATATCTCACCTTGTTGAATGTAACTGCAAGTAAATTACCCACTCCATCTCCACCACTTTTAAAACTTAGCAGCTTCTTTTTCTTATCAGTAACCCTATTTGGATTCTTCTTACACTTACGCAGATGCACCCACAAGCTACTTGTGCCCACCCTTTGACTGTGGCAAGCATAATCTACACCGCAATAGTTACAAGTGCATCTAGGATCTTTTGGATTTTCGCCTTTCAGTTTTGTAAAATGATCCAACACATTAGAAATTCTTGTTGGTTTTTTCTTTGATGTGAGAGGGTCATCATCTTCTTTTTTAGGTGATTTGAGTTCAACCGGGCTAGTGTTTGTAGTATTTGGGGCTGGATTTGGGATTGTGTTTATGGTGGGATTTGAAGTGGTGTTTGAGCCTGGATTTGGGATGATGTTTGGGGTGTTTGGGGTGAGAGTTGTCATCGTTTTAATCCTCCTGTAAAAGCAAGAATAACAATTCAAGTAACTATACAAATTGCAATATGAACTGTGAAGAAGCAAGAGTGGCAACTAGCAATGGAGCATGAAATATGAATAACAAATTTACAATAATAATTCAAGTAGCATGAATAACAATAACCTTATAGTCTTATACTATTATACACATATACAAAACTCTATATACAATTAAAACTATACAAGTGTACAAGATTACAAATTTACAAGTAAATAATCGATAAATAGAGAAAGAGATGTATATATATATATATATATATATATATATATATATATATATATATATACGAATTACGAAGGAGAGGGGGAGAGAGAGGGGGGGGAGAGAGACCTCGATTAATCGATGGAAAATTGGAAATCGAAGATAGATTGTCACCGCCACTCGCTGCTCTCGAACTCGAAGACTCTAACTATCGATTTGTTTTGCTAGGTTTAACTTAGTTCTAAACTTCTAGGTTATATGTTTTAGATTTTAGAGATTAGTATGTTAGTACTAAACTTAAGTATATGTCAAGTGTAAGTGTAATGACATGTCTTAATAACGAACAAAAGTCGGATCGTATCGGTAATAAAAAGAGTTAAACAAAAGGGTGCATAACGAGATAACTCGAAAGCGTGTTTCGACTTAAGTAAAGTTTATACGTAACCTTCTAAAGAAGTGTTAGGTGATTAATCTCGAATATTCTGATTGTTTATAGATCACCGAGCTGAACCGGGACACGCTACCTCTACCCACACCCGATTACCAGGCAAGTATTCAAAACTTTGAACCTGTTGTTGTGATAATATATATATGTGATTGCTGTTTTACATATGCCATAGCATGCATGCCTGTTTTCAAAGTATATTGTGATACTTGTTCCCTGATTCTAAGCTGGCTTATAAGCTAGATACGATATATTAGTTGTAAGCCGGATTGTGTTAAGACCCTTAGTGAAGAGCGCATGATCTTCCTTCATTAAATATAGATTGGGAGTCGGTATTTTGTAATATATAGATAGTCGTGGAAACCCGAAGGGATTCCAGTAACAGAGTACTTGAGGAATGTTATTTATAAACATTATCTATATTTCCATAAGTATTAACTACTTGGAAATTATTCGAGGAATGTTATTTGAATACTCATTCGGGAGTATTTATTTAGTGAATATTATTTTGAATATTCATTTGAGGCTATTTGAATTAGATGAATATTTTTTTGGAATATTCATTCGAAGTTATTTAATTAGTGAATATTATTTTTAATATTCATTCGAGCTTTATTTATTTAAATAAATATTATTTCGAATATTCGTTTGAGCTAATTTACTTAACGAATATTATCTTGGATATTCATTCAAGATTTTATTATTTTCTTGGATATTATTTCAAATATTTATTCGAGGAATTATTTATTTAATGAATATTTTGTATACACTTATTCGAGGGTTAATCATGAGCAGTATTTATATTAAGAATATTCTTGAACTATTTTCTGGTTTATTAAATATTCTTTGAATATTTATTTAATTCTTTCAACTAGCTCTAAAATGAGATATTTTATTTAAAAATTTCCTTGATATTCAAATACCATGTAAATTATCTCTGAGTCGTATTATTATTATTTTATCAAGGAAGGTTCTCAAAACACCATTCTTCATTCGAGTCTATCTTCTAAAATATAAGAGAACCTTGCTTGAGAGCTGTTATTTCGTTGACTGCCCGGTCATATACTTGTTAAACTATTCTTTTCACTCGCAACTTGGTTGCTAACCATCAAATTGAGTTTGTTTGTTACTTCCTCATCATTCGAGGGGTACGATTATTGGAACAAGTCAATATCCATTAACAAGCATCAGCTTGGGAAATATTGGTGAATTTTCCTTTCCAACTAGATACGACTACTTTGTGGAGTCTTATCAACAAGTATTATACTTGGGGAAAGGGGGACGAGCTTTACGTTTCAAAGTCATGTATTTATTTGAACTAGGAGTATTTGTGTAAGAGGCTGTGGGACAGTCCATCATTAAAAATCTATGTAAGAGGCTGTGGGACAGTCCATCAGTAAAACTGGTATAAGAGGCTGTGGGACAATCCATCCTGGAAATATGGTCCGAGTGGCGCCGGTCCCAACTATGCCCAACCGTTGGCTAGGGAGATCCGACGTACGTTCTTCCTTCTACATGTAGAGAAACAAATCTTGAGATGCACAACCTACGACTGATCATCGTAAGGTGGTGTCATCTGGCGCGACAATACTCCCGCATTGGTTCATAATCCAAATCTATTTATTTTCTGCAACATTCTCAATGTTGGCAGGGTTGAAAAGTGTTCAAAACTGGGATTGCAATATTTTTCCTGCAAGTTCCTCTTTTATAATAAATGATAATATCTTGCTTATCTTTTGCGTAGCAGATATTTCGCAGCATATATATTTTGGGTTACCTTATAACTTCATCATTTACATTATACTGGCACTATCTTCGTAAATGCATGGCATATGGTTACAAAGATATTATGAACTGTTGTATATTATCATTGTGTAGTATATTCTTTTTGGTGGGCTATTGCTCACCCTTGCTTTATTTATCTATATCACAACAACAGCTAGATCTGATGGCCCGCACAAAGCGCAATCGGTGCGAGCAAGTGATCGCCGTCAAAGGATTAACCGCTGAGATCATAGCTACCATTGCTGAAGAGGAAGCTATTGGTAGGCTAGTTGGTAGCATTTGACTATCAAATGTATTTATTATGCGACATATACAAATGGATGGCAAAGAGTATGTAATGGTTAAATTGTAAATCTTTTGGGTTGTAAGAACTCAATCTTGCGATTAATAATATTTTTTAGTTACTCTGATTTCATCTTTGGGACTATAACTGGTTGTGTGTGTGTGATGTGATATTATTGCGGGGTCATAGCATGCTGCTTATGTATTTTGATGCAAGTCAAGTATTATTGATGGAATTGAGACCGTAATGACCCGATCCCTGACCCCGGATCTCGGGGTGTTACAGAAATGGTATCAGAGCTCGAGTTATATATCCCAGAGATGATGCGATGTTATAATAATAAATTCATTAAGATAATAAGAACTCTTGCCAAGTTCAATTAAAACCCTTTCGGGAACTTATAAGTATCATGATAGTAACTTAGCTCGATATCGTATCGACGAGCAAGGCGACAGACCTTGAGGCTTACCAGCAGCAGCACGAGGATGCTTTATTATATGTTGACGATCGGCTTGAAGACTCGATAGAGTACCCTACTGAGGACCCGAAGGAGGTTCCAGCTATGAAGGAGAATCTTGTTAAGGATAAAGAGTTTACCCTTGAGGAAATGAGGGCTACAGCCAGAGAGACTATAAGAGTTAAAGTATAGTGCTCAGAGAAGTGAGTATAAAGAACTGAGATATTATTAAGAGATCTGAAGATGCATATTGAATTCATAACCTGACTACCGGGTGTAGTACCAGCAAGTAAGACGGATTGGACAAATAACTTGAGATCTTATATGGGGATAGATAAGAATCCTTAGAGACTTCCAGATTAATGAGAAAAGAGTTAGAATGATGCAAGACACCGATATAGGACGGGGAGTAGAGTCTCCAGGAGCAGTTGAGATAGAGGCAGCAAGTGCCATATCATTGGATAAAAGAATTAGTGTGAATATTGTCAATGGTAATTCGCCATGGGAAGGCAGGTTTCATATGTTATAACTTATGAAGTCAAATTGAGATTGATGAGGTGGTTTGATTCAGAGAAATGTTCATTTTATAGATGGATCAGATTAGAAAGTAAAGACATTGGAAAGTGATGGCATGATTGGATAAAGTTATATAAGGAAATAGTAAGCGAGACGATGATCTCAGAACCTACAAGAGGAAAAGACCAGTGAGTCTATAATACACTCATAATAAGACAACCATCGGGGACTAAGTATAGGTTTATTCCAACTCAGTGAAATGATGAACCAGAAACATTAGATGCATGTGGTTTAGAAGAATATTAAATTCTCTCTTTTCCTTAAATGGATGATAGTAATTACATTAAGTTTACTCCGACGCTGAATCATAAATGGATCAAGTAATACGATCAGTGGTTAAGAGGTAATGGAGAACATTTTGAGATGAAACCGGAAAGAGTAAGTGCATGCCAAGTTCTCGAAGTATGAATTTTGATAAAATAAAGTTCATCTATTAGGACATGCAATCAATAGTGAGTAGTGTTGGTTGACCCAGCCGAGTTAAAGGCAGTTTCAATTGGGAAAGGCTAACCACACCAACTAACGTGAGAAATTTCATAAGATTCACCAGGAAAATGTGAGAAAATTCTTCCTGGAGCTAAAAGCGAAATTGGTGACGACCCAGTGTTGGCGTTGCCTAATGGAAGAAGAAAGACTTTGTGATATAATATGATGCATCTCATACAGGTTTAGGTGGTATGCATATGCAGCATGGTAGAGTAATTGCGGATGCATTCGGACAACACGATTCATCAGGTTCGGATAGCCTTGGTAGTGCTAATTTTGTGGAACGACAAACTCCGACGGTAGTGGTCCTTCTGAGACTAATGGTTAGGTAGACTGACATTTGATAGTATTGACTATTAGGATGTATATGTATCAGGAAGGTGTGGCATGTTTCAGTTTGAAACTTCTGATTTCCCTTCTATGGGATGTATATATTTGATTCCTTTCCAGTGGATAAACTTCCAACTTTGTGTTAAACCTTCCGTATTATAACTGCTTACGATTCTACTTGCTTGGATGTTCATAGAACTGATCTTTAGGTTTCGAAACTGATCTTCTTAATTGTTACCAGTGGGTGGATAGATTAACCAAAATTTTCCTGATTCTGGAAAGAAATTCAACAAACTTTGGCAAACCCTGTCTTTCTGATTATCAGAGAACGTCACTAAAGAGAGTGGAGATTGGGGCTAACCCCGTGGATTGGGTAAGGTAGCCGTTATATGGGTTAGTGCACCGATCCTAATTATTGCGATTGATTGTAGAAATAAAATGATGAAGTTGAGATTGGACGGTAAAGGGGAAATGTACTGAGGAGTTTCGGGATTGACTTAAATGAAAAGTTTATTATGCCAAAAGTGTAAGCGTGTGTAGCACGTGGGATCGATAAGAGAATGTGAAAAGATAAAAACAAAGGAAAGGTGCCCGGAGACGGTACCGAGAAGTCGATTGAGATATATATGGAGTAAAATTTTGGAAAAGATCAGAAATGGTATCAAGGGAAGAAGGATGAACGAGGAGTGACTATGCCACTCTGGCACACAAGATTTGCTGTGTGAGGAAAGCAGTGAACTACCCTAGATAGATTATTGATAAAGTTTAAGAGTACGCGGGAAAAAGCATATTGGTAAGCGTAACCTAGCCTAGATAAATTATCTTCGCTATTGACAAAGGAGGCACTATGCCAGGCAATTGCTAGAAAAGTAATGCCATTAGCTAACCCTAAACTCACATACTGCAGCACGACCATTTGGGGCCATGTGGTGAAGAATTATAAAGTGACTAGACCAGCAATGTAAGGACAAAGCGCGGTGCTTCTAATCGAGCGCCAACCGCGAGAACTTTCGATACAAAATGAAGTAATTCAGGTGTATATGATTGACCAGCTTATGAGCTAGAAACCGAACCATAGTAAATTGAGGTACATAATGTTGGGATTTTATAAATACAATGAACATAGTATGACTGAGGAAAGTGATCAATAGAAGGCTTATGGAGATTGTCAAAGATTGTGCAGTATGATGCATAAAGGTTATCTGAAACTTAGTATCTTTAAGAAGAGTGATAAGTACTAAGAGATTCATGTTGAACACGACCAATATCTTCCGGAACATCCTTGTTGCCATTACCAAATATATGTTGTCCTTTGAAGGCCATGTAGACTGACATCCGTTCGAAAGAGAAGGTTAGCATGAATCTACCTATATATTATCAAGATGTGAATGATTGAAAAGAGACCCTTATTAAGGAATTATGTAGTGATTGTTAACTAAAGGATGTAAGTATTTTTGAAAATAGAATTGAGGATAGAATATCCATAAATTAAGATGAACCCTAGGGATGCACAAAGGGTGGCATTACCCCTAATAAAGACATTATGAATTCAGGTGATATGAGTTGGATTGAATAAGGCAACAATAATCTTTAAGGAGTTACTGAAAGGAGTTTCAGAAAGTACGTAGACAGAATTGTTATAGAATCGATTAAGGATATTTTGATATACCCTGTACCTAGAAAATACTGGAGGAACGACGAGGATGACCTAAGAAACCTTACAGGAAAAAGGGTAATATCCTGAGTTTCAAAATAAAAGTTTGGTAGGGAATGTATGACCCAATAATAATAATGTTAGGCGAGGCATGTGTGAGACCATGAGGAAGTATGGATTGAACCAAATAAAGGTTGAGATTATCCTAAAACAAGAAAGGATTAAGAAAAGAAATATCCTAGGTATGATTGAGAGTAATTGTGATAAAGTTCCCACGGAAAGGTGGAAGCAATGACTTATGGAGAAAGACTGATAGACATTTTTTTTTCTCCTTCAGCAGAGCTTAAGGGAGAATGCTTTCACCCAATAGTGATGGGAATGAGGTAGAAAAATTTGAGTTGGAATAGATCCAGAGAACATTGATTATAAGAAATTATTATTATCAGGAAAGGCCAATGAGGTGGCCGACACTCTAAGTATAGAGGAATAATTACAAATGTTCATACCGAAGAAACAGAATGATATTTGGAAGGACCTTGAAGGTCATATCGGAGTGGAGGAATTTACATTCCTTCTGATGATCGTGCAAGAATCGATGGTAATAATAGTTTAAGTAAAGATTCGGTTCCTGATGGCGTCTTAAGCATATTACATACCTTAGAAGGTCCCATTTTGAGGTAAACCAGGACCATGATGAGGAATTGATTAAGTAAACGGATAAGTTTCTAGTCTTCTACTGAAGATACCGGATTAACAATTTTATCAACCTGGCATAGCTACGGTAATTGAAGCTCTTCTGCAATTTTATTTGCTTCATTAATATCTACATCAAGTTCAGGAAGTATTCCTTATGAATAAGAAATAGTGATTAGTTCGTCTTCCTAGAGAATTTTTGGATATGACGACTATGAAACCCATTTGATTAACTATTGAAGCACTACGTAAATAGCAAAGGATGGTGATTCAGCAACAGACTACATTAATATAGTGGTGATTCTTCTGAGAAAGTAGATGACAACGCAAAGATAAAGATAGTGCTGCTATTGATAAGCTAAATGGCATGTTGATGAATGACAAGCAGGTTTATGTTATTGTATTTCTGCGCAAACAAGATAGAGAATATGAGGTGGGAGATTCATGATGCTAAAGGTATTCCCGTGGAAAGAATTAATGAGATTTGGAGAGAAGGATAGTTGAGCCCGAAATTTATTGGGCCATCTGAGAGTTTAAAAGTGTTCGGAAGGTGGCATTCGAGCCAGCTTTACCCCCAAAACTTATAGCATGGTCGTAACGGGTTTCATGTGGCAAGGCTACGCCAGTAAAACGCAGATGCTTGACAGATGATAAGAGTACGAGCAGGTAGATATACGACCTGGTCTGACTTACGAAGAACAACCTGTGGAAAATCACGGATGGAAAAGAACAAGTGATGAGAAACAAGTTTGGCAGAAGTAGATTATATTGGATCTAAGTTAAAGAAATCGGCCAGATTCATTTCAGAGGGTTTAGATTGGAATAATGTGATAATCATAGAGTAAATGTGATGGGATACCAATAAGGCGGTACCAAGTGCAAAAGATGTCTCAATAAAGAGATGACGGTGGAGGTAAATAACAGAGGTGAATAAGAATCAGACAATAAGACGGATGTGATTGATAAAGAAAAGCATAGTGCGAGTGAGGTTATCTCCGAATCCGCAGCACGATAGTGATACCAAAGCCACTGCGGATATCAATAAGGATAATAGCATAGGACTGAGTAAGAGCATAACCCGGATAATGTGTTGTACGAAAAGTAGCAAAGTTGATGGAAAAAGGATAAAGTACGTGTTGTAGCACCAGTAGATGTGCTGAGAAAGGGTAGAATGACTAAGAATTGACCAGGAAGCTGAAAGGTGAAACGACAGACAAACGACTCTTGTTTCCTACCTGATTCCGGGACGGAATCCTTTTATGGAGGGGAGACTGTAAGAACCCCGATTTTTGGTAGGAATTAAAACTTTTATTATGGAATGGATATGGATTCAAATATTTATATGTCATGAAGAATGCTATTGGTTGACAATCTTGATAAGAATTATCTATCTCCTAGGAAATTAAGATTTGATAATTCCAAGGGGGAAGGTTATTTTTATGTCATCCAAATCGATATCTGTTATCAGTCCAGTGGTTCCGTAAAAGGGTTAAGAAATGATCGAAAGAGAACCAGGACATCTATATAACCCTAAAAGAATAAGTGGTGAATAGTGATTTTGGTGGATTTATGAATATTATTAGACGACGCTATATAGAAGTACCCGGAACGAAATTCTGAGTTCGTATTAGTGATCCAGGGGGAAAAAGAGTGTATGTAAAAGCTGTCGGATTCTGAAAAATAGCACTTTTATTTTCTCCGAGATTTCCCTGGATACTGAAAGACTTAAGGAATTATTGAAAGGATTTAAGGAATATAGGTTCAAGAATTATAAAGGAGGATTGAGAATGGTGGTATATATATTAAGAAGGTTTCCGGTAAAACCCTAACTAGAAACAATTGAGATATTCCTCCGAGCGATCAATCAAATTGGGCAATAACCGAACAAAGAAACAAGCAGAGAGTCAAGAGGTATGATGAACTAGTGGAAGGTGACATAATCACTTTATGCAAGATAAGATCAAAGAAACCAAGCTAGTTAGCAAAGAGGTGCACCATAAGACACCAACACTTGCTCACATGGTAACAAACCCTTAACCAAGCCTTAACCCATCAACTAGACCATGGTTCAACCAACAAATATCTATCATTATTGATCACTTTATGCAATAAACCAAGCAAAAGAAAGCAAGCAACTCCATCTTCTCTCCAAAGGAAGCCATTCGGCTTTTTGCTTAATTCAAGAAGCAAAATCCCACTTCCCACCATTGTTAATTCTCAAGATAATTATGGTGAGTCCTATATTTCATATCATGAATATCCTAGAAGTTTGAAAGCAAACAAACATCTCTAGCATAGTTAATAAAATCACCAAAGTCTAGGGTGAATAGTAACTTTCAAGATCTAACCTTGTTTTTCTTGATTTTTTTTGATGATCTAAGCTTGGTAAAGGTATCCTAAGGGCTATACAAGGATTATAAGTTTTTAGACACTCCAAGGAAGGTATGAACCTCATGAAACCCTAGCTCTTACTTTGAGATTATGTATATTCTTGGTGGTATTTAGCTTAGTTATGATTATGGTGATATTATAAACATGATTATGTAGTCGATTAGTTGATCTTATAACATGATGATCAATATGATGAAGTGATATGTTCTTGGACTTAATAAGATGAGAATCATGTTTATAAGTTGTATTGATGCCCGGTGTGGCTTGGGTTGTTGATTATGATTTATGGAACGTCCGATTTATAGCCGTCGTAATGCCCGATTTTCGTTAACCTTAAGAAATCGTGTTTGACAGTAGCTATAATTCACTGTCCAGTTTCATGTTCTGCCATGGCAAGATAAATCATGTTATAATCTTCGTTTTGATATTAAGATAATGTGAAACGGACTTACGGTTTAGGAATTATGGCCGATTTACTAAAAGTCGTTCGAAACCGTAAGTACAAGTTCGTTATTAAAAGTGACCCTCGGTAAAATATGCAAGTTAGTGACGAACCTTGGTAATTAAATATTAGAGATCATAAGGAAGGTGTAGGAGAAAACCTCGTGTCAAACGGGTCGTTTTTCAATTTTATAAAAATGTTTGAATCGAGGTTAAACGCGAACGAACCCCTAAAAGCGTACTTGGTTATAACTTTGGTAAAACACTTAGAAAACGGGTGATAAAACTCAAGGTATAATCTTGGTTCGTAAACGACCGACCTTAGAACTTACCTGGCTTAAGTATATGTCAAGTGTAAGTGTAATGACATGTATTAATAACGAACAAAAGTCGGATCGTATCGGTAATAAAAAGAGTTATACAAAAGGGTGCATAACGAGATAACTCGAAAGCGTGTTTCGACTTAAGTAAATTTTATACGTAACCTTCTAAAGAAGTTGTAACGACCGGGAAAATTTCGTGTAATTTATTATATTAAAATATATTTTTAGTTGATTTTATTGTGTTTTAGTCTACTTTTAATGCATTTAAACGCATTATGATTTTTATTAAATAGGAAAATTATCCCATACGTGTTATGTGACCTCTGTGTAGCATAGATTATTTTATGCTATTTTTCGGTAATTTTTATATTTTTAGAATACAGTTATTTCGCATTTTAATTTCCGGACCCAGCCCCTATACTGAATTCGAGGCCTTGTTTTTGATAAAATTATTTTTATATAATAATAAGATATTTAAAAATACATTATTTTGTAATTTTTGTAATATTCATAATTTTTGGGAAATTTTGGCATTTATATTATATTTGTTTAAAAATAAAAATTTTACATTTTTATCCCATAAAAATTATTTTTAAGGCTTAATAATTTTAATTAGGGGCTAAAAATATTTTTGGGGTATTAATTTTTGGATTTATATAAATAGCAGATTTTTATTATTAGTTATCAAAATTAATCAAAAATCAGATTTTTGATTTTTATTTTTTGAAAATTCTGGAAATTGTGTTCTTGGTGTTCTTGAGAATCAAACCAATTTTTTACAGTGTTACCGGAGTCCAAATCAATCATGTGAGTAACCAAACTGAAGTTCTTGATCTCTACTACATGTTTATGTGGGTGTTGATATGTGTGTATGCCTCGATCAAAACTTTTATTTTTTTATTTAATTTCCCAGGATCATGTTGATAATTTTTGTTTGAATTATAGTTGTCTAGAATTGAAAAACGCAATTTTGGGGGTGAGATATAATTTTTAATTTTTCGGATCCATTGATGATTGTTTGATGTTATTATTGATTTATATGAGTTGTTGAACTCCTGGGCTTTGATTTGATATATAGAACGTGTGATTTGGTTATGGTTTTCGAGCTCGACGGATTCGAGTTTGAGCTCGCCGGATTTCTTCGATTTTTGCCGGATTTTCAGTTTGGTTAGTTCTGGGTTTGATTGGTTGGGTTGGTGATGTTTCTGGGTTGAATTGGAACGTATTGCCAGCTTAAAACGTACCAAATGGTATGTTTTTGAAGCTCACCGGAAAATTTTCCGGTCGCCGGTTTCTGGAAATCCGCCATTGACGGCGACGGCTGTTCTTCAAGCATTCATGCGAAGAACAGTGTAGGTGGTGATGAACAGTAACACTTTGATCTTCAAGAATCCAAAAACATTTTCTGAAAAATGTTTTTGGAAATTATTTTCAAAATTAATTATAAATTTGAATTTTATTTTCAAAAATTCGAAAAATATTTTTAAAATTCGAAAAAAAATTATTTTTAATTTCAAAAAATACTTTTAAATTTTAATAAATTATTTTATTCGAAAATCTATTTTATTTGATTATTTTAAATTTATTTAGCTAATATCTTAATTAATTTAAATTGATTGGTTAATTAATAATAACCAATTAATTTAAATAATTAAATATTATTTAAATATGATGAAAAATAATCAAATTTAATTATTTTGGAAAATAAAATGATTTATTTATTTTCTAAATATTATTTTACCTTTAATATTTATTTCTTTATTTGTTTAAAATGAAATAAAATTGTTTTAAAATTCTAAAAATAATCCGTAAGTGATAAAAATAGTTTAAACTTCTAAAATTTATTTATAAGCCGGATTAAATAATTATAAAAATATTTTGATGATCCAATAATTACTCGGAGGGTTTATTAACGATCCTTTTGATTCAAAAAGGGTTATTTAAATCTTTTAAAATTCTTTTGAGTGCTTTAAAAATATTTTTAATATTCTAGAAATACTTCTAAATATTATAAGAATAATTTGAGTGATCTTTTATTTGTGAGTCGTATCTGCTATGTAAATTACATGTTTGATTACTCTGTACATGTTACTATTTGTTTAAAATATTTAGTCGGTAGCTATACAACGTACGGGCAGATTGTAAAACCAAGGTTAGATCTGTATGTGGTCTTATAATTAGCTAGTTATCTAAAATAGAATATTTTAATTGTAGAAGCCAGAGAAACCCTAGTCAGAGGGCAGAGCTTACCAGCAGTATACATAGAAGCGAGAGAAACCCTAGCCAGAGAGCAGAGCTTACCAGCCATATATACAGGAAAGTATTTTCCCCTTGATCATCTTAAATACAGTTTATTTTATGTTTCCGTGATTCATATCATGACGAATAGCTATTGTTCAGAGCTATTTGTGATTCTTAAATATTTTTGTTCGAACACAATTGCTTGATATTGGTACCCTTGATGTGGGGAAATTGTTGAAGATAAACTCTTCATATCCTTATTATAGTAGTAAATAATAGGGATGTGACTAGTATTTAAAACTAAGCATTTCCTGTTGAATTCGGAAATTGCTCTATTGGATTGGAAAATGGTAAAGCGTAGGAGGTCACGTTGAGTAGTTGGTCCCGCTATATTTAAGGAGGATATGGTAACCATTCCATCTTCTTATAGGCTAACATTACTTGCCTATTTTGGTACCCTCATGAAATCCGGGTTATACACACGGGTATAGAAATGTACCGGTGGTAGTATAAAGGGTCCCATTGCTTTTGAACCTGATTAGGGGGCAATGGTGGTTTGTCTTTCTTTTTATATATCCAATACATATCGCCAGAATGGCTATTACATGTTGTGAGTTGATAGATGATTCATATTTATGACATGTCAAATGATTTCAGTTATGATTGAATTATATCACAGTTGTTGATTCAGTTTGCTCTATAAACTGTTTTACATTTCAGTTGATATCGTGCAACCCTTATCCTGTTTTATTATAAAATTGTTTATATATACTTGCTGGGCATTTCTTTGGCTCACTCTTGTTTTCACAAAACCTTTCCAGAGGAGCAGTATGTTCCCGACCAGCCGTTTGGACCATATTAGAGAGGGGCAGAGTGGCCATGTGTCTGCACCCCAGACCTTACAGGTATTTCGGGGTTACTGTTGGCGCTAGATAGAGTTTTAAATAAAATGGGATGTAATAATAAAACGTTACTAGATTGGATTTAGGTTGAGTTTATTTTATGGTTTGTAATAAGTGAGTAGGTTACTTTTGGGTTGTAACTGCTTGGTTTCATACAATAACCTGTTTGCGATCTTTGGTTTGCGGGGTCAGTTGCGCATTCTGATTTATTTTTAGTTGTGATTGGTTGGTGACCCCCGGATCTAGACCCCGGATTTAGAGGGCGTCACAGAAGTGTTAGGTGATTAATCTCGAATATTCTGATTGTTTATAGATCACCGAGATGAACCGGGACACGCTACCTCTACCCACACCCGATTACCAGGCAAGTGTTCAAAACTTTGAACCTGTTGTTGTGATAATATATATATGTGATTGCTGTTTTACATATGCCATAGCATGCATGCCTGTTTTCAAAGTATATTGTGATACTTGTTCCCTGATTCTAAGCTGGTTATAAGGTAGATACGATATATTAGTTGTAAGCCGGATTGTGTTAAGACCCTTAGTGAAGGGCGCATGATCTTCCTTCATTAAATATAGACCGGGAGTCGGTATTTTATAATATATAGATAGTCATGGAAACCCGAAGGGATTCCAGTAACAGATTACTTGAGGAATGTTATTTATAAACATTATCTATATTTCCATAAGTATTAACTACTTGGAAATTATTCGAGGAATGTTATTTGAATACTCATTCGGGAGTATTTATTTAATGAATATTATTTTGAATATTCATTTGAGGCTATTTGAATTAGATGAATATTATTTTGGAATATTCATTCGAAGTTATTTAATTAGTGAATATGATTTTTAATATTCATTCGAGCTTTATTTATTTAAATGAATATCATTTCGAATATTCGTTTGAGCTTATTTACTTAACGAATATTATCTTGGATATTCATTCAAGATTTTATTATTTTCTTGGATATTATTTCAAATATTTATTCGAGGAATTATTTATTTAATGAATATTTTGTATACACTTATTCGAGGGTTAATCATGAGCAGTATTTATATTAAAAATATTCTTGAACTATTTTCTGGTTTATTAAATATTCTTTGAATATTTATTTAATTCTTTCAGCTAGCTCTAAAATGAGATATTTTATTTCAAAATTTCCTTGATATTCAAATACCATGTAAATTATCTCTGTGTCGTATTATTATTATTTTATCAAGGAAGGTTCTCAAAACTCCATTTTTCATTCGAGTCTATCTTTTAAAATATAAGAGAACCTTGCTTGAGAGCTGTTATTTCGTTAATTACCCGGTCATATACTTGTTAAACTATTCTTTTCACCCGCAACTTGGTTGCTAACCATCAAATTGAGTTTGTTTGTTACTTTCTCATTATTCGAGGGGTGCGATTATTGGAACAAGTCAATATCCATTAACAATCATCAGCTTGGAAAATATTGGTGAATTTTCCTTTCCAACTAGATACGACAACTTTGTGGAGTCTTATCAATAAGTATTATACTTGGAGAAAGGGGGACGAGCTTTACGTTTCAAAATCATGGATTTATTCGAACTAGGAGTATTTGTGTAAGAGGCTGTGGGACAGTCCATCATTAAAAATCTGTGTAAGAGGCTGTGGGACAGTCCCTCAGTAAAACTGGTATAAGAGGTTGTGGGACAGTCCATCCTGGAAATAGGGTCCGAGTGGCGCCGGTCCCAACTATGCCCAACCGTTGGCTAGGGAGATCCGGCGTACGTTCTTCCTTCTACATGTAGAGAAACAAATCTTGAGATGCACAACCTACGACTGATCATCGTAAGGTGGTGTCATCTGGCGCGACAATACTCCCGCATTGGTTCATAATCCAAATCTATTTATTTTCTGCAACATTCTCAATGTTGGCAGGGTTGAAAAGTGTTCAAAACTGGAATTGCAATATTTTTCCTGCAAGTTCCTCTTTTATAATAAATTATAATATCTTGGTTATCTTTTGCGTAGCAGATATTTCGCAGCATATATATTTTGGGTTACCTTGTAACTTCATCGTTTACATTATACTGGCACTATCTTCGTAAATGCATAGCATATGGTTACAAAGATATTATGAACTGTTGTATATTATCACTGTTCAAAATATTCTTTTTGGTGGGCTATTGCTCACCCTTGCTTTATTTATCTATATCACAACAACAGCTAGATCTGATGGCCCGCACAAAGCGCAATCGGTGCGAGCAAGTGATCGCCGTCAAAGGATTAACCGCTGAGATCATAGCTACCATTGCTGAAGGGGAAGCTATTGGTAGGCTAGTTGGTAGCATTTGAGTATCAAATGTATTTATTATGCGACATATACAAATGGATGGCAAAGAGTATGTAATGGTTAAATTGTAAATCTTTTTGGTTGTAAGAACTCAATCTTGCGATTAATAATATTTGTTAGTTACTCTGATTTCATCTTTGGGACTATAACTGGTTGTGTGTGTGTGATGTGATATTATTGCGGGGTCATAGCATGCTGCTTATGTATTTTGATGCAAGTCAAGTATTATTGATGGAATTGAGACCGTAACGACCCGATCCCTGACCCCGGATCTAGACCCGTTACAACTGACTACGGATTAAGGAGTACATGACTAACAGGGCCAGCCCATATGTATATTCCGGGTTTGGTTGGGTTGGGTTAGATTAAAAATAAACCAAACCCTTAACCAATCCATTAAATTCGGGTTGGATAATAATTAACCCAATCAATTTTCAGTTTTATTTTTTTCAGTTTGAGTCGGCCGAATTCGGTTCGGGTAGGGTCGGTTATGTCGGGTTAACCCTACCCACGGGCACCCCTACTTGACATGGTGTCAAGTGATTATAAAAGATAAAGCTGTTATCGATGGTTTCAATCTTTTCGTATCTAAAATAGTTTATGTCTTCTTCAATAGATTCTCATTCTTCTTCTTCCGGATGATATTTCTCAATTTAAACTAAAAAATTATGTGTCAAAAGATTCTCCTTCTTCTTCTTCTCGCTGATATTTCTCAATTTAAAAAAAAATTATTTGTATAATAAGTGATGTCTAATATCTAATCGATTGTTATCTATATTTAACATATTTATTATATATACGAGTATTCGATAATTTAATAGAAATATAAGATATATTCCTAAATAGAATTAAATTATCACACTAAAAAATTATTATTTTTATCAATTTCATCGAAAAAAAATTATTTCTAAAAGAAGAAAGTAAAATTTGTGAGCACCACTAATACATTGCCCTAATTTAACTATTTGACATGATTTCAAGTGATTAGAAAATATAAAGCTGTAATCGATGATTTCAATCTTTTCGTATCTAAGGTGGTTTGTGTCTTTCTTTAAGAGATTCTCATTGTTCTTCTTGTGAATGATATTTTCGGTTCACACTAAAATTTACGTGTCTAATAGATGCTTTCTAATATCTAACCGAACTTTATCTATATCTGAGATATTAATTATACATATTAGTATTCAAGGATTTAAAAGAAATAGAAAAAATATTTCTAAAAGGAATAAAATCTTCACAGCCAAAATTTATT
Source organism: Saposhnikovia divaricata (assembly GCA_036435485.1). Taxonomy (NCBI): domain Eukaryota; kingdom Viridiplantae; phylum Streptophyta; class Magnoliopsida; order Apiales; family Apiaceae; genus Saposhnikovia; species Saposhnikovia divaricata. Next base: position 233,825,712 of record CM071595.1, on the reverse strand, counting down.
ATTTTTGTCAAGTTTTTCAAAAAAACATTTATTTCAAACTGTTAACATATTATTATTGTTATAATACGAAAAGTTACTATAATTATCATTATTATCGATAGTTTCCTTATTATATTACTTGTCTTTATTACCAATCTATTATATATATAATTGTACCTTTTTAATCCATCTTAAATTACTATTTTGACCCTCTGCATTCATTAATACACATCAATTAAAATTCGTATTTAATATGTGCATTCATTAATATACATCATATAATACTATCTACTTAATTATAACACTTTCGTTACACTACATTAACTAAGCATTCGAAGAAGTTTGTGCCCCGCACGAGTATAAAAGCCTTAGAACTCATTATAAGCGATCTAACATTATTGAAGAAATAATATTGGAACATTAACTTCAGATTGCTAACTACATATTTTTGCTATGCAATCTACAGAATAAATTAATTTTGTGTACTGTAATTTAGTATTTTTACTTTATAGAAATGTGTCTAATACAATATTTTTTTATACTTTCTTGGCTCTAGTGCATTACTTGACATTATGTAATATCAAATACAACAAATACATGACTCTGAGCACTTTGGAAAAATAAAGGGTACATCTGAATGTTTTAACCAAAATGGGAGATTTTGAAAAGGGGAGAAAATAAACGTTGGTTAAAAAGAGAACGCGATAAACTAAAAAGAATTTTAAGCATCACAATATCAATTGCTAATATTAATATTAAAACGTAACGAGAAAAACTACAATACCAATTATAAAATAAAGCAATCCCATGCCTTGCACGGGAATTGAAGCTAGTTAGTTATAGGCTATATAAGCGATCAATATATTGTAAACGAATCAAGGCTTTATACATGTACAATTGAATGAGATGAATACTTGTGATTATTTTATCATGGTATCAAGAGCCTAGTTCATTAAAAAAGATGATGATGAGGCGAAATCACAACAAAGATGATGTGTTTGTAGGAGAGACAAAATAAATCCAATGATGATGAAAACAACGAATGATTACTTTCAATAGTATTATTTTTTATTATTTTGCAAACTCAAGATACTCAAAATCTCCAATATGTTCCCTATTAGTTGAAAACTCTCAATACCTATCGTTTTGAATATTTTGAGTTGAGGAGAGATGTTAACATATATTATTATTGATGTACTACGGGAAGTTACCGTAATTATCATTATTAGCGAATAAGGATAGTTTACTTATTACATTATTTACCTTTATTATCGATTAGATATTGATTATATAAGCGATCATTATATTGTAAACGAATCAAGTCTTTATGCCTTCACAATTGAATAAGACGAATACGTGCGAATATTTTATCAAAAACGATAAAAGAAATTAAAATTTGTGTGTGACACTAATACATTGTCTTAACTACTTAATATGGTTTCAAGTGATTTGAGAAAATAAAGCTATTATCGGAGATTTCAATCTTTTCGTATCCAAGATGGCCTGTGTCTCTTCAAGAGATTCTCGTTGTTCTTCTTCTGAATAATATTTTTCGGTTCAATCTAAAAAAATATGTGTCTAATAAAAACTGTCTAATATCTAACTGACGACCACTATCTGTATTCGATAAATTTATTATGTACACAAGTGTTCATTGATTTAACAGAAATATAAAAAATATTCCTAAATGGAATAAAATCTTCACACTCAAAAATAATTATTTTTATCAATTTTAACAAAAAAACATTTATTCCAAACAAAAGAAGAAAGTAAAATCATCACAATTATTCTTAGCATATTTCACTTATATGTTAAATTTAAAATGTTACCTTGCCTTATATGATATATCTCTTTGAGTACAATTTTCTTTAGCAATTAGATCCCTAAACCCTTTTTCCTTAATTGAATTATTTAGCAACTAATAATTTTACACATTGAACAATACGAAACAAATGAATAAGATTACAATTCAAACTTTATAGATTTTAGGATCAAGCGCTGACCACTGCGCTAAAACTCCGGGAGTGTTAACAAGGCGCAAATTTATTTCCATATGCTCAGCCAGGCACAAGCGCCACGTTTCGATTAGGGAGATGCTGGATACGAAACAAGTGGATAAGATTACAATTCAGACTACATAGATTTTAGGATCAAGCGCTTACCACTGTGCTAAAACTCTGGGAGTGTTAACAAGATGCAAATTTATTTCCATATGCTTAGCCAGGCACAAGTGCCATGTTTCGATTAGGGAGATGCAGGACATCCCAACAATCCCCCCCCCAGCATCTGCCAGCACTAACAAGTCCTTGTTAGGGGTACAATGGCTGCACAGCTTGCCTTTGGCATAAATATGCATTCCGTGGGACTCGAACAAGCAACCTTGGCTCTGATACCAATTTTTAGGAACAAGCGCTACTGCGCTAAAATCCCGGGAGTTTTAACAAGGCGCAACTTTATTTCCATATGCTTAGCCTGGTACAAGCGCCACGTTTCGATTAGGGAGATGCTGGACACCCCAACAATAGATTTCCTACATATGTATAGTATAAATATATTTAAGTTTTAATTAAATTCGTTTTCATATAGTATCATATCGAACAAGTAGCATCTAAAATTCATTTTCACAAAAAATAATTTAAATTGTTAAATATCAATCACTATCGTTCTTCCAATTCAAATTAAAAAAATATATGATTAAATTACAATATAAACTATTTCTAAAATAGAAAATTATACGATTCATCTGATGAATGAAACAAAATTCAAAATATCCAGGTTTTGAACTTTATCTTGAATTTTATAAACATGCCATCATCTTTGTTTTTCATGTTCTAAATGCTAATTTTTTTTGGAATCTCAAACATAATAAATCTAAATTATTATGCAAAATTTAAATTTGTGAGCAATATTAATACATTGTCCTAATTTGATTACTTAACATGATTTTAAGTGATTAGAAAAGATAAAACTGACCATTTCAATCTTTTTGTATCTAAGGTCAATTGTGAAGTTAATATTTTCAGGAATGATGTAGGCTGGATTATTCGGGCGACCTTCAAAGTCATTTTTACTTTCAAGAATCTTTGTATTCAGATTCTACGTGTTAAATTTTTTTGTTTTTCAACCAGGTTGTATGGTCAGATGGGGAGTTGTCCCGACTGAGTCTCTTTTATGTTATTAATGGAATACACTTTTCTTTTTGGGGAAAAAAAATAGTTTGTGTCTTTTTCAAGAGAATCTCATTCTTCTTCCGATAAATATCTCTCACTTTAAACTATAAAAATACGGAGAGATTCCGTTCTTCTTCTTTCGATTGATATTTCTCAGTTTAAACTAAAAAATTACATGTCTAATAATTGTTATATCTAACCGACCGTTATCTATATCTAACATAGTTATTATTTATACGAGCATTCGATAATTTAAGAGAAAATATAAGAATTACTTTTAAATAGAATAAAATTTTCACACTCAAAAAATATTTTTTTTATCCAGAAATATTTATTTCACATAATAGAAGAAAGCAAAAAATTGTGAGCATCAATAATACATAGTCCTAATTTGACTACATGATGTGGTTTCAAGTGATTAGAAATGAGAAAGCTGTAATTGATGATTTTAATCTTTTCGTATCCAAGATGATTTGCTTATTTTTCAAGAGATTCTCATTATTCTTTTTGTGGGGTGAGGATCCTCTGTCCCCTTCTTTATGCCCCCTTCTATGTATCCTGTATAAAAAGGGTGCCCCTGACGGGGTCCATTTTAAGAAAAAATATTTTTATTTCCATTTTCTTAAAATGGGCCCCGCCAAGGGCACCTTTTTGTACCTGGGACACAGAAGGGGTATAAAGAAGGGGATAGAGGATCCTCACCCCTTTTTGTGAAATATATTTTACGATTCACACTAAAAATTACGTGTGTCACAAATGCTATTTAATATCTAACCGACCGTTATCAATATCTGAGATATTAATTACATATATACTAGTATTCAATGATTTAAAAGAAAATATAAAAAATTATTTTTAAATGGAATAAAATCTTCCCAATCATAGTTTATTATTTTTGGCAAGTTTTAAAAACAAACATTTATTTGAAACAATAAAAGAAAATAAAATTTGTGAGTAACACTAATACATTGCCTTGACTACTTGACATGGTTTCAAGTGATTTGAAAAGATAAAACTATTATTAGTCATTCCAATCATTTTGGATATTTCGTATCCAAAATGATTTATGTCTTCTTCAAAGAATTCTGGATGTTCTTTATTCGATTAATATTTCTTGATTCAAACTAAAAAATTACGTTTTTAGTAAATATTATCTAAAATCTAATCGATTACCATTATCTGTATTCAATATATTTATTATCTATACAAGTGTTTAATGATCTATTAGGAATATAAAAAATAATCTTAAATGGAATAAAATCTTCACACTCAAAAATTATTATTTTTATCAATTTTAATAAAAAAACATTTATTTTCTCGCTTCTCCATTTAACATGATTGCGGCTAGGGCTGCACAAAGGTCCAAGACCGGACCGGACCGGACCGACCCGGACCGGACCGAAGACCGGATTTTATTGAATTCATGGATCGGGGACCGGACCGGTCATAACCGGTCTTTGGGACCGGACCGGACCGGAAAAACCCGGACCGGACCGGAACCGGACCGGTTAGGACCGGTTAGTTAATATTTTATAAAATAATTTATAATTTTTATAATTTAATTTTCATTCTTTGTTGATTTATAAATTACTTGGTAAGTTAATTTAAATTTAAAAATAAGTAAATGTCATATTATTTGTAAAGTAACATTAATTCGTAAACGTAATTATAAATCATATATAGTATGAAATATGAAATTTAATCATTTATATTATAGTGTTTATATATATTATTTCATAAATTTATTATTTACCAATTTGGATCACTAAAATATGTTATGTGTGAATATTTAATCATTAAATTATATAATTTAAAAGACAAAATAGTGTAAAATTAACTATATACATAAAATCCGGTCTGATCCGGTCCGGACCGGGTGTTTTCAGGGTTTGGACCGGACCGGATCGAAGACCGGATTTTTTTGATTTTACGGACCGGGGACCGGACCGGTTATATTCGATCCGGTCCGGTCCTTGGACCGATAGACCCGGTCCGGTCTAGTTTACCGGTCCAGACCGGAAAGTTGTGCAGCCCTAATTGCGACGCAGATTATTATCCGTTTACCTCGCACATCTGTAACCTAAACCTTTATTAATTCCTATTAAATATTTAAAAAATCAACTACTAAGCAAACTTTCACACAAAAGAAAAAAGTAAAATTATCACAATTTTTTTTGAAAGTAAAGTTTATCACAATTATTCTCTAACACAATTCACCTGCATGTTAAATTTGAAATATTACCTTGCCTTGTACTTACTTTTTTGATAGGGCCTTATAATAAATTTAGCAATCCAAAAAGAAAAAAACCAAGAAATTCAAGCATCACTAGCAGGCCCACCCACTAGCCACTAGCAACATTTTCAATTTTGTAAAGATGTGTAACGAATACGAAACGGTTTCTAAAAAGTCGCGTCTTTTCCAAGCTAAACAAAAAACCAAAAAAAAAAAAAGGGCCTTTATAAACCCTCGTTCCTCTTTTCATCACACAGTGCTCATTTTATTTTCTATCAAAAATCAATTAACTCAGAGAGAGCGAGAGAAGAATCAGAGAGATGTCGGCGACACCAAACCAAAACCAGGCTAATACTGAGGAAGATAAGAAGCCTTCTGCTGATGGTGCTCACATCAATCTCAAAGTTAAAGGCCAGGTATATTATATATACCTACACCTATACATACAGCTTTATACGCGTGTTTATGTATGGTTTGATTGTTTGTGTGTGTGGAGATTGCGATTGATTGTTTGATTATTGTGATTGTTGATATCTAGGGTTTTGATTTTGATTTTGATGTTTTTGTTAGTTTTTTAGGTTTGTTGATTGTGTGTGTTGTTGGTTGATTGTGTGAGATTGTTGATATGTGAGTTGTTGATTGATTGATGTCGTGTTTCGTGTTTTCGATAGTGATTTGTGAGACTGGTGTGGAGAATTGGGGTTTTATGTTATATGCGGAGTTTCAATTGTTATGTTTAGTATTCGGAATTGATAATAATTGATTAAAGGTAAGATTATTTCGTGGAACGTAGATTAGGGCTTTCTGAATTGGGGAAAATATAAATATTGATTTTGATTTGGATGTTTGATATATTGTTATTTCAGTGGAACGTAGATTAGGGCTTTCCGAATTGGGGAAAATATAAATATTGATTTTGATTTGGATGTTTGATATATTGTTTTTAATATGTATATCTTGTTGTGATGTGAATCGGTCTGAGTAGTCTTGATTGAGCTTGTATATGCGGAGTTTTGGAGGCTATAAACTGTTTTGGGAACCGATACTAATTGATAAAATGTACGATTATATTCTGGAATTTAGATTAGGGCTTTCTAAAGTGTACCGTAGATACGGGAAAATCTAAGAATATTGATTTTGATTTGGATGTTTGAAATATTGTTTTAATATGTTTAACTTGTTGTGATATGATTCGGTCGAGTAGTTTTGATTAGCTTGGGCAATGCAGGCGCTTTAAAGTTTGTTTATTGCCCAAAAAAGGAATAAAGTGAGCTGTATTATATGTTCATACTTTCTGCAGTCCTGTCATTTTTTATATTACATTCTGCTGTATTATTTTTTTCAATTTTCAATTTTGAAGGGGAATGTATGGTTGCCCGATTGTTAACCCTGCTCTGTGAACTTAATCTGTCTGTAAATTGATTTACAAGTTTTAAAATTACTATAATTGATTGTGATGGTTCTTGCATAGGACGGCAATGAGGTCTTTTTCAGGATCAAAAGGAGTACCCAACTTAAGAAGCTTATGAATGCGTATTGTGATCGACAATCGGTGGACATAAATTCAATTGCCTTTCTTTTTGATGGTCGTCGTCTTCGAGGGGAGCAGAGCCCTGATGAGGTAGCCCTTGGTTTTTCTTTGTCTGTTGCATGTTTACATGGTCTCAAACTTAATTTCTATGCTCACGCAGCCCTTTCTTTTACTGCTAAATACATGCATTTTTGTAACTTCTTCTGCATTGTGTTTTCTTAGTTGGAAATGGAAGATGGTGATGAAATCGATGCTATGCTGCACCAGACCGGTGGAACAGCCTTCTGAATATTGCTCTGTTGGTTTGCCTTTGAGTTTCAAAGTTAGCAGACTTAATGTTAGGTTGTGCAAGGCTAGTGTTTTAAGTATTTAATGAATAGATGTTTGATGAGTCCTGTAAACTCTAAGTAACATGAATGTTGTTTCTGGGAAATATGTTTTTCAACGATTTCTGCTGCTATTATGCATGTGAACCTTTTATCTTTGGGCTATTGGTTTTTATATTTATATAGAATCATAAATCCTCCTCCTAAAGTTGATTTGAAACCTACACACATGTTCATCAGCATTTTACTGACCATGACAAATCTTTAGCTCTATATTTTATTGGCTTGCAAGTGAATTAGTTGCATAGGATGCTTCAAAGACCTTTCCATTTCTGTTTTGTAGTCTTTAGCTAATTAAAATATACTGTGGTGGTTGATATATTGATAAAGGGGGATGAGTCTATATCCTTTGATTGTTGTTATATAGACTATAACACCCATAGTTTGCAACAAGGCTGAAGTGAAAATGAGCAATTCTTAGCAAACAAAGTCTGTGCTTATATGGTATAATGCACAATATGTAGTCTTCACCTGGTCCTCTCTCCTCTGTGACTTTTAAGTCTTAGCAAAAGTTTGTGCTTAATAGTATGATGCCCAACTTGGTCCTCTGACTTTGGGCGCTACTGGATGACCAGATCACAGGCTTAAGAATGACACCGCTGCTTGACATTTGTTACCCTTCGGGTTCACAAAAACCAGCACCCTCCTGTTCTTCAGAACCATTATGACTAAGAGTATCAGCTGCGTACTTATGCAGATTATCAGAGTTCCCAGAGCTCAGAAAAATAGTAGAATTGGGTGTTTTGGAAGAATTGTCTTATGGCTAGAAACAGATCATAGAGGGCATATTGGATTAAGTGCCAGTGAGTCTTCCATTTCTTTCTTTCTTTTTTTTTTTTTTGACAAACGTGAGTCTTCCATTTCTATTTCAAGTAGCTTGAAATATTAACATTTTGAAGGAAATGGCTAATTTGCAACCCCTGCTTAATATCTGTCCTCTTATTGGACTGGTGTTGTGGTATGAAATTTTATTAGTTTATGTTAAATCATACTCAAACCAAAGGAGAGATTCGTTGTTCATTCTATTTAGAGTAAACTTCAAAGTGGTGGCCAGATTTTACATTCATTTTCAAAAAAGTGACCAGACTTTCAATTTTGCAAAATGGTGGTCAAACTTACCTTTTTCCTTTCAAAAAGGTGGCTGCAGACGATTTTCAGCTTTTTGACAAGGGTAAAATGGGAAAAAAATGCTAGAAATCCCAAAAATTGTCCACAAAAATTCCCAAATTAATATGTGTCACCATATGATTGATTATATTCGTAATAATAATAATAATGCCCCCATGTATGTACATCAATTCACCAAAAAATCCACAAATATGAGTTGTCAAGATTTAATTAGTCAATTTATGTGCATGCATGGGGGGCATTATTATTATTATTAAGAATATAACCAATCATATGGTGATACATATTAATTTGGGGATTTTTTGGATAATTTTTGTGATTTTTAGCATTTATTTTTAGTAAAATAACATTTTTTCCCATTTTACCCCTGCCAAAAAAGCTGAAAATCGTCTGCAGCCACCTTTTTGAAAGGAAAAAGGTAAGTTTGGCCACCATTTTGCAAAATTGAAAGTCTGACCACTTTTTTGAAAATGAGTGTAAAATCTGGCCACCACTTTGAAGTTTACTCTTCTATTTATTTCCCCAAATAACTATCAGCTTCATTTTTAGGGGTGGTATTGTATTAAGACTTTTAAAGACTTTTAATGATTTTAAAAGTCATGGGGTATTCAATTCTAACTTTTAAAGAGTCTTTAAAAGTATGGTGTTACTTTTAAGAAGTATTTAAAAGTAGGGCGGTATTGAATTGAGACATTTATAGACTCTTTATAAGTATTGTGTTATTCAAAAAGTCAATGACTTTTAATGAGAATTTCTTTTAATGACTTTTAACAAAAATTATAACTATGTCCCTTGAAAAAAAAGTCATGAGCTTTTTGATAAGATTTGACATGACTTCTAATAATTCTATTAAAATCATCTTGAATAAAATTGTTTCATTTACTATCAATAAAAATTTATGTCGTTTTTCTTCTCTTTCTTCCTCTCTTCCATATCTTTTTCTTCCTTTTCTTGGTTTTCAATTTCCATATTTTTTATATTCATTTTAGTAAACAATATTATTGAGGGGGCGATCTTTTGCAATTTTGTAAAACTAGATCATCTTTTGCAATTTTGTAAAACTAGATCATAACACACAAAGTAAAATAAAATCCATCAAACATTATAGGAATTTATGGGTTTTTAAAAATATTGAGCTTGCAAAAATTCACATAAAACACCAATAAAATAGCTTTGCATCATAAAAATAATGCTGGCTAATGAATAGTGACAAATATATAATTCTCAGATAAAAATACGTAGTGAATACTCAATTAACAAGAAATATACTTTGGTGGTCGAATTAATCAGAGAACGCATGATCGAAATTGGATTGAAGTGAAAAAAGGTTAAAGAATTTGACAGCATAGGCTAATACATGATCTTTGTAGTTAGTCTAGTAAACCACAAAATCTATCAAAAAGTCTATGAAAGTTTTCAGAAGTCGTTTCATTAGAAGTCATCAAATGTATTTCAAAATTTTTAGTGACTCAACAAGAATCATTAAGAGTCATTAAAAGTCTATAAAATCCATAAAAATCATTACCCCAAGAATTGTCATTAAAAGTCATAATACAATACCACCCCCTTAATGTTTTTGGGGTTTTCAGTACTTAATGTATAAAGTTAGTAGTAATGTCCGGGGTCTCATTAAAAAACAATGACCAGTGTTTCTGATTGTTGTTTTGTCAAAAATTACAGAAGGCTATAGACATAATTCTAAGTTGTAACATAAACTACCCAGCCAATTGCCAAGTTTACAATCACAAAACGGAAACCACTGATAGAACAAAGTTAGACCATGTTTCATCCCTGAGCTTGATAGAACTCTATATTGTGCCATCGATTTGATAGGAATCACACCTATTTCTCCAACAATTGAGTGGCTTCAGAAACTCCAGGAATTCTTTGAGCTGGATTCTTTGACGGGGTCGTGAATGTAGAACCAGACTGGGTAGAATGACCCACTCTTAAATCTTGAAGGGTTGCAAATGATTCTCTCATTGCAGACATGGCTTCGAAAAATCGGGTGCATGACGCTAAAGCCACAGGAATTGGTCGAAGCATTTCCTGCGAAATTAACATGTCAATTGTCAGCTGTAAAGAATGTGTAACGCAAACTAATAATATACCTGCAAGTTAAAAGAACCGGGTCCATGAAACTAGCTAAATTCTGCCTACAGAAATAGGAACTAGACTTCTCTATCTTTAGGAATTTTCACTCAGATTATGCATCAGAAATGAAATCAATCTCATGACCTAATATAGTGGCCAAGATAATCGGGATGATTTGGTCATGTTTTCAGATGACTACAACAGTTCCATTTGTGTATTGGTATATGCTCAGAATTTTTTTAACTAATGTAATATAACAAGACAGTTCCAGTACATACTCCCCATACTGAAGGCGGTTCCTTGAAATTTTGGCTCCATTGAAAATCGGCAACAGATTCTGTTAAGGACCCATAATCACTTGCAGCCTTCATCAGAAGTTCTGAAAATTGTTTCTGCATGAACCAGGCAAATAAATTCTATGAATAAATTGATAGCTACAAATAGGGCTGTCAAAAAAATTCGAAAAATTCGATATCCGTTCGAAATATCTGTATTCGTATCCGGAAAAAAACGGATATTATCCGTATTCGATTGAAATCGGATATTATCCGTATCCGGATCCGAATCTTTCAATATCCGACAAATATTATCCGTATTCGTATCCGAAAATATCCGAATCCGAAATAAGTATATATGATATATAAATATACAGTTATACATTTTATTCAGTTTAAATAGACTAGCATATAACCCCGTGCAATACACGATTTTTTTTAATATTTACAATTACATAAGTTATATTATCAAATAATTTTTTAATTTATATTTATTAAGATTTATTTGGCATATTTTATTATTTTCAGAATGTTTTTACTATTTTTTGGCATATTTTATTATTTTCAGAATGTTTTTACTATTTTTATTATATACTTTATATTTTATATATTGATAGAAAAAAAATTATAGAAGATTTGCAGTAAACAAGATTTGATCCCATGACCGGTTGATCACATAACACAACTCGAACCAATGGGTTACATGCCACAAATGTGTTTAATGATGATTTCTAAATTACATGTTTCCATTATTTCTTTAAAAAAACAAGTGGAACTACTAGTTAATTTAGTAATTTTCTATTAAAATCTCTAACCAAAATAATTTTCTATTTTTTCAAAATTTGAGAATATCATTTAATTAGATATATCTTGACATCCGTACAGTTGGATCGTCAAAAAATATTTTTAAAAAAATAGAAACAATAATCTGGGACGAAACACTAGTTACGAGTACTAGACAATATAGTAGTGTTCTATTAGGATCTCCAACCAAATTAATATTTTATTTTTTGAAAATTTGGGAATATCATTTAATTAGATATATTTTGACATCCGTACGGTTGGATCATCGAGAAATATTTATAAAAAAATAGAAACAATAATCTGGGACGAAGCAGTAGTTACTAGTACTAGTGAGATTAGTAGTGATCTACTAAGATCTCCAACCAAATTTATTTTTTGTTTTTTGAAAATTTGGGAATATCATTTATTTAGATATATTTTGACATCCGTACAGTTGGATCGTCGAGAAATATTTATAAAAAAATAGAAACTTAAATTAATGAAAAAATTCATATAATATTAAAAATTATGTTGGCCCAGCCCATGTCAAACCCTAAACTCTTATACACTTAATCACTTATTCTTATTTCCGCCTCTCAGTCTCACCGCCTCTCTTAGACTCTTACTCTCTCAGACTGAGGACCTCACTACCTCAGTCTCTCTCTCGTCCAAATCTTTCAAGAGAATCTCCTTTCGTTTTCAAATCTTTTAAGAGAATCTTTCTAGTCTCTGGTAATCTCTCAAATCTTTAAATCTTTTATATTATTTCTAATTGAGTAATTGTTACTTCTTAAATGTCTATATAAACCCCTCCGCCACTCTTCTATCTGGTATATGATTTATGCATATCAATACACATACCTTTGTTGATTTAAGTTTATAATCAATATTTATGTATAATCTTGATTGTTGAGATAAATTGTCGACGTGATTTTTGATGTTAATTAGGGTTTTGTTGTTTTGATCTGAGCTATATGTTTGATTTTATTATTGTTTAATATATGATTTTAATTAAATCTGAGCTCTGTTTGGTTTGTGAAACACGTTTAATTATTTTTGGTTTTAAGTATGTAATGTAGGATGGGGAGGAGACAAAAATTCAATGGGTTCAGTAAGAATCAGAGGTGATGAAGATTGAAGAAGAAGGGGGGTTTCTTTCAGTGCTAAAAACTTGTGGGAGAGCCGAAGAGGGAAGTAATCAGTTTTTTTGGCAGAGCAGAGATACTTGAGAAGTTGTACTTATTTTCTATTATATTATTGTATCTTATTAACGTATGAAGTTGATTTTGAATTTTGATTATCTGGGTCTGCTGCTATAAGTTTCTTTTCTTTTGGGTTGCTCACTTGATCCTGGAGCAAGAAAGCTATTATCAAATTAAAATTGTCTTATGAAAACAATCAGGAAAAATGATGGTTCTTTTAGTATTGAAATTTCGTTAATTTGAAAATTTTATCACTTTAATTTGTTTTTTCTTCTGGTAATTGCAAATTTTATAAAATTTTATCAAATTTTCAGAAATGAATTCGGATCCGGATATTATCCGTATCCGGATAATATCCGCCGGGATTCGGATACGGATTTTTTTTTCCGGATATTTTCGAATCCGGATACGAATTCGGATACGGTTCCGAATTCCCGGATTCGGATTCGGATATAGCTGTATCCGTATCCTAAATATCCGTTTGACAGCCCTAGTTACAGAATACAACCGAAAATGCCAATCCACAAGCAAGACTCAAACTAAACAACAAAAAGCTATCGATAAACCTCAGACTTAAACAAGATTAGAGATACAACCCAAGATACATAATAGACTCTAGAAGCGAGCATCACCTAAATACTCCACATCTGTAGCACAAACACAACAGTACCCTTCCCTTTATATAAAGCAATAGTTCTATATGCAGCAATATATTTGTATAATTATCAGCAAGTACCATTTTTCCTAGCACACAATGATGTGATCACAACTAACATCGCAAACATTCAAGAAATGGAATCACTTATGATAACTGCACATTCTTTCTCCCTTCTAGGCCACATCATACGTTACAAATAAACAAGTGTAGATTATGCTGGCAATAACGAGAAATTGATATGGCACTCAATTTCCATCAAGAACTAATAATTTTTTTTTTCTTTTTTCTATCAACTTGTTCTTAATTTCTGCCAAAGCGAGCATACGATGCCATTTGCCAACAACACAAATTAATTTTAAAACCTATGATTTGATTTCTGTAGAAAACATCAAATAGTGTAATATAGCATGTAGCGCAGGGGACACAAATATATTAACGAAAAGGGACTAAAAGTAAAACCATGTGATTTACAGATTTTATAAGTTCATACCTGATATTCTGCTTCCACAGGAATGCAATCTAATGAATATGGCTGTTGAAGACGAGCTATAATACGGTCCTGCAAAACAAATAAATATATGATTACGTTGAAGGGAAGGTACAAAGAATGTTGATGAAGTTTTTTTTTTTCTTTTCTTTCTTTCTTCTTTTATCATGAACAACCTTTCTACTCCTAGGAATAAGGTTCAAGGACTGCATACATCTTACCCTCCCCATACCGTACCCTACTTTCAGGGGGGACATACTAGATTACTAGGTATGTTTGGTATGGTTAATATGGTTGAACAATAAATTAAAGATGCTGGAAACACAAATTATCTACACATGGGATGAAACTCACCAATAAAACACCAATATATCTTCTTAAATAACAATTCAAATATAACAATAAATGAAAGGCTACAACGCTTCATATTAAGAGGACAACAGATTGTACATAGTACCAGACTTAATAAATCTAACATACTTGCCATAACATAGATAATTAATTCTAATAACTAATTATACATAATAATTAATACAGAAAATAACATAGATATTATGCAGCAATTTTAAATTTTTGATCATCTAGATTTAAGAGATTCAAGAGTGGTGGATACAAGAGAACTCAGACTAGGTAATTTCATGAACAATGAACGCTTAAGTACCCTTGACGTTCTTATCTATATTATGCACGTTTTCCAGTTGCAGATGAACTACACAGTTGATGTTTTCATCTACCAGAAGTTTCTAGATAACTATACAAACTTGAACGATGCAGTAATTGTTGCCATGGTCCGTTATCCCCTGACTAATGTCATACAAGTAGTTCAGAGTGTGAGTGTCTGCGAACTTAAATACGTATCCAAAATAAGTTTGATTCTGGCAACAGTCTGTGGTTCGGGTTATTAGTTGTTCATTCTGAACATCATCTTGCTCAAAGTTTATAATAGTAGTAACTTCAACTGTTATGTCTAGTCTCTTTGTACAGTTGTACTCTTGTAGTTTAGCACTACTAAAATTTTAAGTTAGGACCAAAATGTAGCAAATTTATGACTGTTAAAATAAATAAGTGGAAGAGATCACAATTTTAGATTCCTCCAAAATGGACATGAACTGTGTTTTATAAAAGACGTAACAGTGTCCAAGAGATCAAGTGTGTTTGCTCATGGTGGTACTACTAACTTTGGAGTCAATTGAGCAATTTAGGGAAAACTAGTTGTTCATTAAGCGTTAGATGCTTAATACAGAACCTGTTTGCAATAATCAAAGAATAGAGAAATATCTGAGAGTTCAAAAACAAAGTGAAATGATCAAATGATTCACATGAAAGAGTACATTATACATAAGTAACCCTGCCAAGCATGGAGATTGCAAGAAATTAATTACACAAGTCATAAAGAGATGAAGAGCTTTAAATGAAATTCTTTACGCTCTACATTCACTTAACCAGAGCCAATGATATGTACTTGTTGATTGAGGACCATAGGATAATGATATGTGGATTAAAATTGTAGAAGGTAGCTGGTCAAAAACTTTACTTTCTAGTACACTTGTCACTTGGTACAAAGACCCACAGATCTCGCAGAGTTAAGTTGTGACTACAAAATTAGAACCAGTCATAGAACATGCTATGACAAATGCTGGATGTTAGATTTAAGAAAAAGGGGCTATCCAACTCTAAAATACACAGTTAATATTTGATGCAGGACAACCTATTAAGAAGCCCAAAGAAACTATTTTGGGAACAATATTTTAGGCTTTGGAAGCCCATTAATTAGAGTATTCTAGAATTACTTAATTATATTAATTATTACCTTATTTAAATTAGGAAATATTGTTTAGGATTCTTATAAATATTGGATTGATTATTGTAAGCAAATCAGATTATTATTATTGATATTGGAGATTAGATGTGTTTTCTGTTCTCTGCGTGAGAATTGTCTTCCCCAAACCCTAATCCAGCCCCATCCCCCATCAAAGTGGTATCAAGAGCCATCTTCCTGCCATCAGCCAGCCACCAACAACCGCCAACAGCCACCAGCAGCCGCCAGCACTTACCAACAGCCCCCAACAGCCATCAAAAGCCATTGTTCCTCACTCTACACACCGCTGAATCAACATACATCACCCATTAAATCTTTACCCAGTTATTTTCTGTCGGAACTTACATCAAACACTTCGCATACATATAAAATACATAACCGCTCCTTCATATTCCATTCAAAACAAGTTCAAACGCCATCTATTTTCTCTTTCAGCCTATTAATTGGTATTCCACGCCACTATTTTATTACTGAAACCAGCCCCTGGTCTTCCCAGAATTCACAAAACAGTCCCTGAGTTTTAGAAATTCTGCAACAGCCCTACCCCTTAGCTTCTGATTTTGTTTTCACAATTCCGTCCAACAAAAAAACAAAGAAAATGGTGAACGCTGCCGAGGTTAATGCAATACTTGAAGGACATATTCAAGAGCAAGAGAAGAAGAATGCAGAGTATAAATTTTCAATTGATGAGTTGAAACAACAGATGGCTGCTATGATTGGACAACAAACAGCCATGCAAAATAGTATTAATCAATTGATTGGTCATGTTGAAATAATAAAAGAGCCGCCTAAAAATCAAAGGAATGTTGTTACTGAGCCTCACGATCAAGTTAGAGGAGTAAAGTTAGAGGTTTCTGAATTTAATGACGATACTCGTGGAGATGTGTTTCTTGATTGGATACATAGTTTGGATAGTTTTTTCAGGTGGCATAATATGAGTGATGCAAGGAAAATCTATTTTGTTGAAGCTAAACTACGAGGTACAGCTCGTATGTGGTGGGATAAAGAAAAGGAGAGCAATCGTCATGTTGGTAGAGGAGAAATCTTGTTATGGGAAGAAATGAAAGCTTCAATGCAATGACATTTTCTGCCGGCTAACTACAAGCAACAAAACCATATCAGGTTTATCCAACTGAGGCAAGATAATCTTTCTGTGGCTGATTATACTAGTAAGTTTTATCACTTGTCCACCCGTTCAGATTTTAATCTTGATGAAACTAGCTTAGTTAGCATGTATAGATCTGGTTTGAAGCCTGCTATTGTTAAAAGAATGTCTGGAAATCTTTATTATTCTCTAACTGATATAATGCAAGCTCCTCAACAAATTGAGGAAGAGTTGTTTGGTAATTTCGGGGAAAATCTTGTTTCAAGTTATAAGTCAACTGCTTCAATGTCTAGTGTTAATCAGGGACGAGTTTCTCCCCCGCTACAAAATTCATACAACAAGATTCAGCCTGATAAAGATCTCAAGTGTTTTAACTGCAACGGGACGGGTCATAAATATTTTGAGTGTCCTTCTCCAAAGACACCAAATCCGGGAAAAAGGGTAACATTTATTGATAAGGAAGAGGAGTGTCCTCCTGATGGTTATAATGAGACGACTGATGAGGAACAAAGGTGTGTGATGAGTTGGACAATTGTCTTGGAGCTATGCGGTCATCACACTTGGGCGAGAATACTGAAGTTGCTCAATCACATAATCGTCAACAAATATTTCAGACTAAAGCTACCTGTTTTGGTAAAATGTGCTCTGTGATTATTGACACTGGTAGTTGTACGAATGTGATATCTAGTGATGCAGTTCGACAGTTGGGTTTGAAGGTGGAGCCTCATCCTGAGCCTTATGACATAGCATGGATTGATAATACGAAGCTGCGAGTGTGGGAACGATGCTTGGTCACATTTTCAATTGGGAAGTTTAAAGATAAAGTTATGTGTGATGTCTTGCCTGTCAAGCTCTGCAACATTATATTGGGACGTCCATGGCTTTTCGATCGTGATGCACATCATGCTGCCCGTCTTAACACTTATTCTGTTATCAAAGGCGGCACTACGTATACTCTTACTTGTGCTCGGCCTCATGTGCCACCCATACGACAGTCTTTGGTACTTTATCGTGTTCCTTCTGGTTTTATTAACTCGACGGAGTCGAATTCTTTTCAGCGGAGGAGAATTGATGCAGGACAACCCATTAAGAAGCCCAAAGAAACTATTTGGGAACAATATTTTAGGCTTTGGAAGCCCATTAATTAGAGTATTCTAGAATTACTTAATTATTATATTAATTATTACCTTATTTAAATTAGGAAATATTGTTTAGGATTCTTATAAATATTAGATTGATTATTGTAAGCAAATCAGATTATTATTATTGATATTGGAGATTAGATGTGTTTTCTGTTCTCTGCGTGAGAATTGTCTTCCCCAAACCCTAATCCAGCCCCATCCCCCATCAATATTGCTCAGCAGAAATATTAAAAGGCTGATCCACAAAGTGAGAGATGGGACATCTGTTTCACAATATATCTGTTATATGAAATTCTTGCGCTAAAGGACAAGCTTAGGCATCTATGTTTCAGAGTGAATGTCCATTATTTCAACAAAAGATGTGATATGAATCTTACATGGCTGTGTCGAGATGACTGTATCTAAGCAACAAGTTTAGAAATGGGTAAACACCAAATCAAATGGATTACCTTGTTTTGAATAACATCTTTTAATATATCAGTGATCCTTGCTAATGTTTCAATCTTCTTTTCCATCGCACTTACATGTGTCAGATGAGCAACATTCTTGTCTTCCTACAAAGCCACACATGTCTATCAGTTCATATCAATTCTCATATAAGAGTTCAACTACTATCATCTATTCAGTTAGAAATTTAGGCAAGGGATATTAGAAAAGAATTGGAATCTATGAACACATAGACTAATCGTAAAAAATATGTAAAAGATAATCCTCACAAAATCCTGTTGTGGCTGCACCTAAAATATATACATACACAAAGGTGTGTGCTCAATTACAAACTACAAACTCTTTACAACCATCCATCATGTACAATCCAATAAGTGATCTGTTGTATTATGAGGTGATTTGCATCACCATAGCTAGTAATTTATCGGTTAAAATATTTTGTTGTGAAATATGACTCACTCTCTATACATATATATGCACAAACAGAAATAAGAATCTGAATTTCGCAAAAAGATATATAGCACAACAAACAGAAATGAAGCAAGCATTAAATTTCAAAACTTCCACAATTCACCTTTCGACCTTGGAGTTCCACTTGTAAATCTGCTATCTTTCTCTGTACAGTAGTTAAATCTCGTAAAACCCTAACCAAGTTATCCGCCTTTTCATCAGTCCCAGTTGATAACTTCTGTATCTCATCCTAACAAGTGAAAGACAAAGTCAATCACAATTCAACAGAACTTCCACTGCTATCACATTACAATTCTTAACAAGTACACATTAAAACAAATCGAAATAATGACAAAGTAACTATACAATGAATGAATCAAACTACACTAAACCGAATTCAAGTTAAAATCATAAAGTAACTTTCTTCTATATTTTCACAACTAATCGCAATTTGCAAACATCCCGAATTGGGTTTCCGAAAACTAAATCAAATCCTAAAATACTAAAAACAGCTGAAAATTCAAAACACATGAGCTCCTTACACAAAACTAATCACTTGCAATCCAATCCTAAAACCAAAGAATCAAAGTGACCCTTCATTAGAAATCCAATGCTACGCACAGAAAACTCAAGATCAACACTACAACCACACCAATTCCACAAAATTCAAGATTACATAAACATACACACACAAAATACATACACATAAAAAAGGGGTACCTGAGAAGGAGGAGGATTGACAGAAAAGCCAAGATCAGTAGCAAGAGAGAGTGCATCAGACATCCCACCAAGACGTTTGAGTGGTTTCTTTGCTACCCATGTGTTTGTGTTGCTGTCACTTCCTGCCATTGACATTCTTTGTGTTCTTGTTTTTTGCACTTCTGCCAAACACTGTCTTATTTGGGCTTTCTATATTTTCAATTTTACCCTTCTATACGGTCACTTTAAAATCTGTATTATAGACTCCTCACATGTGCTTGTATTTAATTATTAAAAAAAAACAGATTTTGAAAATTAGAACAATTTGATTTAGTTATCTAATGGTGATTTATCGGTAAATTGTGATTTATTGAAATGATAAATTGAAACAAATATCGGATAAATTTTAATATTTTAATAATATTTAATAAATTAGTCTAATTTATAATAATATATTATTTAAAAATATTTCATATCGATTAATCGGAATTTAAAAATCAAATCGATCAAATATTTTTTAACAATTTATCGCGATATATCGATGATTTTAGAAAAAAAGGACGATTTTTCAACTAAAGCCTATTAGCTTTTTTATAATTAATTAAATTTTTTTGGGGTTTTTTCATAAATATCCAAACCCAAAAACTTTTTTGCAAAAATACTTTTTAATAAAAATAATTTTCAAAAATACCAAAATATTTGTAAAAATACGAAGGTTACATATGGAACTGGATGGAACCGCATATGCAACTGAATGCAACCACCCACATATGCAACTGAATGCAACCTGCTGCGTAGCAAAAAAATGCAAATTCAACTTCCTTGTATATAAGTGCGGCATAGCCACATGAGTAAATTCAATTTTCAATTACGTATAAGTTTAGTTGCATTCATCCACGTATGCAACTGGATTCAACCAGTGCAACTAAATGCAACCAACCACTTATGCAACTAAATGCAACCTGCTGCGCAGCAAAAAAATGCAAATTCAACTTTCTTGTATATAAGGGTGGCGAAGTCACATATGTAAATTCAATTTTTAATCACGTATAAGGTTAGTTGCATGCAACCACATATGCAACTGGATGCAACCACATGCAACTGAATACAACCAACCACATGTTCTAGGTGAAAAAGGTAATTGATTAGTTTATTGTAATTATAGTTTAATTACGTTATTTTATTAAATACAATTACTTAGTAATGTTTTTAGAAAATGAGAAATTAATATTGTCCGTGATACTTCTATTAAAAGGGGGATTTGAGTTAGAAAATATAGAAACGATGATACGTTTTAACTGAAAAAGATAATTGTTTAATTATTAATATTATAATATTATTAGTTTATTGTATTAAATAGAACCGTCTGTGATATAATTGGAAAAAGAAAGATTTTAGTTAGAGAAAATAGAAAGGTAACGCGAAAATTAAAAAGATGACATGATTTATGTGAAAAAGACAAAAGTTAATTGATTAGTTTATAGTAATTATAATTTAATTATGTTATTTTTCTAAATAAAATTGCTCATAGTTTTTTGAAAATGTGAAATTAATGTTGCCGGTGATATTTCTAGAAAAAAAGGCAATTAAATTAGAAAATGTTGAGTATGAAATACACAGACAAGAAAATACAGAGGGGGGTGAATGTATTTTCAAACTTTTTTTTTTGAGTAAGAATCTTAAGAACAATGGTTTGAATGTTTGAGCCTATTTGATGTTTGTATGTAGCTAAGTGTGTGTGTTTGTGTTTAAGAAAACGTAAGTGCGGAATAAAGAACACAAGAACACACTCACTCACTTTAATCTAATATTGTATTAGATAAAGATTCGCTACAACCTGTGAATACAAATGGTAGTATTCTCAGCTTCGTTTTCTCAGAGAGATGTTCTAAGTTATAATGAGAAATCTCCTAAAAACCTTAACTGCTAGAGAAGAGAGGTTGTACATTTATAGAGCATGTGTACAACCTACTTACTACAAATAAAGTGACAGACAAAATTACTTTCTAACATGTCTATCCCTTTTTGAGTAAACATCCAAATGGCTTGAAATTTGACTTCCTTTAACTCTGTTCAGATCCACTTCTTTAGCAGTTTGTCTCCTGTAACAACTTTCTAAGCTTCTTGTAGTCTTTCTAAAGACACTTTACAGTACTGTGGTCCTGGAAGTACAATCTTTAGTATTTTGTCTCCAAGACTACATTCGAGAAGTAACTAAGTGATTGATTCGAGAACTAGAATTGACTTGATAGATAACTCTGAGTTCTCGAATTGTGTATAATTGATATATTGAATCACTTCTCGAATTAGTCTTTTCTTCAGGAATCCTTGACTTGTCGAATAAAGCTCTTAACTTATGGAAACCTTGAGATGTCGAATAGCTTCCTGAGTCCTTGAGATATCGAATGTAGCTTTGACTTCTTGATTCTAAGAGAACTCGAATGATGCTTTGACTTGTTGACTTCTTGAGTTCTCGAATAGAGTATTAGACATGTCGAATCTCTGAGTTATCGAATGAGATATTGACTTGTTGCCTTCCAGAGATATCGAACAGTGTCTTTATAGATATCGAATCCTTGACTTGTCGAATGCTAGACTTCTCGAATAGAGCAAACTACTTCTCGAATTAGTACTTAGGCAAATCTTCAATCTTCAAAATCCAACTATGTTTATTTCTGCAGCCTTGTTCTCCAAGCTTAAGGCATGATCTCTTGATCTTCTTTCAAACATTATTCCATGACTAATTTATACAGTTACACAGGTAGAATTTTGATGCCTATTATAGGTACTAAAACAAGTAGAGACTCTACAGCTAGAGGTTCCCCTAGTCAAAGGATCATTTAAGTAATGCAAAGTATTACAAACAATTAGGCTTGTTATTAGATGTATTCAGGCATGCCTCTGTGACTAACAGAAAAAATAGAAAAGATGATACGTTTTAGATGAAAAGGTAATTGATTAATTATTAGTATTATAATATTATTATTTTATTTTTATTAAATATAAATGCCCGTGTTATAATTGGGAAAAAAGATTTTATTAAGAGAAAAGAAAAAAGGTAGCATGTTTTGGTTGAAAAAGATAACCGTTCATGGTATAATTGGAAAAAAAGATATTTTAGTTAGAGAAAATAGAAAAGGAAAAGTGTTTGGCTTAAAAAGGTAATTGATTAGTTAATAGTAATTATAATATAATTATGTTATTTTATTAAACAAAATTGCTCGTAGTATTTTTAAAAAAGGAGAAATTTTAGTTAGATTAATTGTAAAAGATATTGTATTTTACCTGAAAAAAGGAAATTATTTAGGTTTTGAAAAATAGAAAAGGTAATATGTTTAACCTGAAAAAGAAAATTGATTAATAAAGGAGATATTTTAGTTAGATAAAATATAAAAAATATTGTAATATTTTTAAAACATGAATTTTGAAGACTAAAATTTTTATATGTGATGATTTTATAATAATTATATAAATGTTATCTGTGATATTTCTACAAAAGGAGGGATTTTAG
This sequence comes from Saposhnikovia divaricata, assembly GCA_036435485.1. Classification (NCBI taxonomy): domain Eukaryota; kingdom Viridiplantae; phylum Streptophyta; class Magnoliopsida; order Apiales; family Apiaceae; genus Saposhnikovia; species Saposhnikovia divaricata. Next base: position 233,802,613 of record CM071595.1, on the reverse strand, counting down.
TTAAAATATATAGAAAAGATGATAGGTTTTAGTTGAAAAAAGTAATCGGTTAATAGTTACTAATTGTAAAATTATTAGTCTACTTTATTAAATAGAATGCCGGTGATATGCTTAGAAAAAAAGAGGATTTAGTTAGAGAAAATTAAAAAGCTAACATGTTCTAGGTGAACAAGGTAATTGGTTAATTTAAAATAATTATAATTTAATTACGTTATTTTACTAAATACAATTGCTCATAATATTTTTAGAAAAGGAGAAATTAATATTGTCTGTGATATTTCTATTAAAAGAGGAATTTTAGTTAGAAAATATAGAAAAGATGATACGTTTAGCTGAAAAAGATAATCGATTAATTATTAATATTATAATATTATAAGTGTTGTGGAATAAAACTATTGCTTGTATGTAATTAATGTTAGGGTTATTGAGCTTCGAGCTTTAATGGTTGTTTCCGTGTTTCGAGACTGATCGGTCCTCACAGAGTGCCTACGTATCTCGTTATTGAGAATCAAGCCAAGACGAAGTTCTGAGAATGAGGGGTCAGGCCCTTTATATAGACTGAGAAGCCTTAGAATTATGGTAGGATTCGGAGACTTGGCGGGCAAGTCACCTCCTTGAGGAAGATTCTAGACTCCTTCCTTGTAGGAATCAGTTTCCATATTGAATTGGATGCCTTGGAGGCAGGAGTAGTATCCTTATTTGACTGTTATTTTTTGAGCTATTTATTACCCTTAATATTAATTACGAAATTAATATTTAATTAGGGTTTTGAGCCCCATAAATGGGCCCCACGTTTGGACCATGCTGGGTCTAATTAATGCCAAATTAAATGTGTCTTTAGGGCTTACTTTTAGCCCATATCATTTGCCCCCCAACTTCTAGGAAAACTGATCAGGTTTTCCTTGAAGTTTTAACGGCCTTTTTCGAGACTCGGGTTAGGATTTACTTTATGCACTAGTGTTTCACAAGTATTGTCTTGTATGTAAAGTGTGGAGCGACCTACACATTTACGACGATTTTGCCTTATTCGAGGCTAACTGAGAATATCTATGCCTCATAGAAAATTATAAATAATTTCCTTGCCTTTTTCTAGTACCCACAAGTATTTTTGGTCACTATGGATCGTTTTACCAAAAGTGTCTAATGGTGCTTTCGAGCATAAAATAATTACTTATCTTTTATCTGGGATTTTCTGGAAATTAATATCCAATTTTTCCCTATTTTCCATAATTACTAGCTTATTTTTTTGAATTTTTAAGGAAATAATTCCAGAAAAATGGCTTGCCAAGTGAAAATGGCGTCCTGGGCGTGGGTACGCCCGCCAAGGAGTCCTTTTCATTAGCCACGCCAAGGATTTTTAGACTCCTAGGCGTGGGTGCTTTCATGCCTTCAAAGTTGATCTGGGCGTGGGTACCCCCGCCAAGGAGTCCTTTTCCTTACCCACGCCAAGGAATTTTGGACTCCTGGGTGTGGGCAGTTTCGTGCCTATGATTTGTTAATCCAGCTTTGGCGTGGGTATCCCCGCCAAGGAGGCCTTTCTTTGACCAACGCCTAGTAGATTTAGCCTCCTAGGCGTGGGTTCCTTTACGTCCTTCATTTGTTACTCCAACCTTGGCGTTGTGAACCAAGGAGGTGCTTTGTGAACCTGGGCGTGGGTATCCCCGCCAAGGAGGTGCTTTGTGAACCAACGCCTAGGAGTTTTGTACTCCTGGGCGTGGGTTTTTCATAACCTTCAACGTGTAATTCCGACCTTGGCGGGGGTATCCCCGCCAAGGAGGCATCTCTTTGACCAACGCCTAGGAAATTTAGCCTTCTGGGCGCGGGTTCCTTTACGCCTTTCATCTGTTACTCCAACCTTGGCGTGGGTATCCCCGCTAAGGAGGTGCTTTATGAACCAACGCCTAGGAGTTTTGTACTCTTGGGCGTGGGGTTTTTTAATTTGGGCTCCCAGCCTTATCTTGAATTTTTCCAGCCTTATCTTGAATTCTTTACGAATTATTTGGGCAATTCCTCATTTTTCTTAGAATATTCTAGAACCTGGTAGAAGTCCGTTCAAATTTTGAACTCTATGGGCTTCCCGCGTATTTGAAAGCCCAGCTACTTGTTTATAGCCCATCCACCTCCTATAGCCGGTTGGATGACCGATCGTGAATTCTATATAAGGGTGAGTACGTTTCTCATTTGTTCACACTTCTCTTTCTTAAAGTTATTCTGCAAGAATTCTCTCTCAACATTCCCAAAACACTTTTAAAAAGCTCTACTAGGGTTCTGTTGTGAGGCGATTCCCGGTGTTAATCTCCGCCTTATTTTCTCAGTTCTTGTTTGAAGATCGTTGAATCTTCATCTTCTACGGCCATTCTTAAGAGTTTTCTGGGTTCAAGCCTTTAAGAGAAGAACATCAATGGAGAATTCGAGTTCCTCCAGCCAATCGCAACTAGCTCAAACCGCCTCTACCACCGCTCCAAAGATTTCCAGGGGTAAGAACCCTAAAACATCTCTTGTTCATGCCAATGTTTTTTCCCTTAGAGATCTTTTAAGTGAATTTGGCCAAACTTTTCCAAACTTGCTCCACTTAGACGCTTATGAATATAAATCGAAGTTTAAGCAACATAGGTTAGATATTTTAGCCCAACTTTTTCATATTAACGGGCCTTATAGGGCCGTTGTTCCGGCCCCAAACGAAAGGGCCTGCCATCCAAAGCCTGGGGCCATTAGAATATACAAAGAAACCTTTTACGCGGGTTTTCGCCTTCCACCTCCCCCTTTTGTGTGCCGCCTTTTAGCAGAAGCTAGGGTTTGTCCAACCCAAGTAATGCCAAACGCATGGCGTTTTATATACTTTTTCATGGTCCAATGTAGAAAACATGGGCTCAAACCCAATATTTCTGTTTTTCGTTACTTGTTCAAGTTTGTTAATACTCCCGATAACTCGAGTTGGGTCAAAACCCAACACCGATCCTTGGCCCGTTCCTGTTTTATTTCTGACTCCGCTCCTGATTCTCTTCCTAATTGGAAGAAAGAATGGTTTTATATTTTTCTGGAGGGAGAAAGTTGGGATAACTACTTTCGGCCCAATTTCTACAAAGCCGTTGATGGGCCTATCAAAAGCTTGAAATTGGGTGTGGACGAAGAAGCTGCCATAGCTCTGTTAACGTCTGATAATTTGCATCACTGTGCAAATTTGATTTTCGAGGATTCACTACAAGCCCATGGGCTTAGTGATTTGGGCCCCGAGGGTAAATAACTTGAAATCCCCATTTTTACCTATTTTTTCTTCATACCGTACTTGTTTTCTCACTCTTAGCTTTCATTTTGCAGCTAAGGCAGTCCTGGGGGCCATTTTTAAAAGAAGGGAAACCGCTGTTGCTACTGGGGTAGTAGCGGGGAGAGAGAGGGCTAAAAGGCCTAGGACTGAGGACACCACTCCCGTTGTGGAGCGTGTTCCTGCTTTTCTTCAGGAACGGTCTGTTCCTGTTGATGAAGATCTCACCCCTTTCACTATGGATTGGGGGTTATGCAACAGGGATACAACTGTGGGCGACTCTAGGGCCGCAGCTGAATGGTCCAGGAGTGTGGAGTGTGGTCACTCCGCGAGACAGGGCTCACATTGTTGAGTCTTCCAATGACCTGCAGATCGAGCTCCTGGGATCTCAGGCTGTAGCTTCAGTAAGTTTTTTTTTATGGTTGCATGTTCTTTTTCTTGTTCCTTTGCTTTTTTAGTTGATTCCAACATTTGTTTTGCAGATGAATTCCTATCTCCAGGCTGCTGTCCACAACCTTAAGGCAGTGCGTGCCGATTTTACGGTTGCGGAGAGGGACATGGACAGGTATTTTGCTTCTTCAGAGGCAAATTTTTCTCGCTTTAGGGAGGTGGAGAAGGAGTTGGCTGAGGAGAAAGAGAAGAACATGAGGCTGCAGTTGGGGGTGCAGCAGAACATAGAGCACATCATAGCTGACTACAAAGCTTCTAAGGAGTTTGAGGATCTCCTGAACGCGGAGTATGATGCTAGCTTCCCTGCCACTTTCAAAGAATGTTGGGAAGAGATTATTGAGGAGTTTAGCGGGAAGATTGAGGGTGTGTCCCTAGAGAGGTCCCCTGTTCCTGCTATCCCTGGACTTGCGCCCATTAATCAGGAGATGGCTACAGAGACAACTGCAGGTGCGGGCTCCCAGCCTACTCAGGATCCGCCTTCTTCTCCTTTAGTGGAGGAGTTAGATGATTCTGCTAAAGGGACAGATCCCCCGCTTACTCAGGGGAACGATATTATCGATGACTTAGATATTTAAATGGCCATGCGTGGCTTGCTCTTGTTTTACCCAGATTTATTCTGAACTTTTGGCCCTCCGGGGTTTATGGTGTAATTTTAACTTAACTATTTATGCAATCAATTTCCTTTGTTTCCATCTTCCTGTCTTTTGCTTATAGTTTGTTATGCTTTTTGAATTTCCCCGGTACTTGGCCACTCGGCTTGTACCAAACTCGCAAATTGGTACACATTTGTCTTTCATGTTTAAAATAACAAAACAAAAGAAGTAGCTCAAGCAAAAACAGACTTTATTAATAACCAAACAAAGAATGTCGATAACATGGGTTCAACCCTCACATAGATAACTTATTTCCTACTGGGGGCAACATGCCCTCCAATGGTTTCATCGAACCTTAGTTCTTCTTCTCCTAATAAATAGATAAAAAGATAAATCCTCAAATGAATAACTTAAACATAATAAGCTTTCAGATTCAAACCGTGCTAGGTGCGAGGCACTTCGTTTCCATCCAAGGTTTCCAGCTTGTAGGATCCTCGTCCTAGCGTCATCCTGACTCGATACGGCCCTTCCTAATTGGGGGCTAGCTTCCCTTTCTATCCAACTCCAGATGCCTCTATCTTCCTTAGAACCAAGTCGCCCTGTCGAAAGAACCTTTCTTTAACCCTGTGATTGTAGTGGAAGGATACTCTCTTCTCATACTCTACATTCCGGGCATTTGCTTCATCCCTAACCTCATCAATTAGGTCTAGAGCAAGCCTCATGACTTCTTCATTAGTCTCTGGTTCATATGCCTCAACCCTAGGTGATGCATGCATAATCTCCAAGGGCACAACTGCCTCGGCTCCGTAAGCCAGCAAGAATGGGGTTGCTCCGGTTGTCACTTTACAAGTAGTGTGATACGCCAAAAGTATAGGCAGCAACTCGTCTACCCAAGTGTTCCGAGAACGTTCGACCCTCTTCTTCAATCCGTCCAGGATAATACAGTTTGCTACTTCTGCCTGTCCATTTGCTTGAGGGTGAGCTACTGAAGTGAAACGAAGCTCAATAGCATTTTCCTTGAAATACTTCTAAAACTCCTCATTGTTGAACTGTGTTCTATTATCTGTTACAAGGATACGTGGGATTCCATACCTACAAATGATGTTTTCCCAAAAGAATTGAGCAACTTGCTTGGTGGTTATCTTGGCCAAGGGCTTAACCTCAATCCACTTGGTGAAGTAGTCAATGGCTACTACCAGAAACTTCCTTTGTGCTGAAGCTACGGGAAAAGGACCAAGTATATCCATTCCCCACATGGCGAATGGGATAGGAGAGTTAATTGAAGTTAACATCTCACGCGGCTGCCTTACAATTGGTGCATGCTTTTGGCACCTATCGCACATTTTGACATAATTCTGTGCATCGGCCAATATCTCCGGCAAGTAGAATCCTAAACGAGTAATCTTGTGAGCTAGGGCTCTGCCCCCCAAGTGCTGCCCACAGATACCTTCATGTACCTCCTCCAAAGCTTCCTTTGCCTCTTGGGGCCTCAAACACTTCAAGTATGGGATAACAAAAGATCTCTTGTAAAGGATGCCTTCAATTAAGGCATACCTTAATGCTCTCACCGACAGCTTTCGTGCCTCTCGAGTATCTTCAGGGAGCCATCCAGTTTCGAGGTGAGCTTTGATAGGATCTATCCAACAGCTTCTGTAATAACCGCGAATTTTCGAATAATTTTCCTACCGATATTTAAATTTTATTTAAGAGCGATGCACTAGTATATTTTAATTAGCGCGTTTTTGTAAAATTTTTAAATGTTATATATTCATATGTGAGAAAATATTATATTATAATTATTTAATTATATTTATTAAAATTAAGAAATTTAGGAAAAATAATATTTTAGTTTTGGGCCGAATTTATTTTATGAAACGAAATTAGAGTATCGTTTAATTAGCCAGCAGGGGGGGAGACGAGCTCTTTTCACCAAACATTGCACCAAATATAAACATGATCATTATTTTTATTTTATTTTTTTCAGCATTTATTTTGTCTCCCATGTTTTATTTTTTTTTATTTAATAACTATCCACTTACAACTTATGATTATGTTTTATGGAGCACTAAAAATTCCATAATCCTTTGTCCCCCACGTTTTGTCCCCATGTTGTGCCTTTTATTTTTTTTAATGATACAAAGATGAGCCTTATACATATATTAATACAGAATATGGGCTATATTTTTTTACGGGGAATCAATATACAAGCGGGGCTTATCCTTTCCTTACAAAACCAAAACTGAGACACTACATCTCTTGAAACAAACTGGACCATTTTTATTTACACAAACCGAGTACAGAACAATCACAGGTAGTTGTTTTATTTTTCTTATTATTTTCTTTCTTTCCTTTTCGTTTTATTGTACTGATTGGTTGTTCGAGTTTGTTGTGGTGTTGCCGAAAATAGGGGAGAGGGAATAGAGAAGAGATTGAGAGAGATTGTTGTGGTCGTTGTTGTCGAAAATTAACGAGAGAGAAGAGAGGGATGCGGGAAGAGAGATTAGGAGGAGGATGTGTTGGGTTCGAAGAGGAGAGGGAAGAATCGGAGTGGAGGAGGTGATGTTGTGTGGTGGTGTTGGTTTGATTTTGGGTGTGTGGAGGCTGATATAGAGAGGAGAGACAGGGAAGGAAGGTGTCGAGTGTTGTTGTGTTGCTGTCGAATGCGAGAAAACAGAGAGGGAGAGAGAGATGAACCGAGAGGGAGATTGAGAGAGTACCGAGAGGGAGAGACAAATGAACCGAGAGAGGAGGGAAGAGTGAGATCGAGAAGGAGAAGGAGAGAGACAGCGAAGGATGTGGAGAGATTGAGAGTGAGAGAAAACGGAGAGATATAGAGATGTGCAGGCGAGAGAGAGTGGAGGAGGGAGAGATGAAGGAGAGAGCAGGGGAGGGGAGGCGGCGGTGGTGGTGTCGAGTGGGGCCCACGCGCCGCTGTCGTCGTTAATAATAATAATAATAATAAAATAATAACGTATTGATAAATTATTGATCGTACATTTTTATTCGGGATTTCTAAATAATAATAAAAAGGGTTTAATTGATTAATTTGGAATATTTTAAAGTTAGGTTATTATTTAAAACAGTTAATTAAATCAATAAAAATATTCTGTGATTATTTACCATAATTTAGAGATTTATTGATTTATTGATGAAAGAGAGAGTAATTATGAATAAGTAGAGTAAAAATGGTTTTATATAGAAAATTGATATTTAATATTTACGATTTATTTTGATCAAATCAGATTATTTTAGAGACTAAAATCGGAGTAATATTTAATTATTTTTGAGATTAAGAATGGTAGAGAAATTAGTTGGTGAGATTAATAATAATTATTATGGATTTAAATTGAATAAAAAAATGGATTGTTGAATTATTTTATTTTGAGAATAAATAGAGATTATTATTAATTACAATTAGAGAATTTTAGAAAATTCATACGAGCTATTTTATTTTATTTTTAAATGAGAATTGTTTTACAATTAAATAAATGGAGATTTCCAGATATTAAAAATAGGATATATTCTCTAGATTTAATTCTTGAGTTCAAAGAGAGATTTATTTATCCGGGAATTTCTTTCCGTTATTTATTGTAGAGATTTTCATGAGATATTATATTATTATTAATTATATTATCAGATCGGGAATATTTATTCTCACGAATCGCTCACGTATTTTTGGTTGTCATTTTTAGAGAATAATCCCCGAGCCGTAGATCGACGCCAAGTTCACGGGTAGAGTATATTTTTTATCTGCATTCATTTGCATTTCGAAATCGAGGCAAGTTCATTCCTACCCTAACTTTTGGAAACTGTGCATTTCTGTTCGTATTATTTAATTCCTTAATTATTTTCGAGATATTATATGTTGAGATTTATCTATTGCTCCGTATGATGCAATAATTTCTTTTGAGCATTATTTTTCGTTAAATATTATGATACTGTTAATTTAGTTTATTTGAGAATTGTAATCCCTATAAGCGTAGAAATAAATTAGTTGCTATCGGGTCGATCTAATTAATTCGAGACGACTATTATTTTAATTCAGTGAAACTAATCTCATTCGTCTGAGATAGTTAAATTCATTCTTTTCGATTGAATTTATTGTACAAATTCAACAATTATTTATTGATTATCTTGTAGTTAGTTCCTCGTTCGAATTAACTGATAGGAGTTTAAAAATTATAATTGTTAGAGATTTTTACTCGTCGATCAAGTGAAAAATATTCTATTTAAACGCTCATCAATGTTGAGTATTATAAATATTGAGAAGTATTATTTGTTCAGTACGACTCCCAATTATTTCAATTTTAAGACTCTTCTCATAATTTTGAGATAGTTGATTTTATTGTCAAGGTTTGGCATTTTGTTCGTGGCAACCGATAAATTATTATTATTGAGAATTTACATCAGTCCATTGTTCGGATTGGTGGTAAAATCGAGTCAGACTGGCAGTCCGCCAGATTTGTATATATTTTTTGGAAGAAGTATCTCAAGTTATCTGTACCCCAAATATTCGGGAATTCTGTATTCTACTGGTCAATTTTGGGCAAGAGGCCCATTATAGAGAAAGAGAGACTCGTGTACCGTTTTACGGACCCGAGAATAATTAGGCACTTTGTTGCCATGGTTGAATTGATAACCATTATGATGCTAGCATTCATACATATATATTATATTGTTGATATCGTATTGTAGCCGTGATCGGGCGAAGTGCGGTGTCATTGGAGGCCGGTATTCTTGGTCGGTTAGTTGATCGCCCCACCGAGATACCGAGAGGTGGAAGACCTTTTCATTCTTAAATCATGAGTTATCAGAGTTATATCAAATGAGTTGTTCGAGTATTCTGTTTCGAGATGAGTAATGATTCTTTTGAGTATTCTGTTTTGAGATAAGTTTTGAGCCTTTCGAGTATAATATTTTCGAGAGGAATTTAAGCCAAATCATATTGTGATATCCGATATTAAAAATTTTGAGTATATCTTTCGGTAAACCTTATTATATTTATATACCGAGCAAGAAGAGAACTTGCTGAGCACTATAGTTGCTCATTCTTGCTTTGCAACATTTTGTTCAGCTGAGTTGTAACAAGTGGATTGTACTATTTTGTGAAGACGATCTTGGACCTGCGGAGTGGGACATTTATGCTCCGTTGTAATAAAATTTGGTATTGTTATTGCGTTATCATATTGAGATAATGTAACGACCCGAGTCCCCGGTCAGGGCGGATTTGGGGGCGTTACAGTTTTGGTATCAGAGCAATAGTTATATTTTTAAGAAACGTGAGAGCCTAGGAATATGACACGACGTGAGAATTTAGAGATTTAATAAGACGTTGAGATTTTAAGCACTAAGTGCCTTACACCCTTATATATTTATATGCGTTTATAGTCGACTAGAACCTGTTTGTGATCGAAACTTTTTGTACTTTTGTAGATGTCTACTTCAGGACCAGATGATTTTAATTCTGTCAGAGACAGATTTCCTACACCTTATCCGCACAGATCCCTAGTTCCCAATTGATTTAAGATAGGATGCCTAAGTTTCCATTATTGTTAAGATTGGATGTTACCCTGCAGAGAGTTTCCACAATTTGTAGATGTTGTCAATAGCTTTACCGGTCAGAGTTGGACTAACATGAGGTTCGCGCACCAGAGATGGAATTAAAGAGAGATGCAACTATGTGTTCCAAGTTTGAGGCTAAATTCTTAAACGATTTCGTGACCGACATTATTTTCTAGAGATATAACTTATAGAGGTTGAAATAGTTCTCTGTGTTGATGTGTTTTTCGTACATTCCCTTTTAGAAATTTTCTTCCCTGACGAGTTACCAGAGTCTGCAAGTGTCGCTTTTATCCGAGAATCAATAGTTGTTCCTACGAGCTTACTTTGAGCTAGAAAATCGTTTTTTTTAAAATAACTTCCTTAGCAATGATCATCGATAAATCTTACCATTCGAATTTACTCAGGCAATTTCTACCATATTTGAAAAAGGACCTATGTTGTTTAGAGGTTAAGTTACCCATCATCATGTACTTTCATAAATACAAATCCCTTTAATACCCATTCCTATATTTGATACCCTTTGAGATATTGAGATGAACAACCATATATATAGGGGAAGACTATCAGTCTCTGTGATTGAATTCCGGTGGGACGCCACCATTTGTGCTGTTGTTTATCATTAGAGTACTAAAGGCTGGCCACCTTGTGTACTATGACGGTTGTCCTAATGACACATGCAACAAAACAGATGTTCAATGATCATTATGATCTCTCAGTTAATCCCTTATTAAGATTATCACTATCAAGAATTGAGTATTCACATGTTGTTGTTACCATTAATTCCTTTATGAGTTATCTCTATTCAATGTTCTTATGGATCCTAAAATGATCGGTGTCTAAGAATTTCAAAGAGGTATACTGAAATTTGAATGTGATGAAACGTTACTCCCAGAAAAGAGAATTTCAGCAATTCGAGTTTGAGTACTAATTTATAATTATGAATAGACTATTACGCTAATTATTCGCTAGTCAGATCTTCGAAAGCCTACGTAGTGTCCCATGGTTATGTGTTAAAGTGCTAAGAATTTGGTTTGAATGCGGAACAATCCTTTAAAAGTGAGAAGCGAGTTGATACTGAGTATACATTGATGATATATTACTTGTTGATGAAAGAGTGATAGTTTTTCATATAGGAAGAGAAATAAGAACATGGTTGAGAGAAATGTAGAATATTTTCTTTGTATAGTGTTGAATAAGCTAGGACTATCTCTGTTAATATGTTATGGTAAATAAAATTATTGGTGGAAGGCAAAAGAGAACTATTGAAGGCACGATGGTAATATCTTAAGTTAGAATTATTGAGTTGATACTTAGCTAAGTATGTTTTGAATCATAGGGGAATCAAGCTCCTTAAAAAGAAAGAATCCAAGACGATATGAGCAGATTATAAATATATATTTTTGGAGAGGGTCAGTATTATTATTTAAACTACGTAAAGAAGGGTATTCCTACTTCAAATGAGGAAGGAATGGAGATTTTGGACGAAAAATATTAGTAATCCGAGAGAAAACACAGTTATAAGATTGGCTTCACCTCTAAGAGATAAGCCAAGTATACACACTTTTAATATGAGAATGACAAATGTTATCAAGGATCATAAGGTCCCGTGTCCCGAGAATTTAGACAACCTTCGAAGGAGAATCCAGTGCCTTGATTTACAACACCTCCTAATAACAAGCCGACAGCGCAAACTTTTAGCATGACTGTAAGGAATACCATTGATGATAGCGATGTGATAATAGGTACGCTTCTAGTAAACTCTGAGGATGCGTGTGTTCTAGTTGATTCTGGAGCTACAAAATCTTTTATTTCTGAAGACTTCATGAATAATTTAAATTTTGAGTCTGCGCTCTTAGAGGGAATTCTTAATATAGAAATGAATAATCAGGAAGTTATACCAGTGAACCGATTGTGTCTGAATTGCTATATAGAGATACTTAGGCAGCGTTTTGATGTAGACTTCATTCCTTTTAAGTTAGGAGAATTTGACATAATCCTAGGGATGGATTGGTTATCACGTTATGATGCTCAAATAAATTGTCGTCGTTAGAGGGTCAGCTTAAGTGGACCTAATGGTATAAGAATTCCGTTTCACGGACGGAAACCGATTAAGGATTTTCTATCAATAATTCAAGCTAAAATATTACTTCGGCAAGGATGTCAAACCTATCTGGCTCATGTGATAAATACTGAGAAACAGACACCTACGATCGGAGAAGTCCCTGTAGTTAATCAATTGGAAGATGTTTTTCCTGACGAGTTGCCTGGAATGCTGCCAGATCGAGAGATAAAATTTGCAATCGACGTAGCACCAGGAACCGCACCAATCTCAAAGGCGCCGTACAGAATGGCACCAATGGAAATGAAGGAATTGGCAACACAACTGCAAGAATTACTAGATAAAGGTGTGATCAGACCAAGTGTATCCCCGTGGGGAGCACCAGTATTGTTCGTGAAGAAGAAGGACGGATCGATGCGACTATGTATTGATTATCGGGAACTGAACAAGATGACCATCAAAAACAAGTACCCTCTGCCTCGAATCGATGATCTGTTTGACCAACTTAAGGGAGCTACATATTTTTCGAAGATTGATTTGAGATCCGGCTATCATCAACTAAAGATCAAGCCTGAGGATATTCCTAAGACTGCCTTTAGGACTCCGTATGGCCATTACGAGTTCCTAGTCATGTCTTTTGGATTGACGAATGCGCCAGCTGCTTTTATGGACTTGATGAATCGTGTGTTCAAGAGATACTTGGATAAGTTCGTGATTGTATTTATTGATGACATCTTGATATACTCGAAGTCTCCTGAGGAACATGTTGAACACCTCCGATTGGTTCTGGAAGCGCTGAGAAAGGAAAAGTTATATGCGAAATTTTCAAAGTATGAATTCTGGCTAAAAGAAGTTCAATTTTTAGGACACATTGTGAGCGGCGAAGAGATTTCTGTAGACCCCGCAAAGATAGAAGCCGTAGCAGATTGGGAGAGATCCAATACTCCAACAGAGGTTAGAAGTTTCCTTGGATTGGCCGGATACTATCGTAGATTCGCGAAAGATTTCTCAAAGATAGCTACGCCATTGACTCGACTTACCAGAAAGAGTGAAAGGTTCGAGTGGACCCCCAAATGCGAAGATAGCTTTCAATAATTGAAGAAGAGATTGACTACTGCCCCGGTGTTGACCTTACCCGATGAAAAGGGTGATTTTGTAATTTTCAGCGATGCTTCTCACAAGGGTTTAGGATGTGTTTTGATGCAACACGAAAAAGTAATAGCTTACGCCTCGACAACTGAAGGAGTATGAGTCCCGTTACCCTACTCACGATTTGGAACTTGCTGCTATTGTTTTTGCCCTCAAGATTTGGAGACATTACCTTTATGGAGAGAAATGCGAGATTTACACGGATCACAAGAGCTTAAAGTATATATTCACGCAGAAGGAATTAAACATGAGACAGAGAAGATGGTTGAAATTGATCAAAGACTATGATTGCTCGATAAACTACCACCCAGGGAGGGCTAATGTTGTAACTGATGCATTAAGTAGAAAGGAGAGACTAAACCTGTTGACAACCTCAGAAGAATTGGTTAGAGAATTTAAGAAAATGGAATTAGAAGTCAAGGTCCCAGTCCAAAACAATGAAAGAGTTTACAACATTAAGTTTCAACCGGAGTTACTCGAGAAGATTCGACGTTGTCAGGAACAAGAAAGAAGATCAGAGTTGACCGGAGAAGAATTTCTAAGTTCAAAAGATGATAAGGGAATTAAGCGATTTGCATCAAGGATATGGATTCCTAATGTTACAGAGTTGAAGGAAGAAATTATGAGTGAAGCGCATAACTCGAGATATTCCATTCACCCAGGAAGCACAAAAATGTATCAAGACATCAAGTTGAATTATTGGTGGCCCAACATGAAGGGGGAGATTGCAGAATGGGTAAGTAAGTGTTTGACATGTCAGAAAGTGAAGGTAGAACATCAACGACCAAGTGGACTTCTACAACCTTTAGAGATACCCGAGTGGAAATGGGAGCATATTACCATGGATTTTGTCGTAGGATTGCCCCGAACTAGAGCTAGCCACGATGAAATTTGGGTTATTGTCGACCGACTCACTAAATCTGCGCATTTCCTACCAATTAGTGATAAGTATTCCGTTGAGAGATTGGTGAACATATACCTAAAGGAGATTGTGGTTCGTCACGGAGTGCCTGTTTCAATTGTATCTGATAGAGATGCCCGTTTTACTTCTCGATTTTGGAAAAGCTTTCAGGAATGTCTTAGCACGAAGTTAAATCTGAGCACTGCATATCGTCCACAGACCGACGGACAAAGTGAAAGGACGATTCAAACAGTTGAAGATATGTTAAGAGCCTGTGCACTTGATTTCAAAGGAAGTTGGGATGAACACTTGCCCTTGGTCGAGTTTGCTTACAACAATAGTTACCACTCGAGCATATGTATGGCACCATATGAAGCTTTGTACGGAAGGAAGTGTAGATCACCTTTATATTGGGATGAAGTAGGAGAAAGAAAGATACTAGGACCAGAATTACTTCAACAAACTAAGCAAGCAACCAAAGTTATTCGAAAAAGGTTAGTTGCAGCTCAAGATCGACAAAGGAAGTATGCAAATCAAAGAGGAAAGACAAAGCATTTGAAGTGGGAGATAAAGTAATGTTGAAAGTTTCACCTTGGAAGGGAGTAATGAGATTCGGAAAGAAAGGCAAGTTAAGCCCCAGATATATAGGACCTTTTGAGATTCTTAAGAAGATAGGACCATTAGCTTATCAGTTGGCCCTACCTCCAGACCTTCAGCATATCCACGATGTGTTTCATGTTTCTGCGTTAAGAGAATACCATTCTGATTTCAGACATGTTATAACCAACGAGCCAGTGGAGATACGTCCTGATTTATCGTACGAAGAAAAGCCAGTAGAGATCCTAGATTACAAAGTGCAAGAGTTAAGAACTAAGAAAGTAAATTTAGTGAAAGTACTTTGGAGAAACCACCAAGTTGAGGAAGCCACGTGGGAATTAGAAAGCGAAATGAGGAATAAATATCCTGAATTGTTTACTGCATAGTTTTGATTCCGAGGACGGAATCCTATAAGGGGGGAAGACTGTAATAACCGCGAATTTTCGAATAATTTTCCTACCGATATTTAAATTTTATTTAAGAGCGATGCACTAGTATATTTTAATTAGCGCGTTTTTGTAAAATTTTTAAATGTTATATATTCATATGTGAGAAAATATTATATTATAATTATTTAATTATATTTATTAAAATTAAGAAATTTAGGAAAAATAATATTTTAGTTTTGGGCCGAATTTATTTTATGAAACGAAATTAGAGTATCGTTTAATTAGCCAGCAGGGGGGGAGACGAGCTCTTTTCACCAAACATTGCACCAAATATAAACATGATCATTATTTTTATTTTATTTTTTTCAGCATTTATTTTGTCTCCCATGTTTTAATTTTTTTTTATTTAATAACTATCCACTTACAACTTATGATTATGTTTTATGGAGCACTAAAAATTCCATAATCCTTTGTCCCCCACGTTTTATCCCCATGTTGTACCTTTTATTTTTTTTAATGATACAAAGATGAGCCTTATACATATATTAATACAGAATATGGGCTATATTTTTTTACGGGGAATCAATATACAAGCGGGGCTTATCCTTTCCTTACAAAGACCAAAACTGAGACACTACATCTCTTGAAACAAACTGGACCA
Source organism: Saposhnikovia divaricata (assembly GCA_036435485.1). Taxonomy (NCBI): domain Eukaryota; kingdom Viridiplantae; phylum Streptophyta; class Magnoliopsida; order Apiales; family Apiaceae; genus Saposhnikovia; species Saposhnikovia divaricata. The sequence continues at coordinate 233,786,990 of CM071595.1, read as the reverse complement.
TTTTTATTTACACAAACCGAGTACAGAACAATCACAGGTAGTTGTTTTATTTTTCTTATTATTTTCTTTCTTTCCTTTTCGTTTTATTGTACTGATTGGTTGTTCGAGTTTGTTGTGGTGTTGCTGAAAATAGGGGAGAGGGAATAGAGAAGAGATTGAGAGAGATTGTTGTGGTCGTTGTTGTCGGAAATTAATGATAGAGAAGAGAGGGATGCGGGAAGAGAGATTAGGAGGAGGATGTGTTGGGTTCGAAGAGGAGGGGGAAGAATCGGAGTGGAGGAGGTGATGTTGTGTGGTGGTGTTGGTTTGATTTTGGGTGTGTGGAGGCTGATATAGAGAGGAGAGACAGGGAAGGAAGGTGTCGAGTGTTGTTGTGTTGCTGTCGAATGCGAGAAAACAGAGAGGGAGAGAGAGATGAACCGAGAGGGAGATTGAGAGAGTACAGAGAGGGAGAGACAAATGAACCGAGAGAGGAGGGAAGAGTGAGATCGAGAAGGAGAAGGAGAGAGACAGCGAGGGATGTGGAGAGATTGAGAGTGAGAGAAAACGGAGAGATATAGAGATGTGCAGGCGAGAGAGAGTGGAGGAGGGAGAGATGAAGGAGAGAGCAGGGGAGGGGAGGCGGCGGCGGTGGTGTCGAGTGGGGCCCACGCGCCGCTGTCGTCGTTAATAATAATAATAAAAAAATAATAACGTACTGATAAATTATTGATCGTACGTTTTTATTCGGGATTTCTAAATAATAATAAAAAGGGTTTAATTGAATAATTTGGAATATTTTAAAGTTAGGTTATTATTTAAAACAGTTAATTAAATCAATAAAAATATTCTGTGATTATTTACCATAATTTACAGATTTATTGATTTATTGATGAAAGAGAGAGTAATTATGAATAAGTATAGTAAAAATGGTTTTATTTAGAAAACTGATATTTAATATTTACGATTTATTTTGATCAAATCAGATTATTTTAGAGACTAAAATCGGAGTAATATTTAATTATTTTTGAGATTAAAAATGGTAGAGAAATTAGTTGGTGAGATTAATAATAATTATTATGGATTTAAATTGAATAAAAAATGGATTGTTGAATTATTTTATTTTGAGAATAAATAGAGATTATTATTAATTAAAATTAGAGAATTATAGAAAATTCATAAGAGCTATTTTATTTTATTTTTAAATGAGAATTGTTTTACAATTAAATAAATGGAGATTTCCAAATATTAAAAATAGGATATATTCTCCAGATTTAATTCTTGAGTTCAAAGAGAGATTTATTTATCCGGGAATTTCTTTCCGTTATTTATTGTAGAGATTTTCATGAGATATTATATTATTATTAATTATATTATCAGATCGGGAATATTTTATTCTGACGAATCGCTCACGTATTTTTGGTTGCCATTTTTAGAGAATAATCCCCGAGCCGTAGATCGACGCCAAGTTCACGGGTAGAGTATATTTTTTATCTGCATTCATTTGCACTTCGAAAGCGAGGCAAGTTCATTCCTACCCTAACTTTTGGAAACTGTGCATTTCTGTTCGTATTATTTAATTCCTTAATTATTTTCGAGATATTATATATTGAGATTTATCTATTGCTCCGTATGATGCAATAATTTCTTTTGAGCATTATTTTTCGTTAAATATTATGATACTGTTAATTTAGTTTATTTGAGAATTGTAATCTCTATAAGCGTAAAAATAAATTAGTTGCTATCGGGTCGATCTCATTAATTCGAGACGACTATTATTTTAATTCAGTGAAACTAATCTCATTCGTCTGAGATAGTTAAATTCATTCTTTTCGATTGAATTTATTGTACAAATTCAACAATTATTTATTGATTATCTTGTAGTTAGTTCCTCGTTCGAATTAACTGATAGGAGTTTAAAAATTATAATTGTTAGAGATTTTTACTCGTCGATCAAGTGAAAAATATTCTATTTAAACGCTCATCAATGTTGAGTATTATAAATATTAAGAAGTACTATTTGTTCAGTACGACTCCCAATTATTTCAATTTTAAGACTATTCTCATAATTTCGAGATAGTTGATTTTATTGGCAAGGTTTGGCATTTTGTTCGTGTCAACCGATAAATTATTATTATTGAGAATTTAAATCAGTCCATTGTTCGGATTAGTGGTAAAATCGAGTCAGACTGGCAGTCCGCCAGATTTGTATATATTTTCTGGAAGAAGTATCTCAAGTTATCTGTACCCCAAATATTCGGGAATTCTGTATTCTACTGGTCAATTTTGGGCAAGAGGCCCATTATAGAGAAAGAGAGACTCGTGTACCGTTTTACGGACCCGAGAATAATTAGGCACTTTGTTGCCATGGTTGAATTGATAACCATTATGATGCTAGCATTCATACATATATATTATATTATTGATATCGTATTGTAGCCGTGATCGGGCGAAGTGTGGTGTCATTGGAGGCCGGTATTCTTGGTCGGTTAGTTGATCGCCCCACCGAGATACCGAGAGGTGGAAGACCTTTTCATTCTTAAATCATGAGTTATCAGAGTTATATCAAATGAGTTGTTCGAGTATTCTGTTTCGAGATGAGTAATGAGTCTTTTGAGTATTCTGTTTTGAGATAAGTTTTGAGCCTTTCGAGTATAATATTTTCGAGAGGAATTTAAGCCAAATCATATTGTGATATCCGATATTAAAAATTTTGAGTATATCTTTCGGTAAACCTTATTATATTTATATACCGAGCAAGAAGAGAAGTTGCTGAGCACTATAGTTGCTCATTCTTGCTTTGCAACATTTTGTTCAGCTGTCAAGACGGAGAGAGGCGAGACGTCCAGCCAGGGATGCAGAGGCAAGGGGAAAGCGCAAGGCTATGGTGATAATAATTAGAAGATACAGATGGAATCTCTATATTTCTACTTTTGTGAACTTTTGTAATATTTTATCTCGAGTTGTAACAAGTGGATTGTACTATTTTGTGAAGACGATCTTGGACCTGCGGAGTGGGACATTTATGCTCCGTTGTAATAAAATTTGGTATTGTTATTGCGTTATCATATTGAGACAATGTAACGACCCGAGTCCCCGGTCAGGTCGGATTTGGGGGCGTTACAGCTTCCTACATCAATCGGTGCTACCAACTTAGAGTTGATGGTCGGGGCCTTTAAGACCTGGAAGTAAACACTCCCTGCATAATTCTCTATCTCAGAAGAAGCGAATTTAGACAAAGCATCAGCCTTAACGTTCTCTTCTCTCGGAATGTGTTCCAGACAACATTAATTAAACTGAGTCATGACAGTTTTCACAACTCGTAAATACTTTGCCATAGTTTCATCCTTGGCCTCAAATTCACCATTCACTTGCGATACTACCAGTCTTGAATCCCCACAAACTTTGAGATTCTTAACCCTCATGATTCTGGCCAAGCCCAACCCGGCTATCAAGGCTTCATACTCAGCTTCGTTATTGGTTGTCGAAAAATCAAACTTCAAAGCATACTCAACTGTGAACCCATCGGGGCTTTGCAAGACTAAACCTGCACCACTAGATTTTGTTTTTGATGCTCCATCAAAATAGAGCACCCAATATTCCTTCTGATCAGGTACAAGCTCCTCATCTTTTTCGTCGCTTCCAGGGGTGGCTACTATCTCCTGCCCCCCCGACTTCTTGGTTGTCAATGGTACATTCAACCACGAAGTCAGCCAATGCCTGAGCCTTGATGGCTGTTCGAGGCTTATATGCGATGTCAAATTCTCCAAGTTCAATTGCCCACTCAATCAACCTTCCACTGGCCTTTGGGCTATGCAATATGTTTCTCAACTGCTGGTTCGTCAGGGCTTCAATCTTGTGTGCCTGGAAGTACGGTCGTAGCTTCCTCGAGGCTGTTATCAATGCCAAATCAAAATTCTCAATGGTTGAGTAATTCAACTCAGCCCCGTACAAAACCTTGCTCACATAATAAATAGGTTTCTGAACCTTTTTCTCTTCTCGAATAAGAACGGCACTCAATGCCTGTTGGGATACCGCCAAGTATAAATACAATGTCTCTCCGGGACTAGGTTTGTCCAACAACGGGGCCTCAGTCATGTACTTTTTTAACTGTTCAAAGGCCTCTTGGCTTTCAGGCATCCACTCAAAGTTTTTCACCTTTTTCAGTGCTTGAAAGAAAGGCAAGCACTTATCACCAGATTTGGAGATGAACCTCCCTAAGGCTGCAACTCGACCTGTTAATTTCTGCACATCTCTTACAGAGCGTGGTGGCTCAATATCCAGAATCGTCTTTATTTTATCAGGGTTGGCTTCTATGCCTCGCTTTGAAACCATCAGACCCAAAAACTTTCCTGATCCAATGCCAAAGGCACATTTGGCTGGATTCAACATCATCTTGTGGTGCCTCAGCAATTCGAATGCCTCTCTGAGGTGATTAATGTGGTCTAACTTGAATAGGCTCTTGACTAACATGTCATCAACATAAACCTCCATGGTTTTCCCAATTAGATGAGCGAATATCTTATTCACCAATCGTTGGTAAGTGGCTCCTGCATTTTTTAGTCCAAAAGCCATAACGAGATAACAGAAAACACCAAAGTCAGTTATGAAGGATACCTTTGGGATGTCATCCTTATGCATCTTAATCTGGTTATAACCACTAAAATAATCCATGAAACTCAACATCTCATGCCCAGAAGTTGCATCTATCAGTGTGTCAATCCTTGGTAGAGGGAAACAATCCTTGGGACATGCATCATTCAGATCAGTGAAGTCTATACACATCCTCCACTTTCCATTTGCCTTCTTGACCATCACAGGGTTAGCCAACCATTCGGGAAACTGAATCTCTTCAATAAACCTAGCCTCTAAGAGCTTGTCAACTTCTTGCTTAATGGCCTCTTGCCTTTCAGGAGCAAAATTCCTCTTCTTCTGCTTTATTGTCTTCCGCTTTGGATCGACATTCAGCTTGTGAGTTATGAGTTAGGGATCAATCCCTGGCATGTCAGCCGCTGTCCAAGCAAACACATCACTGTTTTCTTGTAAGAAATTCATTAACCTGCCCTTCAAGGGTTCCTTCAAAGAAGCTCCAATATACGTAACCTTTTCGGGGTCTCCGAGATCTAGAGGTATAGGAACCAAATCTTCTGCCGGCTTTCCTCGGTGCTCATCATCTCCTCGGACATCCATGTCTTCAATCGGAAGGACCTGCCTCCCGACTCCATCGGCTCTAAGAGCAGCTACATAGCAACTTCTAGCCATTTTCTGATCTCCTCTCTATTCTCCAACACCATTACGAGTTGGAAACTTAATCTTCATGTGATAGGTAGAGGCCACAGCCTTAAATGCATGAAGCCCAGTCCTTTCCAGGATCGCATTATATGTCGAGGCTGTCTTGATTATTAAGAAATTCAGCATCTGAGTGGCCTCTTTAGGCTCCTGCCCAATAGTCATAGGCAGCTGAATGGTTCCTTCAACCTTGGACTCAACTCCATTAAATCCATAGATAGGCATGTTGGTCGGGGTCAATTGAGAATCATTGTACCCCATCTTCATAAATGCGTCATAAAACAGAATGTCAACTGAAGCTCCATTGTCTATCAGAACTCGCTTTACTTCCGAATTTCCAATTACATGGGTTATGACCAACGGGTCGTCGTGGGGGAACTTCACCCCTTCGAGGTCTGAATCATCAAAACCAATCACTATCTCGGTCTTAGCATGTTTCGGGGCCTCTCCCACGATGTGCATCACTTCTCTGGCATAGGCCTTTTGAGAGTTTCGAGTTGTGCCGACCGCTGTCGGGCCTCCCCAAATCATATTGATAACTGGCCCTCGGGGCTGTGGGTTGCGATCACGGTCGTTGCCCCTTCGATCATTATTCTTCCTGTCATAATCCCTCCTTTGATTTCCACGATCTTCACCCTTCGTGAACTGGCCTAGCTTCCCTCTTCAGATCAAGAATTCAATCTCGTCTTTGAGTTGCCTACAATCATCGGTATCATGTCCCATATCCTTATGGTACCTAAAGTACTGATCCTTTTTCGTTTTGCGGGGTCTCCCCTAAGTGGCTTTGGCCATCGGAATTCATTACCTTTCTCAATTTCCAACAAGATCTGACTCCTAGGAGCATTCAACCTTGCATAGTCAGAAAATCTTAGTCCAAAATTCTTCTTTGGTGGCGGTGAGTCAGAGTCCTTGCTAATTCGGGGATACTTGTCCCTAACATCGTACTCTTGCTCTTGCTTTCGCTTATTTGAACCACTGCTACCTTTTCCATTACCTTCTGCGGCTTCTTTCTTCATGCTGTCCTCAGCTTTAATATACTTATCAGCCCTTCATTGAAGCTCGGCCATATTCTCAGGGGGGTGTTTTGCCAACGACCTTTTAAAGAAGAGATCAGTGGTTCCGTGTTCGAGGGCTACAATGGCCACCTTGTTCTCCAAATCAGTGATATTCAATGTCTCCTTAGTAAATCTCTTGAGGTAATCCCTCAAATTTTCGTTCTTTCCTTGTACCACATACATGAGAGATGCGGAGCTTTTCTCGTGAACTCTTCCACTGATGAACTGGCTAACAAAAGCAGCACTCAACTCCTTAAAGGCTATACCATCTTTGAGCCATGCCAGATAGAGTTTGAGGGAATGCCCTACACTTTAAAGCATCACTTGCAGGCTGCAACAGCAGTGCGTTTGAGAACGTCCTGACGTGGTTTGCGGGATCACCCGTTCCATTGTCGGCATCTTGAACTTCTTTGAAATACGAGCATTCATCACCTCCTCAGTAAACGGGGGTATTGGATCATCAGGATCTCCTAGTGGCATCAGATTTTTGGGGTTACCCTTGGGGGTTTCCACCCTTGTTCTTCTAGTTAGGGCATCAGCCCTTTTCTGTCTCCTTGAAGACTTTTCCAAGTCGATAATGGGAATCTTCTCTGTGGTTGGAGGAGGCTGAGTTTGATTCAATCTAGCTTGTTCTCTTGCCATATCGTCCTTAAACTTTAAGATCTCAGCCTCATAAGCCTTGATCCTCTCAACAGTTGTCAAGGGGGGTCCATCATGGATACTTCGTGTCCTCCTTAGGGGTTCTTTGCTAGCATGTCGCCTCCTCGGGGCTTCATCTCAATCATCATCCTCAGATGATGATGAATCATCAGTATAGGGACCGGAGTAGTCATCATACTCTCGATCTCGGATTTGTAAGGCATGACCACTTGGTCCAGGTTCCCTTTGTCAAGGGGGATAATTAGGCAGCCCATACATCGGGTTGGTATTCAAGGGGAGATCCGTAGTGTGGATCTGTACCCCATATTTAATGGAAGTTAGTGAGTTACTAATTACTCATCTAAAGAGTTCCCCAGTGAGAAGCCATATATATATATATATATATATATATATATATATATATATATATATATATATATATATATATATATATATATATATATATGGAAACTGGTCACCAGCCACAATTGGATATTTTTAAATATCCAACCAACCCATCTTATACCAATAAAATGTCCAAACAACGGTCAGGATGGGGAATCATTTACGCTATATAATATAGCAAATACGCTATATAATAACGTATACGCTCTATAATAAAGCGTAAGTTTAATTTTTTTAAAATTCCCATTTTACCCTTAAAGGTTCCGCTCTATTATATGTCTTAGTCGAGAACTACCCCAATTTCAGCTCAAACAACCATTCATGTTTTGAAATATCATTTTGTGAGTGTTCATGAGTTTATACCCAATCTTAAATCATTTGGAGATATATTTTTTTTATAAAGGTTTTAAACCATTACTCCCTCCGTCCCACTCATTTCTTCACAGTTACTATTTTGGGCCGTCCCATCCGTTTCTTTACATTCCAAAAATAGTAAACTTTTAATAATATAAAACACTATTACACCCACTAACTTCCTCCACTTTCTCAAATCTATTATTAAATATTGATAGGTCCCACCACTTTACCCACTTTTCATCACTTTTCATTACTTTACCTACTTATATATATATATATATATATATATATATATATATATATTGGTCTCCGTGCCCACCAAGGATGTAAAGATCCTGGTGGGACGGAGGGAGTAAAATTTAATCTATACCTATTTCTAATCTACCCATCTTAATTTATTTGTCAAAAAATTAAGATTTTACCATTTTTTTTTTCAAATTTGAAGATTTTGAAGATTGGGCTTGGAGTACCAATCCCAAATTAAGATTTTGAAGATTGAGCTTGGAGTACCAATCCCAAATTAAGATTTTGAAGATTGAGCTTGGAATTTAAGGTTAGCTCTATATTTAACCCATGGCTTCTTTCATTTTTTCAAAGTTAAAATCTCCTGATAAGACACCTAGTAAGATTGAGATTGAGATAGAAAATGAAGATGTTAACGAAAATCCACACACGCCTAAAATAATAGATCTTGATGATGATGATGATGATGATAATGAAGTTGTTAAGAATGATGATGATGTTGATAATGATGGTGATGTTGTCTATGATGTTGATGATGGTGATGGTGTTGATGACAATGATGATGATGAAGGTAATGGTGTTTCTTTGGATGATTTGAATGATGTTTACCCATGTGTTGGTCAATTATTCGATAGTTTATATGAAGCGGAGAGGTTTTATAGAGATTATGGTAGGCGTATTGGTTTTGAAGTAATAATTAGAACTACACATAAATGTTCAAAAAATAAAAAGATTTGTTCGCATTTGTATATATGTCGAAAGGGTGGGAGATTAGCCTCAAAATCTTTGGATGATGAAGATGAAGTTCCAAAAAAAAAAGAGAAATAGAGATTCTCTTGGAAGAAAAAAGTGTAAGGCGCGAATGTATGTTGTTCATAGAGAGACATCAAAGAAGTGGGAGGTAACATTGGTTAATTTGGTACACAATCATGAGATGGTTTCACCTAGTAAGGTACATTTCATGCAAAGGCCAAGAAACATAACACCCATCATGCGACAATTGATTATAATTTTATGTAAGTCGGGTATTGGGCCCTCAACAAACTTTGAATGTAATGGGTGAGCTTACGGAAAGCTTAGAGAATATTGGATTTACTAGTCAAGACATTCAGAATGTTTTACGTGATATTAGACATCATGTATTTGATTTGAGTGATGTCAAAGAAGATTTTACATTACTCAAAGAATTGAAATGTGATAGTTTTGGGGAATTTTTCTATCGAGTAGATGTTGATGAGGATAATCGGGTGCGTTCCATGTTGTGGGTTGATCCAAGATCATTAAATTCATATAAAATTTTTGGAGACGTGGTAGTATTTGACTCCACATACCGCACAAATAGGTATAGTATGCCATTTGTACCTATTACGGGGGTGAACTACCACTACCAATCCATATTGTTTGGTTTTGCACTAATAAGGGATGAGAAAGAAAGTTCTTATATATGGGTTTTGAAGAATTGGTTGGAAGCTGTAGGAAACAAGCCTCCAATCTCCATCATCACCGATCAAGACATTGCACTTGGAAATGCAATTGCCGAAGTTTTACCAAACACGAACCATCTTTATTGTACTTGGCATATAAGTACTAAATTTGGGAAGAAGTTATCGGGTTTGTACACAAATGAACCACATTTCAAAGAAGATTTCAACTTATGTTTGTACAAGTCAATGACGGTTGAACAATTTGAAGATAGGTGGGTTAATTTGGTTGAAAAATATAACTTGGTTGATCATGATTGGTTGCAAGAAATGTATTCCAATTCGAAGTGTACACTAGGATCATCGTCGAATTGAGTAGGATTATGAAGTGGTGGAGCACTAGGACCAACCATAAAAGTTACCGGAGTATCATAAGGATGGTCATAGCGTTCATACCCCTAGTAATAATTTTCCTTCTCGGGACTAATTTCTTGGATCTTTTTTGCCTTTCTTTTAGGCAAACAACTCTTGAAATCGGGCCTTTCATATGTCGGGCCATATGTCTTGAGCATTAATTCATCAAATTTATTCACGAAGCTTGGCAATATTTCCTCGTAAAAAATCCCAGGCATATCATAAGAGCAAACCCTACTCATGTCTCGCGCGGTACATATGATCTACAATACATATGTAGCAAGGATAAAGTATAAATATAAATACAAGAATATTCAACGAAACTATCTCAAATAACATACTCCATATTATAAAAAATACGAACCAAGTCCATTGCCTTGGGATTGTCGAACTTGTCTTTCGATTGTTGGAATATTTTCGGATCCTTGGTTGGTTTTGAGGGCGGCAAAATCTTTAATTTGGTAACGTTATAGTACCAATCCATATACTCCTCTAGAGATATGACATTCAAAGATGGCCCCAAAATACAAACACCATTATGCACAAATTCATTCCAAACAGCTACATATCGAGTATAATTGAGATAATGTTGATTCATAAAAGAAAGTTCAGATCTCATTCTCAACCTTGCCATATCATCCGGCGGCAGCGGAATGCTTAATGGAAAACCAAACTGTCTTCCCACCATTTCCGGAAGTTGATGTTCAAAATCTTCAAAAAACACAACCGAAATATGAGCTACACCGGCAAAAAAGGCCCACTGAAATTGGGGATCAAAACGGCGATAGAAGCGAGCATATGGCCACCACTCAACCCATTTTGCATCAAACTTATAAAACATCCCGCGATATGCATTGTTCGCACTAAATCACGCAAGCGTACGCGGTCACAAGCAATATAAGATAAAGTTAAGTTCATTCCCACAGAGACTGGTATATTTCAGAATATGCACCTATGCAACAATGTTTAATTATTATTCATTGCTAAGACAATAACAAATTTGGGTTTTAATTATCTAATTTAACTAAGTAGCAATTTATCAAAATTAAGATCTAATTAACTAACGTGGTTTAAAACTGATTTACTAATGAGAGAATAAACATGGGATCCTAACTTCATTAAATACTTCGTCTAGAGTTGATGCCTTTAATCAAAGTATGTGATGGTTATGATAACTAATCGGAAAACATGAAACAAGTACACGCTACCTATCAGTATACGTATACCAAACTACTCAAACATCCACAAAATCAATAGAAGTTAAGCAGACACCAATTATGTTTAGACCCTATATGTCTATAAGATTTGAAAACATAACGGTTTAATAACAAGTTATCCATTGAGATCACATAGGGCAGTGTAAGATGGTTAAAATCACACTACGAATCATGATGTCAAAACATTTATAAACCTATGCTAGCATGGCAGGTTCTAATCTTTATATCCACTGTCGCTTCAATAAAGATTAACAATTTAGATGTTAGCTACGCATCTAAAATCATTAAGTACAACCATACGAGGATATCACAATTCATCACACACAAATCTTTAAAGCAACAAACTACTAAACTACATAAATAAAAACATTAGAATCCCATGAAAATGATTAGTTCATAATCGAACGGCTCATCATCATGGGATCTAGAGATAACATGATAACAAACAAAGTCTGAATAAAAACAATAGTGCTAGAGTAATAGAGTTAAGAAAACAGATTCAAAATAATGAGGATCCAAAGTATCGCCTAAAAGAAGAATACAAAAGATGAAGTAGATCTAGGTCTCCGTTGATTGTCACGATCTTCCGGGAATCCTTCTCTAACTCGACTCTCTTGTCTCTTTCTGTGTACAAAACGTCCTTATTATGTTGTCTAGAGGTGTATATATAGCCCCAGCGTCTTGAACAACAAGATATATCCGAAAAAAATCAAATTTTTAATTGAATCAGGTTTTCTACAGCCGTCCACCGCGTGCCCGCGCCCTCTCTGCTTCTGCCAGAATTCTACTTTTTCTTGTTTTTCTTAGTTTTCTCTTCCGCTTCTTTTGCAAGTTGATGTTCTTCATTTCTTGAGCTTAACTCCACCATACAAACATGCAAACATATCTCCCTGCTTCAAGTTAATATCCCTGCAAATTCTCACTAAAAACTCATCAAAAACACAATATACTCGAGGTCCAGTCATCAATTTAAGCCAATATGAAGCGTTCCAAGTGGATATAAAATCCACTTTTCACACCCCCAAGCTTAAATCGATGCTTGTCCTCAAGCATAAACAGACTCTATATGAACAAATGCAATGCGTGAATGCAACTAGTATGAAAATGTAACGATCCCCTCGGAATAACCAAAACCAATTCAGCAAGCAAATATCTCAAAGAATGCAATAAGTCCAAACTGAGCTCGACTAAGTCCCCGTATACTAACAATACATTTACAGAAATCATACCTATTCTTTGCCAAGACAATCACAGGTTTATAAATAGAATGAACGTTAAACACTTCATAACTTAGAAACACCTCCATCATCATTTGAGTTAGACAGGAATTCATGCTTTATTACTAAACAAACCACAACACATAATACTATACACAATATGCATGCTTATTTGACCGTGCAATGGATGAGACCCCTAAAGGCTTATACAATAATACCCATGTAGCGAGCGTTAGGTTAGTGGATCCAAGACCGGTAAAGCCTTAGGTCACTAGGCACAAAGTCCCCGAGAACTTAATTGCTCGAGTATTAAAGAGCTCACCCGTGGCCAATTTTGCGTTTAAACTTCACATAACTCCTTTGTTTTTTCTAATATATATATATATATATATATATATATTCCTCTTTGACCTTTTTTTTTCACACAACTAACTTGGAATGAGTGCGTTTCGCTCCATCTCATCCAACCCTAGATTACTCAAAAATATGAGCGGCTACTAGCCTTTTGACACATAATCTTTATTAACAATTAGCATGAAATCCCTGGTTTCCCCCAACCTTATACTTTAGTGCTCCTACGCCATCAAGGGAATAAAGGACATTATAAATATAAACTAGTGATTAAATCTCAACAACCAAACAAGCATAATCTGATCTAGCCCAAAAGCAAACAATGAGACTGTGTAAAAGAATTGTTTCTGAAGCATGCAAGTCAATTCGTAGGCACTTAAATCAACCCTCTATTCATCATTACCACACTCAATTCAACATTGAACTACCAACTGGAAATATCCAAATCCTTCGGGATCATGAAATATGCTATGCAAATGCAACTAATTATGGACTTACATGGTACATAAACAAATATGCAAACAAAATGCACTACATGAAACAATCATAGAATAATATGAATGAACTACTGCTACATATGCAAAATATGCCATAAAATTCCTACATGAACAATGACTCTACTAACTACTAATCCTCAAATCACTCCCAAACTTAAAATATTCAATGTCCCCATTGAAGGCAATAAAAAGGATAAAGAAAACTCCCCTAACTGTCGGCAGGGCCACCCTCCTCGGGTGGTGAATCAGGTGGTGGCTCCTCGGGTGGTAATGGCTTGAGTTCAAGTGCAAAAGCTTCCGGCTTAATGACATTTTGGCCCTTCAAGTTTGCATAGTTATACCCGTAAAGCCCTATAGTTTTAAAGCGTTCCTTTTCGCCCCTCCAACTTCAGAAATGTACCTTTTAGCCACAAAACCGTCGCCTTTTTGACATAAAACGAAAAAGAATAGACCACGGTTTGTGGCAAAAAGGTACATTTCTAAAGTTGGAGGGGAAAAAAGGAATGCTTTAAAACTGTAGGGCTTTATGGGTATAAATGTGCAAACTTGAAGGGCCAAAAGGTCATTAAGCCAAAGCTTCCTCACTTGACAACTTACGTAGCACCTGAAAATTATTAGAATCAGGTAGCCCACGAGACTTATGCAGAATGTCAACTCTTCTTTCCCATGGAGTTGCATCCAACAACTGAAATAGCCCCTTTCTTTCTTCGTTCTCAATGCCAAAAATCCCTCTTGAAGCTTTTTCCACGGAATCTGATTTTTTAGCTGTTCCATCTCCTTATTCACAATCTTATCAACAACGTCCACCTTGAAACACTCCGCTGAATCTGACGGATATTTTGTTGCCTTGAACACCTTGAAAGTGACTTTCTGAACATGCACTCTCATGGTAAGCTCTCCTTTTTGCACATCGATCAACGTTCGGCCTGTAGCCAGAAATGGCCTTCCCAAGATGATGGGAATCCTCTTATCCTCCTCAAAGTCCAGTATAACAAAATCAACTGGAAAAATCAGCTTATCCACCTTCACTAATACATCCTCCACTATATCCCTCGGATACGTGATTGACCGATCAACCAACTGTAAGGAGATATTTGTAGGGTTTGGATCAGGCAGACCAAGTTGCTTAAAGACAAACATCGGTATCAGATTAATGCTAGCTCCCAAGTCACACAAGCACTTGTCAAAAGATAAGTTGCCGATATTGCACGGTATGGTGAAACTCCCCGGATCTTTAAGTTTAGAAGGCAACTTTTGCTGCAGAACAGCACTGCATTCTTCTGTCAAAGCTACAGTCTCCAATTCGTTGAGCTTCAATTTCCGTGATAGAATACCCTTCATGAACTTGGCATAGCTTGGCATCTGTTCTAGAGCTTCCGCAAAAGGTATATTGATATGAAACTTCTTAAAAACCTCAAGAAACTTGGCAAACTGCTTGTCTAACTTCTGCTTTTGGAGTCTTTTAGGATATGGAGGAGGAGGGTAGATCTGATTAGTCTTTGTAGACTACTCCGAAGTAGACTTTTCAGCAGACTTCTTACACTTTTCCACTTCACCATCCAACTGATCAACTGCCAAGTCAGATTTTTCAATTTCTGGTCCTGCAGATTTTTCAACCTGCTGATTTCTGATCGTTTGTAACTTTCCCAGATCTTAAAGTCACTGCTTTCACCTGTTCTTTGACTTCCCTCTTTCCTGGATTAGCCTCGGTATCACTAGGAAGAGTTCCTTGTGGCCTATTCAGCAAGGCATTAGCAATTTGACCAATCTGATTCTCCAAGGTTTTGATCGAAACTGCTTGGCTTTTACACATCAACCTTAATTCTTCCAATTCAGATTTTTCAGTAGAAGACTGCCCCGTACTTGCATGAGGCTGTTGTTGAAATCTCGAAGGTTGAAATTGTTGCCTTAGAGCGTATTATTGCTGATAATCTGAAGTATTGTATGGCTTAGCTCCGTATTACTGACCTTGAAACTGCTGATAATGCTTTTGTGATTGTTGCATACCACCTTGATTGTTGCTCCAACTGAAATTATGATGGTTTCTGTTATTAGGATGATAGGTGGCTGGAGCTGGTGGTGGAGGTCTCTAAAAATTGCTCACAAACTGCGCTGATTCACTAGAGATGGCACACTGATTCGTCTCATTCACACCCGTACAAAGCTCACAAACACTTGACACCTGTTGAACTCCATAGTTAGTCAGAGAATCCACCTTCATAGTCAACGCCTTCAACTGAGCTGCTATAGCTGTAGCTGCATCCACTTCCAGAACTCCTGCTACTTTGCCTTGTGGTAGTCTCTGAGTTGGATTCTGATATTCATTAGCAACTATTGTCTCAATTAGCTCATAAGCTTCCTCGTAGCTCTTTGCCCATAAAGCTCCACCTGATGCTGCATCTAACATTGTTCTTGACTGTGCTCCCAGCCCATTATAGAAACAATTTATCACCATGCAGTCGGGCATTCCATGATGAGGACACTTCCTAGGCATCTCCTTGTAGCGCTCCCAAGCTTCACATAAGGATTCTCCCGATTGCTGTGCAAATTGAGTAAGAGCGTTCCTGATTGCTACTATTTTTAGCATGGGGAAGAATTTAGTGAGAAATTTCTGAGAAATATCCTCCCATGTCACAATAGAACCGGCTGGTAAATAGTGCAACCAACCCTTAGCTTTATCCCTAAGAGAGAATGGGAAAAGTCTAAATTTCACAGCATCTTCTTACACACCATTGAACTTGAAAGTATCACAGATCTCGATGAAGTTCCGGACGTGGATATTAGGATCTTTCGTTGGAGCCAAACTAAACTGAATTCTGTACCATTTGAATCGTACCAGGCTTGATTTCAAAGGTATTATCTGCAATGGCTGGTCTGACAATGCTAGATTGAATGTCATTGATTTTTGACTGAGAATAGTCCTTCAAAGCCTTAGCTGCTTCTGGTTCTCCCATCTCTACTGTTGTTTCACGTTCTTCTTCTGCCAGTTTACGAGATTGAGAGCGTGTTCGCATACACACTCAAGTACCTGAAACACACAGAACAAATCAAACTAAGTAAGAAAATAATCCGAGTCAGTGAACTTTAACGACCACTGATGACAAGCACATAAACTATAATAAACACCAAAGTCCCCGGCAGCGGCGCCAAAAACTTGTTCGCACGAAATCACGCAAGCGTACGCGGTCAAAAGTAATATAAGATAAAGTTATGTTCGTTCCCAGAGAGACTGGTATATTTCAGAATATGCACCTATGCAACAATGTTTGATTATTATTCACTGCTAAGACAATAACAAATTTGGGTTTTAATTATCTAATTTAACTAAGTAGCAATTTAGCAAAATTAAGATCTAATTAACTAACGTGGTTTAAAACTGATTTACTAATGAGAGAATAAACATGGGATCCTAACTTCATTAAATACTTCGTCTAGAGTTGATGCCTTTAATCAAAGTAAGTGATGGTTATGATAACTGATCGGACAACACGAAACAAGTACACGCTACCCGTAAGTATACGTATACCAAACTACTCAAACATCCACAAAAGCGATAGAAGTTAAGCAGACACCAATTATGTTTAGACCCTATATGTCTATAAGATTTGAAAACATAACGGTTTAAGAACAAGTTATCCATTGAGATCACATAGGGCAGTGTAAGATGGTTAAAATCATACTACGAATCATGATGTCAAAACATTCATAAACCTATCTAGCATGGCAAGTTCTAATCTTTATATCCACTGTCGCTTCAATAAAGATTAACAATTTAGATGTTAGCTACGCATCTAAAAACATTAAGTACAACCATACGAGGATATCACAATTCATCACACACAAATCTTTAAAGCAACAAACTACTAAACTACATAAAAAATCCGTTAGAATCCCATGACAATGATTAGTTCATAATCCAACGGCTCGTCATCATGAGATCTAGAGATAACATGATAACAAACAAAGTCTGAATAAAAACAATAGTGCTAGAGTAATAGAGTTAAGAAAACAAATGCAAAATAACGAGGATCCAAAGTATCGCCTAAAAGAAGAATACAAAAGATGAAGTAGATCTAGATCTCCATTGATTGTCACGATCTTCCGGGAATCCTTCTCTAACTCGACTCTCTTGTCTCTCTCTGTGTACAAAACGTCCTTATTATGTTGTCTAGAGGTGTATATATAGCCCCAACATCTTGAACTACAAGATATATCCAAAAAATCCAATTTTAAATTGAATAAGGTTTTCTGCAACCGTCCACCACGCGCCTGCACATGTAAACCGCGCGCCCGTGCCCTGGAGTCTCTCTCTCGCGCGCCCGCGCTATAGAGTGGCGCGTCCGCGTTCTCTGCTTCTGCCAGAATTCTACTTTTTCTTGTTTTTCTTCGTTTTCTCTTTCGCTTCTTTTGCAAGTTGATGTTCTTCATTTCTTGAGCTTAACTCCACCATACAAATATGCAAACATATCTCCCTGCTTCAAGTTAATATCCTTGCAAACTCTCAATAAAAACTCATCAAAAACATGACATACTCGAGGTCCAGTCATCAATTTAAGCCAATACGAAGCGTTCCAAGTGGATACAAAATCCACTTATCATGCATCAATATTGTGATGGACATTAAAGTACTTAGATTTTCCTGGGCCAACGGGATCAACCACCCATGCCAAATCTCTAGGCCATATACACTGGGTTTGAGATGCTAGCATAGGTTGTCCCGGGCGCAACCTCTCACGTGCCCAAAGCATCAATATTGTCAAGCATCCTGAAATGGACCTGCAATCCTTATGACTTGCCTCCAATAAATTCCTATATAGATAAGAAATTGTTGCTACACCCCAAGCATACCCAAAAATTTTAGAAGTATCAATCATCAAGGGAATTAATCTTGAATGAGAAATATTGTTTGATTTTGTGGGGAACAATATCGCCTCACACAAATAAAACACATACCCCCCGTGTATATATTTCTAGAAGCGCCGAATCCTCCTTGTTCGGGCACTGGCAATATCTTTCCCTCAAAAAATTTAATTTCACGCTAGCTCTATCCAAAGCCTCCTTCCTTTCCTCAACTGAGAGCGTCGGATCCGGCCAATCACGTAACCAAGTATTTTTTACGTTAATTTCTTCATTCAAAGTTACGTTCTCTCCAATAATCGGAAGCCCCGTCAACATGTACACATTTTCAAGTTTCACCGTCATCTCCCCGAAAGTAAAGTGGAATGTGTTGGTTTTCGCCCTCCAATGCTCCACATATGACGTAATTAAAGACACATCATTTTGCATAACGACTCTCGGATTGGCAAACATTCCAATGCCCCAATATTGTAAAAGATGAATTTGATATGGCTCTAATTCCCATTTACTAAGCAACGAGGTACTTTGACGGATTTTAAGTTTATCTCGATGATCCCCAACCCATATTCTAATACTAATATGGTTATCTTGGTCGGTAAGGAGAGAAGGATCAACCGGACCACAAAAATCTTCCATCTAAAATCCAATACATATAAAAAACTTTAATCCAAACAAAAAATAATCCAAACTACACAATACATACAAAAAAAATCCAAACTTTATCCACAAATCCAAACTTTAATCTAATAAACTTTAAAATGCAAACTTTAATCCAATAATCCAAAAATTCAAAATAATTCAAAAATTCGAACCCTAATTCGAAATAATTCCAAAAATTCGAAATAATTCAAAAATTCGAACCCTAATTCGAAATAATTCCAAAAATTCGAAATAATTTAAAAATTCGAACCCTAATTCGAAATAATTCCAAAAATTTGAAATCTACAAATCTACAAATCTACATACATACATGAATCTACACACATATATACATACAATTCGAAATCTACACACATATATACATACATATATACATACATACACGAATCTACACATACAAATCGAAATGATATATACATGCATACATACATATACGAATCTACACACATATTAGATTATGATGATATATACATACATACATACATATACAAATCACAAATCTAAATATACATATAAACGAAATTACTCACTTTATATGAAGAAATGATTTGCGATTTACTTCCGATTTTCGGTGGATTTGCGATTTACTTCCGATTTGTGGTTGTTTGTGTATGAAAAAAGAGTTATAATTTGTAAAATGGTTATGTTATTCAACCACATACGTTGTATTAAGTTATTTTGTAAAATAAACCCGGTTTTCGTCAAAAAAACCGTTTATGCCCTATTATAGAGCGTAGCTGGACCGGACACGTGGCGAGCTCAGGGGTAAAATAGGAATAAAAAATGGTAAGGTTCCGCTCTATTATATAGCGTACTCCACTATACTATAGAGCGTAAGTTTTTTTATCCCTTTTAATCCCAACCGTCCATTTGTTGGCTGGATGGTTATAGATGGGGTGGAAGGATATTAAAAAATATCCAACTGTGGCTATAGAAGGGGTCCCTATATATATGGGGCTACTCTAATACAAACCTCCTTCGAATACAAACCTAAAAACCAAATTCCAATCCAACATTTAAGCTAATCTAATGACCAAAATAAGGGTACCCCAATAAGAAAAAATCTTATAATTCTACCCTCTATCCATTCATCGAAAAAAAATTTAAAAAACATATATATTTTTTAAAAAAAATGATGACGTGGCAGCAGTTTTTTTTTTTTTTTTGTTTTTTTTGATGAATGGATAGAGGGTTGAATTATAAGACTTTTTTGTGAAGGTGCCCCTGGCGGGGCCTTTAGAATATATGAAATATAATATATTTTGTGTTGGTTTGTAGTTCTCATTTTAAGAGTGGTTTGTATTTGAGCAAAAACCTATATATATATATATATATATATATATATATATAATCAAATCATATCTTTTAAAAATTTAACTTACAAAATTCATATCGGAAACAATTCATTCAAATTATTGAAAAATTCATATAATATTAAAGAAAATCCATGCATCACACGGGTTTTAAATTAGTATACTATCATATTAAAGCTGAAATATTGAAAGTTTGTCGGTTTGGTTTTTGGTACGGTTATCCTAATTATTCTGTTTCGGTACGTTTATCCTAATTATTAAAATAAATTATAACATATTATGATTAATGGTAATTAGATGATTGTGTTTTTCACATTTACTTTTATAAATCAATTCCAACCAGGATTCTAGCTTTACGAATATATCGATTTGCATTTCTTTTGTGATAATTGTTTTTCCACAAAGTCAGTCCGCTTGGTCCGTCAGGCCTGTTAGGCTTTATCCCTAGTTGCAATTAGAAGTACCTCTATTACTGAAATAATCTGAATATTTAAACTAGACAATACTTCTATTTCTTCAACAACGATCATTCTGAATCACTGAAATTGATGACGAACTTTCACTATATAATGTTGACACTCGATGCACTTTCTGGTTCATGAGTGACTAACTGCAATGATGGTTCTTCATATCTTGACAAAGCTGTGGTTCATGTCTTCCTTTTCTTCAACCTTTTACAAACTTTTTCATCTGTATTTGTCACTGATAAAAATCTCTATCACTTCAAATACAATCCACTTTCTTGATTAATGCACTGAGGCTTTATCAAATAAATGAGCTTCTTTCAAAGTAGTATAACATCAAGTCTGCAGATTGACCTTAATCATCTCTCTGAACATTTTGAGATTCCTGTGACATTTGATAAACTATTTACTATTACATTCTTGTGTAAGTTGAGTTGAATCCTCGATATTTAGAAATATGATTAAACACATGGGTTTCAAAAACCTTTATTTTTCCATTTATATCATGGGCGATAAAATCTACTCTAATAACTAATCAATTTCCTTTTTCAAGTAAAATATATTACCTTTTTTATTTTTTTAATAACTAACCAATTTTTATTTTTTAGGTAAAACAAATTATCTTTTATGTTTTATCTAATTAAAATTTCTTCTTTTCTAAAAACACTATGGACAATTCTATTTAATAAAATAAAATAATTATGTTATAATTATTTATAACTAACAAATTACTCTTTTTAGCTAAAACACGTTACCTTTTCTATTTTCTCTAACTAAAACTTCTTTTTTTTCCAATTATATCACGGGCGGTTTTATTTAATAAAATGAAATAGTAATATTATAATTATCAATAATTAACTGATTAGCTTTTTCCGCTAAAATGTTTCATATTTTTTTATATTTTCTACTAATATCCTTTTTTTTCTAGAAATATCACGGGTAACATTTATATAATTACTATATCAAATCACATCATTTAACAATTTAAACCTAAAAAATTCATGTTTTAAAAAACTCAAGGGAAATTCTCTTTGATACTATTGTAGAAATGGCTTTTACTAATGGTACCATTACATTTTTTACTTCTGTATGTGGTACCCTCAAACTTGTAATTGTTATTCGTGGTACACTTTTGTTTTGCAAACATTAAGAAAACACCAAAACCTAGGGAAACCATTGGCAAAAACATATTATGCGATGGTTATATAAAAG
Source organism: Saposhnikovia divaricata (assembly GCA_036435485.1). NCBI lineage: Eukaryota > Viridiplantae > Streptophyta > Magnoliopsida > Apiales > Apiaceae > Saposhnikovia > Saposhnikovia divaricata. The sequence goes on along the minus strand of CM071595.1, from coordinate 233,765,400 downwards.
ATAATTTCCTTGAATTTTACTTTTTCTTTAGATCTCGCGAATATATTTATTTGAGTGACTATTTTTAATATCTTTTTGTATATTGTTCAATTTAATGAAAATTAGCTGCAAATTTCATTTTAAAACCAGTATCTTAGATTTTTAGGTGTTTCTTAATATTTGCGTAACGAAAGTGTACCAGGAATAACAATCTATGAGTTTGAAGGTGGCACATATAAAGTTAAAAAAATTGTAAGGGTACAATTCGTAAAAGCCAGTTTTATGGGTACCAGAAAGGATTTTCCATAACTCAATTCAAATTAAAAAAATATCATATAATATTATAAAAATCCGTACATCGTACTGGTTTTAAGCTAGTATCATCATCTTAAAAGTTTAATATTGTTTTTTTGAAATTAAAAAAAATGAATACTCCATACTATTAATTTTGGATTGGGTTTGGGCTTGCATCATATATTAAGTTGAGAATGAGTTAAAAAAATATTTTTAGAGTGAATCGAGTTACTTTGGCATATTTTTTAAAATAATTGAAATTATTTTTTCTGATTTATATTTGATTAAATAATTTTGATTATAATTTATTCAAAATCAGCTCAACATGACTAAAATAGGGGTAATTTTTTATGAATGATGATGATGTGTTTATAGTTTCTATTTTTAGGATTGATTTCCGTTTCACCAGTATGTTAATTACATTTATGTTATGTTTTAATAATTTAATAAATGATATTAATGTTTTCAATGTTTACAAACAAGTATATGTTTATTTCCAGAACCAAAATGTATGATGATGGATTTCGAAAAGTTAATTTAAGCCATGACATTGAAAACATGATTTAGCTTAGCTTTATTATCGATTTACGACATAATCATAACATGGTTATAAAACTGATAAATAAAACAATATTTCAGTTCGCAATTTTGTACGACATTCGCATAAAACACGAAACGATCAGTCATTATAGATTTATTCTATAAATATGGGAAATAATTAATTAACGAAATAAATTAGAATAATAATACGTTACAAAATTAACAAGAATCAAAGAACCAAAAGAAAAGCATTTAAGAAGACGTACAGATATTTAATTAATTTCGAGTCCAAAAAATCCCGGGCGCAACCTCTCACGTGCCCAAAGCATCAATATTGTCAAGCATCCTGAAATGGACCTGCAATCCTTATGACTTGCCTCCAATAAATTCCTATATAGATAAGAAATTGTTGCTACACCCCAAGCATACCCAAAAATTTTAGAAGTATCAATCATCAAGGGAATTAATCTTGAATGAGAAATATTGTTTGATTTTGTGGGGAACAATATCGCCTCACACAAATAAAACACATACCCCCCGTGTATATATTTCTAGAAGCGCCGAATCCTCCTTGTTCGGGCACTGGCAATATCGTTCCCTCAAAAAATTTAATTTCACGCTAGCTCTATCCAAAGCCTCCTTCCTTTCCTCAACTGAGAGCGTCGGATCCGGCCAATCACGTAACCAAGTATTTTTTACGTTAATTTCTTCATTCAAAGTTACGTTCTCTCCAATAATCGGAAGCCCCGTCAACATGTACACATTTTCAAGTTTCACCGTCATCTCCCCGAAAGTAAAGTGGAATGTGTTGGTTTTCGCCCTCCAATGCTCCACATATGACGTAATTAAAGACACATCATTTTGCATAACGACTCTCGGATTGGCAAACATTCCAAAGCCCCAATATTGTAAAAGATGAATTTGATATGGCTCTAATTCCCATTTACTAAGCAACGAGGTACTTTGACGGATTTTAAGTTTATCTCGATGATCCCCAACCCATATTCTAATACTAATATGGTTATCTTGGTCGGTAAGGAGAGAAGGATCAACCGGACCACAAAAATCTTCCATCTAAAATCCAATACATATAAAAAACTTTAATCCAAACAAAAAATAATCCAAACTACACAATACATACAAAAAAAATCCAAACTTTATCCACAAATCCAAACTTTAATCTAATAAACTTTAAAATGCAAACTTTAATCCAATAATCCAAAAATTCAAAATAATTCAAAAATTTGAACCCTAATTCGAAATAATTCCAAAAATTCGAAATAATTCAAAAATTCGAACCCTAATTCGAAATAATTCCAAAAATTCGAAATAATTTAAAAATTCGAACCCTAATTCGAAATAATTCCAAAAATTTGAAATCTACAAATCTACAAATCTACATACATACATGAATCTACACACATATATACATACAATTCGAAATCTACACACATATATACATACATATATACATACATACACGAATCTACACATACAAATCGAAATGATATATACATGCATACATACATATACGAATCTACACACATATTAGATTATGATGATATATACATACATACATATACAAATCACAAATCTAAATATACATATAAACGAAATTACTCACTTTATATGAAGAAATGATTTGCGATTTACTTCCGATTTTCGGTGGATTTGCGATTTACTTCCGATTTGTGGTTGTTTGTGTATGAAAAAAGAGTTATAATTTGTAAAATGGTTATGTTATTCAACCACATACGTTGTATTAAGTTATTTTGTAAAATAAACCCGGTTTTCGTCAAAAAAACCGTTTATGCCCTATTATAGAGCGTAGCTGGACCGGACACGTGGCGAGCTCAGGGGTAAAATAGGAATAAAAAATGGTAAGGTTCCGCTCTATTATATAGCGTACTCCACTATACTATAGAGCGTAAGTTTTTTTATCCCTTTTAATCCCAACCGTCCATTTGTTGGCTGGATGGTTATAGATGGGGTGGAAGGATATTAAAAAATATCCAACTGTGGCTATAGAAGGGGTCCCTATATATATATATATATGGGGCTACTCTAATACAAACCTCCTTCGAATACAAACCTAAAAACCAAATTCCAATCCAACATTTAAGCTAATCTAATGACCAAAATAAGGGTACCCCAATAAGAAAAAATCTTATAATTCTACCCTCTATCCATTCATCGAAAAAAAAATTAAAAAAACATATATATTTTTTTAAAAAAATGATGACGTGGCCGCAGTTTTTTTTGTTTTTTTTGATGAATGGATAGAGGGTTGAATTATAAGACTTTTTTGTGAAGGTGCCCCTGGCGGGGCCTTTAGAATATATGAAATATAATATATTTTGTGTTGGTTTGTAGTTCTCATTTTAAGATTGGTTTGTATTTGAGCAAAAACCTATATATATATATATATATATATATATATATATATAATCAAATCATATCTTTTAAAAATTTAACTTACAAAATTCATATCGGAAACAATTCATTCAAATTATTGAAAAATTCATATAATATTAAAGAAAATCCATGCATCACACGGGTTTTAAATTAGTATACTATCATATTAAAGCTGAAATATTGAAAGTTTGTCGGTTTGGTTTTTGGTACGGTTATCCTAATTATTCTGTTTCGGTACGTTTATCCTAATTATTAAAATAAATTATAACATATTATGATTAATGGTAATTAGATGATTGTGTTTTTCACATTTACTTTTATAAATCAATTCCAACCAGGATTCTAGCTTTACGAATATATCGATTTGCATTTCTTTTGTGATAATTGTTTTTCCACAAAGTCAGTCCGCTTGGTCCGTCAGGCCTGTTAGGCTTTATCCCTAGTTGCAATTAGAAGTACCTCTATTACTGAAATAATCTGAATATTTAAACTAGACAATACTTCTATTTCTTCAACAACGATCATTCTGAATCACTGAAATTGATGACGAACTTTCACTATATAATGTTGACACTCGATGCACTTTCTGGTTCATGAGTGACTAACTGCAATGATGGTTCTTCATATCTTGACTAAGCTGTGGTTCATGTCTTCCTTTTCTTCAACCTTTTACAAACTTTTTCATCTGTATTTGTCACTGATAAAAATCTCTATCACTTCAAATACAATCCACTTTCTTGATTAATGCACTGAGGCTTTATCAAATAAATGAGCTTCTTTCAAAGTAGTATAACATCAAGTCTGCAGATTGACCTTAATCATCTCTCTGAACATTTTGAGATTCCTGTGACATTTGATAAACTATTTACTATTACATTCTTGTGTAAGTTGAGTTGAATCCTCGATATTTAGAAATATGATTAAACACATGGGTTTCAAAAACCTTTATTTTTCCATTTATATCACGGGCGATAAAATCTACTCTAATAACTAATCAATTTCCTTTTTCAAGTAAAATATATTACCTTTTTTATTTTTTTAATAACTAACCAATTTTTATTTTTTAGGTAAAACAAATTATCTTTTATGTTTTATCTAATTAAAATTTCTTCTTTTCTAAAAACACTATGGACAATTCTATTTAATAAAATAAAATAAAATAATTATGTTATAATTATTTATAACTAACAAATTACTCTTTTTAGCTAAAACACGTTACCTTTTCTATTTTCTCTAACTAAAACTTCTTTTTTTTCCAATTATATCACGGGCGGTTTTATTTAATAAAATGAAATAGTAATATTATAATTATCAATAATTAACTGATTAGCTTTTTCCGCTAAAATGTTTCATATTTTTTTATATTTTCTACTAATATCCTTTTTTTTCTAGAAATATCACGGGTAACATTTATATAATTACTATATCAAATCACATCATTTAACAATTTAAACCTAAAAAATTCATGTTTTAAAAAACTCAAGGGAAATTCTCTTTGATACTATTGTAGAAATGGCTTTTACTAATGGTACCATTACATTTTTTACTTCTGTATGTGGTACCCTCAAACTTGTAATTGTTATTCGTGGTACACTTTTGTTTTGCAAACATTAAGAAAACACCAAAACCTAGGGAAACCATTGGCAAAAACATATTATGCGATGGTTATATAAAAGATAATTTCCTTGAATTTTACTTTTTCTTTAGATCTCGCGAATATATTTATTTGAGTGACTATTTTTAATATCTTTTTGTATATTGTTCAATTTAATGAAAATTAGCTGCAAATTTCATTTTAAAACCAGTATCTTAGATTTTTAGGTGTTTCTTAATATTTGCGTAACGAAAGTGTACCAGGAATAACAATCTATGAGTTTGAAGGTGGCACATATAAAGTTAAAAAAATTGTAAGGGTACAATTCGTAAAAGCCAGTTTTATGGGTACCAGAAAGGATTTTCCATAACTCAATTCAAATTAAAAAAATATCATATAATATTATAAAAATCCGTACATCGTACTGGTTTTAAGCTAGTATCATCATCTTAAAAGTTTAATATTGTTTTTTTGAAATTAAAAAAAATGAATACTCCATACTATTAATTTTGGATTGGGTTTGGGCTTGCATCATATATTAAGTTGAGAATGAGTTAAAAAAATATTTTTAGAGTGAATCGAGTTACTTTGGCATATTTTTTAAAATAATTGAAATTATTTTTTCTGATTTATATTTGATTAAATAATTTTGATTATAATTTATTCAAAATCAGCTCAACATGACTAAAATAGGGGTAATTTTTTATGAATGATGATGATGTGTTTATAGTTTCTATTTTTAGGATTGATTTCCGTTTCACCAGTATGTTAATTACATTTATGTTATGTTTTAATAATTTAATAAATGATATTAATGTTTTCAATGTTTACAAACAAGTATATGTTTATTTCCAGAACCAAAATGTATGATGATGGATTTCGAAAAGTTAATTTAAGCCATGACATTGAAAACATGATTTAGCTTAGCTTTATTATCGATTTACGACATAATCATAACATGGTTATAAAACTGATAAATAAAACAATATTTCAGTTCGCAATTTTGTACGACATTCGCATAAAACACGAAACGATCAGTCATTATAGATTTATTCTATAAATATGGGAAATAATTAATTAGCGAAATAAATTAGAATAATAATACGTTACAAAATTAACAAGAATCAAAGAACCAAAAGAAAAGCATTTAAGAAGACGTACAGATATTTAATTAATTTCGAGTCCAAAAAATCCCGGGCGCAACCTCTCACGTGCCCAAAGCATCAATATTGTCAAGCATCCTGAAATGGACCTGCAATCCTTATGACTTGCCTCCAATAAATTCCTATATAGATAAGAAATTGTTGCTACACCCCAAGCATACCCAAAAATTTTAGAAGTATCAATCATCAAGGGAATTAATCTTGAATGAGAAATATTGTTTGATTTTGTGGGGAACAATATCGCCTCACACAAATAAAACACATACCCCCCGTGTATATATTTCTAGAAGCGCCGAATCCTCCTTGTTCGGGCACTGGCAATATCTTTCCCTCAAAAAATTTAATTTCACGCTAGCTCTATCCAAAGCCTCCTTCCTTTCCTCAACTGAGAGCGTCGGATCCGGCCAATCACGTAACCAAGTATTTTTTACGTTAATTTCTTCATTCAAAGTTACGTTCTCTCCAATAATCGGAAGCCCCGTCAACATGTACACATTTTCAAGTTTCACCGTCATCTCCCCGAAAGTAAAGTGGAATGTGTTGGTTTTCGCCCTCCAATGCTCCACATATGACGTAATTAAAGACACATCATTTTGCATAACGACTCTCGGATTGGCAAACATTCCAAAGCCCCAATATTGTAAAAGATGAATTTGATATGGCTCTAATTCCCATTTACTAAGCAACGAGGTACTTTGACGGATTTTAAGTTTATCTCGATGATCCCCAACCCATATTCTAATACTAATATGGTTATCTTGGTCGGTAAGGAGAGAAGGATCAACCGGACCACAAAAATCTTCCATCTAAAATCCAATACATATAAAAAACTTTAATCCAAACAAAAAATAATCCAAACTACACAATACATACAAAAAAAATCCAAACTTTATCCACAAATCCAAACTTTAATCTAATAAACTTTAAAATGCAAACTTTAATCCAATAATCCAAAAATTCAAAATAATTCAAAAATTCGAACCCTAATTCGAAATAATTCCAAAAATTCGAAATAATTCAAAAATTCGAACCCTAATTCGAAATAATTCCAAAAATTCGAAATAATTTAAAAATTCGAACCCTAATTCGAAATAATTCCAAAAATTTGAAATCTACAAATCTACAAATCTACATACATACATGAATCTACACACATATATACATACAATTCGAAATCTACACACATATATACATACATATATACATACATACACGAATCTACACATACAAATCGAAATGATATATACATGCATACATACATATACGAATCTACACACATATTAGATTATGATGATATATACATACATACATATACAAATCACAAATCTAAATATACATATAAACGAAATTACTCACTTTATATGAAGAAATGATTTGCGATTTACTTCCGATTTTCGGTGGATTTGCGATTTACTTCCGATTTGTGGTTGTTTGTGTATGAAAAAAGAGTTATAATTTGTAAAATGGTTATGTTATTCAACCACATACGTTGTATTAAGTTATTTTGTAAAATAAACCCGGTTTTCGTCAAAAAAACCGTTTATGCCCTATTATAGAGCGTAGCTGGACCGGACACGTGGCGAGCTCAGGGGTAAAATAGGAATAAAAAATGGTAAGGTTCCGCTCTATTATATAGCGTACTCCACTATACTATAGAGCGTAAGTTTTTTTATCCCTTTTAATCCCAACCGTCCATTTGTTGGCTGGATGGTTATAGATGGGGTGGAAGGATATTAAAAAATATCCAACTGTGGCTATAGAAGGGGTCCCTATATATATATATATGGGGCTACTCTAATACAAACCTCCTTCGAATACAAACCTAAAAACCAAATTCCAATCCAACATTTAAGCTAATCTAATGACCAAAATAAGGGTACCCCAATAAGAAAAAATCTTATAATTCTACCCTCTATCCATTCATCGAAAAAAAAATTAAAAAAACATATATATTTTTTTTAAAAAATGATGACGTGGCAGCAGTTTTTTTTTTTTTTGATGAATGGATAGAGGGTTGAATTATAAGACTTTTTTGTGAAGGTGCCCCTGGCGGGGCCTTTAGAATATATGAAATATAATATATTTTGTGTTGGTTTGTAGTTCTCATTTTAAGAGTGGTTTGTATTTGAGCAAAAACCTATATATATATATATATATATATATATATATATATATATATATATATAATCAAATCATATCTTTTAAAAATTTAACTTAAAAAATTCATATCGGAAACAATTCATTCAAATTATTGAAAATTCATATAATATTAAAGAAAATCCATGCATCACACGGGTTTTAAATTAGTATACTATCATATTAAAGCTGAAATATTGAAAGTTTGTCGGTTTGGTTTTTGGTACGGTTATCCTAATTATTCTGTTTCGGTACGTTTATCCTAATTATTAAAATAAATTATAACATATTATGATTAATGGTAATTAGATGATTGTGTTTTTCACATTTACTTTTATAAATCAATTCCAACCAGGATTCTAGCTTTACGAATATATCGATTTGCATTTCTTTTGTGATAATTGTTTTTCCACAAAGTCAGTCCGCTTGGTCCGTCAGGCCTGTTAGGCTTTATCCCTAGTTGCAATTAGAAGTACCTCTATTACTGAAATAATCTGAATATTTAAACTAGACAATACTTCTATTTCTTCAACAACGATCATTCTGAATCACTGAAATTGATGACGAACTTTCACTATATAATGTTGACACTCGATGCACTTTCTGGTTCATGAGTGACTAACTGCAATGATGGTTCTTCATATCTTGACTAAGCTGTGGTTCATGTCTTCCTTTTCTTCAACCTTTTACAAACTTTTTCATCTGTATTTGTCACTGATAAAAATCTCTATCACTTCAAATACAATCCACTTTCTTGATTAATGCACTGAGGCTTTATCAAATAAATGAGCTTCTTTCAAAGTAGTATAACATCAAGTCTGCAGATTGACCTTAATCATCTCTCTGAACATTTTGAGATTCCTGTGACATTTGATAAACTATTTACTATTACATTCTTGTGTAAGTTGAGTTGAATCCTCGATGTTTAGAAATATGATTAAACACATGGGTTTCAAAAACCTTTATTTTTCCATTTATATCACGGGCGATAAAATCTACTCTAATAACTAATCAATTTCCTTTTTCAAGTAAAATATATTACCTTTTTTATTTTTTTAATAACTAACCAATTTTTATTTTTTAGGTAAAACAAATTATCTTTTATGTTTTATCTAATTAAAATTTCTTCTTTTCTAAAAACACTATGGACAATTCTATTTAATAAAATAAAATAATTATGTTATAATTATTTATAACTAACAAATTACTCTTTTTAGCTAAAACACGTTACCTTTTCTATTTTCTCTAACTAAAACTTCTTTTTTTTCCAATTATATCACGGGCGGTTTTATTTAATAAAATGAAATAGTAATATTATAATTATCAATAATTAACTGATTAGCTTTTTCCGCTAAAATGTTTCATATTTTTTTATATTTTCTACTAATATCCTTTTTTTTCTAGAAATATCACGGGTAACATTTATATAATTACTATATCAAATCACATCATTTAACAATTTAAACCTAAAAAATTCATGTTTTAAAAAACTCAAGGGAAATTCTCTTTGATACTATTGTAGAAATGGCTTTTACTAATGGTACCATTACATTTTTTACTTCTGTATGTGGTACCCTCAAACTTGTAATTGTTATTCGTGGTACACTTTTGTTTTGCAAACATTAAGAAAACACCAAAACCTAGGGAAACCATTGGCAAAAACATATTATGCGATGGTTATATAAAAGATAATTTCCTTGAATTTTACTTTTTCTTTAGATCTCGCGAATATATTTATTTGAGTGACTATTTTTAATATCTTTTTGTATATTGTTCAATTTAATGAAAATTAGCTGCAAATTTCATTTTAAAACCAGTATCTTAGATTTTTAGGTGTTTCTTAATATTTGCGTAACGAAAGTGTACCAGGAATAACAATCTATGAGTTTGAAGGTGGCACATATAAAGTTAAAAAAATTGTAAGGGTACAATTCGTAAAAGCTAGTTTTATGGGTACCAGAAAGGATTTTCCATAACTCAATTCAAATTAAAAAAATATCATATAATATTATAAAAATCCGTACATCGTACTGGTTTTAAGCTAGTATCATCATCTTAAAAGTTTAATATTGTTTTTTTGAAATTAAAAAAAATGAATACTCCATACTATTAATTTTGGATTGGGTTTGGGCTTGCATCATATATTAAGTTGAGAATGAGTTAAAAAAATATTTTTAGAGTGAATCGAGTTACTTTGGCATATTTTTTAAAATAATTGAAATTATTTTTTCTGATTTATATTTGATTAAATAATTTTGATTATAATTTATTCAAAATCAGCTCAACATGACTAAAATAGGGGTAATTTTTTATGAATGATGATGATGTGTTTATAGTTTCTATTTTTAGGATTGATTTCCGTTTCACCAGTATGTTAATTACATTTATGTTATGTTTTAATAATTTAATAAATGATATTAATGTTTTCAATGTTTACAAACAAGTATATGTTTATTTCCAGAACCAAAATGTATGATGATGGATTTCGAAAAGTTAATTTAAGCCATGACATTGAAAACATGATTTAGCTTAGCTTTATTATCGATTTACGACATAATCATAACATGGTTATAAAACTGATAAATAAAACAATATTTCAGTTCGCAATTTTGTACGACATTCGCATAAAACACGAAACGATCAGTCATTATAGATTTATTCTATAAATATGGGAAATAATTAATTAACGAAATAAATTAGAATAATAATACGTTACAAAATTAACAAGAATCAAAGAACCAAAAGAAAAGCATTTAAGAAGACGTACAGATATTTAATTAATTTCGAGTCCAAAAAATCCCGTCTCCTTAAAATAGTTTCGTCCCTTACGGATTGTATGTTAGCGACCTGATTGATAAATTGATTATAGTCTCAACTAATTTAAATCGAGGCCGAGAACTATCACCATATCTATCTATCTATCTATCTATACATACTATTATATTAAAGCCGAAACATTGAAAGTTTTGGTTTTCGGTTTGGTTATCCCATTTATTTTGGTTTTCACAGATAATTAAATTATAAAAATAACTTAAAAAGCTAATTACTAAGGTTAACGTAATTATATTCAAATTAAAATTCCTTTATCCATATTGAGCTTCTACTTGGACTCTTTTTTCAGCTCCAACAACTCAATTACCCATTTTTCCTAAAGATTTTACTTCTAATTGAAACACTTTACCATTTAATTTAAAACTAATATTACAATAATTAATATATATCCAAAATATCACACCATATCTTTCCATAATTATTTTAGTAGTAATTTTTGTAATTAAAACAAGTTACTTTTTAATTTAAAATTAATCTTGCGATAACTAATATACACCCAAAAATATCTCACCATATATTGAAATCATTATTTTTAGTAATAAATAAGAATCGTTAGATCTAATAATAAGATATATTATATGATTAATTTACTAAAAATTCAAAGTTAAAATCCGTCAACGACATTTTTAATTTAGAATTTTACAAAATAAATTTCAAACCATGCATATCATTATATAAATTTATATTAAATTAAAATTAAAAAATTATTAAAAATAAGGATTATATAAAAACATAATTATAATGTTAAATAAATTTTATAACCTATCAAAAGAAACCCGTGCTTCGCACGGGTTATAAGCTAGTACTATTATATTAAAGCCGAAACATTGAAAGTTTTGGTTTTCGGTTTGGTTATCCTAAGATTTGGTTTTCGGTTTGGTTATCCTAATTATTAAAATAAATAATTAAATTACAAAAACAACTCAAAAAGCTAATTACTAATGTTAACGTAGTTATTTGTTATTAAAATTCCTTCATCCACTTCTACTTGGACTCTTTTTTCTGCTCCAACAACTCAATTATTCGTTTTTTCTAAAGATTTTACTTCTAATTAAAACACTCTACCATTTAATTTAAAACTAATATTACAATAATTAATATATATCCAAAATATCACACCATATCTTTCCGTAATTATTTTTAGTAGTAATTTTTGTAATTAAAACAAGGAGTACTTTTTAATTTAAAATTAATCTTGAGATCACTAATATACACCCAAAAATATCTCACCATATATACAAATCATTATTTTTATTAATAAATAACAATCGTTAGATCTAATAATAAGATATATTATATGATTAATTTACTAAAAATTCAAAGTTAAAATCCGTCAACGACATTTTTAATTTAGAATTTTACAAAATAAATTTCAAACCATGCATATCATTATATAAATTTATATTAAATTAAAATTAAAAAATTATTAAAAATAAGGATTATATAAAAACATAATTATAATGTTAAATAAATTTTATAACCTATCAAAAGAAACCCGTGCTTCGCACGGGTTATAAGCTAGTACTATTATATTAAAGCCGAAACATTGAAAGTTTTGGTTTTCGGTTTGGTTATCCTAAGATTTGGTTTTCGGTTTGGTTATCCTAATTATTAAAATAAATAATTAAATTACAAAAACAACTCAAAAAGCTAATTACTAATGTTAACGTAGTTATTTGTTATTAAAATTTCTTCATCCACTTCTACTTGGACTCTTTTTTCTGCTCCAACAACTCAATTATTCGTTTTTTCTAAAGATTTTACTTCTAATTAAAACACTCTACCATTTAATTTAAGACTAATATTACAATAATTAATATATATCCAAAATATCACACCATATCTTTCCGTAATTATTTTTAGTAGTAATTTTTGTAATTAAAACAAGGAGTACTTTTTAATTTAAAATTAATCTTGAGATCACTAATATACACCCAAAAATATCTCACCATATATACAAATCATTATTTTTATTAATAAATAACAATCGTTAGATCTAATAATAAGATATATTATATGATTAAATTAATTTACTAAAAATTCAAAGTTCGAACCCGTCAACGACATTTTTAATTTAGAATTTTACAAAATAAATTTTAAACCATGCATTTCATTATATAAATTTATATTAAATTAAAATTAAAAAATTATTAAAAATAAGGATTATAAAAAAACATAATTATAATGTTAAATAAATTTTATAACCTATCAAAAGAAACCCGTGATTCGCACGGGTTATAAGCTAGTACTATTATATTAAAGCCGAAACATTGAAAGTTTTGGTTTTCGGTTTGGTTATCCTAAGTTTTGGTTTTCGGTTTGATTATCCTAATTATTAAAATAAATAATTAAATTACAAAAACAACTCAAAAAACTAATTACTAATGTTAACGTAATTATATTCTGATTAAAATTCCTTCATCCACTTCTACTTGGACTCTTTTTTCTGCTCCAGCAACTCAATTATTCATTTTTTCCAAAGATGTTACTTCTAATTAAAACACTTTACCATTTAATTTAAAACTAATATTACAATAATTAAATAATTAAATTACAAAAACAACTCAAAAAGCTAATTACTAATGTTAACATAATTATATTCTGATTAAAATTCCTTCATCCACTTCTACTTGGACTCTTTTTTCTGCTCCAACAACTCAATTATTCATTTTTTTAAAGATTTTACTTCTAATTAAAACACTTTACCATTTAATTTAAAATTAATATTACAATAATTAATATATATCTAAAATATCACACCATATCTTTCCGTAATTATTTTTAATAGTAATTTTTGTAATTAAAACATGGAGTACTTTTTAATTTAAAATTAATATTGCAATCACTAATATACACCCAAAAATATCTCACCATATATACAAATCATTATTTTTATTAATAAATAACAATCGTTAGATCTAATAATAAGATATATTATATGATTAAATTAATTTACTAAAAATTCAAAGTTCAAACCCGTTAACAACATTTTTAATTTAGAATTTTACAAAATAAAATTTAAACCATGCATTTCATTATATAAATTTATATTAAATTAAAATTAAAAAATTATTAAAAATAAGGATTATATAAAAATATAATTATAATGTTAAATAAATTTTATAACCTATCAAAAAAAGAAAGGGTTAAATATCTTGTTGGTCACTGAAGTCGGCCTAATGTATCAAGATGGTCACTGAACTGAAATTCGACTCAAACAGGTCACTGAAGTCAGCCTAATGTATCAAGTCAGCCTAAGTCTTTGTTTTTTTGACGGAAATAGACTGCAGATTGACATAAACGCTTATAACTGCAGATTCACTTAACATTTAAAAAATCCGAGACCATATTTGTGTTACCCAGATTATTCTCTTCAAAATAGATACAATATTGATAAGTTTTATTTCAGTTTTTGAAGAAGAGCAATTCTAGTTCTTGAATTTTCTTTTTCGATTCATATAAATCTAGAGCTCATAATGAAAATCTAAACAAGTTTTATGAGACCCATAGCATCTAGATTAACACACTTTAATTTCACAAAATTTGGTGGAGATTTTTCGGACAAAATTTTGCGGACAGTAATTTCCGTCAAAAAAATGATCAACTTGATAATCTGGCTGACTTCAGTGACCTTATTGATACCGTTTTGAGTTCAGTGACCAACTTGATACGTTAGGCTGACTTCAGTGACCTACAAGATATTTAACCAAAAAAAGAAAGCCGTACATTTGAAAGTCTAAAGCTCTAGATCTGATGAGACAAAAAATTATAAAAGCGACTATAATTTTCTCGACTCAACTTTGACAAATGTTTATAGCCTCCATTCGACACTAGATTCAAATAGTAATATGAGAAAGTTAAACATGGATAATAGTACACGAGAGATTAATTAAGTCATGTGTTATAACCAAATATTTGACATGACTTATTATATGTTTTAATTTTTATAAGGGTTAAATATCTTGTTGGTCACTGAAGTCGGCTTAATGTATCAAGATGGTCACTGAACTGAAATTCGACTCAAACAGGTCACTGAAGTCAGCCTAATGTATCAAGTCAGCCTAAGTCTTTGTTTTTTTGACGAAAACAGACTGTAGATTGACATAAACGCTTATAACTGCAGATTCACTTAACATTTAAAAAATCCGAGACCATATTTGTGTTACCCAGATTATTCTCTTCAAAATAGATACAATATTGATAAGTTTTATTTCAGTTTTTGAAGAAGAACAATTCTAGTTCTTGAATTTTCTTTTTCGATTCATATAAATCTAGAGCTCATAATGAAAATCTAAACAAGTTTTATGAGACCCATAGCATCTAGATTAACACACTTTAATTTCACAAAATTTGGTGGAGATTTTTCGGACAAAATTTTGCGGACAGTAATTTCCGTCAAAAAAATGATCAACTTGATAATCGTGGCTGACTTCAGTGACCTGATTGATACCGTTTTGAGTTCAGTGACCAACTTGATACATTAGGCTGACTTCAGTGACCAACAAGATATTTAACCCATTTTTATAATTATATAGTTGTATATATATGTGTGGTTTGGATCAAAACTGGTTGGGTTAAGGTCAAATTAAAACCAAACCACAATGTACAATCATTTAAAGTAGTCAAATCGATACCACAAATCTTATTTCGAGTCTGTTTTGGATCGAATTAGTATTGTATCGGTATATGCTCGTTGTGTGAATAATTCTTTTAAATATTATAAAAATAAAAAATAATATCTATAAAATTTTCCTTCTTATACATCTAAACAATATATGCATGTTTTTTTCTTCTTCCCCTTACAACTATTTTTTATTCATGTCAACCAATCAATTATCCAACAACCTTCATCTTTTTCCACGATCTTCATCAACCTCGTGGACAACGGATTTTTCTTTTCACTTCCTTTAATTTCTTTTAATTTCGCTCTCCCGATTTCTTCAAATTTATTTATCTCTTCATTATTTCATCAACTCCCTATCAACACATGCTTCTCTGAGATGCCATAACATTTGTAATCGTCTTATCCCGCTTTACCTACATTAACAGATGCCATCACCAGAATCACGATCTTTGGTGACTTTTGTTAAAATTATGGTGATTTGTTCAGAAATTTTGCTTATTTTTGTTCATTTTCACTTGTAGTTAGTGATCTGTAGATAACAATGGTATGTATATGTTGATGGTGTTGGTGATAGGTTATGGTGATGTGGTAGTTTGGTTGCGAGGAACTTCCTAGAAAATATAGTATTTAAAATATTATTTAATATCAATTAAGAATTCTATTATTTGAATATTGTTGAAAAGGTAAAATACGTGTGATATTGTGTTTACTGATAATTTATGTGTGACGTGTAAGTCCGTGTAATTTTAATTGTATTTCTGATGATTAAAATCTATTTAAATCATGCATTATTGATTTTTTTTGGAATTTTATAAAATTATTGGAGTTACTAAAAATCATGAAATCTTTTGTGTAATTATCTTTATGATATTATTTATATTTTAAAATTATCGGGTGAATTATTTTTGGTGTTTTAGCATTTTAAAATGATTTTTAAGAGTTTTATTGTATTTAAAATATCAAAATTTGAAAAATTCATATTTAATTCATTTTTTATCCTAAAAATATTTTAAAAATTTGTGGGCATCCTTAATTTTGTACTATACATTTTAAAAATGAAAATTTTTATTATTCATGGCTTTTACATTTAAATTATTATTTAAAACTGTTTATTAAAAAAAAATTGGTTTTTAGCATTATGGAATTAATATATTGCTCTTGGACCTTAAAATATCTAAGCAGATTCCCTTTCTTCCCGGGTAAGCTCAGTGCCATCTCGAGAACTCTCTCCTCTTTTCCTCACTCTCTCTAACTCTCTCTCTCTCTCTCATATCTTTCTCTTTCTAATTTCTCTCCTTCCTCCTTTTCCCCTGCTTAAACAGTGCGCGTGTGAGTAACTGGAGTGTGTGTGTCCGAATTGGGGGTCGGATAATTGGAGGTTTCTTGTGTTTTGGTTCGATTGTGTGTATATCTGTATTATGTGGATTCGGGGTTAGTGTTTGTTAAGGTCGATGTTGATGGTGAAGTAGGGAAAGAACGGACAGCAGGAGGAGGAGAGTAGATCGGCGACGATGTCATCGCGGCAGTGGTGGGTCATTGCAGCGACGATGCCGTGGTTGGTTGTGGTCTCGTGATGGTGCGAGGGCTGTGGCGTTAGATGATTAAAGGCGAGTTAGGGAGAGGAAGAGAAGCTGGGATGTGCTGTCGTGATTCTGTGATTGGTGTGTTGAACGAGTGTGGGTGTACTGCTGTAGTGAGTGTATTAAAGGTGCAGAGTAGGAAATCGAGAGAGAAACAGAATATGTACAGGCCTGGTGCTTTTTAGTGTGCGCGTTTGGTTCAAGGGTGCGTATGAAAGATGGGGAAAGTGAGGAAATGGTGGGGGTAATTGTGTGGTCGGGGGAGTGTGTTTTGTGGTAGTTAAATGGTGAAAGAATAAAGCACAGGTGACAGGTGGGTGTCTGGGCTGGCGTGTGTATGTTTATATATAGATTTTGGTTGGGTACATGTAGCCATGGGTTTGTTGCTGGTGTTAAGTAGAAGGAGGAGGCAGGAGGGTGTAAGATATGTCCATAAGAGTGTGTGTCTGTACTATTTCCGGGCAGGGGAGTGCAAGGAAGTTGATTTGGAAAGGCTGTGCAGGGGCGAGCGTTGTTTGTGGGATGTGTATGATATAGGAGAATGTTGTAGCTGGAAAGCCCAGAGAGAAAGAAGCCACCACCTTGGTAAGACTATATTTTCTTTATTTTATTATTTTAATATGTGAATGTTGTATACAAAGCTTTGGCTGAGTGGACACCCCTTTCCCTGGTTCAGCCAAGGTCAGGGGTTCGAACCTACCTCAGAGCGAAAGCTTCGGATTTACGTGGGAGTACTGGGTGGTAGGGCTCAGCGATATATCTACCCGGGTTTGAAATCCCACATACAAGTGTGTGGGGTAGTTCCCGGTTAAAAAAAAAAATGTGAATGTTTAAGAGTGAATTTTGGAAATTTTAGTTGATAATTGGAGAAGAGTTTGTGTTTGAGAATTTGTGGATAAATTGAGTAAATGACATAGTATTTGATTAGTTTATTAGGTGATAAGATGGATTTTGGAATGTTAGTTTAAAAATTTGGTAAAATGAATAAAAGATAGGATTTGGGATGATTTTATAAAATAGCGGGGAAGTTGGATTTTGGAAATTATAATTTTATTTGGCTAGAGGATTTATGATTATGATAATTTTTGGATCATTTTATGAGAAGTGAAAATGGAGATATGAATTTTATTTTAAGAATAGAATAAAATGATTTATTAAGTTACTTTATGTAATTTGGAAACTTGGTTGAATTATATTAAATAATGGATATGGTGAAAAATTCTGAAATTTGGTTATTAAATCAAGGAGTAAATGTAGTAATTTCTAAGATATTTGGGAGTGGTAGGAGTACTCGGATTAATTAGTTATTAAATTCGGAAAATGATTAAAATGGAGACTTTGAGGAATTCTTATAAATGGTGGGAGGTTTGATTTTCGGTGGAAGTAATTTTGTTTGGCTTTGGGATAATATTAGAAGTTTTATGGAGATTTTTATTTTGATTTAACGATGAAGATTAATGGAGTTATGGATTTTACTAGAAAATAGATTATTAAATGGTCATTTCTAAGGAGCCAAGAGTATTTTAATTAATTAAAATACTTCCTGAACTCAGAAATTTACGTATAATATATGGGCACGATCGTACTGGGTGTACTATTTAATTATGTGGATTTCATTCAAAGATTCTGAAGAGAATACCTTGTTTTAAATGAGAGAACAGATTAAAATGTTGGGTATCGACGATAGCAATTTTGGTTTGGATATTTATTATGTTAGTTGTCTATATTACATAATATTGATTCGAGAGTTCTTAATTGAAGCATGATTAATACGTTCCAGTTGAGTTTATAAGCGTTTATAGAATATTAGAATTGTCGTCTGGAGACTGAATTACCATATTATGTTTGACTATAGAAGTTGACGCGCGGACTTGATATTAGTGGATCAAACTCATGACAATCGCATGAGTGTTAACCAAAGAATGATCGAATTAGAAGATTGTGATGCCGTAAAATAGAAGAAGAAGGTAGTATCACTGTAACGTTAAGTAATAGCTAAGGACCAAAGGCAAGTATACTATCCCTCACTTATCGTTCAAGTGATGTGAAATATCCTGTATTGTTAATATCTTCTTTCAAATTCTTTCTTGCAAGTAATCGTACCCTTCACTTTCGGTTTGAATGATGTGAACATGTTCTACTAATTATAAGGTTTTCTGCAAATTTATGTGGCTAATTAGGTCTACACCTCTTTCATTGTTTCTATTGACTCGAATCTTATATTGAAGTCCAGGCTCCCGCTTATGAATTGTTGTTTAAATTCTTATACCTTACTATCATTTCTTTTTAATTATTGTTGAACCCTTTATACCTTATTGTTTATTTCTTATCAATTATTGTTGAAACACCTGAACCTTGTTTATCCCTATGAATCATTATTTAAACTTATGTACCCTATTAATTACCCTGTTTCCTGTTGAACCATAATCTTTGACTTATAATTGATGCCTTGCTTTATCTTAGTCTTTTTCTTATGCTTATTCTTTTAGACCCTACCAGTGAAACCAAATTTCATAACCATTGAATTAAATTCTAGAACCCTAACCCTTGTTTTGTTCTTTATTAACTAATGACTCTTCATTAGTTTATGATCAATGCAGAAATCCCAACCTCTCAATTTAACTCCAGATTCATTTATTCCATGAGTTTTCTTATAAATTGTTGTTCAATTTCTAGAATCTTAGTAATTGTTTCGTCCTTTAATTGATTTATGTTTCCTTGTTGATATATTATTCTGTTCTGTTGAACTATACCATGTTTAGTTTAATCTTGTTGCTTTCGTGTTTATAATTCCTTATATCAATTGTTTCCCTGACTCTTAATTTTATAAAGTTACTCATTAAAGTGGATTAATTATTTAAAGATGTTTTAAAATTCCTTATACTGGGCTGATCTGTTATCAGTGAGTATAAAAGACTTAAAAGTGAAATGTTTTAAAGGTTTTAAAGATTTTGTTGTGGGGTTCCGTCAAAATGTTTTCTACGAATTCCTTCAGATTGGAGGCGTAAGAGGCCGGGTGACGCCGGTCCAGCATTTTTTTAGCATAAGAGGCTGGGGTAGTGCCCAGTCCAGCATTTGAAAGGCCAATGTGTTGCCTAATTGGGAACCCAATTTCAAGGTAGGGACTTTGTGTCCGGTATGGGGACTTTACGTGGCTGATCACCCGTATTATCCGTAGTCGTGGAAAAACTCCAATCAATGTAAATGTTTTTAAAAGATATTATGAAAAGTATGTTTAATTGATAGAATGGCTTTAAAGAAAGAAATGTTTTGGTTAATAGTTGTATGATTAAAGAAAAATGAAAAGTTTTATTCTATGGTAGAAATTGAATTCTTTCTTTGAGATTAATTTATCATTGATATTGTTCATCAGTGAATCATTGAGATATTGTTGTTTCACTATATTATTAACTTGCTGAGCGTTCATTGGCTCACTCTTGCTTTGTTTACCTAACCCTTTGCAGTTAGGTTTAAAGATGATCTATCGACGTTTTTCATTTCGAATGAGAGCAATGGGGCATTCTATTCAGGAAAGATTTCAAAGTCAGTGCGGGCAGGCACGGATTTGGTATGAGCTTCAGATTAGATGGTACAGTAGTTGAGACTTGTAATAATTTTTATAGCGTAGATTCTTGTTTCATACCATAACCTGGAATCGATCCTCGGTGAGGAATCGTTGGTGTATTAAGTTTTATTTGTAATTGTTAATTGAAATTTGGTTTGGGTTGAAAATACAGGTGGATAGTCCGAATTACGAATATTTCATGCCGAAATTTTCTAAAATTTCCCTGTATCAAAGTCTATTTTATTATAAAATGTATATTTTCAATATTGGGAAGTCGGGGCGTTACAGGATTTATATTTTATTATGGTGTGTTCTACTTGAATCTGGTAATTTTGATATGATGTTGATAATTTCTAGGTGGTGGTCGAAAATGGTGGTTGAAAGTGCTGGTTGAAGGTTTTGGCAGTTTGATTTTGTATGATTGTCACAATATTTATTTAAATATTATGATTTTGATATGATATTGAATGGTCGGTAGTGGTGTCAATGTCGTGGTACGATTGTGGTGATTTTTGTTTAATTATTTTTTCTTAAATCTTATGATCATGGAATGAAATTTGTGGATTGAGTTGGTAGCCAGAGGTGTTAGCTAGGGCAATTGTGGGACTAACTTTTGCGTTTGGTCTGGTGTGACAATTGAACTTGTGCAAGTGGTTAATGCAAGCAAGTCAATGTCATGTTCAATTTTTGATATGTTATTGGAGCTCTTAAGAATCTGACGTGATGTAATTAGTATACATGAAAAATCATAGATAGATTTGTTGGTGTGAGAAAATATGAATCCAACATTAATCCTATTATACAAAAATCATAGAAATCCAAGGGAAGGGGGTAATGATCACACTATTATACATTGAGCAATCACAGAAATTATGAACAACACTAAGTTTTTCAAATGCATACCAGCTAAGAATGTCCACACTCATAATGTGAAAGGGGTGAGATGTTTACTCAAGAGAGCGTGAAGAATGGTCACCTTAAATGCGGTGTATAAAAAAATATTGTGAAGCTTGATTTAATAGGAAAATGATGCATAATTAATTTAAATATATTGAAGATTTGTTCAAATCAGAATATAATATCCTTGTAAATTCACACTAAAGACGAAAATGGGTAGAATTAGTTAAGATATGCATTTAGTGCCCTTTTAAAAGAAAAAGAAAATAAGAAAAAGGTGAGGAATTCATTGCAATATAAGATACCGATAGTTTTTGACTTTTAAAAGAAAAAGCTTTAAAAGAAAAAGGTGAACAATTCTTTGCAAAATAATGAAAGAAAATATAAAAGATTCTTTTACTTTAGTATAATAGTGATTAACCAAGAGTAAAATCTTTGATGTGTATATATATGTGAGATTTTCTTAGAAGATCACCACATCAATCAACAAAATTTATATGAAAAAGGAGTCTGTTTAGTATCACTCTTGAAATTATATGGCTAGAATCAGAGGAAATCCTCATCGTTGGTCTCGAGTCGATCAACAGTCTGCCCTCTTATCAACCATTAGCAATGCTTCTCAACCAATGGAAGCTGATAGAGAGTCATCATCCAATGAAAATGCTGCTCAAAGATCTCTTCCTCCCATTTCCTCATCTGAATGCCCTTTACAAATTCAATATTATAATCTTTCTATAAAATCTCAAAATATTGCTACACAAATTGCTGATCTTGAGGCAATGAAGACCTTCATTGATAAGCAGATTGCTGACCTTCAAGATTACATATCTAAGTGTTCAGTCGCTCCAGAAGATTAAGGATCTGAAAGTACACATTAATACCTACCAGGAGGCTTACTACCTGCTCAGATGGTCTTTTGCATTACTTGTGTTAGAAATGGTCATTGCTTTTCAATTATTTTTTTTCATTTTTAATTATGCAGGCGCTTTGTGTTGGTTATCTATTTATTGGTTAGTAGTTCACCTGCTTTATAATGCCATATGAGAACAATTAACTGTTAGCTTTAATATATGTTGTTGGTACTCTAACATGTTTTGTTTTAGTTTCTCCTTTTTTTGTCCGCCTTTGCTCCATACAGAACATTCTTATATAACAAACAACAAAGAACAACTTAGATCTATTAGATCCTTTGGCTCGCCGGGGCACCCTAGATCTATTAGATCATTTGGAAAAGTTGTTATTTTTTACCCTTTATCAAGTCTGCAAAAAAAAAATGCAAATATATATATATATATATATATATATATATATATATATATATATATTTGTATTGGGCTAGGTGTTTTTTTTTGCTAATTGTTTGACATATCTATAATGTATTGTTAAGCAAATCATAGGATATTTGGTTGCTTGGTTATTTTGGTATACAAGATTTAGTGCACTAAACAACAATAGTTAGATTTTAAGGCAGATAACTAGGAATGTTCGATATGATGCTAAAATAATAATTTTTAAAATATTTAATATACACCCATAGGTGTAAGGTCAATAACATATTATTATTAAGCATTTATAATACTTTATAAACTACTCATAAAAGTACAATGTTCAATTCCCGTCAACAACATATTATTAAATATTTGTATTATCTTATAAACTACTCCTAGTTCAATTCCCGTCACCAACATATTTTGTTTAAAAATTTATATTATCTATTTTCAAGATACAAGAAAAGCACTATCATTTAGACGACTATCAAACATGTATTATTAAATTTTATTATTGTTCATAATTTGTTATCCTACTAATTGAAAAGTAAATACAAAATTATAAATAATAAGATAAATAAAATTCAAAATCATCAGGATATCACACATGTTATAAGATAGTAACAAATAAAGAGTACAATGTATATTATAGGTTAGGTCGCAATAGACATTTACAACATACGAGAACATATTTAGCAAAAAAATTAAATGGAAGGACATGTGATAAGAATTCATCAGTTGATGATTTGACCTTAATTTCGACATTGAAATCATCTTCCGCACCCAACATGACTTAATTTTTTATTACAATGTAAATAATAAGATCAACGGGCATGTCAATTTTCAAACAAAAGCAGCTTCCTTAAGCCACAATACATGCATACAAAATATAATTTTGTGTATATTCAAAATCATATTATTTTTTGAATATACACAAAATATTATTTTGTGTATATTCAAAATAATAATCATTGTATAAGCGGTTTCATCCTAACAGCTTGGCTTTAGTTAAAGGTGGTCTTCTTCTCTACTTGCATTAACATTTATCTTTGCATAAGTCGCTAAATTCGTTGTTTGGATTAAAAAAACTATATAAATATACTACAACAAAAAAATTATGTTACATCTACAAACCAAACACAACTACACATAAATAACATCACTTAAAAAAAATATAAGCATTTACAATAAATACAATCACACAAACCATACACAACTACACAACTACACATACATTATGGTACTTAAAAATATGTAACCCATTACAATAACTAGAATAACAGATAGATGTAAGAGCATCTTCAACGGGGTTGACTAAAAATGGTTGGCTAAAATAATATTTGCTGAACCTGTAAGGTATTTGCTGAACCAGTAAGGTTTTGTACTCCAACGGTGTTGGCTATAATAGTTGACTATAATTTAAAAATAGTATTTTATTATTATTTCAAGTTGTTATAAATAGAATGTATTCTTTTAATATGGTAATAGATGACGTGTAATGTTGCTACAGGTCAGGTCTTTATGGTTCGACAAATATAGCCAATATCATGGGGTTGGCTAAAATTATACATAAGGGGTTTGTACCGTTGGAGTGCAATTTTTTTTACACAATCTCTATAAGTTTTATTTAAGGTATTCCACCTAGACTTTTAGCTAAGGGTTTTTCCCCATTGGAGATGCTCTAACTTACCTATTTCATATATATCCTAAACCAATTTTATGAGGTACACAACTTATTAACATTTTATTTCAAAGCACAATTTCGAAATAATTTTCAACGATTTATGTTAATTCAAAATTAATAACTCCATCACGTGATGTGATATAAATAAATTTATTCTTTCGAAGACTTTTTGTAAGATGACCTACTAGTTGTTGGTTGCTATTATTGTACCAACCGCAAATAAGTCTCTGGTGAAATGGAATCGAATAAAAATATGCATGTTTTGTCATTCCATAATAGGCATGATTTCTTGACACTTATTGACATGCTTTTTTGGTCTTCTAATGAACCCGACTAGTCGCTTTCAGTAAACCTATAGAGGCTAAAGTTAGAAATTTGACTATACCAGATTTCATACAAGCAACATACACATGATTCTTTTTGATACTCCAAAATGGTGTTCTGTGAGATTTTTTCATGAACCTATAAATCATACCAGCAGAAAAGAATTAATATATGGTCTAGTGTTTGGTAAATTAATATTACCTTCAACTAAACTTCTTCAACTTTTTGCATCCGCTTCTTTTATGCCATCTTCAAGTTCAAACTTCTCATTTGTATCCATATGTGTTGGAGGAGATTTAAAGTTAAGAAAATTGAACCTTTTGAGAAGATCTACTCCATACTTTATTTGAGAAATAAAAATTTCGTGGACTTCTTACTTCACCTCAAGACCAAGAAAATAATGTAATAAGCTCAAGTCTAACATTTCAAACTTTCTCGTCATGTTATACTTTAGATCAGCCAGAAATGAATTTGATGTGCTCATGTATGTAACATTACCAATATAGACAAACAATAATAAAATTATTTGTAGCTTCCCTCTTTATGTAAAGAGTTGGTTCATTTAAGCTCCTAGTAAACCCATTTTGAAGAAAGTAGCTACTAATCTTGGTCACCATTTGTTGGTATTTTGTTTTAGCTTTTAAAGCGTCTTGTCCAACTTATACCCATTTGTCTCCCATCCTTCAGCTACATAAACTATTGAGATCAGAATTTAGAAAGGAAGAAGGCATAATTCCTTTATTGATATATTTTTCTTGCTTGCTTAGTGACAATTCTTTCCCTACAATGTTTTGCATTTTCTTTCTCTGATCTTTAATTTTCATATTTATAACTTTTATTAAGCTTTGGAAAAGGCTTCTTATTTCTCGTCATGTGATTTCTATATGCGCTATCAATATACCACTTATTTTGTTGCAGTTGATAAACATTCATGCATGAAAAAGTTACTTGTATTTCTTTTGAAAAATTCACATTTACTTGAGTTTTGTTTTGGAACCAACATTTTTTCTGGGAATAGTTTGGAACTTTGCACCTTTTACATCAGAAGTTGCAACTTTTTGACTCACGATTTGACCTTTTGAAGATGATACATTTAGAATTATTCAAATTGCTTGGTTGTTGGAAATTCTTTATTCCTTCTCTTTCTTAAAAATTTTGGTTCCTTTTAATATTTTGGAGGTGTTTGGAAGTTAGAGATTTGAGAAAAAATTAGAGGTTTGAGCTAAATTAGAGATTTGGCCATTTGAAACTTCTAATATTAGTGTTTGGTAGTTAGCGGATTGAAATATATTTTTGGACTCAAAAAGCTAATTTTCAAAAAGTTAGTTGGAGGAGATTTTTCAATTAGAGGTTTGCTACGTGTCTAGTTAATATACAAAAACCTAACTTAAACAGCTAATTACCAAACAATCAATATATATATATAAAGAAGGATAGCGGGAGTTTAGGTGGCGCTCTAAGATCGTCTCAATCTATTTTTCTAATTTTCTAGAATTTTAGAATTTTAAACACTAATAAATATAAAAATATTAATTAACATATTAGAAGTAGAATATGTGTTCGAATTTATAGAGGAGAAGAGTTCGAATTTATAGGGAAGACATATGATTAGAAGTTCTATTGAAAGTATAATACGTATTTATAAGGCATACGATTAAAAGTTCTATTGAAAGTAGAATAGGAGTTCGAATTTATAGAGAATAAGAGTTAGTTTAGGTGGCGCTCTAAGATCGTCTCAATCTATTTTTCTAATTTTCTAGAATTTTAGAATTTTAAACACTAATAAATACAAAAATATCAATTAACATATTAGAAGTAGAATATGTGTTCGAATTTATAAAGGAGAAGTGTTCGAATTTATAGGGAAGACATATGATTAGAAGTCACCATGTTTGCAATCATATTTACTCGATTTATAAACAAATTACTGTAATCCCAAAATATTAATTCTCTTTATATTTATTTTTGCTTTTTTGTCTTCTCCGTGCAGCAGGAACAAGCAGTTCGTTCATTAACATTCAAGTCGGCTAAATCAAAGGTTATGATTCTTTTTATTATAATTCTACCATATTTATGTACCGATTTTGTTAACATGTTTTAGTTGGTTGAATAAAAATTTGCTTAAAACAATGCTTAGTTTGTGTGCTGTCACGATCAGGTGATAATTGGGCAATATAAAATTTATTAGATTAAACTAACCTTTTGAATTTTTCTCAATAAACCTTTATCACATGTATGACCTAGGGGGTGTTTGGAAAAACTTATTTTTCAGAATAAGTCAACTTATTTTAAGTTGAAAGTTAAGAATCCTAACTTTCCAACTTATTTTCCAACTTTTCTTTGCAACTTATTGAATCTCAAACATACATTAAATATTTGTATAAAAAAAATTATCAAAATATAAAATTTTTACCCGAAAATAAGTTCATAAGTCCTCAAAAAAAGTTTAGACAAACAGGC
Organism: Saposhnikovia divaricata; assembly: GCA_036435485.1. NCBI lineage: Eukaryota > Viridiplantae > Streptophyta > Magnoliopsida > Apiales > Apiaceae > Saposhnikovia > Saposhnikovia divaricata. Next base: position 233,738,045 of record CM071595.1, on the reverse strand, counting down.
ACCTAATCTTCCGAATCCTTATTGCGATGTGTGTGTTTGTTGTTAACCCAGGCGATCAAGCATGTTAGAAACACAAGTTACTTGGCTAGGATGCGAAAGCGACAACGAACGAGATTATTACTGTATTTTTATATTTATGTTTGCTTTTAGAGTATCTGTATCTTCTTGAACATAAACAATTAATCTTGATTTTGACTGTTCTGTTTTTTTGTAAGATACAAGAATAGACGCCAAAGTTTTGTCACAGTACAAAGATGGATGTAATTTGATGATATATGTATTATCAAAGAAAGAAGCTGGATGCATGATGATGTGCACCTATCAATTCTGATTCACGAGATTCCTCAAGTCCTACTATGCACTACAAGTTAAGAATTTACGACATCAATTTTTTTTAAATATTGTTATGACAAAAGTTTTGGTTTGAATTTCTGTAATAAACTACTTATATAATTTTATTTATGCATTAGAATTTTATGTTTGAATTATACAGTTTTCACCATATCCTCCTTCACGTAGAAAGAGAAGAGAGATCGTGCCAGGTGATCATGATCAATTGATGTCTTTAAAATTTTATGTTTGCTTTTTGTCTTTCCTTTTGACCACTCTTCGTTTCTTTGTCTATTTTGATCATAAATTTGATTTACATGTATACGTTTGTGAAAAGAGTTTTGGTGATACAAGCACCAAAACAGTTGTTATTATATGTGTATTTTTCTTTAAACACTGTTAGCATCATACTTTATTATGATTTTGCACTTTCAAATTCTAATTACATTGATTCTCTTATAGCTTTTTTATATTTTTTAAATCGAAATTAAAGTAAAAATGATTTTAATATTTAAATTTTTATTATTGTATATACAATATTTTTAAAATATATACAACGGACGTCGGCCTAAAAATTGTGAGGCAAAATTGATAAATCAAAGTCAAAGAGCATTTTAGTATTTAAATGATTATTATTGTGTATGCTTAGTATTTTTATAATATATACAAACGGGTGTCGGCCTAAAAAATTGTGAGATAAAATCGGTATAGAAAAATATATGAATAATTTATCTTATTATCTATGTATATTTAATTTATACAATATTGTGTTCACCAATTTATATTGATATTTTAGATATATTTAAAATTTTATAAAAGAATTGTGAGGCAAAATCGGTAAATCAAAGTCAAAGAGCATTTTAGTATTTAAATTTTTTTTATTGTGTACGCTTAGTATTTTTATAATATATACAACGGGTGTCGGCCTAAAAAATCGTAGGACAAAATCGGTATAGAAAAATATATGAATAGTTTATTTTATTATATATGTATATTTAATGTATACAATATTGTGTTCACCAATTTATATTGATATTATAAAAAAAAATTGTCGCTTTTTTTTTTAAAATGATCTTTATTTAAAATTTTAAAAAAATATTATAAGACCGCCGCGAAGCGCGGCTTAGTCGACTAGTTTGATATAAAACAGCTAACTCAATCAGTAGTCAAAACAACTAACTCAATTCGCTAGTCAAAACAGCTAACTCGATCCGCTAACAGCTAACAGCTAATTGCGAAACACCACCTTTGATTCTTGTTGTAGTTGCTTCTTACATTATTGTCATAGTGTGCAACATCATATTTATTGCTTATATCAATTTTTGGTTGAAAAGCTTGTTCCACGGCCTCATTTGAGAATCTGAAAATTCTTTCCTAGTTAGTTTCAAGAACACCTATGAGTTTATCCACCATTAATTTTGACAATTTTTTAGAAATTTTGGTTGCTATCCGTACTACATGCTGGAATTTTACTGGCAAGCTTCTTAAATTTGATGGACAACCTTTTTATCATCCGATTTATTTTCCTGTATTCAAATATGACTAATGATTGTTAACACCGTAGAAGAGAAAAATTCTAGAGTATACTTTACTTTTATTTCATGTGTAAGTTTGTCAGGTTCCAGGTTCCCTAATAGTGATTGCAGCTTTACTTCAGAGCATGACATATTCGATTGGTGTTTTTGTACCGATAATCCGTGGAAAGATAACTTTACTAATTCCTTGTTCAATAAAAGAATAAAGTTTTGGAATTTATTTTCTTTTTATTCCTAAATTCATTCAGCTTATCCGCTGCCTAGGTTGCAATTTTTTCTTACGGTGCACCAGTTTTATAGTCATCTTCTACTAATTCCCATAAGCCATTAGTGATGAATAATATTTTTATTTGAATGCTCTAGAGAAGATACAGCTTTTACCATTTTGAAAAGGAATATTTTTTTATGTATTGTTGAGTAATGCTTCAATAAAGGTTGTCTGTATATATTAAAAGGGTTTATGAATATCAGGTGTTTTGGAATGAATTTGGCCCTGATACCAAATTAATTTTCAGAATGCTTTTACTATATATTTTTTCTTGTTTTCATAATTACAAATCATACATCTCTAAGTCTTTCTATAGATAAACAACTAAGACCATGAGTTTACATCAATAATGAGGTTCATAAATGTAATAACCATGAATTTTCGAATTAATTTTCCCACTCGATATTTAAATTTGATTTAAGAGCGATGCATTATTATATTTTAATTAGCGCGTTTTTTTTTAAAAAGATTTGAAATTTTATATGTTCGTTTTATATTTAGTTATTCATATTCATTATTGTCTACTAAAATTAGGAAAATAGAATTTTTATTTTTATCTTTATTTTGGGTCGAATTTATTTTAGGTAACGAAATTTAGAGTATCGTTTTAATTAGCCAGCCGGGAGAAAACAAGCTGTTGGAGGGGTCATCAAATTTTTTTTTTTACTAAAAATAGCACTAACATGGTCATTATTATGACATTTTAATTTGTTCCCCATAATTCATTCCTTTTTATTTGATTAATAATCACACTACCCGTGTAATCATTATTCAGCATGATTGTAATTTACTTTTTTTATGTTATAACTGGTGCGGCACAAGAGCCAAACAAATCACAGGACTTGTTAATTAAACATAAACCCATAAACACAAAAACAAGCTATCTCCTGTTTTCTCTCAAAAACAATACAGTTCCATTTATAACACTCGAGTATATACATAGCCTATGCTTTCTTTTTATTCTCTGCAAAACCGAGCAAACCCAGGTAGTTTAACTTCCATTTTTTTTTCTTTCGATTCGCTGTTTACGCTTGTTTTGTCGATCTATACTTGTAATTGGTGTTGTGTTGGTTTGTAATTGGATGGGTTGTTGATTTGTGATGTTTTGTTGTTGTCGAAGAGAGAGGGAGCAGAGGAGGGAGAGAGTAGGGAGAACGGAGAGAGGTCGGGATTGGGTCGTGAGAGAGAGGTGAGGAGAGGTTGTAATGGTGGAATGGGTGGACGGAGTTATAAGGGGGAGGGATTGATTGTTGGTTTCGGTTGGAAAGGGTGGTGTTTGTGGTCGGTGTTGGAAAGAAAAGGAGGAGAAGATAGATTGAGAGAGTCGAGAGGTGAAGGGAGAGATTAGGACGAGAAACAGAGGAGTTCGGGGGGGGGGGGGGAGATGACGGAGAAAAGAGGAGGATGAGGGAGGTTGTTGTCGGGTTGAGAAGAAATGGTCGGAGTAGTGTTCGACGGGGAGAAGAGAAAGAGGGAGAGAGAGAGAGAGAGACGAGAGAGATTCGAGAGAGAGAGGGATAGGGAGAGAGATGGTGGAGAGAAAGAAGAGAGGCTGAGAGAGATAGGGAGAGAGAGAAGAGGGAGAGAGAGATTGGTTGAGAGAGAATGAGAGAGATGCAGGGAGTTTGTTTGGGGGAGATGCAGGAAACAGGGGTGGGGCCCACGAGGAAAATGGGGCCCACGTCAATTTTTTTTTTTTTTTCTGAATAAAACGATACCGTTTAGTAATTTAGCGATAGTTCGATCAAAAATCAAGATTTTATTAATTGGATCAGTATTTAAATTAGTTGGTAATAATTGTTTTTAAAATGGTTTAATTGTTTAATTGATTAAAATTAGAATTATTTAGAATTTTAGATGTAATTTAGAATTTATTATTTAATTAATTAAATAAGTATTATTATGATTTTGAAAACAAAGTAGAGATTTATTAATTTACAATAATAAGGGTATATTTGTGAATAAATAGAATAATATATGATTTTATTCTGGAAAGCTGTTGTTAATATTTTCCGGTTTATTTTAATTAACCGGATCGAGTTAGATTTATTTTAGAGATTAATATTTGATTTAAATAAATTAGAATTTGTGAGGTTTCTTAAAAATTAGAATTTTTTTGATAAATTAGTTTAAAAAAATGAGAATAATTATTTTGGATTTAAATTGAATAAAAATGGATGTTTGAATTTTTCATTTTGAGTAAGAATTTAGATTTCCAGATATTAAAAATAGGATATATTCTCCAGATTTAATTCCTGTGTTCGAAGAATATTTATCTATCCCGGAATTAATTTTCGTTATTTATTCAGGAGATGTTTATGAGATATTATATTATTATTAATTATATTATCGGATCGGGAATATTTTATTCTGAAGAATCGCTCACGTATTTCTGGTTGCCATTTTTAGAAAATAATTCTCGAGACGTAGATCGACGCCAAGTTCACGGGTAGAGTATAATTTTTATCTGCATTCATTTGCACTTCGTGATCGAGGCAAGTTCATTCTTACCCTAACTTTTGGAAACTGTGAATTTCTGTTCGTGTTACTTAATTCCTTAATTATTTTCGAGATATTATATGTTGAGAGTATCTGTTGCTCGGTACGATGCAATAATTTCTTTTGAGAATTATTTCTCGTTAAATATTATTATATTGTTAAGTTAGTTTATTTGAGAATTATAATCCCTATAAGCGTAGAAATAATTTAGTTGCTATCGGGTCGATCTCATTAATTCGAGACGACTATTATTTTGATTCAGTGAAACTAATCTCATTCATCTGAGATAGTTAAATTTATTCTTTTCGATTGAATTTATTGTACAAATTCAATCGTTATTTATTGATTATCTTTTAGTTAGTTCCTCGTTTGAACTAACCGATAGGAGTTTAAAATTATAATTATTAGAGATTTTTATTCGTCGATCAAGTGAAAGATATTCTATTTAAACGTTCATCAATGTTGAGTATTATAAATATTGAGAAGTACTAGTTGTTCAGTACGACTCCCAATTACTTCAATCTTAAGACTATTCTCATAAGTTCGAGATAGTCGATCTTATTGTCAAGGTTTGGCATTTTGTTCGTGTCAACCGAAAAATTATTATTATTGAGAATTTACATCAGTCCATTGTTCGGATTGGTGGTAAAATCGAGTTATACTGGCAGACCGCCAGATTTGTAAATATTTTCTGAGAGAATTATCTCAAGTTATCTGTACCCCAAACATTCGGGAATTCTGTATTCTACTGGTCAATTTTTGGGCAAGAGGCCCATTATAGAGAAAGAGAGACTCGTGTACCGTTTTACGGACCCGAGAATAATTAGGCATTTGTTGCCTAGGTTGAATTGATAACCATTATGATGCTAGCATTCATACATATATATTATTGTTGATATCGTATTGTAGCCGTGATCGGGCGAAGTGCGGTGTCATTGGAGGCCGGTATTCTTGGTTGGTTAGTTGATCGCCCCACCGAGATACGGAGAGGTGGAAGACCAGTTCATTCTTAAATCATGAGTTATCAGAGTTATATCAAATGAGTTATCGAGTATTCTGTTTCGAGATGAGTAATGAGTCTTTTATGAGATGAGTTTTGAACCTTTCGAGTATGATATTTTCAAGATGAATTTGAGCCAAATCATATTGTGATATCCGATATTAAAATTTTGAGTATGTATTTCGGTAAACTTTATTATATTTATATACCAAGCGAGAAGAGAACTTGCTGAGCACTATAGTTGCTCATTCTTGCTTTACAACATTTTGTTCAGCTGTCAAGACGGAAAGAGGCGAGACATCCAGCCAGGGCTATAAAGGCAAGGGGAAAGCGCAAAGCTATGGCGACAATAATTAGAAGATCCAGATGGATCTTTATATTTCTACTGTTGTGAACTTTTGTAATATATTATTTCGAGATGTATCAAGTTGATTTGTACTATGTTGTGAAGACGATCTTGGACCTGCGGAGTGGGACATTTATGCTCCGTTGTAATAAAATTTGGTATTGTTATTGCGTTATCATATTGAGACAATGTGACGACCCGGGTCCCCTGTCAGGGTGGATTTGGGGGCGTTACAGTTTTGGTATCAGAGCCTTAGTTATATTTTTAGGAATCGTACGAGCCTAGAATTATAACACGACGTGAGAATTTAGAGGTATTATACAACGTGGAAATTTTAGCACCAAGTGCCTTACACCCTTATATATTTATATGAGTTTATAGTCGACTAGAACCTGTTTGTGACCGAGACTCTTTGCTTTTGTAGATGTCTTCTTCAGGATCTACCAGTTTCTTTCCTACTGGAGACAGATCTCCTACCCCATACCCACTAGGACCTTTAGATCCTAGCTCAGGGACGGATAGTGACCCATCAGAGGAGTACATGGTGATCAGTAGCGACTCGGAGGACTTTTCTGTCCAAATACTTACACCTTCACCTCCACATGTGATTGACTTAGATACACCTCCACATGAGGTTCAGATAGAGACTGAGCAGATAGAGCAGACTACCTCACTGTTTACCCCTGAGATGTTTAGAGCTGAGACCCCAGAGCCAGAGATTGCTGATCAGGTTGATGAGAGGCTGCATTCACCTGTCCACACTGACGTAGTGCCTAGTTCAGCTACCCCAGAGTCTAGAGTTGATACACCCACCAGAGTGGCAGCTTTTGCTGACTGGTTTACTTCCCAGGTTCCAGTATATGTTTCGGCTCCGTCAGTCCCTACCATACCGAACTACATGTTTCCACAGGCCGGTGATACTCCTGCTTGTGATACTGCCCCATCGGCACCTACTATACCTGTTCGTGCTCCGACTCAGCCCACTGCGGCCCCTGTTACTACTACTGCGATGCCACCTGTTCACCCGGAGTATGAGGGAGCGGCAGGAGAGATGGTCCCTTGGCACGTTCATCATTCCTTCTTCCAGCATTATCGATGGCTATGGGCTCGTTATGAGGAGATCTTTGCTACTAGGGATGGTATCCTTAGATTGTTGACTGTTCCTGATCCTTTTGTTGTGCATCACGGAAGGAGTTTACTGGTGAGAGATGTCCCCATGGAGATTATGCATCAGATTGCTCTTACCGTTTTGATGGGACTACAGACTGACTTTGCTGCCTTGCCGTCATCGAGTACCGGGCAGATTGACCGTGCCAGAGTTGCCACCATGATTGCAGATATCGTAGCAGAGTTCCATAGGAGGGTCGGTGAGATGTTCCCACGTTGATGACCTATTTGCACGCTTGAGCATCCTCATCGTTTGGCTAGAGTAGCTATCGGTGAACCAGTTTCTGGATGGCGTCACATTAGATCTTTCTGTATTGGGATGTACATAGTTTCTTGTTATATGTATTTGATGTAGCTGAGATGTATTATATTCAGTGTTATGACATGTACCGTACCAGTAGTTGTACCTTTTCATTATTGTATATTCTGATCTGTTAACTGCTATCTTGCTTTATTTATTGGAGAATTGTGTTACAGTAGAGTATCATGTGATATTGTATCCTCATGCTACCCCGATTTAGATAACAACTTATTTGCAAAAGTTACGATTTAATTGAGTTTAACCAAAAATTCGAGAACCAGAGATTAATAACGATTGAATTTTAGAACTTTTCCCGAGAACTGTCAGTTATACTAAGAATAAGAGTAATAGTTTATAAAGAGACCGGAGAGAATCACGATTTGGGTATGATTTATTTCGAGGAACCGGGAATTTGACCGAGTAATTATTTATGAGTGCCTATCATAACTGTGCCAGCAATGGTGTCGTATAATTACAAACCTGAGATATAACATACCTTATTGTTTTCTCTCTTATAGAAAAAGATGGCACCAAAAAGAGGAAGACCCGCAAAGAATTCTCGTCCTCAACTCGTGGTGAATCTAGAGAATGAGGTTCCACCTCAGAACCAAGTTCCAAACCCGGAACCACAACTCGCTCGAGATCCTAATCAAGAAAATAACCCGATGAGTCTACTTATGAACTTTCTTATTCAGCATACCCAGAACCTTCAGCCCCAACGGAACCAACATCCAGTGGGAGGAAATCTACCTCCAGCTCAACTGACACAGGCTACCGTTAGTTTCAAATCATTTAAATCTCTGAATCCCCCTGAGTTTAAGGGTACTACCGATCCCGTTGAAGCAAGAATATGGTTACGTGAAATAGAAAAGACCTTTGAGATCGTAGGGGTAGAAGAAGAGAAGAAAACCATCTTTGCAGCCTACATGTTAAAAGGTGAAGCGAATTATTGGTGGGAATCAAAGAGAGCAATGGAAGGGAATGTAGTCATACCCTGGACCAGGTTCACGCAACTATTTTTGGAGAAATATTTTCCTAAATACTTGGAGAGTCAATTGGAGGTCAAGTTTCTGGAACTCAAGCAAGGCAACATGACTGTAGCTGAATACGAAGCCAAGTTTTCTGAACTCTCTAGGTTTGTGCCTTACCATGTGGATACTGACGAAAAGAGAGCTAAACCTTTTCAACTAGGGCTGAAGCCGTGGATCCAGAATCGAGTTGCGGTCCTAGAAATCACCAACTATGCTACTGTGGTTCAAAAAGCATCTATTGTGGAAAGTGGATCTGAGTTGTACTCAAAGGACAAGGATATGAAGAAAAGGAATTTTCAGAATCGTGGAAATAATTTTGAGAGGAAGCCGGACGATCGGAATGGAAAGAGACCTTTTGTGAAGCGGGAAGACAGAAGCAATGATACAAAGAGAACTGAGAATCAAGACACTAGGGGAAACAATCAAAAGTCCAGACCCACTCAGGACCATGTAATATGGCCAGCATTGTTTGTTACAACTGTGGACAAAAAGGGCACTATTCTTCTCACTGAAAGGATAAGGCCGTTACTTGTTTCAATTGCGGAAAGAAAGGACATATTGCACGAGATTGCAAGTCACCACCAAAGGAGACGACTGCACCTAGACTCATGGCACCTCCCAGCAACAAGCCAACTGCTCGTACTTTCAACATGACGGTGAAGGATGCTATTGCTGATAGTGATGTAATTGCAGGTACGCTTTTAGTCAATTCTGTAGATGCATGTGTTTTGTTTGATTCGGGAGCAACAAAATCTTTCATATCAGAGAATTTTAGGAATAAATTGGATATTCAGTCCGTACCTTTAGGGGAGACATTGATTATAGAAGTAGCAAATCAGGAAAAAGTCCCTGTAGATCAGATATGTCTAGATTGTGGAATCGAAATCCAAGGACAACGTTTCGAAGCAGACCTTCTTTCTTTTAATTTAGGGGAGTTTGATATAATTCTGGGAATGGATTGGTTGACACGTTATGATGCTCAAATCAATTGTCGGCGTAAGTGGGTTAGTGTAAAGGGACCCAACGGCAAAAGAATACAATTTCGCGGAAGGAAACCTACCGGTAATTTTCTGACTATGATTCAAGCAAAGAAACTACTAAGGAGTGGGTGTCAAGCCTACTTAGCTTATGTGGTTGACAACGAGAAGCAAGCCCCTGCCATTGATGAAATCCCTGTAGTGAATCAATTCGAAGATGTTTTTCCTGAAGAGTTACCTGGATTGCCGGCCGACAGAGAAATAGAATTCAATATCGATCTTGCCCCGGGAACTACACCAATTTCCAAAGCACCATACCGAATGGCTCCAATTGAGATGAAGGAGTTGGCTACCCAACTGCAAGAATTACTTGACAAAGGCGTAATCAGACCAAGTGTATCCCCGTGGGGAGCTCCAGTGCTGTTCGTGAAGAAAAAGGACGGATCCATGCGACTATGTATTGATTATCGTGAGTTGAACAAGATGACCATCAAGAACAAGTACCCTCTACCTCGAATCGACGTTCTGTTTGACCAACTTAAGGGAGCTAGATGTTTTTCAAAGATTGATTTGAGATCCGGCTATCATCAACTAAAGATCAAGCCTGAAGATATTCCTAAGACTGCCTTTAGGACCCGATATGGACATTACGAATTCTTAGTCATGTCTTTTGGATTGACGAATGCGCCAGCTGCTTTTATGGACTTGATGAATCGTGTGTTCAAGAGGTACTTGGACAAGTTCGTGATTGTATTTATTGATGACATCCTGATATACTCGAAGTCTCCTGAGGAACATGCTGAACACCTCCGTTTAGTTCTGGAAACGCTGAGGAAGGAAAAGTTATATGCGAAATTCTCAAAGTGTGAATTCTGGATAAAAGAAGTTCAATTTTTGGGACACATTGTAAGCGGCGAAGGGATTTCTGTAGACCCCGCAAAGATAGAAGCCGTAGCAGATTGGGAGAGACCCAAGACTCCCACCGAAGTTGGAAGTTTCCTTGGATTGGCCGGATACTATCGTAGATTCGTGAAGGATTTCTCAAAGATAGCTACGCCACTGACTCGACTTACCAGAAAGAGTGAAAAGTTCGAATGGACCCCCAAATGTGAAGAAAGCTTTCAAGAATTGAAGAAGAGATTGACTACCGCCCCGGTGTTGACCTTACCCGATGAGAAAGGCGATTTCATAATTTTCAGTGACGCCTCTCACAAGGGTTTAGGATGTGTTTTGATGCAACACAGAAAAGTAATAGCTTATGCCTCTCGACAATTGAAGGAGTATGAGTCCCGTTATCCTACTCACGATTTGGAACTTGCTGCTATTGTTTTCACACTCAAGATTTGGAGACATTACCTTTATGGAGAGAAATGTGAGATTTACACGGATCACAAGAGCTTAAAGTATATATTCACGCAGAAGGAATTAAACATGAGACAGAGAAGATGGTTAGAATTGATCAAGGATTATGATTGCTCGATAAACTACCACCCAGGGAAGGCTAATGTTGTAGCTGATGCATTAAGTAGAAAGGAGAGACTAAACCTGTTGACAACCTCAGAAGAATTGGTTAGAGAATTTGAGAAGATGGAATTAGAAGTCAAGGTCCCAGTCCAAAACAATGAAAGAGTTTACAGCATTCAGTTTCAACCAGAGTTACTCGAGAAGATTCGACGTTGTCAAGAACAAGTAATGGAAGAAAGAAGATCAGAGTTGACCGGAGAAGAATTTCTAAGTTCAAAAGATGAAAAGGGAATTAAGCGATTTGCATCGAGAATATGGATTCCTAATGTTACAGAGTTGAAGGAAGAGATTATGAGCGAAGCGCATAACTCGAGATATTCCATTCACCCAGGGAGCACAAAAATGTATCAAGACATCAAGTTGAATTATTGGTGGCCCAACATGAAGAGAGAGATTGCAGAATGGGTAAGTAAGTGTTTGACATGTCAGAAAGTGAAGGCAGAACATCAACGACCAAGTGGACTTCTACAACCTTTAGAGATACCCGAGTGGAAATGGGAGCATATTACCATGGATTTTGTCGTAGGATTGCCCCGAACTAGAGCCAGTCACGATGCTATTTGGGTTATTGTCGACCGACTCACTAAATCTGCGCATTTCCTACCAATTAGTGATAAGTATTCCGTTGAGAGATTGGTGAACATATACCTAAAGGAGATTGTAGTTCGTCACGGAGTACCTGTTTCAATTGTGTCGGATAGAGATGCCTGTTTTACTTCTCGATTTTGGAAAAGTTTTCAAGAATGTCTTGGCACGAAGTTAAATCTGAGCACTGCTTATCATCCACAGACCGACGGACAAAGTGAAAGGACGATTCAAACAGTTGAAGATATGTTAAGAGCCTGTGCACTTGATTTTAAAGGAAGTTGGGATGAGCATTTGCCCCTAGTCGAGTTTGCTTACAACAATAGTTACCATTCGAGCATATGCATGGCACCTTACGAAGCTTTGTATGGAAGGAAGTGTAGATCACCGTTATATTGGGATGAAGTAGGAGAAAGAAAGATACTAGGACCAGAATTACTTCAACAAACTAAGCAAGCAACCGAGGTTATTCGAAAAAGGTTAGTTGCAGCTCAAGATCGACAGAGGAAGTATGCAAATCAAAAGAGGAAAGACAAAGTATTTGAAGTGGGAGATAAGGTGATGTTGAAAGTTTCACCTTGGAAAGGAGTAATGAGATTCGGAAAGAAAGGCAAGCTAAGCCCCAGATATATAGGACCTTTTGAGATTCTTAAGAAGATAGGACCACTAGCTTATCAGTTGGCCCTACCTCCAGACCTTCAGCATATCCACGATGTGTTTCATGTTTCTGCGTTAAGAGAGTACCATTCTGATTTCAGGCACGTTATAACCTATGAACCAGTGGAAATTCGTCCAGATTTGACATACGAAGAAAAGCCAGTGGAGATCCTAGATTACAAAGTGCAGGAGTTAAGAACTAAGAAAGTAAATTTAGTGAAAGTACTTTGGAGAAACCACCAAGTTGAGGAAGCCACGTGGGAATTAGAAAACGAAATGCGGAATAAATATCCTGAATTGTTTAGTGCATAGTTTTGATTCCGAGGACGGAATCCTATAATGGGGGAAGACTGTAATAACCATGAATTTTCGAATTAATTTTCCCACTCGATATTTAAATTTGATTTAAGAGCGATGCATTATTATATTTTAATTAGCGCGTTTTTTTTAAAAAGATTTGAAATTTTATATGTTCGTTTTATATTTAGTTATTCATATTCATTATTGTCTACTAAAATTAGGAAAATAGAATTTTTATTTTTATCTTTATTTTGGGTAGAATTTATTTTAGGTAACGAAATTTAGAGTATCGTTTTAATTAGCCAACCGGGAGAAAACAAGCTGTTGGAGGGGTCATCAAATTTTTTTTTTTACTAAAAATAGCACTAACATGGTCATTATTATGACATTTTAATTTGTTCCCCATAATTCATTCCTTTTTATTTGATTAATAATCACACTACCCGTGTAATCATTATTAAGCATGATTGTAATTTACTTTTTTTATGTTATAACTGGTGCGGCACAAGAGCCAAACAAATCACAAGACTTGTTAATTAAACATAAACCCATAAACACAAAAACAAGCTATCTCCTGTTTTCTCTCAAAAACAATACAGTTCCATTTATAACAACTGAGTATATACATAGCCTATGCTTTCTTTTTATTCTCTGCAAAACCGAGCAAACCCAGGTAGTTTAACTTCCATTTTTTTTCTTTCGATTCGCTGTTTACGCTTGTTTTGTCGATCTATACTTGTAATTGGTGTTGTGTTGGTTTGTAATTGGATGGGTTGTTGATTTGTGATGTTTTGTTGTTGTCGAAGAGAGAGGGAGCAGAGGAGGGAGATAGCAGGGAGAACGGAGAGAGGTCGGGATTGGGTCGTGAGAGAGAGGTGAGGAGAGGTTGTAATGGTGGAATGGGTGGCCGGAGTTATAAGGGGGAGGGATTGATTGTTGGTTTCGGTTGGAAAGGGTGGTGTTTGTGGTCGGTGTTGGAAAGAAAAGGAGGAGAAGATAGATTGAGAGAGTCGAGAGGTGAAGGGAGAGATTAGGACGAGAAACAGAGGAGTTCGGGGGGGGGGAGATGACAGAGAAAAGAGGAGGAGGAGGGAGGTTGTTGTTGGGTTGAGAAGAAATGGTCGGAGTAGTGTTCGACGGGGAGAAGAGAAAGAAGGAGAGAGAGAGAGAGAGAGAGAGAGAGAGAGAGACGAGAGAGAGAGAGGGATAGGGAGAGAGATGGTGGAGAGAAAGAAGAGAGGCTGAGAGAGATAGGGAGAGAGGGAGAGAGAGATTGGTTGAGAGAGAATGAGAGAGATGCAGGGAGTTTGTTTGGGGGAGATGCAGGAAACAGGGGTGGGGCCCACGAGGAAAGTGGGGCCCACATCAAATTTTTTTTTTTTTTCTGAATAAAACGATACCGTTTAGTAATTTAGCGATAGTTCGATCAAAAATCAAGATTTTATTAATTGGATCGGTATTTAAATTAGTTGGTAATAATTGTTTTTAAAATGGTTTAATTGTTTAATTGATTAAAAATAGAATTATTTAGAATTTTAGATGTAATTTAGAATTTATTATTTAATTAAATAAGTATTATTATGATTTTGAAAACATAGTAGAGATTTATTAATTTACAATAATAAGGGTATATTTGTGAATAAATAGAATAATATATGATTTTATTCTGGAAAGCTGTTGTTAATATTTTTCGGTTTATTTTAATTAACCGGATCGAGTTAGATTTATTTTAGAGATTAATATTTGATTTAAATAAATTAGAATTTGTGAGGTTTCTTAAAAATTAGAATTTTTTTGATAAATTAGTTTAAAAAAATGAGAATAATTATTTTGGATTTAAATTGAATAAAAATGGATGTTTGAATTTTTCATTTTGAGTAAGAATTTAGATTTCCAGATATTAAAAATAGGATATATTCTCCAGATTTAATTCCTGTGTTCGAAGAATATTTATCTATCCCGGAATTAATTTTCGTTATTTATTCAGGAGATGTTTATGAGATATTATATTATTATTAATTATATTATCGGATCGGGAATATTTTATTCTGAAGAATCGCTCACGTATTTCTGGTTGCCATTTTTAGAAAATAATTCTCGAGACGTAGATCGATGCCAAGTTCACGGGTAGAGTATAATTTTTATCTGCATTCATTTGCACTTCGTGATTGAGGCAAGTTCATTCTTACCCTAACTTTTGGAAACTGTGAATTTCTGTTCGTGTTACTTAATTCCTTAATTATTTTCGAGATATTATATGTTGAGAGTATCTGTTGCTCGGTATGATGCAATAATTTCTTTTGAGAATTATTTCTTGTAAAATATTATTATATTGTTAAGTTAGTTTATTTGAGAATTATAATCCCTATAAGCGTAGAAATAATTTAGTTGCTATCGGGTCGATCTCATTAATTCGAGACGACTATTATTTTGATTCAGTGAAACTAATCTCATTCGTTTGAGATAGTTAAATTTATTCTTTTCGATTAAATTTATTGTACAAATTCAATCGTTATTTATTGATTATCTTTTAGTTAGTTCCTCGTTTGAACTAACCGATAGGAGTTTAAAATTATAATTATTAGATATTTTTATTCGTCGATCAAGTGAAAGATATTCTATTTAAACGTTCATCAATGTTGAGTATTATAAATATTGAGAAGTACTATTTGTTCAGTACGACTCCCAATTACTTCAATCTTAAGACTATTCTCATAAGTTCGTGTCAACCGAAAAATTATTATTATTGAGAATTTACATCAGTCCATTGTTCGGATTGGTGGTAAAATCGAGTTATACTGGCAGTCCGCCAGATTTGTAAATATTTTCTGAGAGAATTATCTCAAGTTATCTTTACCCCAAACATTCGGGAATTCTGTATTCTACTGGTCAATTTTTGGGTAAGAGGCCCATTATAGAGAAAGAGAGACTCGTGTACCGTTTTACGGACCCGAGAATAATTAGGCATTTGTTGCCTAGGTTGAATTGATAACCATTATGATGCTAGCATTCATACATATATATTATTGTTGATATCGTATTGTAGCCGTGATCGGGCGAAGTGCGGTGTCATTGGAGGCCGGTATTCTTGGTTGGTTAGTTGATCGCCCCACCGAGATACGGAGAGGTGGAAGACCAGTTCATTCTTAAATCATGAGTTATCAGAGTTATATCAAATGAGTTATCGAGTATTCTGTTTCGAGATGAGTAATGAGTCTTTTATGAGATGAGTTTTGAACCTTTCGAGTATGATATTTTCAAGATGAATTTGAGCCAAATCATATTGTGATATCCGATATTAAAATTTTGAGTATGTATTTCGGTAAACTTTATTATATTTATATACCAAGCGAGAAGAGAACTTGCTGAGCACTATAGTTGCTCATTCTTGCTTTACAACATTTTGTTCAGCTGTCAAGACGGAAAGAGGTGAGACGTCCAGCCAGGGCTATAAAGGCAAGGGGAAAGCGCAAAGCTATGACGACAATAATTAGAAGATCCAGATGGAATCTTTATATTTCTACTGTTGTGAACTTTTGTAATATATTATTTCGAGATGTATCAAATTGGTTTGTACTATGTTGTGAAGACGATCTTGGACCTGCGGAATGGGACATTTATGCTCCGTTGTAATAAAATTTGGTATTGTTATTGCGTTATCATATTGAGACAATGTGACGACCCGGGTCCCCTATCAGGGTGGATTTGGGGGCATTACAATAAATAAGATAGAAGAGATATATTTAACCCAATACATGCATTAGTTGCGATTAGAAACTTCGATATCTTAAAGATTATTGATGAGAATTACAAATTAGCTTGTTTTTTAGCATAAAATTTATCTAGCAAATTTTCATTTGAAAGAATAAGTTTTAACATCAAATTAGTAGATTAGGTAGTCGTAGTTGTACGACTAAAAGCTTTCAAAGAATTCTCATAATTTCAAATTGAGCAACAAAATAAAGAGTTGCCTTGTGAAATTCTAAACCTCCTTTTTTTTTTTTTTTTTGCAATTGTTTCTTTAAAATTTGTTGTTTAAAATTTAGAATTAAAGTCTATTGCAGAAAATTGAATTTACTTTTATATAATTTTGTTACTATATTTTATATGTGATATTTTGATAACGTGAATATGCAAAATAGGTTTATAATGTGACATGTGAATATGTGATAAGGTGTCAGTGTAGACGGGTCAGTCATGTCACCTTTTCTTATTCACACGAACAACAGACACAGATGCTAGTTATGTAAAGTTTAATTGTATTAATATAAAATCTTATTAATTAATCAGCGCATGCTAATGTTATGAGGTATATAAAATCTAACTGATTTGCAAACCAAATTGTGCACTCTACAAGCATTTTCAATCAAAAAATATGATCACATATCTTGTGGTGTAAGTTTATAATATCTATTGATATTACAATAAAATAGTACTTCTATTGATATTATAATAAAATAGTACTCTCCCTTTCCAGTTAGAGTGAGTTGTTTATGTGTATGTTTGGGATATCTTAAAATGAGTAGCTTATGACTTATAAGCACTTATGTCATATAAGTAATAAGTAGAGTAGAGATTAGAGTGTTTAATAAATCAGAACTTATAATCAGTAAATGTTTGGGTAAATCAGAACTTATAAGTTAACTTTTTTTTATAATTTTCAAAATACTTGTTTTTTTATATATAACAATGGATATCAATGGATAGATCTCGATGAATAGGGAAATTTGATATATACATATCAATTTTCTAATGAAAGGATCGAGAGATATATGGTTTTGAAGATTTGAAGGATATTATATATTACGTATATCGAGAATAAGTTATAAGTTATAAGTTGAAAGTTAGAATTCCTAACATTCAACTTATGAACTTATAAGTCATAAGTTTAGCTAAAACTTATTTTGACAAACACCCCCCATAAGGACTTATGGTCTTATAAGCCATAAGTTGGCTGAAAAGTGAAAGGCCAAACAGGCCCTATGTTTGGTACAGAGGATTAGGTAATTTATTTTTAAATTTTTTTTCACTAATAAAAAGTTAATGTTTGAATTTTATTCAAAAAAAAAATTTTAAAAATAAGTTATGAAACTTTATACATACCTTAAAATCCGTGTCACTGTTAAAAAAGTGTAGGAAATGAGTGTAAAAAATGAGTGGGACGGACGGAGTATAAATTTTAAAAATCAAAATATTTACTCTACCAAAATTTTTGATAATTTGATAAAAGTAGAAAATTAGTGGGAATTCTATATTTTTTTAAAATGCTACTTTATTTATTAATTCTTTTTTCTATTTATGCGGTTAGTATCTATATTTTAAATATACCAAATGTACATTACAGTTAAAATATAATATCATGAAAGAATTTTTTTTAATGAAACGGATAAAATTTTATTTGATATTCTTTTTCCTTCCTTGTCGAGAAAAAGAAAGCATTTTATGCTAAAGAACTTATAGCATTTTACTGAATTTATATATACTTGTCCGTTTACACCAAACAATATGGGTGTTTGGGGAACTTATTTTCCAGATAAGTCAACTTATTTTAAGTTGAAAGTTAAGATTTCTAACTTTCCAAATTATTTTTGCAACTTATTGAATATCAAACATACATTAAATACTTGTATAAAAAAAGATTATCAAAATATAAAATTTTTACCCGAAAATAAGTCCATAAATCCTTAATATAAGGTGAGCCAAACAGGTATCAATACATTTTTTCTTCTTACAACGTGTGGTACAATAAAAACAGATCATATACATTTACTACCTACAATATAACATGAAATCGGTGTTAGGAATCTGCCCGATTCCCCGAGAATGTGGAAGAGATTTGGTAAATATGTGTGCTTAGATCCCACAAATATTTGTGATAGTAATGAAGCAACAAACCAACAATACAGTAAAAGAGACAAAGAGATTTAACGTGGTTCGGCCCAGCCTACATCCACAAGAGCAACAACTTCACACTAGATAAAAGAGATTACAATATCCGGGTTTATACACAAATTCAGCCCTACGATACCTATTATGTATATCCCCAACTCACTGAAGTGTTTATCTCAAAACCTCCCCCTATCACTGTTTCCCGACAACCTTTCCTCTTCTTTCTCTCTCTCTCTCTCTCTCTCTCTCTCTCTCTCTCTCCCCCCCAACCCAAACAGTGCCACACAACCTGATAGAAAGATCCCTGCAGCGGGACCACCTCCGATGACTGTAGTCACACCCAAGTACCCTAAGGAATAGTTTAGGCACGAGGACCTTCTATCCCGACACTTCCGGAAAGCGGGCTAAACCGGCTCTCCTACTAGACGGACTATCTAGCAGCTATATAGAGAGAGAAGAGAGAATTATGGTGTGTTTTATAATGAAGGAGGAGAGGGTATTTATAGGAGTATGTAGTAGGTGGTAGGTGGTGGAATGGTTGGTGAGGTTTGGTAAGAGTTAGGCAGCCTAACAATCTCCCCCTTTTTCCAAACTCACAACTTTTCACTTGCACTCCATACCTGCGCCCTGTTGGCACAACTCCAACTTTTCCTCGATCCGTATCATTCCATAAGACAAAACTCCTCCTGAGTCCAAGACTCCAAACTATACCCTAGTTTGCACATTCATTCTCGAATGCCCACTTGCTATACGCACAAGTGTACCATTGACCTCTATTTATCCAACTACATACATGTGAAGCAATCTGTTGTATACACACATACTCACTTGATTCACGTCGGCCAATCCCATATGTAGTCCATCACACACGCAAGTGTGAACATCACACACACAAGTGTGACCATCGATCTTTCATTTACTCCCCAACTGCATATCAAACAAATCAATCTGTTGCATGGTTCACTGCTCACTTGATTCATGTTGATCGATGCCCATATGCAGTTGCAACACACCTACTACTCTTTGATGTCATGGAAGCCCTTCGACCAAGCATCCATCCCAGCAGTCTTTACACCATCGTCTAGACTGGAAGGCAATATAACCGCAGCAGTATCCTTCAAGTCACTCTTCCCTCGTGCACGAGATAACCAGATTTTCGAAGTTCCAGTACGTTCTGGCCACGTACTTATCAGACGATATATTCCCCCACGTAGCTCTCCCTTCATCCGAACCACACGGCCTCTTTTGATATTCATAGCTCCCCCTAATACAGTGCATCTGTAGCCTTCTGAAGCTAACCGACCGATAGATATTAGATTCTTCCTCAGCTTAGGCACATATCTTACCCCGTTCAAGCTGCGAACTATTCCATCGAACATTTTAATTTTCACAATTCCAATCCCCTTGATCTCACATGTAGATCCATCAACCAAAGAAACTGTTTCATTCTTTGTATCTTAGAATTTTTCAAAATGCTCCCTCTCGAAACATACATGATAAGATGACCCTGAGTCTAGTATCCATTCTTCTGGAGAACTAGTGCCTCGATTGAAGATGGTGCAAACATCTTCACAATCGAGAGCAACCACAACCAATGATGCATTTGGATCCTTCTTATTAAGCGGACAATTCGGCCTAATATGACCCCACTCCTTGCAACCAAAGCACTGCATGCCCTTTTCACTGTATCTGGATTTACCCCTGCTATTGGTAGATCCTCTCACTGCACCCCTTCCTCGATTATTTTGACTACGCAAAGCAAAAACTGTCATTCCGTCCTTGTCACCATCCTGGTTCTTCCTTCCAGCGTTTGACAAAAGTGTTGACTGAACCTGCTCCATTTTTAACGTGTCCTTTTCGTACAAAATGGTTGTGACCAAATGATCGAATGTCTCCGGAAGCGAAGTAAGAAGAATAAGGGCCTTATCTTCTTCCTCCAATTTTACATCAACCTTTTCAAGTAAATCAACAATACCATTAAACACATTCATGTGCTCAATAACATTGCCTTGACCTGCCATCTTCAGCTTGTATAACTCGCGCTTCAGATTTAACTTTGTAGTCAAGTTCTTCCCAAGATACAATGTCTCCAACTTTGACCATAATTCCTTCATTGTGCTTTCGTCAACAACATTATTGATAATGTTATCAGCAATGCATAGTCTGATGGTACTCATGCATTACGACTCTGCATCCTCCTAATCTTCATCGCTCATCTTTGTTGGTTTTCCCTCCTTTCCCTTCAAAGCCCTTGCTAGCCTCTGTTAGGTTAGGACATCCTTTACCCTTCTTTGCCAAAGAGTAAAACTTCCTTTACCATCATATGGAGTCACCTTGAATAATCCAATACTTGCCATTATCTCCGTTTTCACACACAAACCAATCCAAACAACTAAATCAATTGGCCAGGTAAGTGTAAGAAACAATGGGAGCACTTCCATCAAAACGACGCCTAATTAGACAACCACTTTTCTTAACGACTTTCCTTCGGCACCAATAATTTAGACACAACTAGCTCTGATGCCAACTGTTAGGAATTTGCCCGATTCCCGGCGAATGCGGAAGCGATTTGGTAAATATGTGTGCTTAGATCCCACAAATATACGTGATAGTAATGAAGCAACAAACCAACAATACAGTAAAAGAGACAAGAGATTTAACGTGGTTCGGCCCGTCCTACATCCACAAGAGCAACAACTTCATACTAGATAAAAGAGATTACAATATCCGGGTTTATACACAAATTCAGCCCTACGATACATATTATGTATATCCCCAACTCACTGAAGTGCTTATCTCAAAACCTCCCCTATCACTATTTCCCGAAAACCTTTCCTTCCCTTTCTCTCCCAACCCGGACAGTGCCACACAACCTGACAGAAAGACCCCTGCAATGGGACCACCTCCGATGGCTGCAGTCAAACCCAGGTACCCTAAGGAATAGTTTAGGCATGAGGACCTTCTATCCCGATAATTCCTGAAAGCGGGCTAAACCGGCTCCCCTACTAGACGGACTATCTAGCAGCTATATAGAGAGAGAAGAGAGATTTATGGTGTATTTGATAATGAAGGAGGAGAGGGTATTTATAGGAGTAGGTAGTAGGTGGTAGGTGGTGGTAGGTGGTGGAATGGTTGGTGAGGTTTGGTAAGAGTTAGGCAGCTAAATAGTCTGTTATTAATAAAAGAAACAACATAGAGTCGTCTCTTGTTTTTCTTCCCTACTATGTTCTTTTAGAAATTTTAAGTAGATGTCACATGAAAATATATGATCAATCGAAATTTGAAAGTAATGAGCAAAATTTGCAATGAAACACGGTCTATGGTTATTTTACTCATTATTTATTTTATAAAGAACACTTCTTTCTCACTTTGTTTCATTCAAGAATACCAAGCTCCCCCTTGATATGGACGATCTGAAGTAAAAACCTAATACATTAAAATCAGACATAAATACAGGCTCCTAATGCTCAAAAATTGGACAAAAAATGTAACAAATCAAACAAACCTAATCGAAATCCTACTGAATCGAATAAAAACACGATTTCCCTGATAAGCCCGAATTCAATTATGGAGGTATCGAAGCTAAATCTAGAAATGACGAACTAAAGAAAGCCTACCATGAAAACTAAAATTGAAGATGTCAGAAATCCTTTTGATACAAGCGGAAACAAATACTAATGAGAAAAGAAAGTGTAGGCTTAATGAAGGGGGGAAGAAACCGGTGCCCGCCAAATTGAAATTTTTAGAACCGCATATCTGTACTATACTATTATACTAGCACGAAACAGGTATAATCGGTGAGTTGGTTGATTGGTTAACACATTTCCAAAATAATTTTTGCACTTTCCTTAAAAAATCAATTTAGAAATTAAAAAATATTAAATAGTATAATAATATATACACATTGATTCCCACGCTAATACGACTACGAGTTCCATTCATAAGATTCACTAAGATGTGGAGGAGTCTATTTCAAGTATAAAGAACAAATTAAAATTAAATAAACTAAAAATTTTAAAAAACATTTACATAATAATCTATGTTATATATGTTATATTGGCCATTATTATAGGCAAACATCATATATTTGGTTAATGTTATTCCTTGATTAACATCTTCCTAAGAAGATTTTAACAATTTCCTAAAAGAACAAATTCAAAAATAAAATAAGCATAAAATAAAAAATGTTAAAGTAATCTAATAATATCTACACATTGAGTTAAGCCCATGTACCAAAATATTTGAAATATACAAATAAAATTATTTAATTATTATTTATATAAATACTTTAATTCATAAAAACTTAATCATCATTGAATTCAAATTGTATCAAGTGTATCATATATACATATATGTAAAATTTGTTTTAAAAAATCGAAACATTAAAATTTGAAAGTCGATCAATCGATAATGTACTTTTTTTGGCACTCGGACTTTATTACTTAATTTTTGCTACTTTGGTCCAAAATAAAATTTAGACACATCTTTAAAACCTATTTATTTTAATTAGTTAAGCAATTTATAAATTAAAATTTACTATGCCGATTCTAATATTTATTTTACAAACATATCTTTCACTAAAATACAAATTTTAACAAATTTTTAACACCTAATTATTTTAATACCTACATTATTAGGTTTAATTATTATATAAATCAATTATATTTAGAATATTTATAGCAAATATTAATAAAGAAAAATATGAAAAAATAATATAAAATGATAAATAATAAAAAATTCCGTGCATAGCACGGATTATAGGTTAGTATTTACATTATATGGAAAATAGACCGTCCCTTTTAGCTGAAAATCAAACTTTGTTTCAAAATTTAGAATTTTAAAATATTAATAAACTAATTATAAAAATAAAAGTAAAGAGATAATATATTTTTATATAGAGGTAATTGAATTTATATAATTCTTTTATTTTACTCATTATTTTATGTTTTACTAAATCGGGATCTTCACGAAAACATCCTCAGAAGAACTACTATAACGGGATATCTATATCTATATTATTATATAAAAGCATAAAAGTTTGGTTGGTACGGTAACTATTGATTTTACTTATTTACCCATACTTAATTATATATAAAATTCCTCTTACTAACTAATCAATTTTCTTTTGAGGTTAAACATATTATTTTTCTTATTTTTCACTAACTAATTAATTTCCTTTTTCACAAACTAATTAATTTCCTTTTTCAGGTAAAACACAATATCTTTTATATTTTATCTAACTAAAATTTCTCCTTTCTTAAAAACAATACAGACAATTTTGTTTAATAAAATAACGTAATTATATCATAATTATAATTACTATTAACTAATCAATGACCCTTTTCCAACCAAAACACGTTACCTTTTCTCTTTTCTGTAATTAAAATATATCTTTCTCCAATTATATCACGAGTGGTTCTATTTAATAAAATAAAATAGTAATATTATAATACTAATAATTACCGATTACTTTTTTCAGTTAAAACTTATCATTTTTTCCATATTTCATAATTAAAATTCCTTTTTTCTAGAAATATCACGAATAACATTAATTTCTCACTTTCTAAAGACACTACGATCAATTTAATTTAGTGAAATAACATGAATTAAATTATAATTACTATAAACTAATCAATTACCTTTTCACCTAAAACATGTCACCTTTTTAATTTTCACATTACCTTTTTTATTTTCTCCAACTAAAATCTCTCTTTTTCAATTAGATCACGGGTGGTTCTATTTAATAAAATAAAATAACAAAATCATAATATTAATAATTAACCAGTTAACTTTTTTAGCTGAAACGTATCATCTTTTCTATATTTTCTAACTAAAATCCCTATTTTTTTAAAAATATCACGTGCAACATTAATTTATCATTTTGTAAAAACATTACGAGCAATTTATTTAGTAAAATAACATAATTAAATATTAATTACTATAAACTAATCAATTACCTTTTTCACCTAAAATAAGTTTACTTTTTAATTTTTTCTAACTAAGATATCTCTTTTTTTCCAATTAAATCACGGGCATTCTATTTGTTAAAATTAAATAATAATTTTATAATTACTTATAATTAACCGATTACCTTTTTCAACTAAAATTTATCATCTTTTCAATATTTTTTAACTAAAATTCCTCATTCCCTAGAATTATCACGGATAACGTTTATATGATGATTATCAAATCATCTCATTTAAAAATTTAAGCCTTAAAAATTCATATTTAAAAAAAAATAATTCAAATTAATAAAAAAAAGTCATATAATATTAAAAAAAATTGGTGCATCGCACGGATTTTAAGCTAGTTAATATATTAAAGCTGAAACATTAAAAAGTTTTAAAAGTTTTGGTTTTCGGTTTGGTTATCCTATAAATTTTTAATTAATTTTAAATATAAAAAAAATCAAGTACAAAGTTAAGTCTTTTAGTCAACTTCAAATTAAAAAGCCTAACACGTAACAATCTTAAACCTAATTTGCTCACGCAAAATACCACAGCATATATCACTTAAGTGTAAGTATAATGATTGTATTAGCTTTTTGTCTCCATTTTATAAGTGTTTTACAAGAAAATCTAATTTGGGGGTGTTTTTTTAATGTGAGTTGATTCATGTTTTATGTATATTGATTTAAAAAGACGATTATAATATCCAAGAAAAATTTATTATGTCAAAAATAGATACTATTTGATATCTATATTATTATTATATTAAAGCCGAAATAGATACTATTTGATATCTATACTATTATTATATTAAAATTGAAAGATTGAAAGTTTGTTGGTTTGGTTTTAGATTTGATTATCCTAATTATTAAAAAAAAATAATTATAATATAATATTATAAAAATAGCAACTTACTAATGTTAACATAATTATATTCTGACTAAAATTCCTCCACCCGTAATTAATGGTAAGTAATCGATCATTTTTTTCAAATTAAAATACATTTTTTTTAATTATTCAATATTAACTTTTATAAACACCTAAATTTATTAGTTTTACCATATCTTTCATTCATTAATGTTTTCTTTACTAATTAAAATAAGTTACCTATTTAATTTAAAATGTAATTTACAATCATTAATATATACCCAAAAATATTGTATAATACCTAATTAATAAATAAGAAAATAATATAATTATTGGTAAGTACTCGATTGTCTTTTCAAGTTAAAATATGTTACTTTTTAATTAATAAATATTACCTTTTATAAACACCTAAATTTATCAATTGTACCATATTATTCAATCATTAATATTTCTTTTTAATCAAAATAAGTTACCTTTTAATTTAAAATGTAATCTTACAATCAATAATATGTACATAAAAATATTGTATCATATCTTCCCGTCATTAATTAAATATATTAAAAACATATATACATTTATAATAAGAAAACATGATTATAATTGTTTATATTTTACTGCAACCATACAATGAATAATGATCATTAATAATGATCATTAGATTTTTAGTGAAATAAATAAGAACTGTTCTTATGATAAGATATATTATATATTTTAATAACTTACGAAAAATCAAAGGTTCAAATCCCGTCAATATCATATTTAATTTAAAAATTTCACACACAATTCTTCCTACAACTCTCTCTTCTACGTTTTTAGGTGTACAAAAATTAAATAAGTAGAAAAACTAAATAACTCAACAAATAACTTAATTTAGAAAAAAACTTATAACATGACATATATAGGTTAACAATATTATAAATTTAAAAATACCTATAAAAATATTGATATCACTAGCATATTCTAGGGATTAAAAAAAGTAAAAAAATTTAAAATAAGATATTGTAGGATTTAAGTAGTAATTACACACTTAAAAAAATAATTTTATTTAAATATTTGTTGAATTCTTAATACTTAACAATAAATTTAGAAATAACATTAAATTAAAGATATTATGTAGATCTTTAAACTAAGTTCGGAACATTAGTAAATTTAAAATTACTAATATATAATTATTTTATTACTAAAATTTTATATTCAATCAAATATTTAATATATATTAATAAATAATAATATATTAATTTTGATCAAAAATTATAAATTAAATTCATATAATTTCGAAAAATCAAAATAAAATAATGGGATTCAAATCCGGGCACAACAAATCCCTTTCCTTCGCTTGAACCATCTCTGCAATTGTTTTTTAGTGTTTTCCCTATAATATAATCCTAAATGCACGGATTTTTTTGATATGTTATAAATTTTATTTTATTTTGTAATTAACTTTTATATAATCATTAATTTTAAAAATTATTTTAATATTAATTTAATAAAATTTGATATAAATTTAATAAATGATTTGCATGATTTAAAATTTATATAATAAAATTTTAAATTAAATATGTCGTTGACGGGATTCGAACCTTGAATATTTAGTAAAGTAATTTGATCATTAAATATACCTTATAATTACATCTAACGATTCTTATTAATTACTAAAAATCTAACGGTACTATGGTGTCATATTTTTGGGTATACATTAATGATTGTAAATTTATATTTTAAATTAAAAGGCAGTGTATTTAATTACAAAAGAAATATTAATGATTGGAAGATTATGATTGCAAAATTATGTTTTAAATTAAAAGGTAACATATTTTAATTAAAAAAGAAATCTTAATGATTGGAAGATGCGATATTTTAAGTGTGTATTAAGGGTAATATGTTCAATTAAAAGTAAACGTCTTTTAAATTGATTAGAAGATAAGATATTTTAGGTATTTATTAAATTTTAGTTAATAGTACAATTATGCTTTTATATAATTATCAATTTAATAATTTTGTAAATTTTAATTTAATATAATTTAATATACTCATATTTACGTATTATACTAATATTTTCTTATTATAAACAACATATAGAGATTTTTAATATATTTTATTAATAATTGAAAATATGGTATGTTATTTTTGGGTATATATTAATGACTGTAAGATTAGTTTTTTTTTTAAAAAAGTAACGTATTTTAATTAGAAAGGAAATATTAATGATTTGAAGATATGGTACAATTAATGTTTTTATAAAAGGTAATATATTCAACTAAAAGTAATGTGAAAATAACAATAACTAATTATCATGAATTATATTATGTCCTTATTTATTTTAATAATTAGGATAACAAAGCGAAAACCAAACCGACCAAACTTTCAATTTTCGACTTTATGAATTGATGAAGATGGTGTAAATTAGGTTTAGAAGAATAGAAGTCTGTGCATTCGTGAAGGCAACGGAGGTTTTAAGTTTAGCTGTATTAGTAATGGTGTAAATATAAAATACTAGTGTCTTTAGGACTATAGCCAATAACACGGATTAAAATTGATTTATTTTTTATTTAAAATTAATTAAAAATTAAATGATAACCAAACCGAAAACCAAAACTTTCAATGTTTCGGCTTTAATATAATAGTATAGATATATCTATAACACTACTTATTTCTAATTGTACTTCTAATATAAATCATAAATATTTAAAAATAAAGAATAATCAATATTGAAATATCTAATATTACCTATTACAGAGTATTATATATTATTGATATACGTTAAATAAAAAATATTATTAGAATATATTTGATTTTCATAAATAAATAGTTTTTCATCATAAAATATTGAAAAAATTGAATTTTATGATACATACATCCCGTAATATTGAAAAGACGAAGTGATTTTTTTAAAAAGGTCATGTTCTTTTTTAATAATTTATTTATTGACTTAGTATATATTCAAAATTTAAGTACTCAACGTTGCCGTTGTACACGAACATACATATATAAACACACTTTTTAAGTACTATTATTATGAAATGTTTTTTTTTTTGAATAAAGTGCACTTGCATATATTAAATCCGATAAATAAATAGTTTTTCATCATAAAATATTGAAAAAATTGAATTTTATGATACATACATCCCGTAATATTGAAAAGACCAAGTGATTTTTTTTAAAAAGGTCATGTTCTTTTTTAATAATTTATTTATTCAGAATTTAAGTACTCAACGTTGCCGTTGTACACGAACATACATATGTAAACACACTTTTTAAGTACTATTATTATGAAATGTTTTTTTTTTAATAAAATGCACTTGCATATATTAAATCTGATAAAAGGTTACATAAGATAAATTCCGGAGCAGTTTCTAACCACTCCATAATATTAAGTTAATAATTTCGAAAAATAAGACATCGCACTTATTGCTTGATGGGATCCTATATTGACAACATAGGGCATGGTAACTATTAATGTAACATATTTTAATGTCAAATTTAAAATTCATTTTGATGTTACTAGTGCTTTTATCATTTTTACTTATCTATGTATATTTTGTTGTTATATAATTAGAGAACCATTTTAAAAGAGCATCAATGATGAATTCAAGTACATCTAATATAACTTAGAAAAGAATTTAATGAACCCTAAAGATACATAGGATGAAAATAGTCGCAAGTACCGGCAGCATGCCCACATATCGTAAATTACCCAGTATTTACGATAGTTTTTATATTTCATCGTAACCTGGTACTTACGACAAACATCATAATTTGTCGTAAATTACACAAAGAAAAATATCTAAATATGCATCAATTTTAAAATATCTAATATTATCTATAACATTGTATTATAAATATTATTGATATATGTTAGATAAAATTATTATGACTTTTAATTTGATTTTAATAAATAAATATTTCTTCGGCATATAAATATAAAACTGTCATATTTTTTTTTTAAATTTTATGATGAATACATCCCGCAATATTGGGAAGACCAAGTGATTTTTTTTTTTTAAAGATCATGTACGTTTTTACTTATTTATTTAACCACTCAATATATGTATAGAGTTTAAATACTAAACGTTGGAGTATGTATACGAACAAACATATAAACACATAAAAATAGGTACGATTATCATGAAATGTTTATTGTTATCTTATATTAAGATAATAATGTTGAAAAATAAGACATCACACTTGATTTATTGATAGATTCTTATAGTGACAGTATACATGTAACATATTTTAATGTCAAATTTATAATTCATTTTGATGTTGTTAGTGCGTTTTTCATTTTTACTTACTATGTATATTTTGTTATTACGAAATTACAGAAGCAATTTAACATAGTTTCAGTGATGAATTTAAGTACATCTAATACAACCTAGAAAAGAATTTAATGAACCCTAAAGGGAATTTAATGAACCCTAAAGATACTTACGACCGATTCTGTCGTAAATTACACAGTATTTGTGACAACTTTCATATTTCGTCGTATATAACCCGATACTTAGGACAAACATCATAGCCTGTCGTAAGTTATCCAGTAGTTTAAGCAATCACTTTAAATGTTGGAAGGTGGCATTGGTGAACTTGTGACAGGACATATTATTCATCGTAAATAATTTGAAAACGCACACCACACTGACAATTTTCATTATGAATTTATATTTAATCACAAGTATATAATAAAATATCCAATTTACGATTGAAAATCTTTTAGTCTTAAGTTCCAAACTTGTAACAGAATTTGTTTCCGTCGTAAGTATGTTCTCAAATGAAGTCATGGTAAATTTAAAATAAATAAAACTTTTTTGTTTATATATTTAATTACAAATATATATATTAAAATAGTGATCTTACGACAAAGTGATAATCAATCATTTCAAACAACATCTTTCCCTTTCGCGGGATGATACAGTGACAAATTTGTTGTTTCCGTCGTAATTATTTACAACAGATAAGGCTATCTGCTGTAAGATACATGTGCCAAGCATTCTCTCGTAAGTATTCTTTCACAAAAGCCCATATTTGTGTAGTTTATATTATTCAATATATATATATATGTATTATAAAGAACATTTCTTTCGTTTTGTTTCATTCTGGAATACCAAGCTCCCCCTTGATTTCTTACCCCGGAAATCATAAATATTAGCTCCTTCAGGTAAAGGGGTTCTATATGGTATAACGGGGGATTATCTTCGCTCAAATAATTATAGATTTTATAATCAGTGTAAGCCCATAACTAGGCAAGTCCAAATGCAACCAAATCTTAAGTTGCGGTATGAAACTGAAACAGTTGCAATTGCGGTGATGCACTCAGATCCTTTATGTTATAAAATTATTCATATATCTTTTCTCAAGATCACCACGTACATATATTACTCTTATCTTGTCTTTTAATTTCTCCTTCAGGTAAAGGGGTTCTATATGGTATAACGGGGGATTATCTTCGCTCAAATAATTATAGATTTTATAATCATTGTAAGCCCATAACTGTTGGATATTTAATCTTAACATATTTGAATAAGTGGGCTGGGCTCATAGTCATTTCAGTGTACTTAGTTATTTGATTTGGTCGTTGATTGATTGAGTAGTTTTAGGGATCATGGAAACAGAAAAATAAAGTTGGTTGAGTAGTGATAGGGGTCTGTTATGCTCGTTAGCTGATTTGTAGCAATCAGCAGTTGGTGTTTTCCTATTTAATTTCCTTTGTATCATTCAGTTTCAAGAAAAGACAATACAAGTAGTTTTCTCTTCTCCAGTTCACATACTACATCTGCAATATACATCTATATATATAATCTATATTTCTTATCACGTGGTATCAGAGCCACAACCCTGGTAACTATTAAATATTCATACTCTCATATCCAGTTGATTTACTATGGAAACAGGCAAGGCTAAAGAAGGTTCATTCGGCTTGAGCTATCCGCTGTTAACAAAGACCAATTACACGGCGTGAGCATTAAAAATGAGGGTCTTCATGCAAGCACATGGTGTGAGGGAGGCTATAGAACCAAAGGACGTTAAAACTGTGGTGGATGATAAAGTTGACAAACGGGCACTAGCTGTTATCTATCAAGGGATCCCCGAGGAATTGGTGCTATCTATTGCGGAGAAGAAAACATCCAAGGAGGCTTGGGATGCTATTAAAAAAATGTGTTTAGGTGCAGATAAGGTAAAGAAGGCATGGGCACAGACTTTGAAAGGCGAGTTCGAGGCACTAAACATGGCAGAAACAGAACAACTGGATTAATTCTACACGAAATTGAATGGTTTGGTTACCAACATTAGAGCTTTGGGGGAGAAGATGGAAGAAGCATATGTGGTAAAGAAACTACTTAGGGCTGTTCCCTCTAAATTCTTACAAATTGCATCGGCTATTGAACAGTTTGGGAATTTGGAGGAGATGTCTGTGGAAGAGGTTATAGGTTCCTTGAAGGCCCATGAAGAGAGGTTACGTGGGCAGACTGAAACGAGCCAAGGAAAACTCCTCTTAACTGAGGAAGAATGGAGAAGGAAAGAGAGTAACGAGGGACATTTGTTACTGACTCGAGAGGAGTGGTTAAAGAAAACCAGCAGAGAAGGACCTCGAGGTGGTGAATATCGTGGGAGAGATGGAAATTGCGGGGGACGGGATAGGAGCAGAGTACGATGCTTCAACTGTCAGGCCTATGGACATTTTGCTTCAGAATGTCGTAAGTCACGCAAGGAGAAAGAGGTTCAAAAGGAGGTGAATTTTTCTCAGACCCATGAAGATGAGCCTGCACTACTACTTACTGAGTGTGGACGTGAAAAACAAGGAATGGTACTGTTGAATGAAGAAGGAGTCACGCCAAAATTGAGGGCAAGGACAGAGACACCCGTGGATTCACAAGTGTGGTATCTCGATAACGGCGCCAGCAATCATATGACTGGACAACGAGGAAAATTCAAAGAGCTTGATGAGAACGTTACAGGACAAGTTAGGTTCGAAGATGGCTCAACTGTAAACATCAAGGGTAAAGGAACAATCTCTTTTAAGTGCAAGAATGGAGAAGAACACCTGCTTCGAGAAGTTTATTTCATTCCAACATTGTGCAACAATATAATTAGTCTTGGACAGATGTCAGAGGATGGAAATAGGGTAGTCCTCGATGGAGAACATTTGTGGGTGTATGATGGTAGGGGACGTGTGTTGATGCGTGTGCAGAGATCAGCGAACAGACTGTACAAAATAAGTCTTGAAGAAAGTAGTCCTATGTGTCTAATGTCAAAAAGGGAGGAAGAAACATGGATTTGGCATTCGAGGCTCGGGCACGTAAACTTCAAGGCATTGGTACTAATGTCCAAGGAACAGATGGCTAATGGTATTCCCAAATTCGTGCAACCTGGAAAAACATGTGAGGGATGTCTCATGGCAAAACAGACAAGAAAACCATTTCCGTCGCAGGCCAGTTTTCAAGCAAAACAGAAGTTTGAGTTGATACACGGAGACTTATGTGGGCCAATAACGCCACCTACACCCGCCGGTAACAGGTACTTCTTCTTGCTTGTCGACGATTTTAGTCGAAAGATGTGGGTATATATGTTGAAAGAAAAGCATGAGGTGTTTGATGCATTTAAAAAGTTCAGAACACTCGTTGAGAAAGAAACTGGAAAAGGGATTAAGACTTTCAGAACTGATCGGGGTGGAGAGTTCTGTTCATCCATGTTCAGTGCATATTGTGAGGAGGCAGGCATAATAAGACACTACACAGCTCCCTACACCCCACAGCAAAATGGGGTGGTAGAGAGACGCAACAGGACAGTAGCAGCTATGACGAGAAGTTTTTTAAAAGGCTCTAAACTACCACCTTATATGTGGGGAGAAGCAGTGCGTCATTCCATCTACATTCTCAACAGGCTGCCAACACGGATACTATCTGGAAAAACTCCATACGAGGCATGGACAGGTCGGAATCCAGATCTTAATCACATAAAATAGTTTGGATGTGTTGCATATATGAAAGTACCTTCAGTTTATGTCAAAAAACTGGATGATCGTAGTAAGGCGATGGTATACCTAGGAAAGGAGCCTGGAACTAAAGCCAGTCGTTTGTACGACCCGATATCAAAGAGTGTGCATGTTAGTAGGGATGTAGTGTTCCAAGAACACAAAATGTGGCCCTGGGATTCATCATCAACAGTTGAAATTGAAGTTACATTTCCAGACACCTTTATTTCTATTGACTCATCCTCTGAAGAAACTTTGGCCACAGAAACAGAATCTGAAATTATGACTCCACAACACACTCCACAACATTCTCGTGGTTCCAGCACATCTGAATATTCTGGAGACCTTGAAGAAGGACCAGGCTCATCAGAGTCGACTGAAATGAGCAGTGAACCAAAGAAGTTCAGACTACTAAGTGACGTGTACAATGAGACTGAAGATATTGAACTTGATGAGGAGATGTTGCTTCTATCTGAGGAGGAACCCAGTTCGTATATTCAAGCAGCCCAGGAGAAAGAATGGAGACAATCAATGAGAAATGAGATAGACTCTATCGAAAAAAACAACACTTGGGTTTTAACAGATTTACCTCCTAATCACAAAGCGATTGGGTTGAAATGGGTTTTCAAGGTGAAAAGGGATGTGAATGGAGAAATAGTAAAACATAAGGCGAGACTTGTGGCGAAGGGGTAAGTGCAAAAGCAAGGTATTGATTTTGAAGAGGTCTTCGCCCCTGTTACACGAATGGAAACTGTACGGTTACTCTTGGCATTAGCAGCTAAGAACGGATGGGAAGTGCATCACATGCACGTGAAATCTGCGTTTCTGAATGGTGAATTACAGGAAGAGGTGTACGTGTTACAACCAGATGGCTATGTGAAAGAAAATCAGGAACGGAAGGTGTATAAGCTCTTGAAGGCACTGTACGGTTTGCGACAAGCTCCACGAGCTTGGTACGCTCGACTCAGCAAATTTCTTGAGAAGTTGGGATTTGTAAAATGCCCTTATGAGCAGGCGGTCTATGCAAAATGAGAGGGTAATGAATCCTTAATTGTTGGCATGTATGTAGATGATTTGTTGGTGACAGGCACAAACATTGTCAACATTAACAAATTCAAGGATCAAATGAGAAGTGAATTTGATATTAGTGACTTGGGAAAGCTTGCTTATTATCTTGGTATCAAAATATAACAAAGAAAAGGGAAAATCGAGTTAAGGCAGACGGCTTATGCAAATAAGTTATTGGAAAAGGCAGGAATGTTAGATTGTAATCCCACTAGATATCCTATGGAACCAAAACATCAGCTTGGTAAGGATCCTGCAGGAAAAGCTGTAGACTCAACAAAGTTTAAAAGCTTGGTTGGAGTCCTTAGATATCTGGTCCACACTCGACCAGATATATCATACACTGTAGGAGTGGTGAGTCGTTTTTTGGAGAGACCTACTATGCTACATCTTAATGCAGTGAAACGGATACTTAGGTATGTAAAAGGGACGTTAGAGTATGGACTGCTGTATACTGCTAATTCTGGGAATCACATGCTGTCTGGATACTCGGATAGCGATCTTGGAGGTAACATCGATGACAGGAGAAGCACAGGTGGTATGGTATTTTATTTAAGTGAAAGCCTTATCACCTGGGTGTCGCAAAAACAGCGGTGTGTTGCGTTATCTTCGTGCGAGGCAGAATTTATGGCCGCCACGGCAGCAGCCTGTCAAGGCA
The DNA here is from genome assembly GCA_036435485.1 of Saposhnikovia divaricata. Classification (NCBI taxonomy): domain Eukaryota; kingdom Viridiplantae; phylum Streptophyta; class Magnoliopsida; order Apiales; family Apiaceae; genus Saposhnikovia; species Saposhnikovia divaricata. Next base: position 233,703,132 of record CM071595.1, on the reverse strand, counting down.
TTTGGCTGCGAAATTTGTTGAGCATGATCACTGACATGAAAGCTGGACCTGTTACTATTTACATAGATAATCGATCGACCATAGACTTGGCTCGAAATCCCGTTTTCCATGGAAGGAGTAAACACATTGACTTACGATCTCATTTTATTAAGGAATGTGTTGAGCATGGTGAGGTAATCATTAAGCATGTTAGTTCAGAGAATCAGAAGGCAGACATCATGACGAAGGCGCTGTCTACAGCTAAGTATGAGAAAATGCGGGAACTCTTGGGTGTAAGAAAACTGAGATAAATATGTTCAGATTAAGGGGGAGTTATGTTGGATATTTAATCTTAACATATTTGAATAAGTGGGCTTGGCTCATAGTCATTTCAGTGTACTTAGTTATTTGATTTGGTCGTTGATTGATTGAGTAGTTTTAGGGATCATGGAAACAGAAAAATAAAGTTGGTTGAGTAGTGATAGGGGTCTGTTATGCTCGTTAGCTGATTTGTAGCAATCAGCAGTTGGTGTTTTCCTATTTAGTTTCCTTTGTATCATTCAGTTTCAAGAAAAGACAATACAAGTAGTTTTCTCTTCTCCAGTTCACATACTACATCTGCAATATACATCTATATATATAATCTATATTTCTTATTCAATAACTAGGCAAGTCCAAATGCTACCAAATCTTAAGTTGCGGTATGAAACTGAAACAGTTGCAATTGCGGTGATGCACTCAGATCCTTTATGTTATAAAATTATTCATATATCTTTTCTCAAGATCACCAAGTACATATATTACTCTTATCTTGTCTTTTAATTTCAGATGTGTTCTACAAGTTTTTTCTATATTTTTCTTGGTCGGGGCTCGGTCCTGTGCAGAGATTTGCCAGAAACAGATTTTGTAACAAATGGCTTCTAAGCCACTGGATCAACCATCCAGTTTTAAAAATTTTTGGTCAATACCGCAGAATTTTGTGGTACGGGAAAATTAACAAAATGCCCTCGATCCCCATACCGCAGAAATTTTTTACTGTACATCCCCTTTTGTTTTGTCACCCAACCCATTCGTTAGACAACAACAATTAAACAAAACACACATATGGATACACAAAACTAACAAACCTTAATTTAAAATCCCAAATTCAAAGTTTAAACTAATTAAATACATACAAACATAAGTCATACATACAATCCATATATACGAACAAAATCATAATAATAAATTCATCCAAACTATCAAAATCATGTATTTCATCGAAAATATACATACAGTAAAACCTCTATAAATTAATATAGTTGGGACCGGACAATTCTATTAATTTAGAGAGATATTAATTAATCGATAAATTAATAATTATTAATTTATAAAGAATTTTTGACATCAAAGAAAATTAATTTTTAATTATATACATTTAAATAGAATAAATTTTAAAATTTATGTTTTATACTTAATTCAATTAGTTAACATACATTATTTTACAAATTCAATGAGTGTTAGCGAGATTCAAAGTAAAAATTCATTTATATTTAAATGATATCAAAGATAAAATAACATTTTCGGAACCTTTTGCATGTAAAGAAGCACTCAAGACCTCAAAAACATTGATTAATAACTTTTTAATGCTTTATGAAAGTATCACATTCGAACTTTTGAATGCAACAAAAAGGGATTAAGGATGAGTTTCATATATATTCAAATTTTAAGAACCCTAGAATCATATTATACAAAAGGTTAATACATATATTTTTTTTTGAATATAAGGGACATATTAATTTATAATATTATTGGGACCATATATTTATATAGGGTTTTTCAAAAGAATTATTATCTTTTTATCTTATCGAAATTGATCATTTTTTGAACTGACCCAAGTTGGGACTCGAGGAAATTATTAACTTAGAGAGATTATTAATTTATCGAATATAAATTTAACGAGGTTTTACTGTACAACATGAATTGTACATACAAAAATAGCACAATATAGCACAAAGTAGAAGATGAATCAAATACCTACCTCTAAATCGATGAAAAACGGCCTTGAATGTGTTTATTTCGCTCTGGAATCGCCTCTAAATTGCCTCTAACAAAGATTATGTGTTTTATGTGCTTTGTTTAACTGCTTCTGTCGAATGATGGGTTGAGTGACAAAACAAAAGGGGACGTACCGTAGAAACTTTCTACGGTGGGGGGTTGGGGGAATTTTGGTAATTTATTCTGCTGTACGGGCGGATTTTTTTCAAATTAGTGTCGTTGGATAGTTGATTCGATGGCTTAAAAGCCATTTGTTACAAAACCCGTTCCTGGCAAACGTTTCCACAGGACCGGGTTCCTTCTTGGTCTAACGTTCTCTTTTTAATTTGTCGGTTGTGTAAGACAAACTTATGTAAGGTATTTGACTCCAAGATATGGGCATGGAAGCAACTTGAAATGCACTGCTCGCTTCAGCTTTTATAAAGCAGAAATATGTTCTTATTGGCTGTCGATTTCACTCGCTTCTCTCCACTAATCAAGTCTTGGCATTTGATCTTAAAGAAGAAACATCAGCGGTATTTAGTTTCCCAACTCAACTAATGGACCAAAAATATATGGGAAAAGAAGAATTAGTAATGTACAGAGGCAAGTTAGGGTTAATGTGCCAAGACTCGGAAGGTGATTATGAGTTTTGGGTGTTAGAAGATTTCAAAAACCGTGGTTGGAAGAAGGTTATGAAGATAGATACACAATTTGCTATACAGATGCTGTCCTGTGGTTGATTTGCATACTAGTAATACTGCACTCCTGAACGGTATCAATTTCATGTTCTATAATTTTGAAAATTCATGTGCTAAAGTGGTCAACATACAGGTTCTTACATATCTTATAAATGTTTTTAGCTTCCTTTCTCATCACGAGCTAGTGAATTTAAGATGAAACTGATATTGGTTATCTATTATCTAAGTTTCAAGAAAACAGCTACCAGAATATTTTTGTAAAAGAGCCTATGACCAGTAGTAATATATAGGGTTCTTTTTTTTTTTTTTTTTTAATCAAGATTCACGTTTTTAATCTTTTAGTTTTTCTATTGCAATTATGTGATGTTTTTGCACGTTACTATTTGTGCACCATTACCTATGTCCCAAACAGAATGCATTGGAAAGAAAGTAAAGAAATTAGGAACATACTCATATGTATGGTTTTGAAACAAAGCTATTTATCAAATTCACCTGATACAATTGGGCTGATTTGCTTGAAAATCATGTATTTTAGGTTGAAAATTTCAAACTTTTAATTTCTTTCGAATCAAATTTTTGAAAAATATTTCTCCATTAGTTAGAATGTATTTTTTTTAAACCTTTCTCCAATAATAATATAAAAATATAACTCAAATTGGTATAGTGTAAATTTATGTAATTAATATTGAGAAAAGATATTCTAATGAGAAATGATGGAAATTTTTTTTTGTAGAGAGGGTAGAAAACTGAAACCAGTAGAAAAAGGAATTAACATGGTAAGTAATTAACAACATTACAAGAAAAACGGCTAAATTCCACCGGAAATATATGGTTGAATTTAGCTAAATTCGATCGCATATGGTTGAATTTAGCTAAATTCGACCGTTTTTTTCCAGTCTTTTTTAGCTTGGTCGAAATTAATATCGCGGTCGAATTTAGATAATTTCGACCGGCTATTTTCGACCGACTATTTTCGACTACATCCGATTGTTTTTATTCCTACCGAATCTAGTCAAAATTATAAATTCAACTGAATCTGGTCAAAATTATAAATTCAACCGAATCTCGTCAAAATACTAAAAATGACCAAATTCGGTCGATTTTAAAAATCCAAACATTTTTTTTAAAAAAAATCAGCTTCCGCCGAGAATCCGACCACCGGAACCAAAATTTGGCTACCTCCAAATGAGCCCAGAAAAATTTGATAAATATCCAAAAGAAAATGCAATCATAAAAACACACCACTTCCCTATTTAGAAAACAAAAATCAAAAGAACCCTGAAATCTTCCAATTTCACCATACTAAATTAACTAAATCCTGAAATCTATAATTACCATGCCTCATCATCAATATTAAAACTAATCAATTACAAAGTACATAGAATTTTTAGCATGAGAACACTTCTAAACCACAAATACACAAAAAAGTGTACAAGAATTGTCATAATTCTTACAACGCAAGCATATATACATTAAAATAATAATAGAAAATCTATACATACATGTTTTGTATTGAATGAAGAAGACACGAAGAAAATCTGTATTATTGAAATGAAAGTTGAAAATGAAAATTACATCAGCATGAGTATTTATACTCAATGTCTATATTAGTCAAAGTTTGACTTTCTACTTAACAGAAAATAACGAACTAATACCACACAGAATTGACCAAGTCTTTGTTGACTTGTGATATTAAAGCAAAATTTATGGTAGCTTTATATTGTGGTTTATGTTTGCTAACCACAATATTAGCTGCACCATTAGAATTATTTACATCATTTGTAATACGCCCCCCCACAAGTTGGAGTTATACAAGGATTATGTAAACCCAACTTGGAACAAAGAAACCAATGTGATGAACTCCCAAGAGCTTTAGTAAAGACATCTGCTAGCTGCACATTTGTAGAAATCTTGACTGGTAAAATGACACCAGCCTGCACCTTTTCTCTGATGAAATGACAATCCAACTCAATGTGTTTAGTCCGAGCATGCTGTGCAGGGTTTAATGCTATGTCAACTGCTGCTTGGTTATCACAAAAAACAGGAGTAGCTTTAGCACAGTCAATAAGCAAATCAGCAAGTAGATATTTGAGCCACATAATCTCTGTAGTAATAGTTGCCAAAGCCCTATATTCTGCCTTTGCAGAACTCATAGAAACTACTGTTTTCTTCTTAGCTTTCCATGAGATTAAAGATGATCCCAACTTAAGGCAAAAACCTGTAACAGAGCCGCCAGTAGATATGCATCCTCCCAATCACTATCACAATAATCTTGAAGAGACAAATCACTGCTAGAAGGAAAGATTAAACCTAAGCCAATTGTACATTTAAGGTACCTGAGTACTCTCAAGACTGCAAATAAATGTTTAATTTTCTCTGGGATTGTCCATAAACTGACTTAGCAAATGCACAGAAAAACTAATGTCTAGTCTAGTGAATGTCAAATAAAGTAACTTTTCCACTAGACTTCTGTAAAAGGAAGGATTACTAATTTCAGCCCCTGATTTATCAGAATCATACAACTTTATATTTTGATCCAAGGGAATTGACAAAGGTTTAGCATCTACCATGTCTGCAAGTGTCAACATATCCCGAATAAATTTCTTCTGACCAAGAAAGATTCCTTCTTCATTTCTGGCAACCTCTAAACCTAAATAATACTTTGCCTCTCCTAGATCTTTAAAACTAAACTCTTCATGCAAAGCCTTTTTAAGATCAGTGATCATGGCTATGTTTTCACCAGTTAACAAAATATCATCAACATACACCACTGTCACAGTAAAGAAAGAATCTTTCTTATAGGTAAACACAAAATAATCAGCAAGTGATTGTGTAAATCCATAATCTAACAAAAAATTTGAAAGTCTAGTATTCCACTGTCTTGAGGCCTGTCGAAGACCATAGATAGACTTTATCAGCTTGCAAACCAGATTAACATTGTTTGGAATGTTTGGAGGCAATTTGTAACCTAGAGGTATATTCATGTACACTTCTTCATCTAAGTTGCCATGTAAAAAAGCATTATTAATATCCAATTGATAGACTGGCCAGTTCTTTGCAGAAGCAATAGCAAATATAGCCTTAACAGTCACTCCCTTGGCAACTGGAGAAAATGTATCATGAAAATCAACTCCTAATTCTTGAGTGTACCATTTAGCAACCAAACATATCTTATATCTTTCAATTTCACCATTAGCATGATATTTAATCTTATAAACCCAACGACACCCAATAGAGTTCTTCCCTGGAGGTAAAGGTACTAAAATCCAAGTATTATTAGCTTCTAAAGCATCTAACTCTTTGTTCATGGTTGCAATCCAATTTGGATCTAAAATAGCTTGAGCAAATGATGTTGGTTCTTTATTTTGTACAATCTTAGCAAGAAAACTGGCATGAGTAGGAGAGAGAGACTGAGATGTCAAAAATTGAGACATAGGATACTTCTCAATAAAATTAATAGTAGTTTTTGGAACAGAAACAGTATAGTCATTCCACCATAAAGGTTTCACTCTAGTTCTAGTAGACTGTCTCAAAATAGGTTGCATAGCATCAGTATGATGCTCTAAAGACACCAATGTATCAAATTCTGGAGGAGTTTGACTTAAAATTGGAGAAATTATTTCAGATGGAGATAACTGAGGTTGTGATATTGTCTTAGAAATATGATGAGAAGGAGAATGAATAGAACAATCTGATTTATCAGAAGTCAGTGGGAAATCAGAAACAAATTCACCAAAAAAGGACTGGAATCATGATTATGCTGTATTATCTTTGGTGGAGTAAAGTGCTCATTAAAATTTGTACAATGTGACAAAAAATGAGGATCATTGGCTTGAATATTATGTGTATTATTTAGAAAAGGAAAGACTGTTTCATGAAATACCACATATCTAGAAACAAAATGTTGTTTAGTGGTCAAATTCAACAATTTGTAACCCATCTGGCCATGAGGATATCCTAAGAAAACACACCTGATAGCTCTTTGAGAAAATTTATCTGAATTATGAATAGAGGCATAACACAAACAGCCAAAGAGCTTTAGAATACTGTAATCTGGAGATGTGCGAAAAAGACACTCAAAAGGTGTTTTATATTGAAGCACTGGAGTGGGCAACCTATTAATGATATAAGTTGCTGTCAAAAGACAATCTCCCCAGAACTTAATAGGAAGTCCTAATTGAAACCTTAAGGATCTTGCTATTGCTAACAATTGTCTATGTTTTTTTTCTACCCTACCATTCTGAGCTGGGGTATTGACAGAAGAACATTGATGAGAAATACCCTTAGCAAGAAGAAAAGAAATCAGAGAATTATTAAAAAACTCTGTTCCATTATCATAATGAAGGACTTTAACAGTTGTGTTAAACTGATTGGTCAAATAAGCAAGAAAACAAGTCAATTGATGAAAAACATGTTGTTTAGAAGGAAGCAAAAATGTCCAAACAGCTCTAAAGTTATCATCTACAATAGTCAAGAAGTACTTGCAACTATTAAAAGTTTCATGAGCACAAGGTCCCCACAAATCTACATGAATAAGGTCAAAAATGTTTGTAGCATGGGATGGACTGGATTGAAAGGGCAATTTACTTTGTTTAGATATTGGACACACATGACAATGTTTATTATCTTGAGCAGAAATAAAAGAAGCAATAGAAGGTATCTTAAAAAAAATGAGAGAAGACACATCTGTGCCATAAAGCATTAGAATTCAGATTTGAAACCACAATTTTACGAACAGAAAAGGGAGAAGGTACATTACACTTGAAAGAAGAAGAACCCAAGTGATAAATACCAAACTGAAGGCTACCAGAGGCTAGAATTTTCTGCTGGTTCTGGGCCTGAAAGAGACACTTTTTAGGAGTAAAAACCAGAGTTCCACCGGTATCAACTGACCATCTTGGTACTGAAAAGAGATTATATTGAAAACTAGGAACAAAAAGAACATAAGTGATTTCAAATAATCAATAAAATGAATTGTTCCAGTATGAGTAACTAAAACAGAAGTACCATTAAGTAGATCAATATGAATAGGTGTAACTACCGCAGTCATATTATCAAAAAAAGCAGATTGACAACACATGTGATTAGTTTCCCCTGTATCTATTAACCATGTTTGTGATGAAGTGTTGGATAAAACCAGATTAGAAATGGCCATACCTGCCATGTGGTCTTCTGGACTTTTAAAAGAAGGATTCATACCAACATACATGTTTACCACTTTGCTTAGCCGATTCAGTTGTTGTTGCATTTTTGTCAAAGAAACTGCTGATTTGGACTCACTAACTGATTGTGAACAATTGTCAACAGATACTTGAGTAGCCTTTGGAAGATTCTTGAAGTTAGCATTAGGAGTAACTCTATCTTTCTTCTTCCAATTAGGTGGATAACCTATGAGCTTGTAGCAATTTTCTTTAGTATGTCCATTAAAATTGCAGTAAGTGCACTTGATTGTAGACCTCTGATTCCCAGACATATTCTTGTTTGCTCCAAAATGTTTATTCTGAACAGCAGCAACTGCATTATTGCCATTTTCTGAATATGTCACCAAGGCATTGACAAAGGGACTAGAAGAAGAAACCAGATTTGTGTACCCCTATCTAGATCTCTCATCCTGTTTAACAAAAGCAAAAGCCTGAGAAATTGTAGGTAAGGGATTCATCATCAGAATCTGCCCCCTTACTACTGCATTTCTATCATGAAGACCCATCAAGAACTGCAACAACTTTCTTTTCTTATCTCTCTAAAACTGCAACTTGTGTGCTCCACATGAACAATTCACATTTGATTCTAAAACTGCAGTCACACCCAAGTACCCTAAGGAATAGTTTAGGCACGAGGACCTTCTATCCCGACACTTCCTGAAAGCGGGCTAAACCGGCTCCCCTACTAGACGGACTATCTAGCAGCTATATAGAGATAGAAGAGAGAATTATGGTGTGTTTTATAATGAAGGAGAAGAGGGTATTTATAGGAGTATGTAGTAGGTGGTAGGTGGTGGAATGGTTGGTGAGGTTTGGTAAGAGTTAGGCAGCCTAACAATCTCCCCCTCTTTCCAAACTCACATCTTTTCACTTGCACTCCATACCTGCGTCCTGTTGGCACAACTCTAACTTTTCCTCGATCCGTATCATTCCCTAAGACAAAACTCCTCCCGAGTCCAAGACTCCAAACTATACCCTAGTTCGCACATTCATTCTCGAATGCCCACTTGCTATACGCACAAGTGTACCATTGACCTCTATTTATCCAACTATCACTAGTATAGAAAGGTCTTACAGCGTCGCACTTTTGGCGTCGGTTGTATATAGAACCGTGGCCTATACATACTTTAAGCATCGGTTGCTAGCTTAACCGACCCTTAAAGTCATTTGTTTTGGACCTTTTGCGTCAGTTTACTAATTTAACCGACGCCTAAAATCTTTATATGCATCGAGCTTTTGAATGCCGACGCCTAAAAACACTTATAGTGTCGGTCATGAAACAACCGACGCTTAAAACCGAACCTTCAGATCGTGAAACAACCGACACCTAAAACTGACTCTTTAGCGTCGGTCTTCTAATTGCCGACGCTATTAACATGTTTTAAGTGTCAGGTTCTTTTAATGCCGATGCTATTGGATCTGAATAAAAAAAAGTAAAAATATATATATAATAAATTAAACAATAACCTATCCTGTAAAAAAAACACTTCTCAATCAACTCTCAAACACTCCTCAACCTCAAACCTTAACTCGTCGCAACTCCTCACTCGCTGCGACCTGAACCTTGACGCAAATTGATGAAATATAATCCGACTTCAACTTAAACTGAATCTTCGTCTTCAACTGTTCGATTTCTCTTAATTGTTCGATTACACTCCATTGTTCGATTGGGATTTGCTGCAGGGTTTTTTAATTGTATGATTTGCTGATTTTTATATATCATGATTTCTGTACTCAATCGGGATCTACTGATTGTATGATTGGAAGATTTACAACTCGTGCTGATTGTTCGATTGGTAATCTCTCTCTCTCTCTCTCTCTCTCTCTCTCTCTCTCTCTCTCTCTCTCTCTCTCCCCTGTTGTACAGGGTAGTTGGGTTTTTTGAACTTGTCCCCAACCTGTTTGATGATATGTGTCAACCATTTGTCAACTACTGTTCTGTTATCTTTAAGTATTTTAAGTCCATATTTATCCATATGTTAACCAATAACTATCTACTTTATATCATTATTTAGATTTATACATTGATGTGTGTACGTGTGTGTATTAGATGCTCCTTTGTTTATATATTTCTTCTGCTTCTTGTATTAGAAACTGTGGAGGTAATCATCATATATATCTGAAATAAATACTACTCTATCGTCTTGTGATGATGTGTGATAGGTGATTTTGCAGAACTTGTTTCTAAAGAAAGCATTGCATACTAAAGTCCGGTACATTCAATGCATTCTTTAAAGCAGTGTTCTTTGAGATTAGTTCATCACTCGTCAGGAACTAGTTAAGTGGGAACATTCTGCCTGGATGTATGGTTCACACTTTCAGATTACAACATAATATAGTGGAGAATCCAAGAAATTAGACAAAGGAGATGTTTTGTTTTTTTTTTCATTGCCCAAAAGAAAGAACTGAGATATTTGGGAAGATGTAGATATAGAATCAGGGAGTTTTGGGTAAGATGCTCAGTTTACTAGACGGAATCTAAGAGAAATTAGAGAGAAGAATTCAGAATCCAGAGGCTTAGAGAGAGAAACATATGTATAGGGCAACTGAGAAATAAAATAAAATGAAGTCTTGAGAGAAATTATATTGCTTTGATTGTTAAGAGAAAAGTTAGTGGAATTTGGTTAGAAATATGGGTTGTTGTTTCTGTTCAAGACATCCTTATTTAAGCACTTGTTACTGTTTCTTTTACCACTAATGGGGACATTAGGTAAGTCATTTTACGCTCTGAAATTGATGGGGTACTCCGTACTTATCATTTCATTAGTTTATTAATAGCTTATTCCAATTTATATCCCCGTCTTATGTTTCTTGACAATTCAAGTAGTTGTGATGCCTTTTTTTTAAACAGTTTTGCAGCATTTTGTTCACTAATATCTGACAATATGTTCTTAATAGATGCAGTTGAACCTCACACTGAAAGCTCTAATTTATAACACAACCCGGGCTTATTATAACTGTTCTCTGGCTTACGGAATACGGTTGTTTTAACTACTGCAGGGTATTAACAGGTGAGTCTCGCTAGCATGCCTTTGTTCTCTGGCCATTGTTTTGTGCTCAGATTTCCTAGTTATTAAAAAATTTTAGTCTGTTATATTTTCAGTTTAAAGTCTAGCTATACGCCATTCATGTGAATTTTTAAACTACTATCTCTATTGTTATAACAGCAAGCGTGTATAGAAGTATATAACTGAGTCCTTGATTCTCTCCTTCATTTTAAACAGAATATGCAGTATTTCGCAAATATTGCTGCATCTATAATACACAACAAGTGCAAGTGATACTTATTTCAGGGCGTATATTATGATGATTGGTATGTTGAATTGTCCTATGGACCACGGTGGATCACTTATACTGTTGGCTTTGGTAAAGTTTTAATATTTCTTTTACCAATCAAAGTTGCATTATATTTTATTTTAAATTTCTGTATTTGGTTTGCAAGTGTTCTATTTTCCATCTTGTAGGTGGAATGGCAGTCCTCATTTTCTTGGCTTCCCGCCTCATGAACTGTTGTTAACATATTGATAACAGTCCTGAAGCTCAATACAGAGGAACCGGATCAGAGAGAGCCCCTGCTTTCTCAAAAGATGGTAACTGTCAGGTTAGCTTCATTCGCTTCCAGATACTACTGCTCTTAGAATTCTAGAAACTGCAATCACCTTTTTTAGTTTATATATGAGGATTTGTTACCTGATTATTTGTCATCTGTAATTCTCACCCATTCTTTTTTCCCCATGTAAATAACTGCTTATTTGAAGCATATATATTCTGTGCTCTTAATAATGAATGTATTATAGAAAGATAAAAGCTATTGGGTTTGCCTATTTTAATCTTATTGAAGATGTTATTAAAGTCTATTTATCTAACCTGTTTCTGTCCACAGTTTCGCGCTCTCTTAGATCAATTCTATCGTTCCCCAGAACATCACAAACTTGTTAGAAAATAAAATTTTATTCATCCCAGCACTAAAATTTTATTCATCATTTCAGTAATTTATATGACAAGGCTTTTTAGAACATAAGTTGGAGCAAATAATATAACTAAACCCCAGAAGATTAAAGTATATTTTATCAAAAGAAAAGGAGAATTATAATAAATGTAGCCATCGAACGGTAGTGCTGAAAACTTATGTTCTTTATTTTTATAATCTGTATAAATCTGGTACATTTTTGCATTGTATAAGGGCCAAAAAGAAATAGATATCTGCGTATTCATCGTAGTTATAGGAATGTTGTCTCGTGACTTCATTATATGTAAATATACTTTGCTTTAAGTTGTTATGGTATTATAAACTTTTACTATTTTGCTATGAAGTAGCTTGATTTTCTATGATTAGGGGTCTTAGGTAGGCAAAGTCATGGGACATTTTCTGATGATATCCACAAGTTATAATGCAATATAATATTAATTTTAAGCTTTTATTTCTGCTTCCTCTCGTTAAAATAGGATATAGTCTAGAGATTTTATGGGTCCAATCATTGGAAATGCTAGTTCAAGACCCTAGTCCGTATCACATATGTTTCCGTTTTATGCTTTCCGATATAGTGCCCACATCAGAGCTACTTTGTTTTAAAAAGTTGAGCTTTCTCTAATTAATGGTTCTTATTGGTGAATATTTTTTAATCAAGTTAAAACTTCCGTAGATCAAATAATCAAACATTGGGATTTTTAGTACTCAAATTTCCCTTAGTTTCAGAACCTTGTTTAACTTAATAGACGATCAACACTTTCATATACCTTATACCATGATCTGACCTTGCACACTTTGTTGCAGATGATAAGTTCATCTTTTTTCCTTTATGTGTTACGGCGCCTTTTTGTATTCGATCAGGGTTCTCTGTCCCCCTTCTTGTAATTATATATCTTTTAGTATTATTTTGGGGAATAACATGTGAGGGCTGATTAGCTGAATACATCTATGTGTTTGTTTCATCTGCTTGTTAATTGTTATATTCAATTTTTGAGTTTGATCACCCAGACAATAATAGATCTTTCATTGCAATATTCAATCTGTTTCAGGAACTTGTCTTATCAATTAGAATTTTAGCTGGTTCAGATCCAATAATTTATCTCTTGTTTTTATCATCAGAGGTCTGTAAGTATGGTCTTTATCTTATTGTTGTAATCTCTTTAGTCATCTATTCGATTCTGGATTCTTTAAAAAAAATGAATTCTGATTTGAACTATTTGATAACTTGTGCATGTATTTCATATTTAAAGTTGACTATACGATTCTATAGTTCTCTTCCATATGCATAATATGTGTTAAACTTATGCATTATGTGCTGCATGCAGGACAATTAAAGTCCCAAGCTCCCGGATTGTAATTATTTAGGGGATCTATAATTTTTTTCAGATAATTATATCTGGTCTCTCCTTCAAGTTGTATATTCATTCAGTTTTGACTTTTGTTTGAACCAACAGTATTTAAGTTTGTGGAAAATCCGGAAAATAATGAAAAGCCAATGGATCAGAAGAGCAGGGTGAAGTTTAAGATCGTGAGCCTGAAGGTGAAAGGACCAATGGACTATGTACCTGAGCTGGTATGGCCTGTACCTTTATGATTTTTTTTCCGGTTTTTTACTATTCATTAGCCATTACATATGTATCAATTGCATCTTCTAAGTTGAAAATAAGTTGATTGATTTTGTATGTTGATAAGCTTGGTCTGGTTGTGATGAGTAACATCAAAGAGGAGTGGAAGTGGCTTCGGCATTGTTATCATATGTATTATTTTTCTTTTATGAAGTTTGTGTCTTCTTTTCAATTCATTTTGATGAACAAAAGGATCAAGTTGCTGTTGATCAGATCTTAAGGGTTGCGTTTCTTGATGTGGAACGTCCTACTCCTGTAAGGATTTTGCTTATTCTGTCATTTATATTATAGTATAATCATTATTACTCTTCTACATGGATTGAATATGGTGCTTGCGAACATGTATTATGTATAAATACCATTATATAAAAAACATGTTGATATATAAATTATACTTATGGTTGCAAGGCTCTTGAGAAATTAAAACGTCAGCTGGCTGAGGCTGCTCTTGAGTCTCGCAAAAAACCTCCAGAAGACACAGGTCCAAAGATTATTGGTGAAGGATTGGTGATAGATGAATGGGTTAGTTTTACTTAAATTTGAATTGTAGCAGTGAAGGAGTTGTTGCCAGGTTTTTTTTCCCTGACTTATTATCTTTATGTTACCAGAAAGAAAGAAGAGAAAGATACCTTGCTCGACAGCAGGCAGGTGGAGGGAGTAGATTTAGCTTACTATGGATTACAAAGCATTAGTTTAGCCAGAAACTAGACTTCTTCATCTTTGTACTGGTATATAATACGGTCCATAATTTTGTAGATAGAGTAATTTTAGTTTGTGAAAGTAAAGCATTTTGTGTAAATTGACGAACTTGAGTTGTGTAATATTTATTATATTAATATTAATAAGAACTCATTGATGATTATAAATCTTGTATTGATTCTTATAGCTTGTATTTATATAACAGTGTGTTTATTGGTTTAAGAATTGCAATTCTATTTTTTTTTTTTTAAAACTAGACAGTCTAATGCGTCGGTTCTATGAAAGGCCGACGCCTTTGACCAGACTTTATGCGTCGGTTTTTTGTAAGACCGATGCCTTATCAAGAATTTTAGCGTCGGTTCTTTAAAACACCGACGCCTTTAACCAGACTTTTAGCGTCGGTCATTTAATTGACCGTTGCCTATAACAGTCTTTTAGCGTCGGTTGTTTAATTGACCGTTGCCTATAACAGTCTTTCAGCGTCGCCTGATTAACCGATGCTAAAAGTCTATATCTATAGTGTCGCCTACATGTACTACGCCCAAAAATCGACGCTTTACACCTATTTTAACCGACGCTAAAAACCATTTCTGTAGTAGTGTATATACATGTGAAGCAATCTGCAATTTGTTGTATACACACATACTCACTTGATTCACGTCGGCCAATCCCATATGTAGTCCATCACACACGCAAGTGTGAACATCACACACACAAGTGTGACCATCGATCTTTCATTTACTCCCCAACTGCATATCAAACAAATCAATCTGTTGCATGGTTCACTGCTCACTTGATTCATGTTGATCGATGCCGATATGCAGTTGCAACACACCAACTACTCTTTGATGTCATGGAAGCCCTTCGACCAAGCATCCATCCCAGCAGTCTTTACACCATCGTCTAGACTGGAAGGCAATATAACTGCAGCAGTATCCTTTAAGTCACTCTTCCCTCGTGCACGAGATAACCAGATTTTCGAAGTTCCAGTACGTTCTTGCCACGTACTAATCAGACGATATATTTCCCCACGTAGCTCTCCCTTCATCCGAACCACACGACCTCTTTTGATATTCATAGCTCCCCCTAATACAGTGCATATGTAGCCTTCTGAAGCTAACCGACCGATAGATATTAGATTCTTCCTCAGCTTAGGCACATATCTTACCCCGTTCAAGCTGCGAACTATTCCATCGAACATTTTAATTTTCACAATTCCAATCCCCTTGATCTAACATATAGATCCATCAGCCAAAGAAACTATTTCATTCTTTGTATCTTGGAATTTGTCAAAATGCTCCCTTTCGAAACATACATGATATGATGACCCTGAGTCTAATATCCATTCTTCTGGAGAAATAGTGCCTCGATTGAAGATGGTGCAAACATCTTCACAATCGAGAGTAACCACAGCCAATGATGCATTTTGATCCTTCTTATTAAGTGGACAATTCGGCCTAATATGACCCCACTCCTTGCAACCAAAGCACTGTATGCCCTTTTCACTGTATCTGGATTTACCCCTGCTATTGGTAGATCCTCTCACATCACCCCTTCCTCGATTATTTTGACTACGCAAAGCCAAAACTGTCATTCCGTCCTTGTCACCATCCTGGTTCTTCCTTCCAGCATTTGACAAAAGTGTTGACTGAACCTGCTCCATTTTTAACGTGTCCTTTTCGTACAAAATGGTTGTGACCAAATGATCGAATGACTCCGGAAGCGAAGTAAGAAGAATAAGGGCCTTATCTTCTTCCTCCAATTTTACATCAACCTTTTCAAGTTAATCAGCAATACCATTAAACACATTCATGTGCTCAATAACATTGCCTTGAGCTGCCATCTTCAGCTTGTATAACTCGCGCTTCAGATTTAACTTTGTAGACAAGTTCTTCCCGAGATACAATGTCTCCAACTTTGACCATAATTCCTTCATTGTGCTTTCGTCAACAACATTATTGATAATGTTATCAGCAATGCATAGTCTGATGGTACTCATGCATTACGACTCTGCATCCTCCTAATCTTCATCGCTCATCTTTGTTGGTTTTCCCTCCTTTCCCTTCAAAGCCCTTGCTAGCCTCTGTTAGGTTAGGACATCCTTTACCCTTCTCTGCCAAAGAGTAAAACTTCCTTTACCATCATATGGAGTCACCTTGAATCATCCAATACTTGCCATGATCTCCGTTTGCACACACAAACCAATCCAAACAACTAAATCAATTGGCCAGGTAAGTGTAAGAAACAATGGGAGCACTTCCGTCAAAGCGACGCCTAATTAGACAACCACTTTTCTTAATGACTTTCCTTCGGCACCAATAATTTAGACACAACTAGCTCTGATGCCAACTGTTAGGAATCTGCCCGATTCTCGGCGAATGCGGAAGCGATTTGGTAAATATGTGTGCTTAGATCCCACAAATATACGTGATAGTAATGAAGCAACAAACCAACAATACAGTAAAAACCTAATACATTCAAGAATACCAAGCTCCCCCTTGATATGGACGATCTGAAGTAAAAACCTATTACATTAAAATCAGACATAAATACAGGCTCCTAATGCTCAAAAATTTGATAAAAAAGTAACAAATCAAACAAACCTAATCGAAATGCTATTGAATCGAATAAAAACACGATTTCCCTAATAAGCCCGAATTGAATTATGGAGGTATCGAAGCTAAATCTAGAAATGACGAACTAAAGAAAGCCTACCATGAAAACTAAAATTGAAGATGTCAGAAATCCTTTTGATACAAGCGGAAACAAATACTAATGGGAAAAGAAAGTGTAGGCTTAATGAAGGGGAAAAATAATTGGGGGAAGAAACTGGTGCCCGCTAAAGTGAAATTTTTAGAACCGCATATCTATACTATACTATTATACTAGCGCGAAACAGGTATAATCGGTGAGTTGGTTGATTGGTTAACACATTCCCAAAATAAGTTTTGCACTTTCCTTAAAAAATCAATTTAGAAATTAAAAAATATAAAATAGTATAATAATATATACACATTGATTCCCACTACTACGACTACGAGTTCCATTCATAAGATCCACTAAGATGTGGAGGAGTCTATTTCAAGTATAAAAAACAAATTAAAATTAAATAAACTAAAAATTTTAAAAAACATTTATATAATAATCTATGTTATATATGTTATATTGGCCATTATTATAGGCAAACATCATATATTTGGTTAATATTATTCCTTGATTAACATCTTCCTAAGAAGATTTTAACAATTTCCTAAAAGAACAAATTCAAAAATAAAATAAGCATAAAACAAAAAATGTTAAAGTAATCTAATAATATCTACACATTGAGTTAAGCCCATGTACCAAAATATTTGAAATATAGAAATAAAATTAATTAATTATTATATATATAAATACTTTAATTCATAAAAACTTAATCATCATTGAATTCAAATTGTATCAAGTGTATCATATATACATATATGTAAAATTTGTTTTAAAAAATCGAAACATTAAAATTTGAAAGTCGATCAATCGATAATGTATTTTTTTTGGTACTCGGACTTTATTACTTAATTTTTGCTACTTTGGTCCAAAATAAAATTTAGACACATCTTTAAAACCTATTTATTTTAATTAGTTAAGCAATTTATAAATTAAAATTTACTATGCCGATTCTAAGTATTTATTTTACAAACATATCTTTCACTAAAATAAAAATTTTAACAAATTTTTAACACCTAATTATTTTAATACCTACATTATTAGGTTTAATTATTATATAAATCAATTATATTTAGAATATTAAAAGCAAATATTAATAGAGAAAAATATGAAAAAATAATATAAAATGATAAATAATAAAAAATTCCGTGCATAGCACGGATTATAGGTTAGTATTTACATTATATGGAAAATAGACCGTTGAAAATCAAACTTTGTTTCAAAATTTAAAATTTTAAAAAATTAATAAACTAATTATAAAAATAAAAGTAAAGAGATAATATATTTTTATATAGAGGTAATTGAATTTATATAATTCTTTTATTTTACTCATTACTTTATGTTTTACTAAACCGGGATCTTCACGAAAACATCCTCAGAAGAACTACTATAACGGATATCTATATCTATACTATTATATAAAAGCATAAACATAAAAGTTTGGTTGGTACGGTACCTATTGATTCTACTTATTTACCCATCCTTAATTATGTATAAAATTCCTCTTACTAACTAAACAATTTTCTTTTCAGGTTAAACATATTATTTTTCTTATTTTTCACTAACTAATTAATTTACTTTTTCACTAACTAATTAATTTCCTTTTTCAGGTAAAACACAATATCTTTTATATTTTATCTAACTAAAATTTCTCCTTTCTTAAAAACACTACAGGCAATTTTGTTTAATAAAATAACATAATTATATCATAATTATAATTACTATTAACTAATCAATGTCCCTTTTCAGCCAAAACACGTTACCTTTTCTCTTTTCTGTAACTAAAATATCTCTTTCTCCAATTATATCACGAGTGGTTCTATTTAATAAAATAAAATAGTAATATTATAATACTAATAATTACTGATTACTTTTTTCAGTTAATACTTATCATTTTTTCCATATTTCATAATTAAAATTCCTTTTTCTAGAAATATCACGAATAACATTAATTTCTCACTTTCTAAAGACACTACGATCAATTTAATTTAGTGAAATAACATAAATTAAATTATAATTACTATAAACTAATCAATTACCTTTTCACCTAAAACATGTCATCCTTTTAATTTTCACATTACCTTTTTTATTTTCTCTAACTAAAATATCTCTTTTTCAATTAGATCACGGGTGTTTCTATTTAATAAAATAAAATAACAATATCATAATATTAATAATTAAACTGAAACGTATCATCTTTTCTATATTTTCTAACTAAAATCCCTATTTTTCTAAAAATATCACGTGCAACATTAATTTATCATTTTCTAAAAACATTAGGAGCAATTTTATTTAGTAAAATAACATAATTAAATTGTAATTACTATAAACTAATCAATTACCTTTTTCACCTAAAATAAGTTTCCTTTTTAATTTTTTCTAACTAAGATATCTCTTTTTTTCCCAATTAAATCAGGGGCATTCTATTTGTTAAAATTAAATAATAATTTTATAATCACTTATAATTAACGGATTACCTTTTTCAACTAAAATTTTTCATCTTTTCAATATTTTTTAACTAAAATTCCTCATTTCCTAGAATTATCACGGATAACGTTTATATGATGATTATCAAATCATCTCATTTAAAAATTTAAGCCTCCAAAATTCATATTTAAAAAAAATTAATTCAAATTAGTAAAAAAAAGTCATATAATATTAAAAAAAATCGGTGCATCACACGGGTTTTAAGCTAGTTAATATATTAAAGTTGAAACATTAAAAGTTTTAAAAGTTTTGGTTTTCAGTTTGGTTATCCTATAAATTTTTAATTAATTTTAAATATAAAAAAAATCAAGTACAAAGTTAAGTCTTTTAGTCAACTTCAAATTAAAGCCGAAAGATTGAAAGTTTGTTGGTTTGGTTTTAGATTTGATTATCCTAATTATTAAAAAGAATAATTATAATATGATATTATAAAAATAGCAACTTACTAATGTTAACATAATTATATTCTGACTAAAATTCCTCCACCCGTAATTAATGGTAAGTAATCGATTATTTTTTCAAATTAAAACACGTTTCTTTTTAATTATTCGATATTAACTTTTATAAACACCTAAATTTATTAGTTTTACCATATCTTTCAATCATTAATGTTTTATTTACTATTTAAAACAAGTTACCTATTTAATTTAGAATGTAATTTACAATCATTTATATATACCCAAAAATATTGTATAATACCTAATTAATAAATAATAAAATAATATAATTAATGGTAAGTACTCGATTGTCTTTTCAAGTTAAAATACGTTACTTTTTAATTAATAAATATTAACTTTTATAAACACCTAAATTTATGAATTGTACCATATTATTCAATCATTAATATTTCTTTTTTTAATCAAAAAAAGTTACCTTTTAATTTAAAATATAATCTTACAATCAATAATATGTACATATTATATATTATATATTTTAATAACTTACGAAAAATCAAAGGTTCAAATCCCGTCAATATCATATTTAATTTAAAAATTTCACACACAATTCTTCCTAGAACTCTCTCTTCTACGATTTTAGGTGTACAAAAATTAAATAAGTAGAAAAACTAAATAACTCAACAAATAACTTAATTTAGAAAAAAACTTATAACATGACATATATAGGTTAACAATATTATTAATTTAAAAATACCTATAAAAATATTGATATCACTAGCATATTCTACGGATTACAAAAAGTAAAAAAATTTAAAATAAGATATTGTAGGATTTAAGTAGTAATTACACACTTAAAAAAATAATTTCATTTAAATATTTGTTGAATTCTTAAGATACTTAACAATATATTTAGAAATAACATTAAATTAAAGATATTATGTAGATCTTGAAACTAAGTTCGGAACATTAGTAAATTTAAAATTACTAATATATATTTATTTTATAACTAAAATTTTATATTCAATCAAATATTTAATATATATTAATAAATAATAATATATGACCGAGCTTTGCACGGTTATAGGCTAGTATGGGGTATATATGTTTGGTTTGATTTATACTTATTCTATTTCAAAATATTGTTATTATCAAATTGATTAATTTTGATTAAAAATTATAAATTAAATTCATATAATTTCGAAAAATCAAAATAAAATAATGGGATTCAAATCAGGGCACAACAAATCCCTTTCCTTCGCTTGAACCATCTCTGCAATTGTTTTTTAGTGTTTTCCCTGTAATATAATACTAGCTTATAACTAGTGCTTGTTTCTTTTGATAGGTTATAAAATTTATTTAACATTATAATTATGTTTTTATATAATCCTTATTTTTAATAATTTTTTAATTTTAATTTAATATAAATTTATATAATGATATGCATGCTTTAAAATTTATTTTGTAAAATTCTAAATTAAAAATGTCGTTGACGGGTTCGAACTTTGAATTTTTAGTAAATTAATGATATATATGGTGTTGCAAAAGAAGAGAAAAGCCGAAGAAACTTGTGTATTGAATTGATGAATATGGTGTAAATTAGGTTTAAAAGAATAGAGTTCTATGGGCAATGTTAGTGAAGGCAACGAAGGTTTTAAGTTTAACTGTATTAGTTTGGTGTAAATATAAAATACTATTGTGTCTTTGGACTACTATAGCCAATAACGGATTAAAACTGATTTATTTTATATTTAAAATTAATTAAAAATTAAATTAACCAAATCGAAAACCAAAATAAATTGGATAACCAAACCGAAAACCAAAACTTTCAATGTTTCGGCTTTAATATAATAGTACTAGTTTATTACTTCGCACGGGTTTCTTTTGATAGGTTATAAATTTTATTTAACATTATAATTATGTTTTTATATAATTCTTATTTTTAATAATTTTTTAATTTTAATTTAATATAAAATTATATAATGATATGCATGGCTTAAAATTTATTTTGTAAAATTCTAAATTAAAAATGTCGTTGACGGGTTCGAACTTTAATTTTTTAGTAAATTAATTTAATCATATAATATATCTTATTATTATATCTAACGATTCTTATTTATTACTAAAAATAATGATTTGAATATATAGTGAGATATTTTTGGGTGTATATTAGTAATCGCAAGATTAATTTTAAATTAAAAAGTAACGTGTTTTAATTACAAAAATTACTACTAAAAATAATTACGGAAAGATATGGTGTGATATTTTGGATATATATTAATTATTGTAACATTAGTTTTAAATTAAATGGTAAAGTATTTTAATTAGAAGTAAAATCTTTAGAAAAAATGGGTAATTGAGTTGTTGGAGAAGAAAAAAGAGTCCAAGTAGAGGCTGGATAAAGGAATTTTAATCAGAATATAACTACGTTAACATTAGTAATTAGCTTTTTGAGTTGTTTTTATAATTTAATTATTTATTTTAATAATTAGGATAACCAAACCGAAAACCAAAATTTTCAATGTTTCGGCTAATGGTGTAAATATAAAATACTATTGTGTCTTTAGGACTATAGCCAATAACGGATTAAAATTGATTTATTTTATATTTAAAATTAATTAAAAATTAAATTAACCAAACCGAAAACTAAACTAAATTGGATAACCAAACCGAAAACCAAAACTTTCAATGTTTCGGCTTTAATATAATATATCTATAACACTATTTATTTCTAATTGTACTTCTAATATAAAACATAAATATTTAAAAATAAAGAATCATCAATATTGAAATATCTAATATTACCTATTACATAGTATTATATTATTGATATACGTTAAATAAAAAATATTATTAGAATATATTTGATTTTCATAAATAAATAGTTTTTCATCATAAAATATTGAAAAAATTGAATTTTGCGATACATACATCCCTTAATATTGAAAAGACCAAGTGATTTTTTTAAAAAGGTCATGTTCTTTTTTAATAATTTATTTATTGACTTAGTATATATTCAGAATTTAAGTACTCAACGTTGCCTATGTACACGAACATACATATATAAACACACTTTTTAAGTACGATTATTATGAAATGTTTTTTTTTGAATAAAATGCACTTGCATATATTAAATCCGATAAAAGGTTACATAAGATAAATTCCGGAGCAGTTTCTAACCACTCCATAATATTAAGTTAATAATATCGAAAAATATGACATCGCACTTATTGCTTGATGGGATCCTATATTGACAACATAGGGCATGGTAATTATTAATGTAACATATTTTAATGTCAAATTTAAAATTCATTTTGATGTTACTAGTGCTTTTATCATTTTTACTTATCTATGTATATTTTGTTGTTATATAATTAGAGAACCATTTTAAAAGAGCTTCAATGATGAATTCAAGTACATCTAATATAACTTAGAAAAGAATTTAATGAACCCTAAAGATACATAGGATGAAAATAGTCGCAAGTACCGGCGGCATGCCCATATATCGTAAATTACCCCGTATTTACGATAGTTTTTATATTTCATCGTAACTCGATACTTACAACAAACATCATAATTTGTCGCAAATTACACAAAGAAAAATATCTA
The DNA here is from genome assembly GCA_036435485.1 of Saposhnikovia divaricata. NCBI lineage: Eukaryota > Viridiplantae > Streptophyta > Magnoliopsida > Apiales > Apiaceae > Saposhnikovia > Saposhnikovia divaricata. The sequence continues at coordinate 233,679,747 of CM071595.1, read as the reverse complement.
AATATGCATCAATGTTAAAATATTTAATATTATCTATAACATTGTATTATAAATATTATTGATATATGTTAGATAAAATTATTATGACTTTTAATTTGATTTTAATAAATAAATATTTCTTCGGCATATAAATATAAAACTGTCATATTTCTTTTTAAATTTTATGATGAATACATCCCGAAATATTGGGAAGACCAAGTGATTTTTTTTAAAGATCATGTACATTTTTAATAATTATTTAACGACTCAATATATGTATAGAGTTTAAATACTAAACGTTGAAGTATGTATACGAACAAACATATAAACACATAAAAATAGGTACGATTATCATGAAATATTTATTGTTATCTTATATTAAGATAATAATGTTGAAAAATAAGACATCACACTTGATTTATTGATAGATTCTTATAGTGACAGTATACATGTAACAGATTTTAATGTCAAATTCATAATTCATTTTGATGTTGCTAGTGCGTTTTTCATTTTTACTTACTATGTATATTTTGTTGTTACGAAATTAGAGAACCAATTTAACATAGTTTCAGTGATGAATTTAAGTACATCTAATACAACTTAGAAAAGAATTTAATGAACCCTAAAGTGAATTTAATGAACCCTAAAGACACTTACGACCGATTCTATCGTAAATTACACAGTATTTGTGACAACTTTCATATTTCGTCGTATATAACCCGATACTTAGGACAAACATCATAGTCTATCGTAAGTTATCCAGTAGTTTAAGCAATCACTTTAAATGTTGGAAGGTGGCATTGATGAACTTGTGACAGGACATATTATTCATCGTAAATAATTTGAAAACGCACACCACACTGACAATTTTCATTATGAATTTATATTTAATCACAAGTATATAATAAAATATCCAATTTACGATTGAAAATCTTTTAGTCTTAAGTTCCAAACTTGTAACAGAATTTGTTTCCGTCGTAAGTATGTTCTCAAATGACGTCATGGTAAATTTAAAATAAATAAAACCTTTTTGTTTATATATTTAATTACAAATATATATATTAAAATAGTGATCTTACGACAAAGTGATAATCAATCATTTCAAACAACATCTTTCCCTTTCCCGGGATGATATAGTGACAAATATGTTGTTTCCGTCATAACTATTTACAACAGATAAGGCTATCTGCTGTAAGATACATGTGCCAAGCATTCTGTCGTAAGTATTCTTTCACAAAAGCCCATATTTGTGTAGTTTATATTATTCAATATATATATATATATATATATATATATATATATATATATATATATATATATATATATATATATATAAATATATATAGGATCACGCTCTGTGGAGAACCACACTAAACTGAGAACCGAAGAACTCTAATAAATTCAGTAGCGGAATTTTAAGTTCAGCAACATAATATTTGTTGAAAAAAGTAAGTTCAGTCGTAGAACTTTGTAGAAAAACAAGTCCGGTTGTAGAACTTTTAATGTTATGTGGAAAATTTTGAAAAAGAAGCAAGTTCAATTGTAAAAATTTTAATTTCATGTACATAAATTTGAAATTCAATAGCAACACACTATATTTTTATTACGAAACAAAATAGGTTCTACAGTAAGATCCAATGGTTCTCCGGTTCTCTTTTAGATAATGGTTCTCATTTGAATCAACCCCTATATATATATATATATATATATATATATATATATATATATATGGGGGCTACTCCAATACAAACCTTCTTAAAATACAAACCTACAAACCAAGCATAATCTAATATTTCAAGCTAATCTAATGACCAAACTAGGGATACCCCAATACAAAAAATATTTAAAATACTTGGCTATATCCAACAAAAAAAAAATCACCGTTCACGTGATGACGTGGCAGTGGATTTCACTGGTTAACGGTGCTTCGCACCTTCTTGTACGGTGCTTCGCGCCATTTTCATTCTAAAGTTGTAAGGAATGACAATCAATGGTAAAGGTAATAGAAGATTGACGGGTGTGTCGAGAGCCTTCGGCCCTCATGACTACCTAACTCATCCGTTTACTGTCATAAATGCTTCGCATTTCCACGGCAAGATTTTTTTTTTGTTGGATAGAGACAATTATTTTAAGCATTTTTTGTGAAGGTACCCTTGGCGGGAACCTTAGAATAGATAAAATATAATTAATTTAGTGTTGGTTTGTAGGTTTGTATTTTAAAAGTGGTTTGTATTTGAGCACTTGCCTATATATATATATATATTATAAAGAACATTTCTTTCGTTTTGTTTCATTCTAGAATACCAAGCTCCCCCTTGATTTCTTACCCCGGAAATCATAGATATTAGCTCCTTCAGGTAAAGGGGTTCTATATGGTATAACGGGGGATTATCTTCGCTCAAATAATTATAGATTTTATCAGTGTAAGCCCATAACTAGGCAAGTCCAAATGCTACTAAATCTTAAGTTGCGGTATGAAACTGAAACAGTTGCAATTGCGGTGATGCACTCAGATCCTTTATGTTATAAAATTATTCATATATCTTTTCTCAAGATTGTTGGAGTTTATAATCTAAACGTGGTTTATTTTATTTGTTTTGTTTAAAATAAAAGTAGTATGCATTTCATTCAGTTAGCTGTTAGTCCGAGTGTTTAGGAAGTTTGTTTGAGTCTTTATGATGTTTGTTTGAGTCTTCATCTATCAGTCCTAGTATAGTGGGATAGTTGAGAAATTGTAGGATCTAAATCCCACGTTCAGTAGTCTTGGGCTTATTTAAACTGCTTGTACTTTGCTTCTGGGTTTTATCAAGTAATAAACACATTTGTTTCTCCGTTTAAACTTGTGTATACATTCAACCTGTGAGTGTATATTCTGTTTCTATTTCTACATTTGGTATCAGAGCGGGCAATAGCGTCTGTTTGATTGCATGACAAAAGGCACAACAATGGACACGACGAAGGGAAAAGAGGGTTCTATTGGACTGAACTACCCCATGTTGACAAAGGATAATTATACAGCGTGGGCATTGAAAATGAGGGTGTTCTTGCAGGCACAAGGGGTATGGGAGGCCATACAATCCAGTACAACCAGTGATCCAAAGGCAACGGTGGAGACAAAGACTGATAAGATGGCCCTAGCTGCTATCTACCAAGGAATTCCGGAGGAAATGCTGTTATCAATTGCAGAAAAGAAAAATGCCAAAGAAGCCTGGGGAGCCATAAAAACCATGTGCCTCGGTCACGATCGAGTGAAGAAAGCTAAGGTGCAAACTCTGAAAGTGGAATTTAAAACACTGTGTATGAAGGAGACAGAAAGACTTGATGATTTTTGCATGAAATTGTATGGACTGGTGACCAACATTCGTGCACTGGGAGAGACGATGGAAGAGGCATACGTCGTCAAGAAATTACTACGAGCTGTTCCTTCAAGGTACCTTCAAATCGCCTCAACTATTGAGCAGTTTGGCGATCTGGAAGCGATGACAGTCGAAGAAATTATTGGGCGTTTGAAGGCCCACGATGAACGACTCCGTGGCAAGGCTGAGGAACCTAGTGGTCAGTTACTTCTCACTGAGGAGGAGTGGAAGAAAAGGGAGGCCAATGAAGGCAAATTATTGTTCACTAAGGAAGCGTGGTTGAAGAAATCAAGTGGTGGAGGTCAGAAAAATCGGTCTGGGTCCTCGCGAGGCAGAGAAAACTGGCGAGGTAGTCGTGACACAAACAACATCAGGTGTTTTAATTGTAATAATATGGGACACTATGCTAGAGAGTGTCGTAAGCCTCTTCGTGAAAGGGATTCGAAAGCAGAGGCAAATCTGAGTCTAGTTGGAGATGACGATGAGCCTATGTTACTTCTCACAGAAGTTGGAGAGAACAAAACTGAAGTCGTCTTACTGAACGAACAAGGTATGATTCCACAATTGAAGACAGGTGGAAAGATTGAGACAGAATCGAACCTATGGTATTTAGATAACGGAGCGAGCAATCACATGACGGGAGTACGATCAAAATTCAAGGAGTTGGATGAGAGTGTTTCTGGACTGGTAAAATTTGGAGATGGCTCTACAGTCCACATAAAAGGCAAGGGTACAGTGGTTTTCAACTGCAAGAATGGGGAAGAGAAATCTTTACACGAGGTATATTACATTCCCACCTTGTGTAACAATATTATTAGTCTGGGACAGTTGTCTGAGGCAGGTTGCAGAGTTCTACTAAAGGGCGAATTCTTGTGGGTTCACGATGAACAAGGGAGACCTCTAATGAAAGTAAAACGCTCAGCCAACCGTCTATATAAGATCATTCTTGAAAATATTGGTACTACCTGTTTAATGTCAAAGACAGAGGAGCAAGCATGGTTGTGGCACTCTAGATTGGGGCACGTAAATTTTCAGTCGATGATTCACATGGAGAACAATGGAATGGTGTATGGGCTACCAAAACTAAAGCAACCCCTGGAGAAGTGCACTGGCTGTTTAATGTCGAAGCAGATGAGAAATGGATTTCTTTCAAAAACTGACTTCATAGCTAAAGCTCCATTGGAACTCATACATGGAGACCTGTGTGGTCCCATTACTCCTCCAACTGCAGCTGGAAATAGGTATTTTTTCCTCCTTGTCGATGACTATAGTAGAGTAATGTGGGTTTATTTGTTAAAATCAAAGGACGAGGCGTTTGGACAGTTTAAAAAATTTAAGGCACTGGTTGAGAAGGGATCTTCAAAGATTGAGGTGTTTCGAAGTGATAGAGGAGGAGAGTTCATGTCAAAAGAATTTGCTAGCTACTGCGAAGAGATTGGAATCAAACGACACTACACGGCTCCATACTCACCACAACAAAACGGTGTGGTGGAACGAAGAAATCGCACGGTTGTTGCTATGGCTAGGAGTTTTCTCAAAGAGAAAAAATTACCACTGTACCTATGGGGAGAAGCTGTAAGACATGCCGTGTATGTGCTTAATCGGTTGTCAACTCGATCCCTCACCAACATGACTCCACATGAAGCCTGATCAGGTAAAAAACCATACCTTGATTGCATTAAAGTTTTTGGCTGTTTGGGATATATGAAAGTACCAGATGCACATGTGAGAAAGCTAGACGATAGAAGCAAGGTGGTTATTTATCTCGGAAGGGAACCTGGAACTAAGGCAGACAGATTATACGACCCAAACAGTCACAAAGTACTTGTTAGCCGTGATGTCGTGTTTGAAGAAAGCAAGTCTTGGGAATGGGAAAGTGATGGTAAATCTGCTGAGAATGATACATTTATTGTGATTAGCACTCCATTAAGTGAACAAAGTACAGAGACAGCTGAACATTTTGCTGGGACACCTGAAAGATCGCAGACATCCAGTGGTTATAGCATGACTGAGAGCAGCACACCTGGGAGTACTACACCTGAAGGCACTCAAATGTCAAGTAGTGGAGGTTCATCTGAGCAAAGTGAAGCATCTACCGAGCCCAGAAAATTCAGGATGTTAAGTGACATCTACGATGTAACCGAGGAGATCGAACTGGCAGATGATGAGCTTATGTTTGCAGGAACTATCGAACCAACTTGTTATAATGAAGCTTCAAAAATCAAGGAATGGAAGAAAGCTATGGAGAGTGAAATTGCAGCCATTGAGAAGAACGATACTTGGAAATTAACCGAGCTACCTAGTGGTCACAAGGCTATTGGTTTGAAGTGGGTATTCAAACTTAAGTTGGATGCAAATGGTGAAGTTGTGAAGTAAAAGGCTCGTCTCGTGGCGAAAGGGTATGTGCAAAGGCAAGGGATAGATTTCGAAGAAGTGTTCGCTCCTGTTACTCGTCTAGAGACTGTGCGACTTTTGCTAGCAGTAGCAGCCCACAATGGATGGGAAGTCCACCATTTGGACGTAAAATCTTCTTTTCTGAATGGTGAACTCCTGGAAGATGTATACGTATATCAGCCAGAAGGATTTGTGAAAGAGGGACAGGAACAGTTGGTATACAAGTTAATAAAGGCACTGTATGGGTTACGTCAGGCACCACGAGCCTGGTACGCAAAGTTAAGTAAGTGCCTAGAAGGTTTTGGCTTTGTAAAGTGCCCATATGAGCACGCTGTGTATACTAAGCGTGAAGGAAACGAAGTACTGGTTATAGGTGTTTATGTGGACGACTTGCTTATCACAGGCACAAGTCTCTCCGTTATTAAAAGGTTTAAGCAACAGATGGGAACTGAATTTGAGATGAGTGATCTTGGGCGACTGGCATACTACTTGGGCATTGAAGTGAATCAGGAGAAAGATTGCATTGAGCTGAAGCAAACGTCTTATGCCAAGAAAGTACTTGAAAAAGCTGGAATGATGGATTGCAATCCTTGCAAATACCCGATGGAGTCAAGAATTCAGATCAACAAGGATGAATCATGTAAGCAAGTTGATTCGACGCTGTTTAAAAGCTTGATTGGAGGATTAAGGTACCTAGTTCACACCCGTCCAGACATTGCATTTGCCGTGGGTATTGTGAGTAGGTTCATGGAGAGGCCTACAACTATGCATCTAAGTGCAGTAAAGCGAATTCTGAGGTATTTGAGGGGCACACTCGATTATGGCTTGGTGTATTCAAAGCGGAGTGAAAGTTACTTGTTGACAGGATACTCTGACAGCGACTTGGCAGGGCAAGTGGATGACCGGAAAAGCACAGGGGGGATGGTTTTCTACTTGAATGAGAGCTTGATAACATGGGTATCACAGAAGCAACGTTGTGTGGCATTATCTTCGTGTGAGGCCGAGTTCATGGCTGCAACAGCAACGGATTGTCAAGGAATTTGGTTACGTAACGTACTCAGTGCAATTTCAGATGCTATTACTGGTCCTGTGACGATATACATCGACAACAAATCGGCTATAGACTTGGCGAAGAATCCAGTGTTTCACGGGAGAAGCAAGCACATAGACATACGCTACCACTTTATCCGGGAGTGTGTTGAACGCGGAGAAATCATAATCAAACATGTGAGAACAGATGAGCAACGTGCAGATGTGTTAACCAAGGCCATGTCAACTGCTAAATTCGAGAAAATGCGAGCTTTGCTGGGAATGAAGAACCTGCAGAAACCAGTTTAGATCACGGGGAGATTGTTGGAGTTTATAATCTAAACGTGGTTTATTTTATTTGTTTTGTTTAAAATAAAAGTAGTATGCATTTCATTCAGTTAGCTGTTAGTCCGAGTGTTTAGGAAGTTTGTTTGAGTCTTTATGATGTTTGTTTGAGTCTTCATCTATCAGTCCTAGTATAGTGGGATAGTTGAGATATTGTAGGATCTAAATCCCACGTTCAGTAGTCTTGGGCTTATTTAAACTGCTTGTACTTTGCTTATGGGTTTTATCAAGTAATAAACACATTTGTTTCTCCGTTTAAACTTGTGCATACATTCAACCTGTGAGTGTATATTCTGTTTCTATTTCTACAAAGATCACCACGTACATATATTACTCTTATCTTGTCTTTTAATTTCAGATTTGTTCTACAAGTTTTTTCTATATTATTCTTAGTCGGGGCTCGGTCTTGTGCAGAGATTTGCCAGAAACAGATTTCGTAACAAATGGCTTCTAAGCCACTGGACCAACCATCCAGTTTTAAAAAATTTTGGTCAATACCGCAGAATTTTGTGGTACGGGAAAATTAACAAAATGCCCTCTATCCCCGTACAGCAGAAATTTTTTACTGTACATCCCCTTTTGTTTTGTCACCCAACCCATTCGTTAGACATCAACAATTAAACAAAACACACACAAGGACACACAAAACTAACAAACCTTAATTTAAAATCCCAAATTCAAAGTTTAAACTAATTAAATACATACGCACATAAGTCATAAATACAATCCATATATACGAACAAAATCATAATAATAAATTCATCCAAACCATCAAAATCATGTATTTCATCGAAAATATACATACAGTAAAACCTCTATAAATTAATATAGTTGGGACCGGACAATTCTATTAATTTAGAGAGATATTAATTAATCGATAAATTAATAATTATTAATTTATAGAGAATTTTTGACGTCAAAGAAAATTAATTTTTAAAATATATACATTTAAATAGAATAAATTTTAAAATTTATGTTTTATACTTAATTCAATTAGTTAACATACATTATTTTACAAATTCAATGAGTGTTAGCGAGATTCAAAGTAAAAATTCATTTATATTTAAATGATATCAAAGATAAAATAACATTTTCGGAACCTTTTGCATGTAAAGAAGCACTCAAGACCTCAAAAACATTGATTAATAACTTTTTAGTGCTTTATGAAAGTATCACATTCGAACTTTTGAATGCAACAAAAAGGGATTAAGGATGAGTTTCATATATATTCAAATTTTAAGAACGTAGAATCATATTATACAAAAGGTTAATACATATATTTTTTTTTGAATATAAGGAACATATTAATTTATAATATTATTGGGACCATATATTTATATAGGGTTTTTCAAAAGAATTATTATCTTTTTATCTTATCGAAATTGATCATTTTTTGAACTGACCCAAGTTGGGACTCGAGGAAATTATTAACTTAGAGAGATTATTAATTTATCGAGTATAAATTTAACGAGGTTTACTGTACAACATGAATTGTACATACAAAAATAGCACAATATAGCACAAAGAAGAAGATGAATCAAATACCTACCTCTAAATCGATGAAAAACGGCCTTGAATGTGTTTATTTCGCTCTGGAATCGCCTCTAAATTGCCTCTAACAAAGATTATGTGTTTTATGTGCTTTGTTTAACTGCTTCTGTCGAATGATGGGTTGAGTGACAAAACAAAAGGGGACGTACCGTAGAAACGTTCTATGGTCCGGGGGTTGGGGGAATTTTGGTAATTTCTTCTGCTGTCACTACAAGAAATCTGCAATCAGACGACACCACTCAGACAACACCCATGGAAAAAAGTGTTGCGCGAAATGATCAGACAACTAGTATTTTCGTGCTCGAAAATGTATTGTCTAATCCTACATTCACACAATGGTCCAAAACCAGGGGTGTTGTGTAAATGCATAAGTATTTTTAGATTAGACAAGCGTTTTTAGGTCTGTTGTCTAAGTAGCAGTCATACAATATGTTATCCATAGTGTTGTGTGACAGTTAACCAACACACAACATTTTTTAGAAATATTATGTGAATGAAGCATAGACAATACTTCGTAAAAAATATTGTTAGAATGAGACAAGTGATTTCCAATGTGGTATTGTTCAATGATATTTAACACAAGTGCTTTACATAGTGTTGTATGAACTTAATCCAACACACAACAAGTTCTTGCCTATTGTGTGTTTCAACTCATACAAGTGTCTTCTGTTTAAAATTGTTGTCTAATGAACTGTACATGAAATCCTTACAACTATCTTTCCAGTGTCATTCAAAATTCCTGATCCAGAAGATGCATAGTTGACGCCCTAGAGAGTGTCATTTCCTTGAACAGTTGCAAAGGCTGGCATGTGATGATCAAAACCAAGGAATTCCGCTATAAATTTAGGACAAAATAAATGTCAATTTCACAAAGATATACAAAATAGTGATAAATAAGCAATTTAGAGTCATTTTAGTTTAGAATGTAATTTATAAAATAACTAATCCATGCGTGCCTTATCATCTAAGTTTAGAATGTACCAACCTTTACTGCTTGTTCAGCAGATTTACGGGAATGATCAACATGTTCAACCCTTCTAATGTCATTGTACATTTTCAAGGGGAATGTTGCAACATCACCAACCGCATATACACCAGAAACACTTGACTTGAAGAACGCATCCGTCTGTAATGATAAAGGCCACATAATAAACTTCATAATCACATACAAATGCTCGATAAAATCTATCAGTCTGATAAGCCAAAGCATGGAACTAAAACATAGGCATCTAGCCTAAACCAATGCTTGGTGTTGTTGTCTACCATGAGATTTTAGGATTTAGAAGAGGAAGTACATAAACCGGTGAAGTTCTGAACAATCAACCTACAATGTAAAGTGGTGTAGCATGCTAAACCTTATCACTGCCATTCAATAAATTATATGATATAAAGTAAGAACTAAAAAGAAAGAAGAATCACTTTCAAAAACAGTAAAGGCATGCACAGGAATGAAAATCCATGAATGAAAACTACTGAAATATTTCAGCAGGACTGTGCAAGCAAGACACATGCTTATGTTTGAAGACGATATACAGCTTGTAGTCTAGTACTAAATACAGTGACACTCGAAATTCAACAGGACTGCTAATAATCAGGTAATTGCACAAACCTTAATTCCACCTTTATCCTCTTCAACTTGACCCTTGAACCGAGTCGTAAGTGGTCTAGCCCCGACACCTACAACAACAATGTCCACTTCCAGCACCCTGCCATCCTTAAGTTTGACTTTCTTCACCTAAATTATGAGTAAAAAAGATGTCAAATAGATCCCGACAATCAAATAACTAAAACTGAAATATACAAGCTAATAAATAAACTGTGATGCTTATATGATCATGTTCATACCTCCTTATTATCGTCACTGTTAAATCCAACAGCTACGGTTCCTTTGATGATTTGGACTCCCTTATTTTTGTAATATTACTCGTAGAAAGAAGCAATGTTAGCTGTGAAAAGCCGAGGCACTGCAAGTATAAATCAGGCAGCAGCAATTAAAGGTCTACTTACAGTACTACAGTGAAATGTGACCACAAAAAAGGCGGAAAAAAAAATCTTTATTCTCCACTTACTGCACCATGGTTCTAGGAAAACCATTGTAACGTCTAAATTATTAAGCTTCATGACTGCACTGAGCTCAAGACCAATGTATCCTCCTCCGACAATTACAGCCTTTCCATTTTTCTTAGCTTTAATGGTTTCCACGAGCTTATCAGCATACTCAATTTCTCTCAAGTATAAAATGTTTTTGGAATCAGCCCCTTGTGTGCCAAAATCTGTTAATCTCAGAACCTACAGATATTTAAGATAGATAAGAGAGCATGTACATAAATAATGAAGTTCTAAACTATGTATTAATTAGTGATTGTCGGGAATTGTTAATCAGTAATTGTTAAGAGATGCAGAAAATGCTAGCTTATTTGGGTACACATCTTGAAAGGCTAAGAGAAGTTTGAAATTAGATATAAGGCAATATGCAGAGACAATAGCTACGTTTTAAATACCTTTTACAACATAAATTACATCCTGGAGTCTAGTAATCTTCACTTTAGAGTCATTTCCCAAATCCCCCAAGCTTGAACACAAGTTGTTTGAACAGCCAATCAATTGAACCTAAATCGTATGTTTAGGGTTTTAAAAACCAGAAGAACGATGGAATGAATCCTTAATTGATAAATCGATTAACAGCCAAATCGACTAGCAGCAGATTTATGTATGTGTATATCTGGATATGTAGGGAGAGAGAGATACGAGAGAGATGCAGAGAGGGAGAGAGATAGAGTGAAAGAGAGAGGGAGAAAATAATGGGCTTAATTTGTTAAAATTTGGGCAAAGGAGGGAGGCGGTAGAATTGCCGCTCTAGCATTTCATAAACCCGCGTGTTGTTTTTGTTTTTTTTACGTTAGTTTTGTAATTATTTCATTGTTCAAATTTGTTTTTTTACAAAATTTGTTCATCACTTTTACTACATTTTTGTTCAAAATATTTAAAATATTTGTTCATCACTTTTACTACGTTACAGGAAGCACCACTTATATATTTAAAATATTTTTCCAAATTATACATAATATATTTTTTAAAATTTTTACAAGATGAATTTATTATTGACATCCTAAATATTATATATAAGTACATTCATATATGTAAAATTTAAATTTTTAAAATTGAAATCAAATAGATTCTTGATAAAATTAAATCCTCCAAAAGTACTACTCGTTCTAACTAGTGTCGTACCTATTGAACATGATCTATATTTTTAAAAATATTTTTCAATGATCCAACCGTAAGGATGATGTTATATACTGATTTTAGTGATGTGTAAAAAAAATTAGAAAAAAAAAATCATTCTTGTATGATATTTTAATATTCAACTATCAAAGTACTACTTGGTCAAACTAGTATAATTTTGGATTAATATATTTTTTAATTTTTTTTTCGACGATCCAACCATACGGATGTGAATATCTAATGATTTGAGTGATGTGTACAAAAAATTAGAAAACAAGAATACATTCTTGTACGTGTTTATAATATAAATCCTCCAAAAGTACTACTCGTTCTAACTAGTGTCGTACAGATTGAACATGATCTATATTTTCAAAAATATTTTTCAACGATCCAACCGTAGGGATGATGTTATATACTGATTTTAGTGATGTGTAAAAAAATTAGAAAAAAACAAATCATTCTTGTATGATATTTTAATAGTCAACTGTCAAAGTACTACTTGGTCAAACTAGTATAATTTTGGATTAATATATTTTCTAATTTTTTTTTCGACGATCCAACCATACGGATGTGAATATCTAATGATTTGAGTGATGTGTACAAAAAATTAGAAAGCAAGAATTCATTCTTGTACATGTTTATAATATAAATCCTCCAAAAGTACTACTCGTTCTAACTAGTGTCGTACCGATTGAACATGATCTATATTTTTAAAAATATTTTTCAACGATCCAACCGTAAGGATGATGTTATATACTGATTTTAGTGATGTGTAAAAAAAATTAGAAAAAAACAAATCATTCTTGTATGATATTTTAATAGTCAACTGTCAAAGTACTACTTGGTCAAACTAGTATAATTTTGGATTAATATATTTTCTAATTTTTTTTTTCGACGATCCAACCATACGGATGTGAATATATAATGATTTGAGTGATGTGTACAAAAAAATTAGAAAACAAGAATTCATTCTTGTACGTGTTTATAATATAAATCCTCCAAAAGTATTACTCGTTCTAACTAGTGTCGTACCGATTGAACATGATCTATATTTTTAAAAATATTTTTCAACGATCCAACCGTAATGATGATGTTATATACTGATTTTAGTGATGTGTAAAAAAATTTAGAAAAAAACAAATCATTCTTGTATGATATTTTAATGCTCAACTGTCAAAGTACTACTTGGTCAAACTATATAATTTTGGAATAATATTTTTCCGATTTTTTTTTTCGACGATCCAACAATACGGATGTTAATACCTAATAATTTGAGTGATGTGTACAAAAAATTAAAAAAAAAAGAATTCATTCTTGTACGTGTTTATAATATTTTTTCTAATTTTTTTTTCGACGATCCGATCGTACGGATGTTAATATTTTTTCAAAAATAGAAATAATAATCCGTGGCAAAACACTAGAATGAATATCTATTCTATTGATATTCCGAAAATTTGAATTTTTTGTTTCGAAATAAATTTCTGAAATTTCTTAAAATTTCGTGATCCAAAATCTGAAATTTCACTTCCCTCCCTTCACTAATTTATATTGCCGCTTGTTAATATTTGATTTCCTCCCTTCATTTCACTTCCCCCTTTACTAAAATTTCATTTCCCTCTTTTAACAAAACATAGACCTAATTGAAGCGCCCTCTAGCCCTTTGTCTCTCTACGTTTCAGGCATCTAAAATGGAGTCATTTTCTTCTATGTGACCCAATTGATTTACTCTCTCTGTTTATCTCTAATTCTCTCTCTCTCTCTCTCTCTCTCTCTCTCAATCCTTCTCTCTCTCACCCAATTGATTTACTCTCTCTTTTTATCTCTAATTCTCTCTCCCATTTCACTTCCCTCTTTACTAAAATTTCACTTCCATCTTTACTAATCTTGGAGATCTTGACGAATTGTTTTGTTTTAGAATTTAGGGGTTTTCAGTTTTTAGTTTTTACTTTCCGTAGTTATAATTATGCATATAAACTTGTAAGATGGTGTTTGCTTATAATCTCTTAATCCTTAAATTCACCCATCCCCTAAATACAAAGTTGATGAATTTTACTAGTTTTTAGTGCTATGCACGTATTTAGGCACCCAGGTGAGCCTATATGTTTCTAGTATCTCAAGAGGCAGCATTTATTGTATGAAGATGCTGCAAGGAATTAAAATACTTCAATTGATCTGGCCTGGCCTTATCTGTCACTATTTTTTCACTTAATGTTGTTACTTGGACAACATGAGAGGAATATATTGGTTGAATGTAGATTTATTGCTGTTCAAATTTGTTAAATAACATCATCATTTCCAATTCCCTTCCCATCTCTCACTTAATTGCAAAACCACAACATCTGTATCCAGGTAGTTTGGTTAAAAGCAGAGCGTTGCAGATTGCTGGAAGAGAAAAGGTCTGCAATACTTAGGTTAGTGCTGCCCTAGAAGCTCTTATATATGATATGTATTGTATATGTAATATCTACCTTTAAGTTTATATGCATAATTTTGTAGTTTTTCATGTTATCCTAAGTTTTATTTTATGTAACACTACAAGAGATAGGAGCAAAAGTGACGGAAAATTAGTTACAATCCGTCGCAAAGTCAATTAACGACGGATAATAAGGCTTCCGTCGCAATGTACTTCACGGCCCCACTTCGCTTTTGATCTTGCGACGAAAACTTGTAAAATTCGTCGTATATTACTTTGCGACGGACAAATCCGTCGCAAGATGGACAAGTTGCGACGGAAATTTAAAAAATCTGTCGTAAAATTAATCTTGCGACGGATTTGCTAAATTCCGTCATAAGTTCCACCGTAAGTTCCACCAACACCAATATAATATTAAATTCGCACTATCGCTGAATTATTGCAACAAGGCGGTGGAATAATATTATTTTATTATACTTTATGACGGAAATGAGAATCCGTCGCAAAGTGTTTTCAGTATTAATGCTCAAGCCAGTAGCATTTCTTTTCACTTCGAACAACTCTCTTTCTTTTAACTTCGAACATTTCTCTTTCAATTTTCTCCCTTCTTTAATATTTCTTACCTAAAAAAAAATGAAATGAATCATCACACCTGATCCTATGCACCAATGTGAGTATTTATCTTTAATTATTTATGTATTTAACAAGTTCCTTAATTGTGCTTCATATTGAATTATTCAAACATATATGTAGTTAGTGTATGTATGCATATTTTATTGACATGTATGTATTATATATATATATATATATATATATATATATATTTGTAGATGTCTTTTGATCGTAATTGGATCAATCATCGTTTTCATGCCGGCACAAATTGTTATACAAGAGAGTTTTGGGAGTTATTATGAACTTATGCCGATTATCTTTTGTAACTTTGGGATGTTGTATTTCGATTATGATATGTATTGCTTTTGTGTGAAGGTAGTAACGTGGTTGTAGTTCATGCAATCGGTTTGGTTTGGAATAGACCAATGTTGTGGTTTTTCAGTATTACATTGTAATGGATCATTTTGTTGTTTGACAAGTTTATATATATTATAGTAGTTATTTGTGGTGAATGAAGATATTTATTTTTCTAGTTTGTTGATATATTAAAATTGTGCAGAATTGATATATTTTGCTGGCAGGGATAATTAATACATATGTTGCCATGTGTAGTGATCTTATATTTCAGAAATTATTATGATGATTGTGACGGATGGTTCCGTCACAATTTATATTTGGGACAAGTAATTCCGTCATAATATATTTTTCGACGGACGATTCTGTCATAATTTGTGACGGATGGTCTGTCACAAAAACTCAGTTGGGTCCCTTGTAACTTTGCGACGGAATACGAATTTGTGACGAAATAACGAACTTACGACGAGGCAATTGTGACCGAATTCGTCCGTCGTAAATTGAGGCGATTGCGACGGATTCTGTGTTATAATTCCGTCGCAAGTATCCCTGTTTTCTTGTAGTGTAATAAATTAACTTGTCGATATTACAGCTGATAAGAGGAGTGAAGGTGAGGCAGCAGCCTGCAAGACCGAGATCTGAGGCAAGAGTGAAAGCAACTAGGGAAAACCGCAACTCTGGAGCTGGTAATGGACATTCCTCAACACCATCGAAATTGAACGGATAGTGAAGAAGTGAAGCATAAGCAAAGAAGTGGCAAACTTTAGCGAAGAACATTACTAATTAACATTTGCACTCTTTTAATATTTTCCACTCTTTATCCCTCTTTAAAATGAATTTGATAGAGAGAGCATGTGTCTTATATAGTTATATGTGTTAGATTGTCGTGTCACAATATACCCCTATCCTTTTTTTTCATCTGCAAAATAAGTACTCTGTTCTTTTTGTATATGTATCTACCTCGGTTACTATCAGTATTGCTTTAAATTACTTAAATTTTTTTCCTTCACATTACCACAGGACTTTCACTCAAGTCCCAGGAATTGACAGCTTTGTTTTTGATTCACATTATGTGGTGAGTTTTGCTTCTGCAGCATGCTCTTGTAACTTTCTTCAATAAGCAATGAACCCCCTTCTTCTCTTTCCTGATAACTCAAGATAACTGCAAAATACAATCTTTCATGTATGATATATTACCAGGATGTTATTGACCAAACAAGTTATTAACTAGTAATTTTAATCAGTAGTAACTAGGCAACAGAAAGAACGCTCAGAGAGGAATAAGCAAGCTGCATTTGATGCTTTGGTTCAATCTGGTGCAAGTATACATGATCGTTATGCTTTGCTGTGGAATCAACAAATGGAACGGTGAACGTCCTTGACTTATACCCTGCTACAAGTTTTGACTTCTTATTCAAAACTCTTAATAAATGTTAATTATCCAGGAGAAAGCAGTTAGCTCAGCTTGGAAGCGCGACCGGTGTTTAGAACTCTGGTGAAGTATTTAGTTGGAGTGCCACAGTTAGCTCATCCCACCTTACACTGATTCCTATATACTCTTGGCTTTTCGATGAAATAATTTTTTTCCCCGCTATCTGTTATGTGGGATGTCTGCCCACACTTTTGTATAAATATAGATTCTTAAAACGATATATATTTTTGTTAGCTTTTGAGATATTACTTACCATTGCAGTGCATTAAATTTTTGTTTCCTTAGAAAATTATAGACTCTTATGTTCACTTGTGTATAGTGCTGGTTTTACTAGATTTTATCAAGCAATGAAATGATGATCATGGGTATGTCTATGTGTCTCTGTCTTGCTGCAGTGTCTCTTTCTTTATAACATTACATAAATTTAGCTATGTGGGTTATATTTCAACTCTTACCTGGACACTGGACAGTTTCTAGGATGGGCATGCTTTAGTACAACCTGTAATTAGTGTTTTGTGAAATTCTTCTACAGCCCTATGTAAAATTATGAGATTTATTTTGTTTCTTGGGTTCTAGGCTGAATCGAACTTTTATTCATTGCATATAATCCCATGAATGACTAAGAGTGTCTTTTTTTTATGCAGGCCGTTAACTTTTACAATGTAAAGAATGACAAGAAGCGAAAACATCAAGGGAAGGATCAAGAGAAAATCTCATCGACATCATGCAAGTTAAAAGACATTGTAATTTAGATGATGGTAGTGGTACTTTGTTGGGAATTGGTACCGCTAGTAGCTTTGTAGCGATGAATATTGATTGGTACGTAGTTTTTATAGTTTGGTTTTCTTCACATGTCCAGAACCATTGTTAATTAAGATACTTTTAGCCAATGTCCACCAATGATTAACACTTGTATTATTTATCAAGCAATGCTTTTATTAAAATCCCTTGTGAGGAAATGACTCACACAACATGAAAATAAAAACTACTTAATGTTAACAATGCAATCAAACAACATGGCCATTTAACAAAGTAATGTGCGAGAAGAATACACATGATAGGTTAAAACCCACAAAACTGTTGTCTCTTTTAACAAATAACATGTTATACTCTGCAAAACCATTATTTGAAATAATTTCAAACAAGGAGTTATATACTAAGAAAGTGTTATCCTTCCTACTCTACAACAACATGCCATATGAGATAACATGTTGTACATCTAACCATAAAACAAATCGTTTTTGCTAAGAAACCATTGTCTGCAGTGACATACAACAACAGCCCTGATCAAGTAAATGATTGTATCTTTTGCACTTCAACAATAGGCTTTCTTTTAAAAACCATTGTCTTTACTGCTTAAAACAACAATATATTCGTTAAAACGTGTTGCGTTATTGGAGCTTTGACAATAGGTTTCCAAAGAAGTGTTGTTGTTTCTGGGTATCAGACAACTCTTTTCAGGTGGCTTTTACTTGTCTTTCAACTCTCACACAACTGTTTTCTGTGTGTTGCCTGAGGTGTGTATCAGACGACTTCTCAATAGTCAACAGTTTTTGGTACATTCAGACATCGTCTAAAGCAAAAATCCTTGTAGTGTGTACGGGCGGATTTTTTTCAAATTAGTGTCGTTGGATAGTTGATTCGATGGCTTAAAAGCCATTTGTTACAAAACCCGTTCCTGGCAAACGTTTCCACAGGACCGGGTTCCTTCTTGGTCTAACGTTCTCTTTTTAATTTGTCTGTTGTGTAAGACATACTTATGTAAGGTATTTGACTCCAAGATATGGGCATGGAAGCAACTTGAAATGCACTGCTCGCTTCAGCTTTTATAAAGCAGAAATATGTTCTTATTGGCTGTCGATTTCACTCGCTTCTCTCCACTAATCAAGTCTTGGCATTTGATCTTAAAGAAGAAACATCAGCGGTATTTAGTTTCCCAACTCAACTAATGGACCAAAAATATATATTTGAAAAGAAGAATTAGTAATGTACAGAGGCAAGTTAGGGTTAATGTGCCAAGACTCGGAAGATGATTATGAGTTTTGGGTGTTAGAAGATTTCAAAAACCGTGGTTGGAAGAAGGTTATGAAGATAGATACACAATTTGCTATACAGATGCTGTCCTGTGGTTGATTTGCATACTAGTAATACTGCACTCCTGAACGGTATCAATTTCATGTTCTATAATTTTGAAAATTCATGTGCTAAAGTGGTCAACGTACACGTTCTTACATATCTTATAAATGTTTTTAGCTTCCTTTCTCATCACGAGCTAGTGAATTTAAGATGAAACTGATATTGGTTATCTATTATCTAGGTTTCAAGAAAACAGCTACCAGAATATTTTTGTAAAAGAGCCTATGACCAGTAGTAATATATAGGGTTCTTTTTTTTTTTTTTTTAATCAAGATTCACGTTTTTAATCTTTTAGTTTTTCTATTGCAATTATGTGATGTTTTTGCACGTTATTATTTGTGCACCATTACCTATGTCCCAAACAGAATGCATTGGAAAGAAAGTAAAGAAATTAGGAACATACTCATATGTATGGTTTTGAAACAAAGCTATTTATCAAATTCATCTGATACAATTGGGCTGATTTGCTTGAAAATCATGTATTTTAGGTTGAAAATTTCAAACTTTTAATTTCTTTCGAATCAAATTTTTGAAAAATATTTCTCCATTACTTAGAATGTATTTTTTTTAAACCTTTCTCCAATAATAATCTATTCTATATATAATACGCCAACATAAGAAGAGATTTTTTAATGCACGTGAAAAGTCAAATTTACCCCTACCCATTCTCATTTACTTCGTAGGAACGGTTGCCAGTCCAAGTGATCCAACCCCTCACTTAACTGTTTTGTGCTCAAGGTTTTTGGATGTTTTGCCGGTTTGATTTCATTTGCGTCTTCTCGGATCGAGAGTTGATCGTTGGGTACTGGGTGGCATAAGCTGGACGTGTGGGTATGGCCGAATGGCTCAATTCCTCCCTTGTGCCAGGTAATTTTATCATCCTCTTCTCATTCTCCTTCTGCTTATGCCTTATGATTTCAATTTGTAATTCTGGGTACATCGACAAAAACATATTGGGTGCTTGCTGCTAATGATTTATATCTTTTTGCTGGTAACTATCCATACAAATTTGTTTAGTCTCGCATCTATAATTTATGACCCACTTTAGTGGCTGCCCATAAAGACAAGTAATTCTTTGATTCAAATGCGTGTACACACACATCAAGGTCAAGATCTAGAGTTAAATGTTTTAATGTTGTAGTACCTGTTAATCGTTTTAAAGTTCAGAATTACATTTCCTTCTCAGCCATTCCAGAGAGACTCTCCTCTTGCAGTTGACTTATCAACTGCAATCCTTCAGCTATCGGAAAATGGCGATCAGCAAAGAATCCATAACAAATGGCTGTCAAAAAATGCTTGCTCTGCACAAAGCAATCAAGTTGACGACAGCAGGCTCTCTCTAACCAGCTTCTGGGGATTTTTCCTTATCTGTGGCATTGCCTGCTTTATTTCTCTTACCATATTCTTTTTCAGAGTTTACTTACAATACACTAAAGAAAAAATCGACCACACAACGGTTTTTATCCGTCGTCTGAAACCCTCATTTTCCGTTGTCTATTGGAATGCCGTCTGTTACACATATCAGACGACAGCAGCTTAATCGTTGTCTTTGTTGCAGAAAGACAACAGATGTAGTTTCAGAACTATTGTATGAAAGCTGGTATAGACAACAGTTTCACAAGAAACTATCGTCCAATTTCATGTCACTCAAGAGATTCTAAGAGTCGAACTGTTGTGTAATTTCACCAAGGTCCATGGTTTATAAAATATAAAACTATTGTTTGTTTATGGTATAGACATTGGTCTTTCTCTAAAAAAGTGTTATTCGAAATGTAGTTAGACAGCAGTTTAGTTTGAATAGTAAGTTGTTTTTGTTACATGTACACCACACTTTCTTTGTTTACTAAATGTCGTCTGAATGTCTAGGACACTACGTTCTTGGTTTTGCAAAAGCATTGTGTAAGTGTTTAATCTACAACGTTTTCATTTTGTTATTGTGTTGTATGTGGTTTAAGTACACCATACATTTGTGCTTACTACATGTCGTCTGAATGTCTAAGACACTACGTTCTTAGTTTTGCAAAAGCATTGTGTAAGTGTTTAATCTACAACGTTTTCATTTTGTTATTGTGTTGTATGTGGTTTAAATACACCACACTTTTGTGCTTACTAATTGTTGTCTGAATGTATAAGACACTACGTTCTTAGTTTTGCAAAAGCATTGTTTAAGTGTTTAACCAACGACGTTTTCATTTTGTTATTGTGTTGTATGTGGTTTATGTACACCACACTTTTGTGCTGAGTACTTGTTGTCTGAATATGTAAGACACTACGCTTTCATTTTGCTAAAACCATTGTCATGTTTTCTTATAGACAATTGTTGCATTTGTTTTGCTGTTGTGTGACTTTTATTTATACAACCGTCTAGTTGTTAAAGCATGGTCTGGTTATACAACACACGATGGTTTTCTTATAAACCTTGGGTATTAAAAACCATTGTCTGTTAGATAGAATAACAAGTATTCCAAAAAAATGTTCTAATTGGCTAAAAGGAAAGTAGCCAACGGTTTTTGTATATACAATCAAAAGCATTATAGTGTAAAATAAACATGCCAAAATCAAAAACCATTCCATTCATTCCATATATACAACCAACATTCTCCAAACGATCAACCATTACAACTAACATACACAATTAATTCACCATTCACTTCGCTAATACCACCAACCAAATCCAACCACAAGATTAAATATTTTCAGGTGAACATACCAACAAAAGATATGGACTAAAATATTCACTTAAGCTTAAAATTTTAAACATTGTTAAGATTTACCATAAACTAGACAGTGAAGCTCCCAAAAGTTTAAGATTTGTTCAACCCAAAATACCCAGCTATACGATTAAGTTTAAGAGGCGTGGTTCTTCATGAAATACTTCGCGAAATCAGTCCTTATTTCATTCAGCTCAGGCAGGCCATAAAAATTTTGGTTGTTTCTGCGTAGCCACTATAAAATGAAACAATAGACCAAGTCACAAACAGGCTTCACCATGAAGTAGTAGGATTAAGAAAAAATTCAGAAATTTGGAATCATACCTTTATAGAAAATTGGAGTTCCTTGTCTAGACATATTTCTTTCATATAGCGCATCACAAATAGACCACAATCTTTACTCCCCATTTGGAGAGGAACTCCCTGAAGAAACATTAAATAAAATTATATATACGGCCAAACTATGTTTTGTAAAAGAGAAACATATAAGATATGCACTAAGAAAAAGATATTACCGCAAGATTCTCCCACATTATTTTCTTCTTCAGAAACTTCTTTGCTTTGTCCTTGTACAGTTTGATGGCACTACGGCAATATAACATAAATCAAGTTTAAGTCACTTTTCTTAATAAATATAGATGTCATTCCAAATGAAATATATTTCTTATGTGGTACTAACTTGTCAACAACTTCTGTCCATTCTTCACTTGCAATTCTTCGCTTTAAAGGATCCATATGGTAAACTATTTGTGTATCCGGATTTACAGCCGTCAACGCCCAATGGTTGCTGTTATTCCATGAACACAAATGAGAACATTTATCTTTATTAGAGGATAAGGATTTTATTTATAAGGGCCAGACTGATTTTATTTACAAGGCCTAGATTCACAAACTATAAATTTATTCAGGCTCCTTAAACTATATCATGGCATTACATACAACAAAGATGACATTAAGCACATATATATAGGCATAAAAAGAAGTACTAACGCGTGATTATATGGGAGAAGAAATAATTGGTTTGGCTTAAAGTTCTTGAATCTGTTAGATAGGGCTTGCGACCTCTGTCCTGCAGTTCCACAACCGTGGGTGCCTATCGTCGCAGGATCAACAAATGTTACCATGTCAGACATCTTCTGTTTTTCCAAGCAATCCTGGAGTGAACTGCATAAAAAGTATACAGTCATCACAACAAACTAAAAGTTTTATTCAAGTATTTGGAAAGCCAAAGAAAGTTATAAACTACGATACTTACTTAGCAAACATACAAATAACAGACCCCGATATTTCACCCCCAGAGCACAAAGCATACAAATCTGATAGAAACAGAGCCTTTTTACCGGTTGATCCAAAGGCTTGTTGGCATAGCTGAAAAGAATTTACACGAACATCTTTCAAGGCATTTTTGGCCCAAAGCCACATACGCTTCACAAGAGGCGGGTAATCAGGACCGAACTCCAACACATACTCTTCTTCTTCTTCTACTTCAGGTGCTTTCCCACAATCTTTCACCTTTTTAAACTTCTTTCCCATAATTTTCTTACTTCCCTGAAGTGGATTATAAAAAGAAAAATGAGAATGTCATGTGTTAAAGAATGTAGATCTGTTAAATTATCAAAAATAAAAATTTTACCTTTGTACTTCCATTCACTCCAGTGCTTGTCTTCAGTTCAATTATAAGGTCTCTTGGCCATGAAATATAAGTTCCAAAAGCTTGTTCAACAGTCTCGATTTCATCCTTGATTGGGAAAGGAATCTTTGCAGATCCTTGAATTGCACGAGTAATAGACACTCGTGCATTCTGTTCTTCTATAGCTTTCCCATGAACGACATCAGCCTTTGTATCCACTGTTGCATAAGCAACAATATTCAAAGGAGAGTCGATTGCCAATTCGTACTCCATAACAGCCAATTCAGGTTGCACGCCCACCTTACCAGCTACTTGATCATGTTCGACTTGTACACCCTCCATTTCCCCCTCATTAATTTTTTCCAACTCAATATTTTTCTCATTATTTTTTCCAGCCCCAGTCTTCTCTTCGTTCCTTTTCTCCAACTCAGTCTTCTCTTCATTCTTTTTATCCAACTCAGTCTTCTCCTGAATATGATTTTTCTCTCCAACAAACATGCCATCTTTAGCAAGATCCAATTTTTTTCTTGCACCTTGCAACTCCAACTCCTTCATAGCATGTGCGCCCTTGGAACAACTCCCTTGTTGTGATCCAATATTTGGACTAGAATCAGACTCAGTAGTCTTTCCCAACCAAGCCGCTTTCATCTTTGCCATCTCATCGACCCAAAAGGAATCTCGCTCCCGAATTATCCTTTCAGTCTCTTCTTTCATAAATTTATGAACACCTTCTTGGATTCTGTCCTCTATTGACTTGCCTTTCTTCCCCTTCCTCGGAAGTTTAAAGTATATAGACTGCTTGACATAAGCCCCTTGCCCACGTACCCGTCCTCCATGCTCAGGTTTACCGAGCACCTTGGTCAAGACATCATCGGAACCTTATACCGTAACTTCCCCTTGTTTAACTCTTTCTTTCATTTTCTCCTAAAATAATTGACAGCAAATGGAAGTAGTTAAGAAACAAAAGAGATAAAGAGTATTATTTAGAAACTAAATGGTATGATAAAGTTAAAGTTACATAAATGAACAACTTACAATATCATCAGCAATTTCTTTAATTTTCTCAGACTTAAAGTTCCCATCTTTATCTTTGCGTGCACGGACCCACGAATCTGATCTGTCTATCTCCATTTCAGGATCACCTTGAGACTGTATGTGTAAACATGTTTGAAAAAACATACAGTGTGATTAAAACACATTAATCATGAAAGATATTTTACAAATAAACATATTTTTTATACATGTTTTGTCTAATATGAGTAACGATTACTAACCATTTCATGCTCTAGGTTGGAATAACCCTTTCGAGACATGCAGTGATCATATTCACTCATTTTCCTCCTTTTTTGTTGTATGTTGTGGATGCCCTTGAAGAACAAACAAAAAATATTAGAAACAATGTTGTACTACTAATTACTTTTGCCATCTCAGAATTTTGTAAACAAATAAGGTCAAAAACTCACATCAAAATCATCAGATAGACGGTCAGCAACGAAAATGTCCCAATGTGCCTTCTCGATGAACGAGTAATCAGCCGGAGGTAACTCTAATAGTTCACGCTGAATTTTATGCGGAAGGATATAAGCTGTTGTTAATTTACTCTTAAACTCCCTCCATTTCGAGCACGCCGATTTCGTAATAACACTCCTCGCTGTTGGTGGTACCACGTATGCCATCTACATATATAATCAATTTGATTAGCACACATGTTAAGTTGATTAAAAAAACAAAAACAGAGTACAATACACATACATACAAACATTACCAATTGACCCTTTTTAAACACCAACACCTCAGTGATACAGCAACATAGCACCATAACATACATTTAAACTCAATCAACCATCATTCTTTACATAATCAACACACAACCAAAAGTTCATAAACTCCGGTAACCCAATCAAGAACACTTCCTGACCAAAAATCAACGGAAACCGCAAAATAAATTCGTATAATCGCTATGGACTCACATCCTTTTTATTAACTTCCAATAACAATTATAAATCATCAAAAAATCAAGAAGCAATTAACGAAATTAGTTCCAAGGTATAATGAAATTATTAAACCACAAAGATTAAGACCACATGCAGACCCGAAACAAAGATTAAGACCACATGTAGACCCGAAACAACGGAGTCTTGCCGCGAAATGACCTCCTAACTCATTACAAACCTCCAAATTAAGTCATAATTTTACAAAAATAAAAAAATAATTAGTTATGGAATGCAATTTGTTTTACCTGTACACAATCCCAGATTTTGTTCTTCCTTTCCTTCGGGACGCGTTTCCAATTATCATACCATATGGGTGCTTTAGTTCGGGCAACAACCCCAACATAAGATGCCATTTCAGTGGCTGCTGGACCGTATGGTTCACCCTTTGCATTAAAAAGCACCGTAAGCTTAATCCCCAACATCTTTCGCCTAACAATCCTATGCATGGTAACTAGTCCTCTTTTTAAAAGCCTAAGCCCTTCTTGTCTGCTTCCCACTGGTGCTTCCTCTTTTTTCTTCTTCTTGGCTAATTTACCTTTTAGGTTCTTAGAAATACCCGTCTTCTTCACTGATTCAGGCGATTCAGGGGCCCCTTTTTCTTCAACAAACCTTTTTTCTTCACGAACCCCCTTCTTCTTCACGGGTTGTGACTTAGTCGCCTTGTTCTTTTTCAGTGCCTTCAAAAGGTTTTCAGTTACATGGGGATCGGATTTTGCCTTCTTCGAAGGGGCCATAAGGGAGAGAAAAATATAGTGACAGAGAGGGGAGAGAGAGACCGAAAAAGAGAGACGGGGGAGAGAATGAATTGTGAGACGGAGAGAGAGAGAGAGAGAGAGAGAGAATGAATTGGGAGTTAGGTTGAATTGTGTATTCAATTGGGAAGTGTGTAAAGGCAAGAGGGGGAAATTGAAATTGGGTCAAAAAAATTGGGAGGAAATTGAAATCGGGCCAAAAAAGAAGGGGGAAATGAAAGTTGGGCTTCAAAAAATAAGGGGGAAATGAATGTCGGGGTTGAAAATAATTATATTCTACTTATTTATTTATAAAATTTTTAATTTCAGTTTTTTAACCAAAAAAAATTGAATTAATTATTAATAAAAATTGTGAAATATTTATGAGTAATTGAATTAGTTATTTATTATTTTTTCATAAGTTTATATATTATCAACATTATAACACTATTTTAAAGAAAATAACGACTAAGGTCACCCGTATTTTATTAATCAATTATAAATATGTATCGATTCAAGTGACGACTTATGTCATCCATATTTTATCAGTCAATTACAAATATGTACCTATTGTGATTAATTCATTATTACGATACAAGTTAGGAAGGAATAAGACGTTATCAATTGTATTTGTATATCTGTACGTACATTGTATGATGGATGACATTAACGAACTGGTGTGTTACATGAATGATGTTATCGTTCTTTAAAGTAGCATATAATATCTATTCGATGCATTGTTGTCAATTGCTAAATAAAAACGTGAATATAATCATGTCGTTAGATACGTCTTTTTATATTACATTCGCATTATAACGTCTACTGGATGCATGGTTAACTTGTACTACATATATAAAAACCTTAATATTATCACGTCTTTGGTGATATATTGAACCGTATTCATCTAAAACAATATTTTCAACTATAACATGTAATTATTACGATACAAGTTAGGAAGGAATAAGACGTTATCAATTGTATTTGTATATCTGTTCGTACATTGTATGATGGACGACATTAACGAACTGGTGTGTTACATGAATGATGTTAATGTTCTTTACAGTATCATATAATATCTATTCGATGCATTGTTGTAAATTGCTAAATAAAAACGTGAATATGATCATGTCGTTAGATACGTCTTTTTATAGTACATTCGCATTATAACGTCTACTGGATGCATGGTTAACTTGTACTACATATATAAAAACCTTAATATTATCACGTCTTTGGTGATATATTGAACCGTATTCATCTAAAACAATATTTTCAACTATAACGTGTAAATAAGAATTCGATATAATATTTAATCGCATAGTTATATTCTAATTAACGATATAGACGAGAAATCGTTGGCTAAGCTTTATACATACAACGGTAAAAATAACAAAACCATTGTCTGTGACTGTTTTAAACCTCTAAACAGTGTTAATAGTCTACAACGGTTTTGTATTAAAAAGTATTGTCTGAATGCAGGTAATACAACTATTCTATCAGGTTTGGTAATTTAACAAACCGTTGTAGAATGTCTCGTTGTGTGAGGTTTATAAATACAACGGTAAAAATAAAAAAACCGTTGTCTTGGACTGGTTTAAACCTCTAAACAGTGTAAACATTCTGCAACGGTTTTGTATTAAAAAGTATTGTCTGAATGCAGGTAATACAACTGTTCTATCAGGTATGGTAATTTAACAAACCGTTGTAGAATGTCATTGTATTTTGATATAGTCGGGATTTATGCCTTTACCAATTCAAGCTCATTCTCCCACTTTTAGAAATTTTAGTTCAAACCCTTTCCCCTCTTTTAGAAACTCTACCCAATTTCTCCATCCTTCACCATCGATTCCTCCATTCTTCACTCAAATCCCATCATTCTTTACAATTACACTGACATCCTGCAGATTCTCCACTATTCCCATCCCCTACACTGAAATCTGCTCATCCAAAAATTGACCTTTTCGTGAAGAAACTCTGTGTAGGCATACATTCAAAATCTTCTCATTCCTCGTCTCCATTAAGGTAATTTTTCATGATATTTTGATTTGTATTGATAATGATATGTTAATTTGTTGTCTATATTGATGTGTTTGTAAGAAAATGAAAACCTAATTTGCTCAAGTTTTGGTCTTTATATCAATTACTACTGTTTTATTTAATCTATTTTCATTTGCTTTGTGTAATTTCTGAGTTCGCGTGTCCCCTGCTTGTTTGAGTTTATGCGTAGTTTTGTTATTTTCTTTTGTTGAGTTTTGTAGTTGTCTTGTTCTTGCTGATGCTTAACTGAGTTTGTACTGCTGATTCATTGCTGAGTATCGAGTTGAGTTTGGTTGTTATTGGGTGGAGTTTTGTAGTGTAGTCAATTGTCTTGGTTGTGTTGCTGATTTGAATTGTTCGACTGAGTCACTTTGTCCTGGGTTTCGAGTCTTTGCTGAGTTGAATTTGTATTACTTCTGTGTCATTGTTTCGAGTCATGAGTCCTCTACTTTGTTTTCTGAGTCATGAGTTGAATTTGTAACTCAGCTATGACTCTGATTATTGTTATGTTACTTTAAAAGATGGACAGGTCTTGGTTAAAAGCTGATAGAAGAACACGTGAGTTCGAAATAGGAGTCGAAGAATTATTGTTATTTGCATTTGAGAACGGATATGATGAAAATAAAATCAGCTGTCCATGTATAAAATGCGCACATAGTAAAGCTTGGAAAGCTCGAATAGTGAGGGACCATCTTTTCAGCAATGGTATTCATCAGACCTACACGCGTTGGATTTGGTACGGAGAGTTTAATACAGAAGAAAGTGAGCCTATCACGGAGGAGACCGACAGTTCACAATCCGTGGATCAAATCCCGCTGAAAACAGAGAATGGTGGTAGTGATGATGATATTTCCCTAGATTCCTCGGATTTATTTAACCATATTCAATCTGAACATGAACCCCTTTATCCGGGATGTGAAGGATTTACAAAGATGAAGGCTTTAGTAAAGTTATACAACTTGAAAGCAAAATATCAGATATCTGACTGTGGCTTCTCTGAAATTCTACTTTTGGTTGGGTCTATGCTTCCAAACGGTAACAATTTTCCTTCTTCGTTCAGTGAAGCTAAAAAAAGCTTGTGTGCTTTAGGAATGGAGTATGAAAAAATACACGCATGTCCGAATGATTGTCTACTATATCGTGGAGAGAGAGATGAAGATGAGACGAGGTGTCGTATTTGTGATGCCTCTAGATGGAAGTTAAACAAAAAAGGGGATGAATTGGAAGGGATTCCTTCCAAGGTATTATGGTATTTTCCATTATTCCCACGTTTGAGGACTTTGTTCAACTCACCTCAAACAGCCAAGGACTTGACTTGGCATGACACGGAGAGAGTGAAGGATGATAAAATGAGACATCCGGCAGATGCACAAACTTGGAAAGAAGTCGACACCAAGTGACCAGATTTTTCTTCAGATCCTAGAAACCTTCGGTTAGCTCTATCCTCGGAATGTGAATAAGAACAGAACTAAGGCCAAAAACTCCTGGAAAAAAATAGAAGTTGCCATTGGCATCTGGGAATTTAACTCATTCTGAAAAAAAAGCTGTTTGCTCATCCATTCTTGGCATGAAGTTGCCTGATGGTTTTTGTTCAAATATTCGAAGCCTAGTTTCAATGGAAAATCTTCGACTTGCAGGAATGAAATCTCATGACTGTCATATTATTCTGCATCACTTGCTCCCAATTGCGATTTGATCGTCACTGCAAAAACAGGTCAGGAACACTATTATCAGGTTCTGCCTCTTCTTTAAGGCAATTTGCAGTAAAGTCATTGAGGTTGATAAGTTGGAGAAAATGCAGTCGCAACTGGTAGAAACTTTGTGCAAGCTTGAAAAATACTTCCCCCCTTCCTTGTTTGATTTAATGTTTCATATCTCGGTTCATCTTGTAAGAGAAGTTGAGCTTTGTGGACCAATTTTCCTTAGGTGGATTTATCCTTTTGAGAGATAAATGAAGACATTTAAGGGATATATAAGGAATCGGGCTCGTGCAGAAGGTTGCATTGTTGAGTCCTATATTGCGGAAGAGGCGGTTGGATGCTTGGTGGACCATGAAGAAACAACTATTGGGGTACCTAAAAATGGTAGACATACCAAGGATGGCATTTGCAGGCCATTATCCGGTGCAACTGTGATAACCCCGAGCAGCACTGATTTGCACGTAGCACATTTATGTGTTCTACAAAATACTACTGTTGTTAGGCCATATTTTGAGTAAGTAAAATTACTTTCATTACATTTACCATTTTCTGCACTCTTTTAACTAGAAAAAACCAGTCCATATTTTATATCATTATTTATGTAGTCTCTTTTACTTAAATGCAGTGAACACATGGCATTTTTAATGGCCAAATATCCGGAACATGAAAATGATGAAATGTGGCTGAAGAACAAACAAAATAAGAAATTCCCAAAATGGTTTAAAGAAAAGGTATTATGTGTGTATAGTAATAGTTTTCTGCATTTTTACAAACTACTGCTTATATTAATAATTGTGTAACTTGTATTTTTTTTTTTTAAGATTGCTTCAGATTTGGTTGATGAAAAAGAGATATCGCAGGAGATAAGATGGATTGCAGATGAGCCTAACAAGGCTGTGCCTACGTTCAGCGGCTACAAAATGGACGGAGTTACCTTTGCTACCAAGGATCGTGATGATACGCGTCAAGTTCAATGTAGTGGTGTGTGCGTTGAAGCTGATACAATGATAGTGCAGATATTGAGCACACATCACATACATATTATGGAGTTATAACAAGTATATGGGAGTTGGACTATAACTACTTTAGGGTCCCTGTTTTTCGGTGCAAGTGGGTAGATATAAACAAAGGGGTCAAGGAAGATGACTTGGGTTATATATTGGTTAATTTGAATAGGCTGGGGTTTTCAAACGATCCATTTGTGTTAGCAAAACATGTTAAGCAAGTTTGTTTCATCGACGATCCTCTTGATAAATTATGGTCCGTGGTGTTGAAACTACCCGAGAAAAAGTACTATGAAGATAATGATGATGAAAATGAGGGATCCGTGGAAGTAGAACTTGAGAATGACTGTTTTGTGCCCAATTTACCCGATGCTGATTTACTCGAGGAAGAGGAACATAGCTACATGCGAGATGTCGTAGGCGAAACAATTCAACTTTCTTGATGAAATTTAATTTATGTACTTTTAATTACATAAACTTTGTAATATGATAATTCTATTTTCTACTTTGAACATAACAGTTCTTGATTGATGTTTTGTTGCCTGATGTTTGTTTGGTATGGCATTGTATTGCCTTTGATGTTCGGTATGTTTTGGCAGGGGTGCCCAGTTCCAATTTTTTTTTCCTACTGTAAAATCAGACAACGGTTTTTAACTACCAAACGCTTGTGTGAGAGATAAAGAACTCAGAGTACAAAACCATTGTGTGTTGCTATGCAATTCAGACAACAGTATTCACAAACCATTATCTGATTACATTTTATACAACGTTTATTAAAACACTTGTCTGATTTTAACAACGTTTTTTGAAAGCATTGTTCAAAGCATTGTCTGAATTTTCTTCAGACAATGCTTTTAAAAACCGTTGTTAAAATCAGACAATAGTATTTAGTCGCCGTTGTGTGACTGCATCTGAAGCAATATCAGATAAAAACAGTTGTCTAAGTTTTACAACGGTTTTGAGAACCTTTGTAAGACAATCTGTTAGACAACACCACTTTCAAAAACCGTTGTAAAAAGTATGTCTATTTTGAGCTTCTAGACGACAGTTTCTAAAACTGTTGTTAAGTTCATGATCAGACAATACAACGAAAAGCTTGAAAAAAAAACCGTTGTGTGAAATTTTCAGCCAACGCTTTTTCGTCGAAGTGTCGTCTGATGAGTGTCGTCTGATTCAAAAATTCTTGTAGTGATATCGTAAATATATCCCAGAAGATGAGGAGAATGGTTGTTAGTGCTGATTACATGTTCTGTTGACTAGCACCACAGTGCTGCCCCACTTAATCCAACTAATTTTTACCTTTAATGCAGTGTCAGCGTTGGAATCTCCACGAAGATGCAACCACATTGACCGTAGAAAGGCCGCTTTTGGTAAGCAAGTGATTTATTTTTAAGCAAGTGCTTTTATTTTTAAGTGCTTTTATTTTTAGCAACAGATTTAATAATGTAGCTGTTCTAACATGGATTACTCGCCCAGCCTCAAGCAATGCGGTGCGCGATATTGGGGGCCCCGATTAGGTGTGTGGATATTGCAATGCCCAGGTTTGGACCGCTGAATTCACTGGGAGGCATGTGTAGTAGCCCAAATGGGTACTACATTTGTCGTGGTAAGCGAAAAGTACACCTGCCATATAATGTTGCCAAAGCCTCTTTGTTGCTTATCTGGATTCTCACTAAAATTTCATCTCCAAGATATGCTAAATGTGCGTAATTGTATTGAATTTTTTGTAATGATATGTAACAGCTAGGAAATGAACGTGGGATGAATTTGGGAGTTAATTTCTTTTTCCTTTTCAATATATCTGGATTTAAATTGACTTGTCGAATTTTGAATGATCTTAAATATCTAAGAGTGTACTCCTTAGTCTTTGAACGAAGAAACTTCTTAAATCTGGACTTAGATCGGCTTACTGAATATTCAATGATCTTACTGTAATAGCCTTTGTCAACTCTTATCAAATGTTTGAAATAAATACTGGACTAACATAAAATGTCAACATTGAATTGATCTGTTAATGTGTTATTAACTGTGGTCTCTATTAATTCCATAATCTGTCGCCATAGATTTGCTTTAAGATTTAATGACTGCTGCATGTTGTTTCTAGAAAGTGATTACATGACTGAACTCATGAATTCAAATAGTAGTGAGTCGGATGAAGGGTGCATAAAGGGTATGCAGGGAGAATGGAGGTCGAAGCGTATTAACATATGAGTTAGTAGCTGGCATATTAGCATTTTTACCAGATCCCAAGCCACCAATTAATAGTGAAACAAACACCTCAAAATGTTTTAGAGAAAATGAACTCTTAAAAACCTTCTTTTTGGTTACGTATCACGGAAAGTAATGCAACGAAAACTATTCTGAAGTGATCTTAAAATTTTGAGAGTGGTGAAATATCGTCCAGGGTGCAATGTCCTGTAGAATTGTTTGGGTCTGAGTGTCTGACTTATTATCTAGTGTGTAGGTTGTTATTATTTTCTTCAGAAGGAGCTCATTTACTATTCGGGTACTATGGTGATCTTGCACATCAGTTTCACTCCAGTGTTAC
This sequence comes from Saposhnikovia divaricata, assembly GCA_036435485.1. NCBI lineage: Eukaryota > Viridiplantae > Streptophyta > Magnoliopsida > Apiales > Apiaceae > Saposhnikovia > Saposhnikovia divaricata. The sequence continues at coordinate 233,646,569 of CM071595.1, read as the reverse complement.
CATGACCTGTGTGGTTATCTACTTAGCTGTACTTCAATAATGCTGGTACCTTTTTATTGGCATTATAAAGGTGGCCAGGTGAAAGCACTTGTTCCCATAATCAAAATTTTTTGTTGCATCACAAAATTTTTGTCTTAAATCTGTACATGTATTTTGTTATGCTTTCTGATTATATGGAATTTTATGTGAGGGTTTGATTAAATTTTCTTATTTAATAATTAGAGGTTGAGGGTTTGAGCCTCAGGGAAGGCAAATATGTGCATGACTATTTAAATTTTTTTCATCGACGTTGCCCCTAAAGAAAAAAATTATTCAACAATTCAAGGATATACTTCATGATTTTTCTTGGACTCAAATAGAGGCAATGTATTGCCTTTTCTATCATGAATGAAATGATTTCCGGGGTTTTGTGAATGTGCGCACATATATTTGTTTCGGTTGTGTATTAAGATTTTGCTTTGCTAAAGAGATGGTAATGGGAAGGCAAGATAACTTTAATATTATAGATAGGTGACATTTATTAGAAAAATCAATGTGAAAGACTCACTCGAATGCACATGTGCTTTAATAATTGTGAGCTTTTAGAGTTGAACTATAAGTTCCTGAGATTTAGATAAGCTAACCATGTCAATATTGTGCGCAACATGGTCATAAATCTTTGTATGTTATGCGTATCTTCTACTAAGATTTTTTTTGCCAAGTAAGAAGTGTATTTTTTTATGGTGATTTTAATTCTTTATGTGATTTGGCATGACATTCCTGAGTGTAACCATTCAATTGTTAATCTCTGACCATGTCGCTAAATTGTTTCAAATTTGGGATATAAGTACTGGTTTTCTAACCTCTTGGCTATCCCCGTCCACTTGCTGTTTTCTGATATTTTTCCAGCCTTAAAGGCCTCAATCTTCAAGTCATCATCTTCTGACAATTTTCTGAGCACAGGTACCGTCTACAACACACTATTTCCATAATCATATTTATTTGTATGTTCTACAAAAAAGTTAGGTTGAGCAATTTTTTTATTAAGATGTGGGTGCTCATATATCGGAGTTACCGACTAAGTGACCAGTCTAGACAGGGTGACTGGTTTCAGGCTGACTAATTGGATAGTTTAGGCTGAGGCGGCACCACATTTTCTTACAATTTCCTATTCAGCAAAAAAATAGATTTGGCTTCTATAATTAGGATTTGTTGTTCCCAAATTAAATATGGAAAATAAAAGTAAAGCTTTTGCTTGTTAGTATCTGGTTAGCGCAAAAGAGGATCCCCTATTCGTGAACTTTAGTGTTTCTGTTTATAATCTTCTACACGCCCTCCTTAATTTGGTCAAAACTGACCACAACCAATTATGTTGTCACAATACACTCACCGCCAAGTATATCTGAGAGTGTGAATTTGATTCCAAAAGGATATATATTGATTATAATATATTCTTATTTAGTTCTTGTTATCCCTTATGTTTTGCAGGAACTTGATCTAAATGTTGAAGATCATGGAAGTTTCTCGACAATAGTCCCTGTTAATTACTTAGAATTTGAATCTCTTGATCATCTATAGTGTGGAGATTCAGGAAGATGCATGAATTCGAATGAAGTTTTGATCATTCAATTCGCGGAAAGTTTTTTTAAAATGGTTTTAATTTGCACTTCCATCCAAGTTTTGTTATATTATTCTTGCCTTACCCAGTATTAGCAGTCCTAAAATATAGTCTGTTGAGCTTGACTGCTGCTGCAACCAATATAATAGAAGTATAGAGCTATGGAATGTGTACTTGCTTGCATTTTTAGTTTCTTTTCACTCTGTTTAATTTCATAGTTAATAATAAAAATTATATTATGATGGGATGCTATTTTTTTCTTATTAGTTGCACGGATAAATCATTCATTTTAACATTTATTGTTGTCCAAATTGATAGATGCAGAGATGGATGGGTCTTTTGTTGAAATGGATTCTCTAGACTACAAAATCTTGGTGTCCAGGTCCCGATTGCACATGTAAGTTTTGCATTGTCTTTTTGGTGATTTTTATTGTTTTGAGTTTTACTTGGTCAATTTTGAGTTTTGCCCCAGTCGATTGATATTGCAGGCATAGTGACAGGTGTCGAGGATAACTCTTTTAAGAAAGTTATTTATTAATTTATTTATTTGAGTTTTGGCTCAGTCGTCAATCTGTGTGTATTGGGATGGAAGTAGCAGTGTGAGGTAAAAGCATAGCACACGAAGTCTGCAATGTTTTATGTTTCAGACTACTAGGCTTGAGGATGTGCAGGTGCTATTAGCTCGTAGGAATATAATTTTGGAGACACTTTGATTAATTTTCGAGTTATATATACAAGTTACACCTGGATTATTTGTATGTTTTGTGGTGTTTCCATTCCACTCCCTCCTCATAGGATTATTATCTGCTTTTAAAGAAGAAAATATACTACATTTAAAAATTGGTTGTAGTGTTAAGCAATAACATTAAACTGCAACATCTCTTATAAAGAAACTTGCAAACAATTTACAGTTACAACTACCTCAAATTATTGTATATGATTTATATAGAGGTCCGTGAGAACAGGCGACGTACATACACTCCTTGATGTACCTACACCTACAAGAGCCAGCAACACATACCCCATAATCGTATACTTCACTGTCATGATGCTTTTTATATAGACTAAATTCTAAATCAGATTTCGGTTTTAAAATGTGTCATTTATGTAGCCAGAATAGGAAAAAAAATCCATCGCACTTTTGCTAGCTTATCTCCTTGGCTTAATCTTTCCATCTTTTCAACCTTGGCTTTAAGGTTAAGTGACATTTTATATCCTACATCGCCAACTCTGTCAATCTTGCAGCTAAAAACGTTTGGCAACTCAGCTGCTACCTAAGAATTAATGTTCATCAGAATGAATGTTGATGCTAAGGCTGTGCCTTTCAAGCTCGTAGAATTTTGTGACTTGTATTGAAAATAGCCATTACAGAAGACTTGTGGTGCAACCTTGAATTTTCTTTCATTTACTAGAGTTTGTAGGAGACTTATGGTGCAACATTGAATTTTCTTTGATTTCCTAGAGTTTGTGCCATCAGAAGAATTGTATTGAGAATAGCCATTACAGAAGACTTGTATTGAAAAAAATGTAGGCATATTAAGTAATACCAAATAATTTTGTTTCAAAGTTTTAATTCTTCAAGAATAGTTTTTATACAGGTTAAAATTTAAATTATCAGTAATTTATAAGTAAATTATATAATTGTACATTATGTTAATAGGTTGTAAAGGTCCTTTATTCTGCCTTTTCATATGTTTATGACGAGATTTTATACCATATCCATAAATCTTAAGTTGTAATTTTGATTATATAATTGCTTAGATACCTAAATCCATGTTGAATGGTATATGGTCTGTACATTTGTGTAATGCAGGTTTGTCATGCGTTTTTGCCGTTTGCTATTTTCTTCTTTTATTTTGCCAATGTTGGTTATCACGAATAGTTTCCAACAAATACTACATATGGTGGTGATGCATATATTTTAGTCTTTCCTTTTTCGATAACTTCATTTTATAATATTTGCATTTTGTATTTTTGTACTTGAATACAAAAAAATGTTCTTCCATTGATTTTCTCAAAATTTAGACCTTTTTATGATCCTCAGTGTGGGTGCAGGATCGAGCCAGAGTTCTAATGTCAGTGATGAAACTGGATATGTATCTGGAGAGCTGGTGCACTTGAAAACGGGGGCCTATTCAACATGAACTCATAAAAGAACTAAATGGTATTTACAAAACCGAGCCAGGAAACTTCAACAAGATTGTTGAGCTCATGAAGAAAATGCAGGAGTGCGGCCAACCTCCTAATGATATTGTGCAAGAGTTTGCCCCTGATTTTGCTATATCTACTACTTTTGGCCACTTGTAAGTGCTTATCTTGTTTCTTGCAGCTATTTTAAGTTAAATTATAATTTTGAAACACTGGTTTGGCGTATGATAGAGGTTCATATGATTACAGCATGAATATTGAAGGTATGTAGATGTTGTCCTAGATTCCAGATCTCTTTTTCAATCAACAGGAGAACCTGCCCATGTTATAGGTGTTGAGCGATTACAATGAGAGCTAATTTTGGGAAAACTGTGCTAGGTTTTATAGTCTTTAGCACCATTGTGATGTTGATTATTATGGCCTACAGTACCCTTTTTGTAATGTGATTGAAGAAATTAAGTTTAGTATTATGGAGTCTAGGAAATAGGCAAGACCGCCAGAGACTAGGTTTATGGAAAATAAATTTTTCTAGAGACTAGGTTCATGGCAAAGAAATTCTTGGTATTTTTTCTTCTTCTTAAAATTAGTATTACATACAAAATACTTTTTTTTAACTTCTGGTGCTTACTATGTATAGTATGCACCCTTCCATTTTCGTATGTATCAAGCAGTTTCATCTCCGTAATAATCTGCATTGTTTGTTTTATGTACGTGCAGATCTCTAGAGATGCTCGACTCTCAACAGAACTCTTGTTTTATAGAACTCTTGTTTTATGTGACAAAAATATATTTGTTGCTTCTTGCTTGTCCCCCTTGTAGTTTCCGTTGTATTCTATAAAAGTTGTAAGCAACTAGAATAGGTGTTATTCATCTGGAATTTTATGATGGCAGATGCTATACATTGATTTTATACTGTTTTCTTTTCTGTTGGTTCAAATTGTATTTCTTTCAATGCAATGGAGAAGTACTCATTTCGGGTGATGGGTATACCATGATGAATTTTTTTATTTATCAAATTTCAAACCTTGGGAACATTATTCACTGGTTTATTGGAAGTCGTCCATACTACATAAGAATTACTTTAGTGGGCGAGTGATATGTACTTTTCAGGAACATATTTTTAGCTAATTGCGAGAAGGTGTATTCTGTGTGTACGACGGAAGAATTAATGCCCTCAATTGGCACATCTGCACCCTTTCCACGAGTACTTGCAACCTCATTTTATACCCTTTTTTAAAAGTCATAAATTGCAAATAGTGTTTAAAAGTCACAACTCGAAAATTTTGAGCATATACTAGAATGTGACCCGTGCCTCGCACGGGTTTTCATGCTAGTATAAAAATATAACTCAAATTGGTGTAGTGTAAATTTATGTAATTAATATTGAGAAAAGATATTCTAATGAGAAATGATGGAAATTTTTTTTTGTAGAGAGGGTAGAAAACTGAAACCAGTAGAAAAAGGAATTAACATGGTAAGTAATTAACAACATTACAAGAAAAACGGCTAAATTCCACTGGAAATATATGGTTGAATTTAGCTAAATTCGATCACATATGGTTGAATTTAGCTAAATTCGACCATTTTTTTTCCAGTCTTTTTTAGCTTGGTCGAAATTAATATCGCGGTCGAATTTAGATAATTTCGACCGGCTATTTTCGACCGACTATTTTCGACTACATCCGATTGTTTTTATTCCTACCGAATCTAGTCAAAATTATAAATTCAACCGAATCTGGTAAAAATTATAAATTCAACTGAATCTCGTCAAAATACTAAAAATGACCAAATTCGGTCGATTTTAAAAAACCAAACATTTTTTAAAAAAAAAAATCAGCTTCCGCCCAGAATCCGACCACCGGAACCAAAATTTGGCTACCTCCAAATGAGCCCAGAAAAACTTGATAAATATCCAAAAGAAAATGCAATCATAAAAACACACCACTTCCCTATTTAGAAAACAAAAATCAAAAGAACCCTGAAATCTTCCAATTTCCCCATACTAAATTAACTAAATCCTGAAATCTATAATTACCATGCCTCATCATCAATATTAAAACTAATCAATTACACAGTACATAGAATTTTTAGCATGAGAACACGTCTAAACCACAAATACACAAAAAAGTGTACAAGAATTGTCATAATTCTTACAACTCAAGCATATATACATTAAAATAATAATAGAAAATCTATACATACATGTTTTGTATTGAATGAAGAAGACACGAAGAAAATCTGTTTTATTGAAATGAAAGTTGAAAATGAAAATTACATCAGCATGAGTATTTATACTCAATGTCTATATTAGTAAAAGTTTGACTTTCTACTTAACAGAAAATAACGAACTAATACCACACAGAATTGACCAAGTCTTTGTTGACTTGTGATATTAAAGCAAAATTTATGGTAGCTTTATATTGTGGTTTATGTTTGCTAACCACAATATTAGCTGCACCATTAGAATTATTTACATCATTTGTAATACGCCCCCCTCAAGTTGGAGTTATACAAGGATTATGTAAACCCAACTTGGAACAAAGAAACCAATGTGATGAACTCCCAAGAGCTTTAGTAAAGACATCTGCTAGCTGCACTTTTGTAGAAATCTTGACTGGTAAAATGACACCCGCCTGCACCTTTTCTCTGATGAAATGACAATCCAGCTCAATGTGTTTAGTCCGAGCATGCTGCACAGGGTTTAATGCTATGTCAACTGCTGCTTGGTTATCACAAAAAACAGGAGTAGCTTTAGCACAGTCAATAAGCAAATAATAGCAAGTAGATATTTGAGCCACATAATCTCTGTAGTAATAGTTGCCAAAGCCCTATATTCTGCCTTTGCAGAACTCATAGAAACTACTGTTTGCTTCTTAGCTTGCCATGAGATTAAAGATGATCCCAACTTAAGGCAAAAACCTGTAACAGATATGCCAATAGATATGCATCCTCCCAATCACTATCACAATAACCTTGAAGAGACAAATCACTGCTAGAAGGAAAGATTAAATCTAAGCCAATGGTACATTTAAGGTACCTATGTACTCTCAAGACTGCAAATAAATGTTTAATTTTCTCTTGGATTGTCCATAAACTGACTTAGCAAATGCACAGAAAAACTAATGTCTGGTCTAGTGAATGTCAAATAAAGTAACTTTTCCACTAGACTTCTGTAAAAGGAAGGATTACTAATTTCAGCCCCTGATTTATCAGAATCATACAACTTTATATTTTGATCAAAAGGAATTGACAAAGGTTTAGCATCTACCATGTCTGCAAGTGTCAACATATCCAGAATAAATTTCTTCTGACCAAGAAAGATTCCTTCTTCATTTCTGGCAACCTCTAAGCCTAAATAATACTTTGCCTCTCCTAGATCTTTAAAACTAAACTCTTCACGCAAAGCCTTTTTAAGATCAGTGACATGGCTATGTTATCACCAGTTAACAAAATATCATCAACATACACCACTGTCACAGTAAACAAAGAATCTTTCTTATAGGTAAACATAGAATAATCAGCAAGTGATTGTGTAAATCCATATTTTAACAAAAACTGTGAAAGTCTACGATTACACTGTCTTGAGGCCTGTCGAAGACCATAGATAGACTTTATCATCTTGCAAACCAGATTAACATTTTTTGGAATGTTTGGAGGCAATTTGTAACCTAGAGGTATATTCATGTACACTTCTTCATCCAAGTTGCCATGTAAAAAAGCATTATTAATATCCAATTGATAGACTGGCCAGTTCTTTGCAGAAGCAATAGCAAATATAGCCTTAATAGTCACTCCCTTGGCAACTGGAGAAAATGTATCATGAAAATCAACTCCTAATTCTTGAGTGTACCATTTAGCAACCAAACATATCTTATATCTTTCAATTTCACCAATAGCATGATATTTAATCTTATAAACCCAACGACACCCAATAGAGTTCTTCCCTGAGGTAAAGGTACTAAAACCCAAGTATTATTAGCTTCTAAAGCATCTAACTCTTTGTTCATGGTTGCAATCCAGTTTGGATCTAAAACAGCTTGAGCAAATGATGTTGGTTCTTTATTTTGTACAATCTTAGCAAGAAAACTGGCATGAGTAAAAATTTAGACATAGGATACTTCTCAAAAGAATTAATAGTAGTTTTTGGAACAGAAACAGTATAGTCATTCCACCATAAAGGTTTCACTCTAGTTCTAGTAGACTGTCTCAAAACAGGTTGCATAGCATCAGTATCATGCTCTAAAGACACCAATGTATCAAATTCTGGAGGAGTTTGACTTAAAACTGGAGAAATTATTTCAGATGGAGATAACTGAGGTTGTGATGTTGTCTCAGAAATATGATGAGAAGGAGAATGAATTGAAAAATCTAATTTATCAGAAGTCATTGGGAAATCAGAAACAAATTCACCAAAAAAGGACTGAAATCATGATTATTCTGTATTATCTTTGGTGGAGTAAAGTGCTCATTAAAATTTGTACAATGTGACAAAAAATGATGATCATTGGCTTGAATATTATGTGTATTATTTAGAAAAGGAAAGACTGTTTCATGGAATACCACATGTCTAGAAACAAAATGTTGTTTAGTGGTCAAATTCAACAATTTGTAACCCATCTGGCCATGAGGATATCCTAAGAAAACACACCTGATAGCTTTTTGAGAAAATTTAGCTGAATTATGAATAGAGGCATAACACAAACAGCCAAAGACCTTTAGAATACTGTAATCTGGAGATGTGTGAAAAAGACACTCAAAAGGTGTTTTATATTGAAGCACCGGAGTGGGCAACCTATTAATGATATAGGTTGCTGTCAAAAGACAATCTCCCCAGAACTTAATAAGAAGTCCTAATTGAAACCTTAAGATCTTGCTATTGCTAACAATTGTCTATGTTTTCTTTCTACCTTACCATTCTGAGCTGGGGTATTGACACAAGAAGATTGATGAGAAATACCCTTATCAAGAAGAAAAGAAATCAGAGAATTATTAAAAAACTCTGTTCCATTATCATAATGAAGGACTTTAACAGTTGTGTTAAACTGATTGATCACACAAGCAAGAAAACAAGTCAATTGATGAAAAACATGTTGTTTAGAAGGAAGCAAAAATGTCCAAACAGCTCTAGAGTTATCATCTACAATAGTCAAGAAGTACTTGCAACCATTAAAAGTTTCATGAGCACAAGGTCCCCACAAATCTACATGAATAAGGTCAAAAATATTTGTAGCATGTGATGGACTGGATTGAAAGGGCAATTTACTTTGTTTAGATATTGGACACACATGACAATGTTTATTATCTTGAGCAGAAATAAAAGAAGCAATAGAAGGTATCTTAAGAAGAATGAAGGAAGACACATGTCCTAATGTCATGTGCCATAAAGCATTAGAATTCAGATTTGAAACCACAGTGTTACTAACAGAAAAGGGAGAAGGTACATTACACTTGAAAGAAGAAGAATCCAAGTGATAAATACCAAACTGAAGGCTACCAGAGGATAGAATTTTCTGCTGGTTCCGGGCCTAAAAGAGACACTTGTTAGGAGTAAAAACCACAGTTCCACCGGTACCAACTGACCATCTTGGTACTGAAAAGAGATTATATTGAAAAATAGGAACAAAAAGAACATAAGTGATTTCAAAATAATCACTAAAATGAATTGTTCCAGTATGAATAACTAAAACAGAAGTACCATTAAGTAGATCAATATGAATAGGTGTAACTACCGTAGTCATATTATCAAAAAAAGCAGACTGACAACACATGTGATTAGTTGCCCCTATATCTATTAACCATGTTTGTGATGAAGTGTTGGATAAAACCAGATTAGAAATGGCCATACCTGCCATGTGGTCTTCTGGACTTTTAAAAGAAGGATTCATACCAACAAACATGTTTACCACTTTGCTTAGCCGATTCAGTTGTTGTTGCATTTGTGTCAAAGAAACTTCTGATTTGGACTCACTAACTGATTGTGAACAATTGTCAACAGATACTTGATTAGCCTTTGGAAGATTCCTGAAGTTAGCATTAGGAGTAACTCTATATTTCTTCTTCCAATTAGGTGGATAACTATGAGCTTGTAACAATTTTCTTTAGTATGTCCATTAAAAGCAGTAAGTGCACTTGATTGTAGACCTCTGATTCCCAGACATATTCTTGTTTGCTCCAGAATGTTTATTCTGAATAGTAGTAACTGCATTATTGCCATTTTCTGAATCTTTCACCAAGACATTGACAAAGGGACTAGAAGAAGAAACCAGATTTGTGTACCCCTGTCTAGATCTCTCATCCTGTTTAACAAAATCAAAAGCCTGAGAAATTGTAGGTAAGGGATTCATCATCAGAATCTGCCCCCTTACTACTGCATTGCTATCATGAAGACCCATCAAGAACTGCAACAACTTTCTTTTCTTATCTCTCTCAAACTGCAACTTGTGTGCTCCACATACACAATTCACATTTGCTTCTAAAACCGCATATTCATCCTAAAGCCCTTAAAGTTTTTGAAAATAAACTTCAACAGAATTATTTCCTTGCTCTAAAGCATGAGTATCTATCAAAATTTGATACACACGATGACCATTAGTGCCCGAAAATCTCTCAAAAAGCTCATTCCAAACCTCTTGAGCAGTGGTAACATAACTCAATCCATCACTAATGTTATCTGCTACTATGTTCAGAATCCAAGTAATGATCATATCATTCACTCGTTCCCATTGAGCAAACAAAGGAGATGATGAAGTAGGCTTCTCAAAGCTACCATTAACAATAACAAACTTGTTTCTAGCATTCAAAGCTATCTGCATTGATCGACTCCACGGACCATAATTGTCAGGTCCAACCAATTTCTTAGCAATCAACACTAATCCAGAATGATCATTGTTGTGCAAATACAACGGATGTGAATTATTAATAATAAAGCTATAATTATACTGTGAATCACGATCTTCTTGAAAAATCTGATTAACAGGCATTTCTACATGAATATTTTGATTAACAGGAGGAGAATTCACATCATCTTCATTATCTTGCGGAGAATTAGGATAAATCGGTGTAGCGACATTAGCAACATTTGAAGAAACATTACGATTACTATTACGATTACTTGATCCTACTCCTTGAACAACATTAGTAAAAGTATTACGCATCATGACTGAAATGAATTAACACTTGTATAACTTGTACAAAAGCTAGGGTTTCAACAATCGCACAAAATAAGATCTAATCAATAAATTGTTGCAGAGAAACACAAAGAAGAAGAAACCGTAAACAACGAATCAGAGAAAAGATGATCAGATTGTGAAAAGAAACGAAGATTCGGATCGATTCGGCCATGATTGCTCTGATACCATAAAAGAATAACAGAAAATCTATACATACATGTTTTGTATTGAATGAAGAAGACACAAAGAAAATGTGTTTTATTGAAATGAAAGTTAAAAATGAAAATTACATCACCATGAGTATTTATACTCAATGTCTATATTAGTCAAAGTTTGACTTTCTACTTAACAGAAAATAACTAACTAATACCACACAAAATTGATCATGTATTTGTTGACTTGTGATATTAAAGCAAAGTTTATGGTAGCTTTATATTGTGGTTTATGTGTGCTAACCACAATATTAGATGCACCATTAGAATTATTTACATTATTTGTAATATACATACAGTTAAAACACAATCTGGAATTCTCCATAAATTAATTCCCTTTCACACCGGACAATTTCATTCCGTTATCAAGATTATGAGTTCATCAAGCATACACTACAAGAAAAACTCGATCCTACAACTGTTTTTCACCGTTGTCTGACCTCCATTTTTTTCGTTGTCTATCCGGCAGTTGTCTGATTGAAATCAGACAATGGTTTTTTACCCGATGGATAGAAGAAGGTAACATAATAGTTTCACAGCCGTTGTCCAACATATTGCAAGATAACGCCCCATTTTTTGGACGCCGTTGTATAACACCTAGAAACAACACTATGTTTTTGAAAACCCTTGTTTGAAATGAAATCAGTCAAGTGTTTTAAAAATAACATATGTTGTTGTTCAAGGGTTAAAACAATGGTTCCTTAAATAGAAAGAGTTGTAAGAACTCTAACACTACAACATATATGCTATCAGATTTGCTGATACCCATGTTTCCTGTTGTGAAGAGTCTCTAAATGCAACAGTTTTATATAAGAAAGAGTTATGTGAAAGGAGTCCCACAATGGTTTCTTCTGAATCATGGCTATTGTCTTATATGATTTATAACAATTGTTATTAAAGATGCCTTCATTGGCTAAAAATAGATTAGACAATGGTTTATTTACACAAAAAACTATGCTAGACAATACAATCAACACACCAAAATTACTAAAAATTATACATTACTTAACTAAAAAAAATGTCAACATTGTAAATTTAATACAATCATTGCACAACCATCAAAAAATAAGGTGGACTTTGCGATGATCTGTCACCTTTGGTGCTCGATATCCATCAAGACGGTTGGGACTGTTATTACATCCGACCAACTGAATAGGACCAAATTCAGATACACGAGCCTCGTATGATGTGGTGAGGAGGACATTTGATGATTTAATATTTCCATGGGAGACTGTAGAGCCTTGGGAATGGATGTATGCAATACCACGGGCAGCGCCAAATGTAATTGCTGATCGTGTTTCCCAGTTTAGGGGAGTCCTGCCTGCACCCCTATTTCATGTAAGCATGAAAATATACATTAAACAAGATTACAAGAAAAGATAGACCAATAATTCCACTCACAGAAAAGGATGAGTGCCTGCTATTAAAATGTTCATCACTACACAAGTACAAGAGAGTGCTGCAATCAATCATATCTGACTTTCTCACCTTTAATACCTAAAATTTGTATCCTTCTTGATGGAAACTACATAAATTCCCATAAATTGATAAATGTTTTTGGAATCAGCCCCTTGTACGCCAAAATCTGTCATTCTCAGTACCTATATATATATATATATAGGATTGATGAGATAGCATGAAGATATTGAGTGAAATTATAAACTACCAATTAAGAAAATTTGATAACGATTGATGCTTACCGTGGAACCAGTTGCAATAATAAGAGACTCATATTTAAAGGTATCTCCAGCCGCACTGACTAGAGTCTTTGAAGCAAGGTCAGCTTTCACTATTTCCGTGCTAAGAAATAATGATATTCCTGCAAGAAATTTTGTTTAATTGTTACCGAGGAATATTTTGATCTGCTTATATCAAATTGAATTAGGAAATGTATCCAAAAAAGAAGGGAAAACAAGAAAATTGTAAAAAAAACCATCTTCTGTTTATATCTTTTCCCTTAATAAAGTGTATTGTATACCTTTATCAGCATCCCAGTCAGGAAGCAATTTCTCTCCTCCGCTTCCAACACATGTGTAGAACCCAGGGAGCCTTGCAGCTCCTGTAGAAATAAATAAATGCATCTACAAAGTCACAATAAGGTATACTAAACCAAACAGCTTATAAAAATAGCATAAAGAGCAGGTAACATGTAATGATTTTAAAAACAGAAAAAAGAACAGTGGAGATCAAGCATACAGTGTGCTCAGGAAACTGTTTTCAGTAATAAGCAACTAGTAAAGTGAATTACTTACCTTCCAGAAACAAGTATCCCTTTGCTTAGTGCAGGACCTTCATAAGGAGCCACCAGATGGTAAAACTCGTGTATCCATATTGTTCAAATATCTAAATATCAAGTCAATTTAAGTCACCCTCGTCAAAACTATCTGCAATTCGCTAAAAGAACCTCTTGCGACATACTCCCCTGTTTTGATATTTTAACAAACTAGCTCTCAACTACGCTGCATTTAGCTATAAGAACCAATTGTGACATACTCCCCTATTTTGCAATATTGACAAAAATGCATTAAACTAACTACTGGTTATAAAATTTTAGAAATTCAATGGAATATCTTACCGCCTCTTTGGAGATGATTGCCAGCTCACCTTGATTTACTCCTTGGTTTGCAAACTCCCTGGCATCATAACCCTGAACCAGAATACAATCAATATAGCACATTGTATAGGGCAACTAGATGCAATTTAATGTAGTAAGATTATAAGTTTCAAGTAAATAAATTTTCTACATCAGGAAATAAAACACTGTCATGAGATGTGTATATATGAGTGTCGTAACTTTTGGGTTTTTAACAGGCTATAGTAACTTCATCCACTTAGTATCAATTAACTCACCAAACCAAAGCAAACACCCACTTCCTTTCCCAGTAATAAAAAATAAACAAGAACCCTTCTGAACTCATTTTTCAAAACAAAACCTGAGAGGGAGGGAGAGAGAGAGAGAGAGAGAGATTGAGGGAGAGAAGGAGAGAGAGACCACAAACCCCATCTTACCCTCCATCTCCTTAACCTTCCTCTCCGACTTCTTCAAAAGCGCTTCCAACTCATCAAATGTACACTGCCAAATAGACAGAGAGAGAGGTCAAAGCGATAGAGAGATGAAAAGATGAAGAGAATACCCAAATCCATAGATTGAAACTATTAGAAATCAGAAGCCCTAGAATGAAAGCTCCAAATGTAAAGCCCTAAAATCACCTGTAAAATCAAAATAATTACATGTAATTCAAAAGTAATTAATCGAAGACAAGAAAATGTGTATTGGATTAATAAGAAATCAAGTGTAATCGAGTTTTTAATTGGATGTAATTGAGTGAAATCAAGTGGGTTTCGAGCAGCAGTGGTTAATCGAGTGGGTTTAGAAAGGGGAAGGTGGAGAGTGTTTGGTGAAAAGAAAGGGGAAAAAGAGGGAGAATGAGAGAGAGAGGGAGAGACAGAGAGAGATCGAAGAAGAGAGAGATTGACAATATCAATCGCTAACAAGTTTAGAATATGTGGACAAGAGAAAGTTTGGGGGAGATAAGGGGGGAGATCGGAGAAGGGGGGAAATGAAATTTTGGGTTAGGGGGAATTTGTGCGCCTTTAACGGTTTAGGTTTTTCAATGTAATGTTTTATTTTATTTTTTAATTTTTTAAATATTTTGGTAAAAGTTTAAATTTTATTTTAATTTTAACAAGAATTTATTAGATTTCAATTTTAAAAAATTAAATTATACATAAATGTAGATACTCATTTTAGCGTTGAGAAAAAATAAAAAGGTTGGGTTGTACGATATTTTAACAAAAATGTAGTAAAAGTGTTCTTTCTTATAACGGGACACGATCCAGATTCATTGAATAATTTTTTTGAAAAATTCTTCGACGATCGAACCATGCGAATTCTAATAAACACTCATTTAAGGGTTGGGAAAAAATAATCAAAAAATAAAAAGGTCGAGTTGTACGAGATTTTAACAAATATGTAGTAAAAGTATGTCTTCCTGTAACGGGACACAATCCAGATTCACTGAATAATTTTTTTGAATGATTTTTTTGACGATCGAACCTTACGAATGTTAATAAACACTCATTTTAGTGTTGGAAACAAATAATCAAAAAATAAAAAGGTCGGGTTGTAAGAGATTTTAACAAAAATGTAGTAAAAGTGTTGCTTCCTTTAACGTGACACGATCAAAATTCACTGAATAATTTTTTTGAAAGATTTCTTCGACGATCGAACCGTACGAATGTTAATAACACTCATTTTAGTGTTGGAAAAGAATAATCGAAAAATAAAAAGGTCGGGTTGTACGAGATCTTAACAAAAACGTTAGTAAAGTGTTGTTTCCTGTAACGAGGCACAATCCAGATTCATTGAATAATTTTTTCAAATGATTTTTTCGATGATCGAACCGTACGAATGTTAATAAACACTCATTTTAGTGTTGAAA
Source organism: Saposhnikovia divaricata (assembly GCA_036435485.1). Lineage (NCBI taxonomy): Eukaryota > Viridiplantae > Streptophyta > Magnoliopsida > Apiales > Apiaceae > Saposhnikovia > Saposhnikovia divaricata. The sequence continues at coordinate 233,631,001 of CM071595.1, read as the reverse complement.
AAAAATAATCGAAAAATAAAAAGGTCGGGTTGTACGAGTCTTAACAAAAACGTAAGTAAAGTGCTATTTCCTGTGACGAGGCACGATCCAGATTCATTGAATAATTTTTTCAAATGATTTTTTCGATGATCGAACTGTTCGAATGTTAGTAAACACTCATTTTAGTGTTGAGAAAAAATAATAGAAAAATAAAAAGGTCGGGTTGTACGAGATTTTAACAAAAATGTAGTAAAAGTGTTGCTTCTTGTAACGAGACACGATCCAGATTCACTCTATAATTTTTTTGAATTATTTCTTCGACGATCGAACCGTACGAATTTTAATAAACACAAATTTTAGTTTTGGAAAAAAATAATCGAAAAATAAAAAGGTCGGATTGTACGAGATTTTAACAAAAATGTAGTAAAAGTGCTGCTTCCTATAACGGGGCACGATCCAGATTCACTCTATAATTTTTTTGAATTATTCTTCGATGATCGAACTGTACGAATGTTGGTAAACAATCATTTTAGTGTTGGGAAAAAATAATCTAAAAATAAAAGGCCGGGTTGTACCAGATTTTAACAAAAATGTCGTAAAAGTGTTGCTTCCTTTAACGTGACACGATCAAAATTCACTGAATAATTTTTTTGAAAGATTTCTTCGACGATCGAACCGTACAAATGATAATAAACACTCATTTTAGTGTTGGAAAAAAAAATAATCGAAAAATAAAAAGGTCGGGTTGTACGAGATATTAACAAAAATGTAAGTAAAGTGTTGTTTCCTGTAACGAGGCACAATCGAGATTCCCTGAATAATTTTTTTCAAATGATTTTTTCGATGGTCGAACCATACAAATGTTAGTAAACACTAATTTTAGTGTTGAGAAAAAATAATCGAAAAATAAAAAGGTCGGGTTGTACGAGATTTTAACAAAAATGTAGTAAAAGTATTGCTTCTTGTAACGGGACACGATCCAGATTCACTCTATAATTTTTTTGAATTATTTCTTCGATGATCGAACCGTACGAATTTTAATAAACACTCATTTTAGTGTTGGGAAAAATAATCGAAAAATAAAAAGGTCGGGTTGTACGTGATTTTAACAAAAACGTAGTAAAAGTGCTACTTCCTATAACGGGGCACGATCCAGATTCACTCTACAATTTTTTTGAATTATTTCATCGACGATCGAACCGTACGAATGTTGGTAAACACTCATTTTAGTGTTGGGAAAAATTAATCTAAAAATAAAAAGGTCGGGTTGTACGAGATTTTAACAAAAACGTAGTAACAGTGCTACTTCCTATAATGGGGGACGATCCACATTCACTATATAATTTTTTCGAATGATTTCTTCGACGATCGAACCGTACAAAAGTTGATAAACACTCATTACAGTGTTAGGAAAAAATAATAAAAAATAAAAAGGCCGGCTTGTACGAGATTTTAACAAAAACGTAGTAAAAATGATGCTTCCGGTCACGATCCAAATTCACTGAATAATTTTTTGAATGATTTTTTCGACGATCGAACCGTACTAATGTTAATAAACACTCAGTTTTTTATTGGGAAAAAATAATCAAAAAATAAAAAGGTCGGGTTTCTCGAGAGTTTAACAAAAAACGTAGTAAAACACGCAAACTGTTGTTTAACGATTTAAAAGTGTAAAACATTACGCAACGGTTTCTATGAAATACCGTTGTTGTGCTTCACTATCACACAACATTTTTTTATCAGAAAACCATTGTCTGAATATTTTATAATTTCCCACCAAATCCATTTCAAATTTTTCATTATTTCCCACCAAATTCAATTCAAATTATTTTATTATTCCCACCAAACATTTCATTATTTCCCACCCATTTCAATTCAAATTTTTTAGTAGTTCAGACAACAGTTTTATAAAACCATTGTCTGTAAGCTTTCCTTTTCACAACGGTATGTAAGACCCGTTGTTTAAGTTTATTCAGACAATGGTTATAATAAACACTTGTCTCAATTACACAACGTAAAGACCAAAACCATTGTCTCACGCTACTATAAGTTAGTTTATTAACAATAGTTTTGAAGTGTTGTGTTAAAGCCCATAAGACAAGAGTGCAATTTAAGAACAGTTGTCTGATTTTATCAGAGCATACCGCTTAGACAATGGTTTCAAATAACAGCTAAAACTGTTGTCATAGAAACACTTCGATAACACTTTTACGAGGACAAAACATTCACGGTTGTTTGTTTTTTCGGGACAACCGGTATTTGTTTAACCATTGTGTGAAAGGTGTTGTATGATCGCGTTTTTCTTGTAGTGATAAAAATACAAGTCCTTTCCTATAATTTGGTAACCTGAACAGAGTTCTTAACAGCAAGACTAGTAACAGAATCCCCTTTACCCAACCGATGTGAAATCGCAAACTTCCCCAACCTGACTTCCCTACAGAACCCACCAGAGCTAGGCATTCCAACAACTTCCTTTAACTTCCAGGGTTTCATAAACGCTCCTAGGCAAAGCATAGATTAAGTTTACAAACTTCTCCTAGGCAAAGCATATACAACAACTAAGTATTAATTCCTCAAAATTTCGGAACTCTGTTATACATGCACAGTACGTGACACAAATTAAAGACACCAGTTATGTTTCTGTTATGTAGGCAGCCACCAAAAGGATCATGATGCGAAGCACAAAGCCGTACCTTCTACAAATAAAAAACATTAAAAGGATGATACAGGGGAACAATGCATATAATTCTAATACATTCCAATGGAACCTATCCAGCAACGCAAAAAACCAAATAGAGACAACCAAATACCAATTGCATTCCAATGGAACCTATCCAGCAATCCATACAACCTATCATATATCGAAATAACTAAGGTTGCCATGACACAACCAATAGAGGACACTTGCATATTCTAATAAACTTTTTAATTAGTAAAAAAAAACAAATTGTAAAAGATAATAAGACATAATAATATATGTTTCGTAGTATTCCAAACAACCATTCTTTGCCAGCATCTTGTAAATAATATTTGAATAGTATTTATAAGATAATATAAATGTTTAATAATAATAACGTGAATACAATCTTAAATTTTTGGGAATAATTTGTGAAATAATATAAATTTTTAATAATAATAGGTTGTTGAAGGAATATTTTCCCATTTTCAATTATGCATGTATTTTGTGTTGGTTATCTATTTATTGATTAGTAGTTTTCCATCTTTATAATTGCATATGAGAAAATTTACTTGTTAGCTTTAATATATGTTGTTGGCACTCTAACATGTTTTCTTTTAAATTTTTCTTGTTTTTTTATCTAGTTTTAATATTAATTTGTATTGGCCTAGGTGAGTTTTTTGCACCATTAGACTATACTATACTAATATAATCAAAACATAGGATATTTAGTTTGGTTTATTGTAGTTTGGTGCACTAAATTTGGTGACAGTGATGCTAAAATAATATTTTTTTAAAATATTTAAAATGTTCTCAAATGTTTAAATTGGGTAAACAACATGTTATTATTAAACATTTATATTATTTCATTAACTACTCCTAGAAAATTTAAGATTCGATTTTGGTAACAACATATTATTAAGCATTTGTATTATGTTATAAACTACTTTTAGTTCAATTCTAGTGAATAATATATTATATTTAAAAATTTATATTATCTATTTTCAAGATACATGCATAATTAAATTTTTTAGTTTCTATAATTTGTTTTCCTAATAACTGAAAATTAAATAATAAATTAGAAATAATAAAATAAATAAAATTAAAAATCATTCTTAAGGATCACAAATAAAGAGTTAACAGTGGATGTTATAGGTGATGCCACAATAGACGTTGACAACATACAGTGGAACATCTTTAGAAAAAAAAATTAAATAAGAATTGATTAGTTTAGGGTTTAACTTTAATTTCCGCATTAAAATCATCTTGCTAATCCAACATGACATAATTTTTTTTATTACAATTTAAATAATTTTTTTATTGCAATCTAAGTAATAAGACGATGGGCATGTTAATTTTTAAACAAACTTCCTAAAGCCACAGTACATACACAACATAACTTCGTGTATATTTTAAAGGAAAAATAAATTGATTCATCTCTACACTATCACTCTACATTTCTACATTGATTGAGGAGAGGAGATGTGCCTTCTTTGGGTAAAAAAAGCTGTATAAATATACAACAACAAATTGTACATCCATAAACCAAACACAACTAAGTAACTACACTTATAAATACATAAGCAGTACAATAAATACAATCACATAATGTCTTGTCCGCCATGCTTGCCAAAGTGTCAAGGGAGTTCAATTATCACTGGAAATGTAAGGATCTCAAACTTACTCATCTTTTCTACGCTGATGATGTTTTACTTTTCTCGAGAGGCAATCAAGCTTCAGTTTCTCATCTTATGAGTTGTATCTCTAAATTCTCGAATGCTAGCGGCCTTTCCCTGAGTATGGCAAAGAGTACGGTGTTCTTTGGTACCTGCAGTACCAATCTCATTACTTGGATCGACTCTATGTTTGGAATTACGCATGGTGACCTACCTGTTAAATTCTTGGGCGTACCTTTAATATCCTCGCGATTAAGTCATAATCACTGCATCCCTCTTCTTGACAGGATTACATCTAGGGTCTCTTTTTGGGCGTCCATGCTTCTTTCTCTGGCAGGCCGTATCCAACTGATTCGTGCAGTCTTGTTTGCCATTCAAGCATTCTGGACAAACCACTTCATACTACCTGTTTCGGTTCATAAGAGGATTCAATCCTTGTTCACTCGTTTCCTTTGGAAGGGTGATGTAAACTCAAAAGGTGGCGCGAAGGTAAGTTGGGACAAGCTGTGCCGCCCTTTCGACGAAGGGGGCCTAGGTTTGAAAAATCCTCTGGACTGGAACAAATCACAAATACTTCTCCACCTCTGCAAAATTGTCGCTCACAGCACATGTTTGTGGTCGACATGGGTTAACACAACTGCTCTAAAAAGACAACATTTTTGGACAATGCCTATGCCCCAGGACTGCTCTTGGATTTTAAGGAATGTTCTTAAATTAAAACCTTGGCTCGAGAATTTTTTACCTACAATCTGGGTAGTGGCAGAGATACTTCTCTTTGGTTTGACCCGTGGTGGAACTCAACATGCTTGGCTACGTTGAATACAGACACTATCATTGCACAGGCTGGCATCCCTCATGATGCTTCGGTCAACTGCTTAATCAGAACTGGTGTTTGGAATTTACCACGTCCTTCGACTCGAATTCATCATATGGATCACGTTCTAGCTTCTTGGCTTCAAAACTTTTCCTATCCTAGTTTTCACTTGGAAAAGGCTGATGTTGTTTGCTGGGGTTCTCTGCCTCTCAAGAAGGTAAAAATCTGGGATATATGGAACTCTTACCGCAAGTCTTACTCTCAGGTCTTCTGGTCTGACATGGTTTGGCACCGCCTTAAGATCCAGAGGTATGCCCATCTGGAATGGCTCCTATGCTTGGGTAGATTACCTACCGCTCGAAGACTTGTATCTTTCGGGTTGGATGTTCAACTTCACTGCTTGCTTTGTGTGGGAGGCATAGAAGATGATTCCCACTTATTTGTCTCCTGCCATTATGGAAATTTCATCCTAAACAAGGTTGCTGGCATTCTGCGTGTTCCTATCCAAGGAGAACATTGGTTACAACTGTTAAGTGCATGGGGATCACATGGTGACCGGGTTCATAGAGCTGTTCTCTTGCTTGCAGCGCAGATTTTTGTTTATCACATTTGGCAGGAGCGCAATGCTCGCTTACACAACAGAGGCAACAGGCCTCCTTCGCAGCTAATCGCTACCATAATGGTGGACCTCAAGACTAAGCTTATTAATTCTAAATGGTTCTCCAAAAATGCTAATTTAGATTTGTACAGGTGGATTTTTATTTGTAGTTGGGTTCGCCTTTCTTTGTTCTTTCTATATACAATCTAGATGTCAGGTTAGATTGTAATTAGACAGCTCTCTCTGCCTCAGCTGCGGAGCAAGGGTTAAACCCTGGTTTTTTTTATTATATATATAAATTTAGAAAAAAAAACAATGTGAACTTATTATTTGATATATCCTAAACTAATTTTATGAGGTACATAACTTATTAACATTTTATTTAAAAGCACATTTTTGAATTGATGTTCAATGATTTATGTTGATTCAAAGTCAATAACTCCATCATGTGATGTGATGTAAACAAATTTATTCTTTGGAAGAAAGAGTTTTTGTATGATTACCTACTTGTTGTTGGTTTTAATTGTAATGCTATATATTATTGTTCAAGCTGTATCAAGTCTCTGGTGAAATGAAATCAAATGAAAATATGCATGTTTTGTCATTCCATGATAGACATGATTTCGTATAGTTAACATGCTTTTTGGTCTTCTAATGAACCTGCCTAATCCTACCTAATCACTTTCAATAAATCTACAGAGATTAAAGTTAGAAATTTGACTATATCAGATTCCATACAAGCAACATACCACAAGATTTTTTTCCTACTCCAAAATGATGTTTTGTGGAATTTTTACATGAACCTAAAAATCACACCAGCCAAAAAGAAATAATATATGATCTAGTGTTTGGTAAACTAATCATAACTTCAACTAAACTTCTTCAACTTTTTGCATCCGATTCTTTTATGCCATCTTCCAGTCCAAACTTCACATTCGTATCCATATGTGATGGAGCAGATTTAAAGTTAAGAAAATTTAACCTTTTGAGAAAATCTACTCGATACTTTATTTGAGAAACAAAAATTTCATGGACTTCTTGCTTTAACTCAAGCCTAAGAAAATAATGTAATAAACTCAAATATGACATTTTAAATTTTTCCATCATGTTATACTTCAGATCAACCATAAGTGAATTTGATGTGCTCATGTATGTAACATTACCGACATATAAGCAAACAATAAAATTATTTAAACCTTCCCTCTTTATGTAAAAAGTTGGCTCATTTAAACTCCTGGTAAACCCGTTTTGAAGGAAGTAGTTACTAATCTTAGTACACCATTTGCGAGTATTTTATTTATGATTGTAAAGCATCTTGTCCAACTTATACACGTTTGTCTCCCACCATTTAGCTACATAAAATATTGGGATCATCATTTATAAATGAAGAAAGAATAATTCTTTTATTAATATATTTTTACTTGTTTACTTAGCTATAATTTTTTTCCGTACAATGCTTAGAATTTTCTATCTCCGATCTTTACTTCAGATTTATGACTTCTATCAAGCTTTGGAAAAGGCCTCCTTGTTTCTCTTCATGTGAGTGCTAATTGAGCTATCAATATATCACTTAATTTTCTACACTTGATGAACAATTATGCATGAAGAAGTTACTTGTGTTTCTTCTAAAAAGTTCGCATCTACTTGAGTTTTGTTTTGGAACCAACAATCTTTTTGGGAATAGTTTGGAACTTTGCACCTTTTACATTGAAAGTTGTAATTTCTTGACTCACGATTTGACCTTTTGCAGAAGATACATTTAGAATTGTTGAAGTTACTTTGTTGATTGAAATTTTTTATTCATTCCCTTTCTTAAAAATTTTGGTTCCTTCTAGTATTTTGATTCCTGTTGTAGTTGCTTCTTGCATTGTTCTCCTAGTGTGCAACATTAGTTTCATTGATTATATCAATTTTTGCTTGGAAATCTTATTGCAAGGACGAATTTGAGAATTTGTAAATTCTTTTCCTGCTAGCTTCAAGAACAACTATGAGTTTATCCATCATTAATTTGACAAGTCTTTCGAAATTTCAGTTGCTACTTATACAATGCTCGAATTTTGTTGGCAACCTTCTTAAATTTGATGAACAACATTTTAATCAACAGAGTTATCTCCCAAGATTCGAATTTAATTAATAATTGTTGATACCTTAGAAGGGAAGAGCTCTAGAATACTGTTGTCAAGTTCCCCATAGCGATTCCAACTTTACTCCATAATCTTTAAACGAATTCTTAAAAAGATGCCATGCTTCTTTAGAAAAATAGCTTTACTAACTTCTATTTGAATAAAAGAGTAAAGCTTTGGAATATTTTTTCTTTTTATTGTTAAATTCACTTAGCTTACCTGCTGTCAGAATGCAATCTCTTCTTGTGCTGCACCAGTTTAATAGCCATCTTTTACTAATTCCCATAAATTATGAGTGATGAATAAAAATTTTGTTTGGACACTATAGAAGTAATAGATTTTACCATGTAGAATAGGAACATTTCTTTATGTATTGGGGGTTCTCGAATGAGTTTGATCTTGATACCAAATTTTCAGAATGCTTTTACTCATATTTTTTTACTTGCTTACATAATTACAACTTATGCATCTCAATTGTTTCTAGCTAATAAATAAATTACAAAGACTATAAGTTTACATTATTAATAAGATTCATGAATAAGATTAAAAGACTTTTGATATATTTGACTCCTAAACAGCCATTACTTAGGGTTATAAACTTCTACATCTTAGAGATTATTGATGAGAAGTACAAATTAGCTTGTTTTTAGCATAGAATTTGTCTTGCAAATTTTCATAAAAAAAAAAAACTTAACATCAAATTGGTAAATCAGGTAATCGTAGTTTTGCAGTCAAAAATGGAAAAGTTCTCATAATTTCAAATTGAGCAAGAGCAAAAAAAGTTTCCTCAAAATCAATATATACCATATTGTTTAGACACGAGACATCAAATTGGTACATGAAATTGGTAGATAAGGTAGTCGTAGTTTTGCAGCCAAAAACGGAAGAGTTCTCATAATTTCAAATTGAGCAAGCAAAAAGAGCTTTCTCAAAGTCAATATATATCTTGTTGCTTATACATGAAACATGCCTTGTGAAATTTTAAACCTTCTTTTTCTTTTCAAATGTTTCTCCAAAATTTGTTATTTTAAAATTTCAGATAAATCCTATGACGCTAAATTGAATTTACAAGATTTATTATTTTGCAAAGTGTGTTACATGAAATTCACTAAATCATTGAAAATTTTCAAAATTATATAGGTCCTGTAAGCAAAACATGTATGTTTCTGCAAACTGAACATGATCTGCAGAACAATTCATTTTACACTATTTTGTTAGCAAAACTTGGATAATTTTGAAGATCTTCAATGAAATAGGTATATATAAAAAACATATTTTGTAACACCCCAAATCCGGGGTGAAGATTTGGTCGTCACGCGAAAATCCTCAAAATAAAACATTTTTTTAATAATAATCATTCACTTGTGTTTGTTCAACACTGGAAATATAACATCTGTGACCCCAAACATACCAAGATCTTTAAGGTTATAGGGCTAGAAACAAGAATCCAAATTCCATTAAATAAAAAGTATTCCATCTTTACAACATTCTCTTTGATCAAATCTTAAACCACTGGTGTAACTTCGATAAGAAGTATGCCAGGCCAACTAGACTATTACATAATAATAATAATAAATATTAGAACTCAATTGTATAAAATATATCTTACACTTAATTTAGACATCCTGAGCCAAGTCATCTTCGAAATAGCATCACGCTTTTTCTCTTTCTGAATTGTGCGGATAAGTCTCGACAAACTACCTTACTGAAATGTTAGAATTTACAACATTATGTATGAGCGAAAGAAATGCTCAGCAAGCATATAAAAATTTTGTTATAAAACTAGGATAAGTGGGGCATAAAATCAACTGAAATGTAAAATAGTTTATAGAGAAAACTGAATCAACAACCGTGATATAATTCAAACCATAACTGAAATCATTTGGCATGTCATAAAAATGAATCATCTGCCAATGCACAATATATAATAGCCATACTGGCGATATGAATTGGATATATAAAAAGAAAGACAAACCACCATTGCCCCCTAATCAGGTTCAAAAGCAATGGGGCCCTTTATACTACCACCGGTACATTTCAATACCCGTTTGTAGAACCCGGATTTCATGAGGGTACCAAAATAGGCAAGTAATGTTAGCCTACAGGAAGATGGAATGGTTACCATATCCTCCTTAAATATAGTTGGACCAACTACTCAACGTGGCCTCCTACGCTTTACCATTTTCCAATCCAATAAAATAATTTCTGAATTCAACAGGAAATGCTTAATTTTAAATACATGTCACATCCCTATTATTTACTACGATAATAAGGATATGAAGAGTTTATCTTAAACAATTCCCCACATCAAGGGTACTAATATCAAGTAATTGTGTGTTCGCATAAAAATATTTAAGAATCAAAAATAGCTCTGAACAATAGCTATTCGTCATGATATGAATCATTGAAACATAAAATAAAAAGTGTTTAAGATGATGAAAGGGAAAATACTTGCCTCTGGTCCTTAGCTATTACCTAACACCGAAGTAATACATCTATCTTCTTTTTCTATCTTACGGCATAATAGTCTTCATTTTAGTTCATTCTTTGGTATGACGCTATTGTTGTTGTCACGAGTCTGATCCATCGACATTAAGCCTGTCTCTATCTCAATATCCATGTCGGAAGAAAATAATTGGAAATGTCCCTTTGAACATAGGAGTTTTTCCCGGTGTTGAAACACCTCACAATAAATCCAACAATCCACGAACAATGCTGCATCCCTCTTCACCTTTTTCATTTAACATCTACTTATCTTCACCGACAAACCTAAGTCGATGCTCACCAATTAATCCCCGTAAAAATATAAGTAATCTGACAATCCTAGTCAGTAAATCAAGAAAACGACGTCTACCCCTAACGACATCTTATATTATAAACCATATAAACAACTACGCACACATTAAATATATATAAACGGTCAAGACTCGATTGATAGATAATTCTCAAAACAGTTATCTCATTCCCCGATAAATAAACATAAATTAATCCTTAAGACAATTAATGCTCGAGACAACAATTAATCCTCGAATTAAGTAAATAAACCTCGACACAACAACTATTCTCGAAATAATTCATTAATCCTCGAGATACATCATTAATCCTCGAGACCACCACTTAACACATATATACATAAACAGTTAACACATAAAACATGCCTACAAATCGTTGTAATCAAATAAGTTAAATAAATCTATATACAGGAGAGTTTTAGAAAATTTCGGCATGAAGTATTCGTAAATAGGACTATCCACCTATTTTTCAATTTCACAATTCAACTGTATATACACTACGAAAATAAAGCTGTCTCAACTTGCAGCAAACAATTAAGAAAATAAATAATTAAGGAAATGATCTGCCGAGACTTCCAGCACCTAAACAATTAAGGAAATGATTTGCCCAGACTTGCAGCACCTAAACAATTAAGGAAAATAGCTGCCCTAACTTGCAGCACACAAAAAATTAAGAAAAATAACTGACCTGACTTGCAGCACATAAGAATATAATACACATAGCTCGTAGATTAGATCATGAAAAGATTCTGTTGTTTTTTAAAATAGAAAACGATTCAAAACACTAATCACCGGATATAACCTACTTATTAAAAAGGTTCGGTAAAAAGGCAATCCAAATTTAAAAGTTGAATTTGAACTTAAAATTATTTTTATAAGAACCGGGTCATTTTTCTGATTCCAGAAATACTTTTCTCGTTAAAAATGGACAAACGGTTCAATTAATACGCAATTAATAAGAATAATTCAATTAATATTTAAATTAATTGATATATTCAAATTAATTATTTATTAATCAACTCATAAAAATACCAAATCTTTTATAATAAAAAGAGTTAAATTCAATTAAGTTAATTATATATTTATATAATAATTAATTAATATAATTAATCAATTAAAATGAATTAATCAATTAATTAATTAAACAAATTACATTATTATTTAAAAATAATTAACTAATTAAATTTAATTTTTAGAAATTAAAATAATAATTCATAAAAGAATTGGGAATTTTAGAAAAATTTGTCCCAAAAACAGTTTTCTGAAAAGTTTTATGGAAAAAAAAAAAAAAAAAAACAACACTATTCATCACCATCTCCACACATTTATCATCAAGAACACCAAGAACACTCAACCACCATTAATGGAGGTTCGCCGGAATCTGGAAATTTTCCGGCAACCGAAACAAACTCCGGGGAGACAATTCAAAGCTCAAAAACGCACCAAAACGCATTGGTTTTTACGGGTTCATGTACAAAATTCACTCCACAATCCAATTAACACGATAACACGAACCAATAATCATCAGAAGTTAAAATCCGGCCAAAAATCAAACTAACTCCGGCTAAAAACTCGAAATCATCCAAAACTCAACCAAAATCAACGTTCTTTATATCAAAACAAAGCTTAGAACACGTACAAACTACTCTTGGCAACCATTATTACAAACAATTAACGAATAAGAGGAAATACTGTTTAAAAAATTCGGTTAAAACTAACAAACTTGAATATCACAATCCGGCATTAGAACAATCAAATTAAACACATAGATATGATCCTTAGGACCTCTAGAAGCTATATAAATCATCAAATCAACTTGGAAATTTCAGAATCAAATAGCCCTAATTTGACTCAAGAACCCTAGAATTCGAATTGACAAAACTAGCAATAGAACAATGAAATTAAACATGGAATTGAACTCCTTGCATCAATATGAAGCTATACAAACAATCAATTCAGCCGGAAAATCAAAGAATCAAAAAGCCCCAAATTCTAACATGAACCCTAGTTTCTGCAGATTAAAGAAAATATCATATAAAATCAGAAAATTACCCTCTGTTGAAATTGATTGCAGATTCAGAAACTAGAGATCAAGATCTTTGATTCGAGTATAAGATCACCAAAATCCGATATCAGAATCACCTTCAAATTCAGCTTTGATCCTCAAGATCACGAGAGAGAAAATATATATTTATATTTATTTATAAATAAAAACTGATTTTTATGATTTATTAATAAATAAATAAAATCTAATTTCTATTTAAATAACTCAAAAATTAATACCCCAAAATTATTTTCAACCCCTAATTAAAATCATTAACCCTTAAAAATAATATTTTTATGGGATAAAAATTTAAATTTTTATTTGTAAACAATTATAATATAAATGCCAAAATTTCCCAAAAATTATGAATATTACATAAATTACAAAATAATACATTTTTAAATATCATATTATTATATAAAAATAATTGTATAAAAACAAGATCTCAAATCGAATATTGGGGCTGGGTCCGGAAATTATAATGCGAAATAACCTTATTCTAAAAATATTAAAATTACAGAAAAATAGAATAAAATATTCTATACTACACAGAAGTCACATAACATGTATGGGATAATTTTCATATTTAATAAAAATCATAATGCTATTAAATGCATTAAAAAAAACTGAAACACAGTAAAATGAACTATAAAAAAAATTTAATATAAAAATTACACGTAATTTTCCTGGTCGTTACATCCTTCCCCCCTTATAAGGATTCCGTCCTCGGAAAAAATAAATTAAAATAGGAAAAATGCCAATTTGTGAACATAAAATTTGGTAGTATGACTACGTAGAATGTACCTCATTTATAAATTTTCTTTAATGATGTGTACAAATATTTAAATTTTTAATAACATTTTTTCAATTTCCGAAAATAATAAAATCAATCGAATTTGGTCGAAATTATCTATATTCGACCAAATATGGTCGAAAATAATTTTGATCGGTTTAAAATTTTTTGGGTAGCAAGTTTCCCGCTTTTCAATAAGTTTGAATTAAATTTCCCCGCTCACCCCAATTGCTAAATTCAAAAACAAAATGGTAAAATTTAATTTTTCAATTGGCGGGAACTTTCCCTCCTACTTTTGACGGCTACTAATTTCGACCAAATATGGTCGAAATTAGCCGGCCTATTATATTCAACCATATTTAATCGAATTTAGCCGTAGTTGAATTTATTTGGTCGAAAAAGGCACCAATATCTTGTAGTGTATATATATATGCTGATAATCATATATCGTGGGAGCTTTGAAGAATTTGACGGTTGGGATTTGCGTAAATGTGGATCTTCATCGACGAACTTTTAAATTTTATGATAAATTATTTTGGGACTTTTGGTAAATTTCATGGACAAAATTTAGATTATGGTTTTTGGTGAACTTTGAGATATTGAATCATTTATCTGAAGTCATTATTTCTATGCTTGGTTACTTCCTCTATTTTGGTTATAGAGAAAAAGGACCCTGAGATTGATCTCAGGAAACTTTTCCTGAGATACTCACAAAACACATTTTAATTTGATTGGGCTAGCAGGGCTAATTAAAAATTCTGTTTTTACTAAAATACCCACACCATATTTGTATATAAATTTCATGTATCTCAGGAAATTTACCTGAGATACATCTCAGGCTCCCTAATCTCTTGGTTATATTGGTCACAATTCTTTTTTTCATATTCCAAAATTATTGGTCACATTTTTTTAATAAAAGAAATTAAGGTTTAATATGTTTAATTTTTCTAAATATGTAAATAATTGAGATAACTTTGGTAATATTTACTTGATTGTTAAATACTTATTTTTTGATTGATGGCTAATATAAATGGAACGGAGGGAGTAAAATATTTTAGACTAATAGAAAAAAGTTTCATAATCAATTAAATACATAGAAAGCTTTTCTTATATCAAAATATCATATTTTTGTAATTTTGAACTATAGAGAAACAAAGTGTAGAATTTTATTAAATACATTCTGGAAAAAATGCTCATTTTAGAATACAAGATTCTCTTAATTAATACTTTGATGTAAATAGGTGAAATTAGTTGGTCGAAATTAGCCGGCCCATTAAATTTGATCATATTTGGTCGAATTTATCCAGTCCCATTAAATTCGATCATATTAAATTCGACCATATTTGGTTGAAATTAGACGGCCCCATTAAATTCGACCAAATATGGTCGAATTTAGCCAGCCCCATTAAATTCGACCATATTTGGTCGAAATTAGTCGTAGTCGAATTTATTTGGTCGAAAAAGGCCCCAATATCTTGTAATGTATATATATGCTGATAATCATATATCATGGGAGCTTTGAAGAATTTGACGGTTGGGATTTACGTAAATGTGGATCTTCATCGACGAACTTTTAAATTTTATGATAAATTATTTTGGGACTTCTGGTAAATTACATGGACAAAATTTCGATTGTGGTTTTTGGTGAACTTTCAGATATTGAATCATTTATCTGAAGTCATTATTTCTATACTTGGTTACTTCCTCTATTTTGGTTATATTGGTCAAAATTCTTTTTTTCATATTCCAAAATTATTGGTCACATTTTTTTAATAAAAGAAATTAAGGTTTAATATGTTTAATTTTTCTAAATATGTAAATAATTGAGAATAACTTTGGCAATATTTACTTGATTGCTAAATACATATCACTACAGGAAAATCGGGTAAATTCGACCGAAACAATTTCGGTCAAATTTGGCTAAATTCGACCGAAATTGTAATAGTCATTTTTAGCTTAGTCAAATTTATCAAAGTCGGTCGAATTCCGGTTAAATTCGACCGGTTAAGCGGGTAAATTCGACCGAAATCGGTGGTTCATTGTCAGGCCATAAATTTCAATTCAAAATTCAAATTTTCAGTTGAAATTTGAAAAGCCCGCCCAAAATACTAAATTCGACCAATTACGGTTGACCCCATTTTTTGCGAAAAATTTAAAAGCCCGTCCAGAATACTAAATTCGACTGACTAGAGCCGAATTAGTTTCTACCATTTTTCGTTGAATATTAATTCGATCAGTTGTAGTTGAATATTAAAATCGACCTGTTGTAGTTGAATTTAAAAATCGACCAGCTTTTGTGGATTTTATTTTCGACCTTTTTCTGTTGAACTTTAAATTCGACCATATTTTATTAAAATTGAAGATATTTTAAATTCAACCATTTTCAATCAAAGTTACCATCCAAAATTCATTCTCTCAGCCCTGTTTTTGAGCAACCACCTCTAACCAAAACTATTGTGCCAAAACTGTACCCCCAAACATGCAATCATGCATTCACAATACCAAAAAAACTGAAAAATTATCATAAAATATAGAAAATAAAACCGTACTTAAGTTTGCAAAAGCCCAACAGTTACATGCACTTAAATCTGCTCAAAAGACCAGAATAGTTTAACAAAAGAGATTACTTTAAAAGTTTTAAAACCCTACAAGGTTTTTTCAGTTCATACCATTTGATTCTAACCAACTTCACCTAAACCAGAGGAAACCTGTATGCTTCAAGATCTTCATCTTCATTGTTGCCTGGATCTTCATCTTCAGTGATGCCCACCATCACAGCCTTCTTCTTTGAAACCTTGTTTGTCAGCGTCTCCTACACGAAACAGTTACAATTCATTAAACACCACGTAGTACTTACAAGTGTGATTAGACAGTAAATCTTACTAATTTGGTCGCCCCTGAACCTAAAACCTGGCTCCGCCACTGTCACTAATGACAGTAAACGTGATGGAAATGCATGTGTTCTTGGAGCTAGACCTCTGGTTTTTATAAAGAGGTCATTTGCCAAGAAAAAAATCAAGTGCAATACGCAGAATTTGCATACACTGATGTGCATTAGACGGGTACACATAATTTTGTAGTTCACGCAGAAATTAGAAGCATAATAATAATCAATTTTCTGTTGATAATATTCTTTTTATACATATATGAATTTGAAAATCTAATTAAAAACTATAACAACAGCAGAAGCAATGGAGGTACACTGTCGTATTTGACAGACTACTAAACCAAAATCTAGTTTTTAATCTACCATATTTTAACTTTCAGATAAATATCAAGGGCTAATAGTTTTCGATGCAGGCATAATGAACCACATGACACCTTTATTTTTTCAGTGATTCAAATATTCGCAAGGCCTTAAAAAAGAAATCTTTAGGAGCTTTGAATGGTTCTTATAGGATGCTTGTCACATCTATTTAAAGTTTTGGCTAGGAAACGTCAAAGGATTAAAGTCATATGATCCCTGTGATTCCTCTGACAAGAACCTTTCAGAACAATCTATTCTTTTGCTAACCAATTACTTTCAGGGCATGCCTTTCCTACATAACCCCGTTGGAGTCTTTGTTCTAGTAAAAGATTTGTATGTAAACAGGGAGAGAGTGACAAGACATAATGGACAGTTTGTAGTCCTAAAGGACAACCTGGTCATTTCAGAACATCAAGGGATATCAATTAAGGAACCTAGTTATATTATTCTCTCCAGTCCCACTGCATATAAAAGAGCATGATGAACTCTGAAATCATATGTAGTAAAAATCATAGTAAATGGAAGACAATTAAGATTAAAAAATTCATTTTTCGATATCTGAACCAATACTATTCTAAAAAACATACACAACAAAAGGGCGTAATCATTCTAAAACTTAGCAGGTCTTATCATTTATATAAATAAAAGGATGTTACCTCTGCAATGATCCTATCACTGTCCTTCAAGATCCGGGGAAGCAAACCATTTGCTGCCCGTATATAATGGTTGTGCATTGAATTCTGACTCGGGTCCGGAAAAGCAGCAATGGCTAAGTTACGCATCTCCTTGTCCAAAATAGATTGCTGCACCTCATGCATGGGTAAGGAGCGAACCATCTGCGTCACCTGATCTAAGATCATAGCCATCATCGAGTAAATGTCATCTGGAACACCTGGACCGCCAATCAGAGCCTGATAGTCTTCTGTTTTTTGTTTCTTGATCAATCGCAGTTCTTTCTTTCCTCCCATAAGCTCTGCCAAGGATTCTTGGGGATGAAGAAGGACCTTCCCCTTCTTCGGGGCTCTAGCTTTAACTATCACAGCAAGGTCATTCATTCTTTGAATTTCCCTTTGGGTACGGGGGATGGTGGTTCATCAGTAGGATAATTAAACTCGGGTTCCAATTCAGCCCTCACCTTCTTCATCTTTTCCTGCAATATGTGAAGTCAAATGAAAGTAAGAGTTTTCATTCAACTAAGTCAAGTAGGTAAATGAAACTCCATCTTAATAAATAAATGCAAATGAAAATTTTAAAGAAATTTAGCGTATAAAATGACTGGATAAAATGAAAGGTTCTTGAATGCATCTTTGTAATTTCCTTTTGAGTGTAAATATTTTGGCAAAAGCTTAACATGTGATTGACTTGCAGTGATGCAGTTAACGAAATAGGTAACAAATGATCAAGGTTGAAAGCATATACAAGTGGATATTTCACATTTATGAGCTATATATTACCCCGATTTATAATTACTTATGTGTTTTATAAGTTTATTTATGATACTCTTTGTTTTATACCTACTTATTTGTTTGGTTAGGTATAAAAAACTAAAGTACTTCTTAAACCAAAAAGTACCTTAAGAGCTACTTTTGTTTTACTCTTATTTCTATGAAAGTCAAATAATCTTACAAGGGATTTTTGATAACTAAAAGTCTAAAACAAACACCACCAAGCCATAATAATATAACTTACCCATTGTACAGAACTTACCAGTTTTGGATTTGGGTGGGACACTTATTGTTGTATACACATTCATATACACATTCAGTTACACCCATTGTACAATAAAAACAAGTGATGACAGAATACAAACCTGTAGGTCTTTCACAGTAGGTTCAGTGGGGTCGTACACCATAGTAAAAAATTCATCATCTTCGATGGGCAATTCTCCTTTAGCCTCTCTTTCTTCATCTATTTCCTATCATATGAAAAATAGACACCAAATCAGTCGAATAAAAAATAAAATATGAAAATGAAGACTGATTAATCTATTTACTCCATAAAATCATACCCCCCGTATTTGATAATATGGTTTGGCCCTACTGCGGGAAATAAATTCCACCATTCTTCGAGCATTCTGTCCATTAACAGACAAAGTTTTAAATTCCGGTCTTCCCCAATACTCGCAGAAAGAATTCCATACACGCTGGGAGTAGTAGTGAGGCTTAATTAGAGTAATGTCAATATCCTTTTCTGCATATCCAGCATCCAAACAGTCGTTCACCAACTTCACAAGTCGGGCCCTCTCACAACCAACATAATACTCCAATTTCTTTTTAAATGCGCTCTCACTACTCCATCCCCCTCTTCTAGTAAGTAATTCTTGGGATAAGCATAATACTCCTGCCAAACCAGATTGCATAGTATTAAAAAAAATTCACTAACAGACCAGATTGCCATACCAGTTTACATAATACACACAAGCAAGTTATTAGACTGAAAGAAAAAAAAACCTAAGTATTTACTTAATTTAAAACAGTTGATACAAGTGTTGTAGAAAGCTTCACGTTTGGCTCCTTTTGTATAGATCGTATGTTCATCCCATTTCATACGAACAATGTAACCCAGAGTTTTCTTAGGTTTAGCCTCACTGAAATTGTAACAATATAACGAAAGACAATAAAGTACATATAAAGTTGAAGCAAAGAAATTACAGAAAAGGTACATAACTAAAATTTTATAATGTGCAAAATCAGGTCATGGCATAATAAGTTGTACACTTGTCCTAGGAATACACAATTCATATTAGCTTAAGGGTCTTGGTACTACAATATAGACATGTAAGAAATAAAACAATAATCAAGATGATTAAGAAGAACCAGGAACCTTTTTGACATACCCTTTTTGGTGAAGAAGAAACTTAACAGTTGGCCATTCATTCACTGGTGGTTTTTTCGGGTAGTCTCCTTCACAACAGTTGCGCCTTTTCCTCTCAAAGATAAGTTTCTGCCTACTTTCTCCTTCAATGAGACTTTCTTCATCACCCACTTCACTGGTCCTAACATTCTTAGTTTTGTTACCGTTTCCCTTCTTTCAATGTGGACCGGCCCATATAGCCTATAAAACAAACAATAATAAGCATTAGTTTATGAAGATAATTAATTTACGAACAATTAACAATTAAGCAAAATTAACCTAACGACTCTGCACACTTTACGAACAATTAACTTCTGAACAAATTTGCAAAATACGAACAATTAATAATTATTTTATCAATATAATTAATTTACGAACAATTAACAGTTTGCAAGTAAACAAAAATACCCAAATTAACAGTTTGCAAGTAAACAAAAATACCCTAAAAGGATGTTCTGCACTCTATCTACAAAATACACAGTGTACAAAAGACAAACCTGCAAATCATACGTAGAAAATATCACACGTTAATTAAGCTATATGTTAATAGAACATATAGCATTAGAAGGCTAGATTTGATGGGAAGCACCCTCACATTTTTATATCTTATTAACGACAATAAATGTAATATCATGATAAGAAGCAATACCATTGTTCATAAATGCAAAAGTAATCGATTCATGAAGGTCTATATCTTCAGGGTTTTCTTGCAAATTCCTTGAGAATCTTAATTGTGATACAAGATACAATAATTGTTATAGGCATTCACATCTATAACATAGCCAAAATCCAGCTTAAAATGAGGTCTACACAATACTTTGGCGACTATCCAAATTCATCTCTATTTTCTGTTCTATTATAAGTAGAACCAGCCCTATAAGTTCACCAATATCTCAACTTTTACAATTAAACAAAAATACCCTAATTTAGACATTAATTCTGAGAAAAACAAACAAAAAACCATAATTTATACATACAACAGAGAAGGAGAGAAGGAGAGTACATGTGAGATTTTTGTCAATCTGAGTATCTGAGTTGATATTTGTGCTTCAGCCATCGAACGGAATTGAGCGGAGTAGCAAGCGGAATATAATTAATTGAGCGGAACCCTAATTGCTATACGCGAGCGGCGGACAATGCAGTAAAAGGAAAAAAGGGGAAAGTTTTGCTTATATATTTTCTACTATTTCGATCAGAATTGGTCGAATTTAGCCGACGGAGTCGTTTGACTATTTTCGGTTGAATTTATCAGGGGCACTAAATTCGACCAAAATCGATTGAATTTATTGAACCATAATTTTTTAAGAGCCAGTAGCTACTGCACTGAACCCCTGTTTTACATACCAAATAACACAACATCACAATTCAGCTCTACATACTTAATAAACAACCCCTGTTTTACGTACCAAATAACACAACAACACAATTCAGCTCTACATAATTAATAAATACTTAATAAATAAATATTTTGTTACATATTTGATTAAAGTTGATAAATTACAATAAATCATCATTATCATTTAATTCGTCTTCGTCTTCGCCCTCATTTTTGTCTTCATTTTCATTTTCTCTTACTTCTTCGTCATTGTGATCTATCGAGTAATCATTTTCGAACATCCTCAAATCAACAAAAAAAATTGAGGGATCACGAATAATAATTCTTTCGACGTGTGATGATGAAGCATTTGATACTTCATTTTGTAAAGCATCATCATTGATTTGGGTCTTTTTTGATTTGACAAACTTTCATCCACTTGTCGACTCTTTGTTGTTAGAACCATGTACCATGATGATTTTAGATTCGAAATATTTGGTGCATAGTATACTTGATGGGCTTGGCTAGCCAACACAAAAACATCATCCGCATTGAGCTTTGACTTGACATCCATTGTAGTTATTCGGTGTCTATCAACTTTAACATGTGTAGTATGATCGAACCAATGACATTTGAAGATGATCACTTGATGTTCATTGCGATAAAAGAGTTTTAAAATTTCTCCTATTCTTCCATAATAGTTTCCATAACATTCTTTGTAAGAAGTCCCTACAATTATGAATGTAAATGATTTATGAACAAAGAACGAAGAAAGAATACAATTTAGATGTTAAGAATTAATAAAATTTCTCACCAATAACTACACCGGAATTTGGTGAAGTGAGCTCATTAGCATTTATGCAATCAAATTTGTAACCATTGCATTTGCAGGCTTTATAAGACTCCACCTTAAATATCGGACCTCTTATTAGGCTTTATAAGACTCCACCTTAAATGATTTAGAATAGGATGTGTCGGATATGTGTACACTTCTAACAAATTGACATTATGAAATATTTGAGGTGCCTCGTTTTGACTTAATTTATTACCCATTATTCCAGTTTTGAAATGGAAGAACAACGAGCAAAATTAAACATATTCCTCCTCAATGTAGCGTTGTGCCATTGAACCTTCCGCACGAGCTTTGTTTCCAACTTTCAATTTCAAGTTGTGCAAGTATCTCTCAACAAAATACATCCAACGAAAATTATCCGGGCCACCCAACTTACACTCGGTAGCTAAATGTAGTGGAAAATGCTCCATCGAATCAAAAAGACTTGGAATGAAGATAGTTTCAGACTTTGAGATTATCTTTACTATATCTTTCTCCATCTTTTGCAAATCTGTGTACTTGAGATTCGACGAGTATAAATCTTGAAAGAAGTAGCATAACTCAATAATAGGATCAGGTACATGCTTCGGAAGTAGGTCACGAAAAACGATAGGCAACAATTTTTGCATGAAGACATGACAATCATGTGATTTCATCCCACGAATGCAATTTGTCTTCCAGTTCACACACCTGGATATATTTGAGCCAAACCCATCTGGAAGTTTCAATACTTCAATCCATTTGTACAATTTCTGAACTTGTTCCCTCGAACGAACATATGGTGCATCTGGTTTCGTGTCAACACCTTGAATCCACAACTCACGGTGTACACGTAATTCTTCACAATCCTTTCTTGCTTTTGTCTTATCTTTGAACTTCTTCGCATCACCAAGAATTGTGTAGAATATGTTATCAAAGACATTATTTTCAGTGTGCATAATGTCAATGTTGGGACGAAGGCTGAGTATCTCCCAATATGGAAGCTCAAAAAATGGAGAATTGTGAGTCCAATTATGTGTCACACCATAATCCTTCGGTTTTTTCTTCGATGACTTTCCCGGAGGGGGAAACTGTATCTGCTCAACCATGGTCTTCGTGAGAAATCCTGAATGTCTAGCACACACTGATCGTGTCTCAACACTTCCCAACTTCATACTCCTTCTTAGGGGATCATCTGGTTCCAAAAAATACCGAGCAGTGCCATAAAAACTAGGTTTACCACCATGTTTGAGTTGTTTAGCTTTCACCTTTCCCATACAAACTGGACATGACAACTTACCCTTGGTGGACCACCCGCTAAGCATGTCAATTGTCCATAAAAGTGCCGTCTTCATCATAAAATTTGTGCGCGAGAATATTTCATATGTTTCCACCCCAATATGCCACAACACTTTCAATTCATCTATGAGTGGTCTAAGATTGACATGTAAGTCTTTTAACGGATCCGTCGGTCCGGGAATAAGAAGAGGCATAAACATGTACGAAGCCTTAGTACACAAAGATGGTGGAAGATTGTACACAAAAACAACCACCGGCCATAGAGTATACTCCCTAGCATGTGCATCACGAAAGGGGTCAAATCCATCAGTGGAGAGTCCAAGTCTAACATTACGAATATCTTTTGAAAATCTAGGAAATCTACGATCAAATTGTTTCCATTCATCTCCATCTGCTGGGTGACTTAGCTGACCTTCAACCATAACTCTATCGTGGTGCCATCTCATACATTTTGCAGTCTTCTCGGCCACGAATAAACGTTGCAATCTCGTGGTAATTGGAAAGTAACGCAAGATCTTTTACGGGATTTTCTGTTTTTTAGGATCTTTTTGCACTTTGTATTTGTCTTTTTTGCATACATCGCAATGTGTTTTATTGCTATCTTCCTTGTAATATAACATGCAATCATTCTCGCAAGAATCAATATTTTCATACTCTATATGCAACTCTTTAAGCATCTTTCCCGCCGTATAGTACTTCTCAGGCAACTTATGATCATCGGGCAATACTAATCCAAAGAGGTAAAGCAACTCATCAAAGGCATTGTTACTACAATTATGCTTGTTTTTCCAAGAAAGCAACTCCATTACATATTCCAATGCTGTAAAGTTGGCATTGTTTGGATAAATTGGTTCAGAAGCACTGTTCACCTTCTCATAAAATTTTTTTGCCGCTGCATTGGGTTCTTCCTCGAAATCCTCACAATCCTCAAAATCATCATCATATGCATCATACATATCATCATCTCTGTAGTTGGAAGACGTTCCAACTTCCACCCGCGGTGTATCACTCTCCCCATAACAACCCCATCTAGTATACCATTGCATGATACCATGTCGATACAAATCAACTTTCACGGTACTATGATTCTTATAGTACTGATTTCCACATTCTTTACATGGACATCTTATAAGGCCATTGTCTTCTTCTTCAAGACAATCCATAGAAAATTTAATGAAACTATCGACACCAATTTTGTACTCTTTCGTTAAGTATTTTGCCTCATTATACCGATTACGACCAATCCAACTACGATCGAATGCCATCTACAAATTAAATATGCATATATATAAGGCAAATGCAATTTTAAATAAATAAAATAAAATTCCAATACAATCCTTAAGAACTAATAATATCTCAAGTTTTATTAACATATTTCACTCATCATAATTTTATTGTGGACAACACAAAACAAACAACAATCATAATATTTTTAGCAACACATTTAAATCCAAAAAATTCATACATATATATCAACACATTTAAAATAAATTATCATAAAAACACTAATCAAAACAAAAACAATCACATTTATAATACAATAGAGTACAAAATGGAAAAAACACAGAAAAAATACACTTACTTGAAGATTTAGGATGCTCACATGAAGAAAAAATGGTGGAAAGATGGTGAAAGGACAAAGAGCAAGCAGAAATTGAAAAATCGGCTACTGCTAATGCAAGCGAAGAAGGAAGTAGGGTTTCCAAGAACAGTCGGCTAAATTCAACCAGAAAAGGTTGAATTTAGCGTGGCTAAATTCAACCAGAAACAGTTGAATTTAGCGCGGCTAAATACACCGATTTCCGGTCGAATTAGAATTTCTACTGAACACGGTCGAATCCAGCATAGGGATAAATTCAATGCAATCTGGTCGAATTTGCAATTCGACGGATAATTGTCGAATTTAGCCTTGCGGGGGGAAAATTGGTTTTTTTGAATATTTGTAGAAAATTTTCCCGCTCAAAGTTTCCCCCTCAAGTTTTTGATCGACCGCTTTCGGTCGAATTTAGTCGTGTGTAGGGGGAGGAATTGGCGGGTAGCTTCCCGCTTGGCTTTTGCGGCCGGCTAATTTCGATCGGCATTGATATTCGATCGAAAATAGCTGATAAATTCGAGCGAATCCGGTCGAATTTAGCCGCACGTGCTAAATTCGATCGTATACAGTCGACTTAAGCCGCGGTCGAATTGAAGCAGTTGAATTTAGCCCTTCTGTGTTGTAGTGTATTTTTTGATTGATGGCTAATATAAATGGAACGGAGGGAGTAAAATATTTTGGACTAATAGAAAAGAGTTTCATAATCAATTAAATACATAGAAACCTTTTCTTATATCAAAATATCATATTTTTGTAATTTGAACTATAGAGAAACACAGTGTAGTATTTTATTAAATACATTCTGAAAAAAACGATCATTTTAGAATACAAGATTCTCCTAATTTATACTTTGATGTAAGTAGGTGAATAACTTTTTTCAAATTACTCTTGATTTTCTTATTTGAGAATAGAAGATTCTAGTGCTTTATTTCCTAAAAAATAAAAAGGGCTCTCTATGGCATTTGTTTGTATATATAAGAGGATTTTGCTGATAGAACACCATTCATAATTCTAGCAGCTTTGTGTAGTTGCACTTGTAAAATTTCATGGATAGAATTAGAGAGAATCGTATTCGTCAGCTCCAAATTGAACATTCCTCTCTCTTGTCAACTGCTAATAATGCTTCTCCTCGTAGGGAAGGTGAAGGAGAGTCATCATCGAATCCAGATTTTGCTCACAGATCTGCTCATGTGCATGTTGCTAACAGATCTATTCCTCCCGTTGCCTTACCTACATACTCTAATTTACATGAGATCTTAGATAATCTTACTCATACGTCTCAAAATTATGCGAGACAAATTGCTGATCTTAAGGCACAGAAGTCCATCATAGATAAAAAGCTTGTTGACCTTCAAGAGTCCATATCCGAGGGTTCTGCCTCCTCCGAAGAGTAAGGAGTTGTACTTAAAGGTGTTGACGCTCACCAGGATGCTATATATCTATTTATCTTGTGTCACAATTGTTTATTTCTTGTCTTAAAGGTGTTGTTTATCTATGATAACTTGGAATACTGTTCATTTTAAATTGAGATATCTTGTTGGCATCAGTAGCATGGGCCGCATTGCAGCAGCTACATGTTTTGTTTTGTTTATCTATTTGCATTAGAGCAGATGTTATAAATCCAGATTATATATTTGTCATGTCACAACAGAAATTTACAACAAAAGATATTCAAGTGCAATGGTTTATGCAATGGTTACACCTACACTGTATAATTAGGTAGAATATTGTATCTTATCATTTATGTCATCACAACATACTGTAGAACATGTGGTTCAATTGCTGATTTCACCTTTCTACATGTATAAAACATTTGTACACGAAAATCTTCAAACCCAGTATTACATAACTTGGTGCTACAATCTAATTAATATTAATGAATACTATGCTAATATTTCTTCTTAGGCAAATTAACTCTGCCAAAATCTGTCTTAACAAGAAAAAGAATATCCCCATAAGCATAATATATACCCAACATATTTAATCTTGTATATATTCCTATCCTTGATAAAAAGAGATCTCCCTAAGAATGTCTCAAATTAATTAAAATGCAAAAGCAACATGACAAATTCACTATTAATCTTTTCAAAGACCACGAGTGTTTCAATTACATATAAAGCGGGAGTCTTTACCCTGTGTTGTGCCCAAATAGATGCAAGAACTATTATTTCTCTAAAATACCCTGTTGAGCTTTTTCTCTAAAATACCCTGTTGAGCTTCAAATTAGGACGGGAAATAAAGATAAAAGTTAGGGCTTTGTTAAGAAGTATGTCCCCTAGGTTGGGCCCAATCTTGAATTCACCTAACTTGACTTATCTGCGAACTTGGAATAAACCTTAGAGATAGACTACATTGGGCCAGGCCCACGTCATATTTATATCCGAATACAATATATTATTTATCATGAATTAGGGAATATGTCCGTGCTATGCACACGGGAAATAGGAAAATGTAAATTTTATTTAATTTTGTTTGATATAAATATTTATAATTTTAGTGTAAAAATCAATGTTTTCAGTATCAAATATTTTTACAGTATTTAAATCAAATATTTATAAATTTGTTTTGTAAAAACATGTTGGAGATTTTAAATCAAATTACTTGAATTTCATAATATTGATTAAAGAGTAAAATTATTATTAAAAGCAAACACATGAAATAATGATTAAATTATTTTTTTGTTGTGGGAACATTTTGAGAAGGGGCATGTATTATTTTTTGTACTTCCTCGTTATTATATGTTTGAAAGTCAATTTTCCTAAGATAAATGCATTATACACATATACACACTTAGTGCATATACATTGCCTTCCTTGAATTAAGCTTGTTTTTTTAAAACGTACTCCGTATATTTTTATCTACAGCATCGATAACTATTGAATAATTGTTGTCAACTATATTTAATATTTGAAATACTCAAAAAAATAGAATCAAATATCCTTGACAATGACAAAGTCCATCGAGAAATGCGTAAATAAATACTTACAGTTGGAAACATTGATATCCAAATACTTATTTGAATAAAAAGCAACAATTGTTCTTAAAAAAGAAATATCACAATAAAGGTCTTGTGATTTTATTCTTCAAAAGTTTCCCACTTTGTCCTCATGTTAGTATTTGCCTAAGCTTACTGCTGTATTTTACATTTTGTAATAGTGATGCATCTAATTAATCAATACATGAAAAAAAAAATTAAATATAAATGTAGAAATTTAGAAAAGATTGTATTAGCAATTTAATTTTCTTGTTACACCATCTAGAGGAACCTAGAGTAGTGTCCCCAACAGCCAAGTCACCATTCTGAAATAAATTTAGCAAAATGGAACGGGTGCATTTATAAGACTTCGAAGAATTATGGAATGAAATAGATATGGTCTAATTTGGAATTTCCTGTCAGAACATGTTGACTTAGACTATTTAGGAAGATAGGCATCGCTTGCATCATACAATCTGCTACTGATTAACACATTTTTTTTCATTTATCATAATATTTAAAGTAAGATCTTTGCCAGCGATATCCATTATCGACTGAGGAATGAAAATGTTTGATGCTGAAAATGATTTATAGTGTAAATATAAATATAAAAAAGTTCAAAAAAATAATACCTTAGTAAAATAAATTTTCTAGTCATGAATCATTAAGTGATAAATTTTTGTACCTCTCCAAGCTCATCTATCATCGTAGATGCAGTTTTTCCAACCAAACGTTTAATAGCACGATCGTGAAGAATAACATCAACAGCTTGTGTAGAATCATGAGAAAGTACTTTAATCTTGTATCTATTTGAAAACAACCAAGAGAATTTTTATATCACTACAAGAAAAAGGCCTATCAGCGACTAAAATTATCAGCGACCGCATTACTCCGTCGCCAATACAGGTATCCGCGACCGGTATTAGCGACCGACAAAAATCCCGTCGCTAATATACAATAGCGACCACAGGTGGTTGCTAATCGTCCGCAATTATAAATCCCGCCTAAAATTTTGGAAAGAAAAATTGGCGGTTTATTTTTCAGCGACCAAATTTATCAGCGACCGCGAGTTCCATCGCTAATACATTTATCAGCGACCGCAATTAGTAACGACCACTATTATCTACGACCGAAGACCAGCGACCGCATTATTCTGTCGCCAATACATGTATCAGCGACCACTATTAGCGACCGACAAAAATCCCGTCGCTAATATACAACAGCGACCGCAGGTAGTCGCTAATCGGTCGTAATTATAAATCCCGCCCAAAATTTTGGAACGAAAAATTGGCGGTTTATTCTTCAGCGACCAAATTTATCAACGACGGCGAGTTTCGTCGCTAATACATTTATCAGCGACTGCAATTAGTAGTGACCACTATAATTAGCGACCACTATTATCTGAGACCGAAGACTATTATCAGCGACCGCCCAAATTAAAAAAAATTCAAACTAATTTTTTTTGGGAAATTAGGGAATATTATTTAATTAGATTTATATTGACATCCGTACGGTTGGATCGTCGATAAATATTTTTAAAAAATAGAAACAATAATCCGGAACGAAGCACCAGTTACGAGTACTAGTCAAGATAGTAATGATCTACTAAGATCTCCAACCAAATTAATTTTTTATTTTTTGAAAATTTGGGAATATCATTATTTTAGATATATATTGACATCTGTACGGTTGGATCGTCGATAAATGTTTTTTTAAAAATAGAAACAATAATCTGGGATAAAGCACTAGTTACGATTTCTAGACAATATAGTTGTGTTCTAGTAAGATATCCAATCAGATTAATTTTTTATTTTTTGAAAATTTGGGAATGTCATTTAATTAGATATATTTTAACATCCGTACGGTTGGATCGTCGATAAATGTTTATTAAAAAATAGAAACAATAATATGGGACAAAACACTAGTTACGAGTTCTAGACAATATAGTAGTGTTCTACTAAGATCTCCAACAAAATTAATTTTTTATTTTTTGAAAATTTGGGAATATCATTATTTTAGATATATATTGGTATCCGTACGGTTGGATCGTCGATAAATGTTTTTAAAAAAATAGAAACAATAATCTGGGATAAAGCACTAGTTACGAGTTCTAGACAATATAGTAGTGTTCTACTAAGATCTCTAACCAAATTAATTTATTATTTTTTATGGATTTGGGAATATCATTATTTAAGATATATATTGACATCCGTACGGTTGGATCATCGATAAATGTTTTTTAAAAAAAAGAAACAATAATATGGGACATCCGTATGGTTTTGATCTAAGGTGTATCGTATTTATTTGGACATTTATCCTTATTTAACTTCGACAACTTCAAATAAATACTTCCCTATGCTATAAAAACACGAAACTTGGAATTGGTTATTTAATTTATATTTTCTCGGCATTATTAAATTTTCGTAGTTTTTTGATAGATTTTTTCCAGAGTCAAATTTAGAGCCGAGTAGCTCGTAAGTTGAAAAATCAAACGGTTGACCAAACTTCAACGAAATTTGACCATATTTTGAGGGAATTTTTTTCTTAATATTTTTCAAGGTGTTGAAAAAAATTTCATAATTTTTGGAGCAATTTTTATTTTATTGGTATTTATTTAATATATTAAGTTGTTTCTTTTTTTTTTTTGGTGAAATGAAAAAAAAACAATCTGTTAATGACATGTGGCAAGATGCTATTGGCTGAAAACTTAGCACAAGGATTGCCAACTCTTAGCAATTTATAGCTTTTGATTAAAATTAAAGAAGCAACATCCAACGGTCCACAAACAACATAAAAAAAACAATACACTAAAAGTCAAAAAACACACACTAACCTACCCATCCCATTATTTTATCAACCTTTTTTCTTAATCTATCAACAGCTCCCCTCCCCCCCAGAATTCTCTCTCTCTCTCTCTCTCTCTCTCTCTCTCTCTCTCTCTCTCTCTCTCTCTCTCTCTCTCTCTCTCTCTCTCTCGGCTCATTATACACATACATATACATACATTTAATCTTCGAATAATCATATCTCTCAATCTACTTATCGAAAATTAGTGATTTTTATATGTATGTGTTCTACAAATCAAGAGCTTTCCAGTGATATATATACCTTCAAGTTTCGGACTAATTTTTTTAGGATGTTTTTTTATTTTAATTTAGTTCTTGATTTAGAGGTTGATTTTGGTGATCCCGAGCACACGAGCTTAAAAGTCGGGTTCCGTTACTGCATGTAGATTATTTTCAAATTTTTCTGAGAATGTTTTTGTTCGCCGGATATTTCTTGAGGTGACCAGAATCTGGGTTTTAATATGTATTTCGAAATTTTGTTTTAGCCAATTTATAGATCTTAGGTTGTAGATGCTTATGTATTAATTTTTTTTTTTTTGTAAAAATTTAGTTTGTTCAAAATAACTAATGTTGGCCGGAATCGTCCCTTAATATATTTGTTCGAAATTTTGGTTTGGTTTATACATGGTTCGATATGTTGTGGAGTGTGTATATTTTTTTCGGAATTTTCTGTTGTTTTTTGGATTCACCGGATTTTGGATTCCGACCGGAATCTGGAAATTTTCTCGTGGTGTTCTTCATGGACTGTGCAGCAGCAGAAGTTGCTATTTTTTTTAAAATAATTTAATATCAGCGACCGCTATTAGCGACCGAATGCATTAGCCGATAAACAGACGAATAAAATAATACTTTATGCATTAGTTGAAGCTAAAACAGACCCATAAAGTTGTAGCGACCGCGTTCGGTCGTTGATAGTTGTCGCTAATTATTAGCTACCGCATCGATCGCTGATAGGGGGCGCTGTGTAGTAGCTATCGACTCCGGTCGCTGATAACGGTCGCTAAAATCCAGTCACCGAAAGTGGTCGCAGAAGGACCTTTTAGCGACCAGTTCTTATGCGACCGCTATCAGTGACCAGAGTCGGTCGCTTATGGCCATTAGCGACCGTATACGGTCGCTGATAGTCGGTCATATACGGTCGCTGATAGTCAGTCGCTGATAAACGTTTTTCTTGTAGTGTATGTTCTTACCTTAATTGGTACTAATAGGAGTTTATGAATTAGTTAAAATTTAAAAACAAACCTTGTCTCACCACTTGGCATATTATTATACACTAAAGACATTTAAACCTTTTATCCAAATTGTGTAGCCCTTTTATTGACAAAGGAAACACCTAATAAACCACCAACTATCAGTTTCGTACACCTTACTGATTTTGACTTTGCACAAGACATTCCTCTGCCCAAAAAGGATATACTTTTTTAATAAAATTGTGTATCTTGGTAATTAATTCTAAAAACAAAATTGCTAGAGCACCTTTGCATATTCCGTGGAAGTTTTATTAGTCAATTCCTTTAAAGTCATAGTTTCGATAACTATCATTAGACACTGTATCATCCAAAATATCATTTTCATCACTTTTGAATCCTTCTTTTTCCAACCTATAAATTATGTTCACTGTCAATTTTGGTATTAAACTAAATGCAATGTTATACATACACATAATTAGTTTGTAAAAAAAACATTAATAATTATCTTTTGCACATTTCATTTACCGCATAGTTGTCCAAGTTGAAGTAGTTTATTGAAGACAGTAAGGTATTTATCCGAAGAGATTTTATAATTTTTTGATAATAATGTTAGTCAATATATACAATAAGACTTTGGTAAATTAATCAAAAAGTGTACAATTAAAAAATTCAACTAACTTTTAAAAATTTCCAACTTTGCACTCGCAACAATTGCAAAAACTGGTCGATTCAAATCACGTTCACGTTGACAGCGAATTATTTAATTTAATGGTGACAGCGAATTATGTGTATTAAATTTATTATATACAAATACTTATTATGCTATGTAGAAGTATTGCAGAAAGTTGAATGTATTAGATGAAAAAATTAGACAAATCTACATATTCATGGGGCATATAATTTAATTATATCATTGATTATAACCTATCTTTAAAGCAACATATTAATATAGAACTACTGAATATAGGAATAAAGATCTGCTTAAAATACTCTTAAGATTTTCCGACTATAATAAATATGAATTAAAGAAAGTGGACATTTGTTTATTACCTTCCATTTGAAATTCTGAACCAAACAATCGCCCTTTGTGCAATTTGGTAAGGATTGTTTCGAGCTTTTCATACTTTTCGACAGTATCAATGATATCTATAAAACAAAAGTACAAAAGTGAAATAGTTTTGCAGTGCAACAAAATTATGGAAGTATAAAATTAACTTCAAAAAGTAAAGTGCAATGACAAAATATTTTGTATACTTTCTTGTAGCATAATATGGAGGTTGTTTAGGAACATAGGTACTTGCCAATTCGAATAAGTCTGCAAAGTCGTAAAACTCAAATTAACAGCATAATTTTCGAGTAAGCACATAATTTTCGGGCTCGAATAAGCACATAATTCGTATGTAATGCATTGTATTACCTTCTAATTCATTTTTGAGCAGCATTGAAAGAATTCAGCAAATTTCTAACTTCAGGTGGTGTTGAGGTCTTCCAATTAACGTCTTGATAGCCTGTTTGATATGTTGGGATTCATGGTGAAAAATTGATAATTTAATGTATTCACTATTATAGTTTTTAATCAGTATTTGAAGCATGTACATTGGTTGTATATATATAATTTGATTTGCCTTGTAAACTAAAGTGGCTAATCTATAAAACGTAACTATATTGTAAAAATTATACCTGAATGAAAAGATTGATCATATTGTATCTCATTTTATAAGGAGGTTGGTAGGTAGAGGGGAACACTACTTAAAAATATAGTTCTTTTTTGGACTTGGTAGATACCAAGAGCTCTTTATTTTCTCAAACTCTATCTTTTTATGCATATGACAATGTTACTATGATTTATATTTCGTCCATAAAGGATATATATTCATGGAAAGTGCTCTTATGAGAAATCTCACTAATACGAGATATTGGATCTTATCTTGTACACACAATTTTTAAATTATTTTTAATTTCAACCATTCCATTTTAATCACTTTTTCACCCACCTACCTCCTTCCTCCCTCACCTATATATACTCTCTCTTCTCCTTTATAAATTATGAATCTCTCTCTTTTTTGATACATACATACACACATGGGTTGATGTATATATAACCATAAATATCTATTTGAAATCTAAATTCGATAGTGATTGTGGCGTGTTAACTCTAACGACGAGCAAACTCATATCTGGTCAACTCTAATATGAATAAACTAGTGATTTTCGTCCAGGTTTCTGGTGATATTTTTTTAAAGCAAATGATTTTAGTATAATATTGGTGATATATTTGTGATGTCTACAGGTGGTGGTCGTGTGGTGATCGGTGGTGATATTGTCGGGTGTTGATTGTGTTGGTTTATACGTGGTGACTATTGCTTGATTTTAGTTATTTTGACTTGACTGTGGTGATTACTATTTTAATTGTGACGATTTTCAGCCCTTGTTCGGATTCGATGGTCGGAAATGATGACCAAAGGTGGTAACTGAAAATGGTTGAAGATGTCAATTGATGTTAAGGATGTGGATAGCTTAATGGGGTGTTGTAATATATAAATTGGTATAATGAAATTGGTGGCATAGATTTAGTTGAATAATAAAAAATAGACGGTTAGGATTAGATCTGAAATCAGGGTTCTCACTCGAGCATGACTATGTTTTTTATTTACGTGTACTAAAATACTCCACATTTTCGTCGTCTCCCATTCAATTATATATAATTATTAAAAATATTGAGAATAATGTACCTGAGTTCACCCTCGGGTAGTAGCGTGAGGATATAAGAACCCCATATAAATACATGAGGATGAATTTGTAAATTCAAGAATAAGTTTTAGTATTGACCAAATTAACATTAAAATTGGATAAGAAAATATTATAAGCTCAGGGAAGTTACCTGAAATCATCAGCAGGCCCATTTTTCTCAAAAAAATATTTATGCTTATGAGTATTGTACAAGATTAACAACAATCTGTACATAAACGATATACACCCTACGATTACATTAGGTTATTATTTAATACCAATAGGTGGTAAATACTCATCCTAACTAGGACCTATGATTACATTTGGTTAAAATTTATTATAAAATCCTCGTAAATACTCATCCTAACACCATAAAATTTTAGACGAGTTAAAATCAAAACTATATTTAGGAGGGATCTCTGATTCAATTCCTCGTATCCAGTCTATTTATTTTATTTACTTATTGTCAATCAAATATACTATTCTTTAATAATATACCTTTCTTAAATATGACCTCAAACATTCTAAAAAGATGTATCTCTGTTCCCAAACATGGAATTCTTTCTGAACAATCAAATTATAATTAGTAAGTTCATTATTTCTTATGCTCGGTAAAAAAATAGTCTTGTTTAAAAAGTATATAACCAATTATATGATATTGAGACATTTTCCATTTGAGAATGTATGAATTAGATTAATAACACTTTAAAGGTACCGAAAAGATTAAAAAATAGTTAACATATATATCATCTCAATATAAGATTCAAGTAGGCTATTTTTGAAAGGTATTCACTAGGGTCATGTTAAGAATAATATATATATATATATATAGATATAGAGTTGCACTCCATGAAAAACATCTTATATAAAAAATAATAAAGAACACCTCATATTTAATTCAATATAAGAGTTCCGTCATGACACCCATACAAAAAGTTCTTATTTTTTTATGTTCTATCCATTTAGCAAAAAAGAAAATTAAAAATTTTTTTTTTGGAAAAATCACTGTTCATGATGACATCAGTAGTGCCGTCATCATGAATAGTGATTTTTTTCAAAAAAAAATTTTTTTAATTTTTTTTGCTGGATGGATAGAAGATAAAAAAATAACAATTTTTTGTATTGGGTGCCCCTGGCGGGGCCAATGTATCTATTGGAATAATTGATTTTATAGTGTTCTTTATTGTTTGTTATATAAGAGTGTTCTGTATGGAGCAAAGGCCTATATATATATATATATATATATATATATATATATATATATATATATGCGATGTAGATCACTTAGTTTTTCAACCATTGACCACATATTTATGAAGAGCTTTGTTTAGCACTATACACTTTCATATTAAGTGAGTTTTGTATTTGAGCAAAGCACGGGAGAATTTAATAAATTTATATTAGGATTGTTATATATATATATTTTTAACTTAATATGTATTTTCTTTCAAAATAATTAATATAATATTGGATATTTATTGTTAAGAATTTTTCTTATATACTGTTAAAAAGTATGATATTTTTAAAAAATTAGGATGTAAACTATGGTAAATTTTATTATAAAGATGCATGGAATATTAAAAAACTTGTTTTAGAAACAGCAACTTGAGGTAGGTATATGGACAAACATCTTTCGACATGACTGAAAATGATCAATTTAGTCTACTGTCATTGTGGAAATTCTCAAAGTTGTCAGCTAGTCTGTTTTTTTTTTTAAATTTCTCGGCTGCATTGTGCTTTTGTCACTAGTAGGAAACTGGCCTTTTACGTCGTTAAATCGACCTTATACGTCGGTTAAATGGCAACGTATGGAGGGGCGACGTATAAAGTCACGAATCTTTTACATCGGGTAAAAAGGTGACGTAATAGGTAGAATATACGTCGGCTTAATAACCGACGTTAAAGACCAAAATAACCGACGTATAAAAGTCTGAGTAACCGACGTATAAACAAAAAGTAATCGACGTATAAACAAAAAGGTGACGTATATTGTTATCCTTTTACGTAAGTTCTTCTAAACAACCGACATATATGAAATATATTTTATACGTCGCCAATGTCAGAACTGACGTATATTATTCAAAAAAATTTAAAAAAAAATATTTTGTTTCTCTGTAAAAATTCTCAAACAAATATGTAGAAAATCGCTTGCAAATATACAATATCAAATTCTTTGGTCTAAACATATATTGCATTTCTCGGTCATCTATTACATACCAAAACATTAAACATATCAACTCAATTGAATTTGGAAAAACACAATTATATTAAAACTAACATATAAACCTCATTACAAAAGCTTAACAGAACATAAAAATTTAAAAAAAAATATTTTGTTTCTCTGTAAAAATTCTCAAACAAATATATACAAACAAATATGTAGAAAATCGCTTGCAAATATACAATATCAAATTCTTTGGTCTAAACATATATTGCATTTCTCGGTCATCTATTACATACCAAAACATTAAACATATCAACTCAATTGAATTTGGAAAAACACAATTATATTAAAACTAACATATAAACTTCATTACAAAAGCTTAACAGAACATAACACCACCACCATGCCAAGTCTATGGCTGGAACAGTTTTGAGCACTCCTATGACACAATTTGTCTTCTGAAGCTCAAGGAAATTTCTGAAAAGAATTCGTAAGTCTTGGCCTGAATTTTAATATCATCAGTAAGACTCCCATAATGATGCAAATCTGATATTCAAGAATTCAAATCAAACAAAATCAAATGTAATTTCAAGGAATATTGAAAACGATGTTATACATTTATACTGTAAACATACCTAGTTGGCAATCCAAGAGAGGCTAAATCTCCTTGGTTTGTAGATAGCCAGCCACATAACACAAGGAAGCTAAAAACAAGAACAAAAATTGTGGAGAATTAGAAATAAGCTTCTTATTCTTATGCCAATATCCCTTAAAAAATGGAAAAGGGTGAGTTGCTTACAAAATACATAGTTGGGGCGAAGGAAAATCCTCCGAAAAATCCTAGAAGACCACCAAAGAAAGGGAAACAAATGCCAATAGATATGGTAAAAGCTGAAAGCAAGACAATTATAGTCAATATCAGACTATTCAACAGACTTGCAAGTATATATCACCATGTCACTTACCAACGTATAGGTTCCTTGAAACAAAGCACAGGGCAAAACTTGGTGGAAATTTAATTTCTTGACCAAGACTGTTTCTATCAAATCAAATACCGGCATTGCATAAATCTGACTGACAAACAGATAAATAGAGAAGAAGAAGATAAGAACCAATCATTTTATTGAATAACAGAATAAAAGTTGTTACATGAAAGAGAGAATACAAGGCCTATATATAGTCCAAACAAACTGACAGCTGGAACAAAGTCAATACAAACATTTACTTGACTATTATTATTTACTAATATTATTCACAACATCCCCCCTCAAGTTGGATGTCTTAAACAAATCACAGACATTCAACTTGGAGCTAAGAGAATGTAGTAGAGATGCACCAACAGCCTTTGTGAAAATGTCTGCAGGTTGACTGGAAGTGGAGATGTGAACTGGTTGAAGAAAGCCTTTGTCCAAGTTCTCTCGTACCAAATGACAATCGATTTCGATGTGTTTGGTACGTTCATGATACACTGGATTAGAAGCAATGTAGATTGCTGATTTTGAATCACAATGGAAGGGAATAGGTAGCTGATGACATACTCCAAGATCCTTTAGAACAGCAACCAACCAAATAACCTCACAGCATGTATCTGCCATTGATCTATATTCTGCCTCTGCAGATGATCGAGAAATTGTATTCTGTTTCTTGCATTTCCATGATACTAAAGAATTGCCAAGTAGAATGCAGTATCCAGTAAGGGAATGTCTGGTAAGAGGATCACCTCCCCAGTCTGAATCACAGTAGGCCTGTAAGTTTAAAAGGCATGATGAAGACAGAAGTAAGCCTTGACCAGGTGATTGCTTGATGAATCTCAAGACCTTCAAGACAGCATGCATATGATCTTCTCGAGGAAAATTCATGAATTGTGAAAGTATGTGAACAGCATAAGCTAGATCAGGCCTAGTGATGGTTAAATAAATCAGTCTACCAACAATTTGCCTGTATGTTGAAGCATCATACGCAGAAAGAGGTGGTGAAAAATTATCCAAGAGTCTGTGGTTTTGTTCAATGGGAACTATTGATGGCTTAGCAGCTGTGAGGCCAGTATCCCTTAACAAATCAATAGCATATTTTCTTTGATTTAAGTAGAAACCTTTATCAGATCTGGCAACTTCAATCCCAAGGAAGTATTTAACAGGACCAAGATCCTTTATCTTGAATTTGGTCTGTAAGTAAATCTTGACATCATGAAGAAGGGCATTGGAATTACCAATAATGAGGATGTCATCGACATAGACAAGAATGGCTACAAAAGAGTCATTTTTATGAAAAGTGAACAAACTGTTGTCACTGTGAGATTGCAGAAATCCATATTGCTTGAGAGCTGAAGAAAATTTGATGAACCACCTCCTAGAAGCTTGTTTTAAGCCATAGATTGATTTTACCAGTTTGCAAACATAGGATGCTGCATCTGAAGGACAAGCACTGGACAAGAAAGCATAGCCTGGAGGGAGTTGCATATAAACTGTTTCCAAAAGATCTCCATGAAGGAATGCATTCGTAACATCAAGTTGAGAGACATTCCAGTGTTTGGAAGCAGCAACTGACAGAAATAATCTCACAGTTATCATCTTGGCTACAGGAGCATAGGTGTCAAAGTAGTCAACCCCTGGAGTTTGAGTAAATCCCCTTGCCACTAGTCTGGCTTTGTAACGTTCTACTGAACCATATGCATTATATTTGACTCTGAAAACCCATCTACAACTGACAACAGGAGTATTTGAAGGTTTCAAAACTAAATCCCAAGTGTGATTTTCTTCCATGGCTGAAATTTCATCTTTCATGGCCTTAAACCAATTGGGATTAGGTGCAGCTTGTTGAAATGTATATGGTGTAGAAACTTGAGATGTAGCTGCAATGTATGCTCTATATTTGGGTGTAAGGTTATCATATGTAAGATGAGATGACAAAGGATGTGTTACAGAAGTAGAAGATGACATACCTGTACTGAGAGAGAGAGAGATGGAGTTGGTAAAACTGCATGTGTAAAAGGTAAACCAGTGAAGTCTTGGAATTTTGCTGGTAATTGTCTCTGTCTGATGGGTCTAGGTGAATGAATTTGTCTTGGAATTTGTTGTGGTGTAATCTGAACACTGGAGTAAGAAGATGATGGATTGGTGTCATCATGTAAATCAGAATCATCAGAGAGGATTGAAATAGTAGGATATAAAGGGTGAGAAGTACATGTTGGAGAGTCAGATTCAGAAGTAGAAGAATGAAAAGGATATACATGTTCAACAAACACAACATCTCTTGAGTAAAAACATTTCTTGGTTTGAAGATTAAGAATCTTGTACCCCTTTTTCCCAAAGGGATACCCCAAAAACACCCCTTTAGTGGCTTTGGATTGCAACTTATCAGTGACAAGAAGATTGGTGGCATAACAGAGGCAACCAAAAGATTTAAGTTGAGAATAATCAGGTGGGGCATTATACAAGAGTTCAAAAGGAGTTTTGTAATTCAGATTTTTGACAGGTAACATATTAATGATATGTGTGGCAGTTAGAACAAAATCTCCCCAGAAGGAATTAGGTAAATTTGACTGAAATTTAAGGGATCTGGCTACATTGAGTAGGTGTTGGTGTTTTCTTTCAGCATGCCCATTTGGTTGTGGAGTTGCAGGGCATGTGCTATGATGAACAATACCTAATGTTTGAAAATACGATTGAAGATCAACATTTGTAAACTCTGTGCCATTATCTGTCCTGACAATTTTGATAGTTTTGTGAAATTGATTCTGAACATAGATCACAAAATTTTTAATTAGAGAAGGCACTTGAGTTTTATGAGAAAATAAGAAAACCCAAGTAGTTTTTAAAAAATCATCAACTATAGTTAAGAAATAGCTATAGTTGTTATGAGTTAGCTGCCTGTAAGGCCCCCAAACATCTAAGTGAACTAAATCAAAACTGGAAGCAGCTTGATTAGTACTAGTAGGAAATGGAGATCTGTGTTGTTTAGAATAATGACAAACATCACAATCAGCAAAAGTAAGAGAATGTTTATCAACAACAGGTATTTTGTTCAAAACATTGATAGATGGATGACCCATACGTTTGTGCCACAAAGCAGCATTATTATCATTCACTACATTACAAGTTTTGGGAACTGTTTGACTAACAATGACAGAAGGAAAAACAGTTTGAGACACTGAATCTTTGCAAAGAAGAGACTGAGTAGCAATAGGCTGAGAAGAAATAGGAGGAACTTGAAGTTTGTAAAGTCCATCATGCAGTTTACCAATCTTTTTCTCCCTCTTCAAAGTAAGGTCCTGCAAGAAACAGGAATTGGAAGAAAACATGACAGCAGATGAAGATTGAGAGACTAGTTTAGCAATGGATATTAGATTACAAGTAAACTCAGGTACACATAGCACATCAGATAACATAATATCATTTTGTAGCTTAAGTGAACCAATATGAGTTATATTGACAGTCTTGCCATCAGGCAAATACAAAGAGGCATGAATAGGTGTAGTGTCATAAAGAAGATGCAAATGACAAGTAATATGGTGAGTGGCTCCTGAATCTAATATCCAAGTGCAATGTGAAGATTCATTATGAGAAATTGCAGAATTGACAGATACAGTAGAACATGAGAAAGCATGCTTAAGAAAATTGTCATGTGTACCAGTCATCTGAGAGTTGGGATATGAATGTTGAGATGTTTGCCTGATAGACTCTTGAATCATTTTGGCTAACTGTTGACATTGAGCATCTGAAAACAGCATAGTATCTGAAGTTGTCAAGGATGTATTGTCAATAGTTGTAGATGAGCTTGAAGTGGAAGAAACATGAGCAGCAGTTGGTTTGGAAGCATTTCCAGATACAGAGTTCTTCCTTGGTTTCGGTTTTGGCTTGCCATAGAGTCTATGCCAATCAGGGTAGCCATGTAAGCAAAAGCACTTCTCTCTAGTATGTCCTGTATTTTGGCAATAGTCACAATAAGCAGCTGAATCAGAATCCTTCTTTATAGGTGGATTGACAGCAGTAGTAGCTCCAGAATTTTTGAACTTAGACAGATTGTTGTACTTGACATTCATTGCCATTCCTTCTGTAGTTGGACATTGAGTCATTTTACTGAAATCCCTTTGTGATTCCTCTTGTAACAGTAGAGAGAAAGCTTGACTGATAGTAGGAGTAGGTTGCATCATTAACAATTGTCCTCTAACAGCAGTGAATTGGTCATTGAGGCCCATAAGAAATTGACTCAACTTAAGCATATCTTCAAATTTCTCAAGTCTCTTAGCATTATCACAAGCACAATTAGTAGACACACAAGTGCATTTAGGCATAGGATTGAGATTATCAATCTCAGCAATCAGTGTTCGAAACTTAGTGAAATACGCAGTAATAGTCATAGATCCTTGAGTTAATGAACACAAATCCTTACGTAAATGAAAAACTCTAGGCATATTAGACTGAGAAAATCTAACTGCTAAGTCATCCCAAATCTCTTTAGCAGTAGAAAAGTATGCAACGCTGTTCCTAATTTCAACAGTCATTGAGTTAAGTAGCCATGAAAGGACCATATCATTACAACGAGACCACACAGCAAACTGATTAGAAGTAGGTAAGGGTTTGGGCAAAGTTCCATCAATCATACCTAGCTTCATTTTAGCAGAGAGAGCAATCGAAACAGATCGACTCCATTGATAATAATTTTGATCTGTAAGCAATTGATTAACAAGAGGAATACCTGGATTATCAGAGGTTTGTATGTAATATGGATGGTTAGAATCAATCACGCTTGATACAGCAGTAGATGTGTTTGATCCAGTTGCAGCAGCTACCGCAGCAGCATAAGAAGCCATGGTAGTGGAGTATCGATAACGATTCTCAGATTACAGTAAATATATATAAGTTTGTGTATATATATATATAACGTATGATTTAGATCTAAGAGAAAGGTGCAGCGGAATAGATTAAAATATAGATGAGTGAAGACGAACAAATCAGAGTTTGAAATCAGAGTTTATATGTAAGCTCTGATACCATGACAAACAGATAGATAGAGAAGAAGAAGATAAGAACCAATCATTTTATTGAATAACAGAATAAAAGTTGTTACATGAAAGAGAGAATACAAGGCCTATATATAGTCAAAACAAACTGACAGCTGGAACAAAGTCAATACAAACATTTACTTGACTATTATTATTTACTAATATTATTCACAACACTG
Source organism: Saposhnikovia divaricata (assembly GCA_036435485.1). Lineage (NCBI taxonomy): Eukaryota > Viridiplantae > Streptophyta > Magnoliopsida > Apiales > Apiaceae > Saposhnikovia > Saposhnikovia divaricata. Next base: position 233,588,299 of record CM071595.1, on the reverse strand, counting down.
ACAATGACCAACAATTAAAGTCAGATCAAACACGAGAAGAAAAACATTGATCACACAAGTGCTTAAGTTTTAGCTATTTGGCTACCTGACAGCTTCCAATAACGTGGAAAACCACAAATATATTGGCCACAAACGTAGACTTGGCTTTGTAGCTATATTCCACATCTAAACATTTCACCTAGACATTTAATCAAACACTTAAGAGCTAGTGAACTTGGTAACCGCCTTGGTGCCCTCAGAAACAGCGTGCTTGGCCAACTCACCAGGACGGACAAGAAACAACGAAAACCAGTAAAAAACTCGACCCAGAACTCGGCAAAAACAAACCCAGAAATCAGAAATTGCAAAACACATAACTCGGAAATTGAAACAAAAAAACAAGGCAGGGGTTGGTGATTGAGGTAAGACAGAAGAGAGAGAGATGTAGAGACAGAGAGAGGAGAAGAAAGGGAGGGAGAGAGAGCGATGGTGAGGCCGGCGGTGGCGGGGTTCGTCGGGGAAACAGAGGAGGAGAGGGAGAGACTAAGGACGAAGAAAAAAGAAGAGGAGAGATTTCGGTCGAGATCTTAAAATGAAAAAGAGAGTTAAAATGATATGATATTAAAATGAAAAAATAATGAATGGTCGAGATCTTGTTAATTGCATCCAATGGCTTTAAGTAATTTAAAGAAGCACAATTCATGTGCTCAAGTATTACCCAATAATAGTCATTACAAGAAATTTGACCAATTATGACGGCAAATTTGCGACGAAAGCAATTTTCGCGCCCAACTTATGACGGAATCTCAAATCTGTCGTAAATTTCACGCCAAACTTATGACGAAAATGAAATTCGTCGTAAGATAATTATTTTATTAATAAAATTTAGTTCCAAACAATTAAAATTTAATTGAAAAATAATTGTAGTGACCTTACGACGAATTGTCAGTCATAACTTCATTTTAACAATTAACTTACGACGGAATTTCCGTCATAAATTTCGTTATTTTAATCAAATTTAATTAAATTTGTTTATTGTAATTAAATTTAATTACAAAATTAAATAATTTTCCTGATGACAAAATGACGTCGTTTAGTAATGAACTTATGACGAAAATTCCGTCGTAAATTAATTTATTGTCATTAAATTTATTTGTAAAATGAATTACTTTTTCTGATGTGAACTTACGATGGAAAAATCTGTCATCATTTTGGGTTACTTATGACGGATTAAGAAGATCGTCGTAATTCTGGGTAACTTATGACGGAAATTCCGTCATAAGTTACCCAGAATTACGACGATCTTCTTAATCCGTCGTAAAGTTCTTCAATGTTTTTCTTATTATGTATACATCAATCACATAGATTAATTTTTTATTTTTTGAAACTTTGGGAATATCATTTAATTAGATATGTCTTGACATCCGTACGGTTGCATCATCGAGAAATATATTTTTTTTTAAATAGAAACAATATTATGGGACGAAGCACAAGTTACTAGTACAAGTCGAATAGTAGTGATCTACTAAGAACTCTAACCAACCTAATTTTTAATTTTTTTAAACTTTGGGAATATCACTTAATTAGATATGTCTTGACATCCGTATGGTTGGATCATCGAGAAATATTTTTTTAAAAATAGAAGCAATAATCTGGGACGAAGCACTAGTTACTAGTACTAGTCGGAATAGAAGTGATCTACTAAGATGTCCAACCAAATTAATTTTTTATTTTTTTTGAAACTTTGGGAATATAATTTAATTAGATATGTTTTAACATTTGTATGGTTGGATCATCGAGAAATATTTTTAAAAAAAATAGAAATATTAACCTGGGACGAAGCACTAGGTACGAGTGTTAGTCTGAATAGTAGTGATCTACTAAAATCTCCAACGAAATTAATTTTTAATATTTATAAAATTTTGGGAATATCCTTTAAAATATATCTTGACATCCGTACGGTTGGATCGTCATAAATTAATATTTTTGCTAGTATTTTAAAATGATATTTTCTATGCATGTTAAAACTTTCATAATTTTTGAGAACTTTGTTCCGGAGTCGAATTTGGAGTTGAAAAGGTCGTACGTTAAAAAATCAAATGATTGACCAAACTTCAACTAAATTTGACCAACTTTTGAGGGAACAATTTTCTTAACAATTTAAAGTGCTCGTAAAAATTTGGTAATTTTTAGAGCATTTTTTATTTTCGAATATTTATTTTGCTCTATATTTATTTTATTTACTCTATTTTAAGAATGAAAAATTAAAAATTCTGTTTAATGACATGTGTCATTATGTTAGTGGCTAACAACATAGCACACGGATTGTGCTTTTCAATCAATTTATAGCCCTTAGATTAAAACAAAGAAACACACATCGAACCGTCCATATTTTATCCTAATAATTAACCAACCCACCCTATTATTTTTTCTAACCCGCCTGTCGCTCTTTTGTCTCTCGCCTCTACCCCTTTTCTCTCATCTATCCCTGTCTCTTAACCGCCATCTCCCTCTCCCTTCTCCATCGTAAAACCAATGCCGTGCTGGTTTCTTTTTGAAAGACCAACCCCAGAAATCAAGCTTTAGCTCTCTCTCGGTCAAGCCTCGAAACAAAAAAAATTGGTAACCTTAAATCCATTTCGAATTGAGTTTTTATTTCAGTCTGATTTTGACTAGCCTTGGTCTCGATTTAATGTTTGAACATTATTTCTATATCATTCTATTCGTGATTAGTTTTGTTTGTGACCAAATCAACGTTTTTGACATCGCCGGAGAATTGTTGGATGGCCGGAGTGAAGTTGTAAAAAGTTGTTTTGAATTTGAGTTACAAATATGTATATGTCTGGGTTTGTATAATCGTAGATATTTTAATTATATTTTCTGAAGTTTTTTGTTGAATTTGGTTTCGTCAAAAATTTTTATCTCCCAGGTTTCTCTTCGATTTTGGCCGGCTTTGGACTGTTTTGATTTGATTGCGATTGTGTTGTGATAGCAGAGTGTCTCAAGGAGAATGCCCTCTATTAATGTGAAGCCCTGGAGAGCTAGTATTAGTTTAAGTAATAGCTTTGTACTCGGATAATGTATTAATGTGAGTGCTTATTTGTTACTCCCCACAGTCTATTTCAAGTACTCAACTTCAGCAAATTGAACAATTTACTGTAAATCGCGTTTTTGTTTCCAGGGACCATATATTGATACAGTATATCTTATATTTTTAGTGGGTCTCAAGAGAAAACTTATGATACACAAATCATTTTAAATTATTGTTATTATTATATTTTAGATGGATCTCATTCTTTAATTTTTGACGGATTTTTCAATCATAAAATACAAATTTATGACAGTTTATTCCGTCGTAAGTTTGTTTATTATTTTATTGTAGAAAATGGGTCCTGCTTTGGAACTTATGACGAAAATTTATACTTGTGACGAAATTTTTACTTGTGACGAAAATCTGAACTTAAGACTCGAGCAAAAATGACGAAATTTTTCCGTCATAATTGGACCAATTGCGACGATTTTAATGTAAAATTTCCGTCATAAATGACCATTTTTCTTGTAGTGAGTGTGACACGAGGCCTAGCACTAAAGAATGAGATCCACAGCACCCACTTCTAATTTCTTTAAAGGTTTTATATGTCGGTTATATTAAAAGCGACATGTATAATGTCATCATATATACGTCGCCTTTTCCCCAACCGACGTATAATATCATCATATACGTCGCCTTTTCCTCAACCGACGTATATAATAGCATTATATACGTCACCTTTTTCCTCAACCGACGTATATAGTAGCATTATATACGTCGCCTTTTCCTCAACTGACGTATAATATTATCATATACGTTTGGCTTTTTCTCTAACCGACGTAAAAAATGCTTTAAAATGTAAATATATGTCGCCTTTAGGCGAAACCGACGTATATAAGTGTTTTATACGTCGCCTTTGGGGGGAACCAACGTATAATAGGCGAACCTAACATTTCGGTAAGTTCTCTCGTGTTCGCTCGTGTTCGAGTTCGTTAAGCTCGGTTCGACGGCTTGAGTCAGTTACCTTGACAATTATTCAACAAATGCACCCGAGAAAATTTATGATCTTAAATTACATACAAAACCATCTAAATGTCCATGTTTATTTATTAAGGTAAGCTGGTAGCACAAGAACATGGGTATTTAAAGGGGAGAAAAGCTTGGCCAACATTTTTTATGCAAGGTACCGGAATTAAAATAGAGAACATATCTACTAAAACACGGCTAATCATTTAGAAGTTTCCTTCTCATTGGCATTTATACAACACACTGGGAAGTTACAAATGTCACATGAGCTATTTCATCAGGGTCTTTCCCGAATAAGCTATATTTGCTCATTCAATATTTTATGTAGCTACAACATCAGTTTTACATGAGATAGTCTTAAAACAAATTTCAAATACCAAGGAAAAGAGAACAACGATTAACATCAAACCAGAGTATAATTTCAAATGTCTTATCGGTTATCCAAAATAATTAGATCACTTGAATAACACAAATACTCTTATGATGCACTTTAATTGCAATGATATTGTTGTGCTAATTATTACTTTAACACAAATATTTAACCAGATAGCCATGAATGTGGGAGTAAACCATACATTGTACCTATGCACTGATTGACAACCTGTGTTCGCTCCCTAGTAAGGATTGTACTTCATATGATCAAACCATCTCTTGTGATCTTCTTACACATCTACTGACTTTCTTTTTGAATTCATCTTTCTTACTTGGTGTAACTAAGAGTGTGTTGGAAGAAAATACACTTGGTGTAACTAAGAGTGTGTTGGAAGAAAATACACTTGAACTAAGACAAAAGAAGGATATAGGAGAAAAATCTTTGATTCTTACTCACACACATATTTGGAGAAGAATATATGAATTCTTACTCCTACACACTTTGGAGAAGAATATAATTCTTACTCCATTTTCAAATGACATATTACATGGCTTTATATAGGACTCCATAAAAGGATCTACACACTTACTTAAATTCTAGATTACTAGAACTTTCTATGGATAGTTCTAGAGATTACATGTATCTAGACCCATACATTGAACATAAAAAAGATAAATACATGTATGAAGAATAATCTAGAATCACCCACATACTTCTACTATTTTATGAGTCAAAATTATATTTTATTTTTAACACCCCTCCTTAATTTTGACTATCCCAAGTAGACTTCGAAATTTGTTGAAAATTTCACGTGGAGGGCTTGTCTTCTTTTAGTTTCTTTTCCACATACCATTTTAACTATTGCAGCTTCAACTTTTACGAAAATTTTCCTTCACGATGCTTGTCTTCTTTCTTCTTCTTTTCCAAACACCAACTTTGTTTTCCATACGAGCTTTGCTCGTCATAGAGTTCACACATATATACGCCACACAGGCTTTGCCCGGGCATCACGAAACCTTAGTCAAGTTCTCCTTCGGAGTAAACAAGATTCTACACAAATCTCTTTTGAAGGCAAGAAGGCAACCAGAATCTTTGGCTCTGATACCACTTTGTTGGAAGAAAATGCACTTGAACTAAGACAAAAGAAGGATATAGGAGAAGAATCTTTGATTCTTACTCACACACATATTTGGAGAAGAATATATGAATTCTTACTCCTACACAATTTGGAGAAGAATATAATTATTACTCAATTTTCAAATGACATATTACATGGCTTTATATAGGACTCCATAGAAGGATCTACACACTTACTTAAATTCTAGATTACTAGAACTTTCTATGGATAGTTCTAGAGATTACATGCATCTAGATCCATACATTGAACATAAAAAAGATAAATACATGTATGAAGAATAATCTAGAATCACCCACCTACTTCTACTATTTTATGAGTAAAAATTATATTTTATTTTTAACAAAGTGTGTTGAAAATCAAGGAGTGCAGAATTTATAAAAAAAAATAAGAACAAGAAAAACAAGTAAGCATCCGAATACAATATCATAATGAAGAAGGCAATACTCAAATATTATCCTCCCGGTAATTTTTTGTCATGGAGTTTATTAATTTAAAAGAAATTTGCATAAGGTTTTAATGTTATTCTCTATGCAATACGCATGCAGAGTCTTCTCCAGGATTCTAGAGGCCCTTCGATCATTTTTAGATACCTCTAATATAGCAAAAAATGATTGCTCAATAATTCACATAAAATACAATGCAAATATGTAAAGTAATTGCAATACGACAAAACAACACAAAATATTTCTAATTTAACGTCAAAGAAAAAGAAGTTATGATCCTCATTTAGCACATTTTTAGAAGTAGGCCACTTCCCCTAAGAACAAAGAGAGCAAGGGGAGGGGCGGAAAGAGGGAAAGGGGCGAATAAGCACTTAAAACTTCGAAGATGGCTGTACAGAGGGGTGGTAAAGACTATTTAAATAGGTTGTCTATGTCATGAGAATTGTGAAATTGTGTCCAACATGGCAATAATGGCCTTTTCTTGTACAAAAATTAACAAAATGCTTGTGGTTATATCCATGCATGAGAGACACCCTGAATATATATTGCATCTATAAAGGTAAACTTATTAGGCATCCACAAAATGAAGCTATTCAGCTAGCCTTAATTTTTTTTCCAATTCAGATTCAAGCAGGACACCTAAATTGGCCAATTTATTAGTTTCTACTACTTTGCTCATGCAAACAAAGCTCACCGGCCCACAAATCGCTTTTGCACCTGTAGATTGTGAAGTGTTGAAGTTCTGATTACAGCGGCATTTCTAAATTCATTAACTTACAGTATTGCTACTATCTCTTGAATTGCTAAATGATAATAACTATTATGTTTGAGAGTAAAAGAACTAATTAAATACTTACAGCACTCAAATATTGGTAGGAGACTCAACATTAGGACTCAAGTATTATAATAGACAATATTTTAAAAAAATTAATTGAAAGATTTATAAATATACGTAATTTACTTGTATTACATAAATTATTCAGGGTCTTTTAGTAAATATTTTTCAAATTATAAAATATGTTGCGACGGATTCTTTGTTGCCTCTATAATAGTTTTTATTTATTAAGAAAAATTCTTAGGATAATTGTTTCTAAAACAATATTTTTGAATTTTAGAAACAAACCAAGTTACCTAACTAATCACCTCTATAAGCCACAAAATTCTTTCAAATACTTTTTGTTTGTCATATAAATACATACACTACAAATATAATTCAGACAAAAGAAAGAGAAGAAAAACGGGTAGCATGTTATTGTTCAAGCTACAAAAAAAAGGATGCATGTATAGAAACCAATAGATATAGAGATAATTTAGAAGAGAAACTGGTAGGTATAAAGAACGTCTACTTCCTATGTATCTAAATCCAATCATGTCTCCAAATCCAACTGGTTAAACAATTACTAACATGCAATCATCATCATATTCTGCTTGTAGTAATTTATTCTAACTACTATTTTGTATGTTTGCAGAGGTATGTGAATGATTCATTTGTGTACTTGAATTACTTTTATTTACTGCAATTTTTTTTAAAAAAAAGAGTTGTACATGTTTGAGGTGGGAGATAACTCCTTTGGGTAGACATTAAATTTGATGGAAACAAAAATGTAATAATGTTTTAAATATATAATATGGATGATACCAGAATCTTAAAAAAGTTTAAGAAAATTACTACAATCAAAATTTTGTGATAAATTTTGTCATTGCTAGAGGCAATGTCACACTTAAGGTGGTTGGGAAGGGAGGAAGTGGTGGTATAACAATGACAATGATAAATAATAAAATAACCAGCATTATTAATTTAAAGCAAAACCTTATATAACAATATTGTTGAACTAATTGAAATTAAAAGTTTATTAAATTAAAATTTAATTCTTTAAGAATTCTGTATTTTGTTGAATATTAATTTTAACATGTTATGCAATTTCAAAGCAAACATAGGACAATAAAAAAGTATCATTTTTAGAGCTCCAAAACAGTTTGATTGATCCTCCTTAATTAATTAAACCTAAAGCATAATTGTACAATAGAAAGATGATAAATTATAGAAAAAATCACCCTAAAATTAAAAAAAAAAAAAAAACATTTCAAGTAAATTTTGCATCTATCATATCATATCTCTACACTTGCACTTCTGACTTTCAATTCTGACTTTATGAACATTCCATTAATTCAATTAACTAATTCCTATCTCTAACATCTCTATCTGTATGCTCATTAAATGTGTAAAATTATGCACACATTCCTTCTCTGTCTATTTTGTCTACATAAACAATCAGAACTAAAGTAGTTATACATGCAGTACACAAAAAGGCTATAACAGAAGTATCTAATTTTCAACACACTCTTTTAATCTCTAATCATGGCTTCTACTTCACCTTACTATCCCAAACCAAACAACAACAAGAACAAATCACCAGTGAATGCAAGTAATTTCGAAATAGATCCACAAGAAAACACCATCTATGTTAATGTCGACCCTTCAAACTTTCGGGCGGTGGTCCAGAATCTAACGGGGGCTAGCACTGATCCAACCATCCAAAAGCACCCTATCACAATTTCTCCCGGTCCATTCAATGAAAACCACAACTATGTTGGGGTCGGTCCGGTAAGTAGACCATCATTGAACCTTCAAGAACAAAGACACACAAGAAACCTCCACTTACAACTCAACCAAAATGGCTTAACGCTTGGGGAGTCTGTGTCGTTTGGACCGGCTAAGAGGATGATGGATGCCTCGCCTGTGTCAACATTGGACACATTTTGGGCACGTGGGAGTACTCCAAGAACACCGGTGTCTCCTTTTCTGCTAGAGGAGATAGCCATTGCTCATAAAGGCTTTTATTTGCATCCCCGTCCATTAGCTGCTACTAGGCAGGCTGAGCCCGAGCTACTTCCTCTTTTCCCAACATCTCCCGATTCTTCAAATGAGGGACAACGTTAATGCTGCCTTTGTCATCTTTTATTATTATTGTTATCAGTAATATTATGTTATCAAATTTGTTGGAGATGTAATTTATGTTTTCAGAAGTGAATGACAAATTTTTAAATATCTGAGTATCCGTGCACATCTCCCGATTCTTCAAACGAGGGACAACTTAATATTGCTGCCTCTGTCATGTTTTATTATTATTACAGTAAATTGCACTTTGATGGCATGAATTATTTTACAGTTTAATGGCTGATATTCAAAAATCAACACTTTATTTGCTCAAATTTATTTTCTTAACAATTTAAATGATTTCGGTCAAGTTTATCCAAACTAAGTTAATTGTACAAGGTATTTCAGTCCGAGTACTGATTAATCAACATGAATTCAATGATTCTTTCAGAAGAGTTAAATGACTCCTAACTAAGAAATTGATCAATATTGCCACAACAAAATCAAATTACAAAAGAAAATTAAAGATGAGAAATCAATTAAATGAATCAAATAATAATAGAGCCCGTTAGTAAATATAGTGAAGAAAATCAAAAGTCTTTGGCACGTGATACACAAATAAACCAATGGTGAAATAATAATAATCAAGAGAAAAGAGAAAGAAAAGGAAAACACAATCTAAGAGCCATGAAAATTTAAAAGACACCAAAAACAACAAATAGGACAACTGCAAAGGCAAGAATAACAAATTAAACAAAACCAATAATACCAAGAAGACTCGCAACAAGATGTGCTTCTTACTGATCATAAAGGGGAAACAGCAAGAATAAAACTGCACAGGATGAGACAACTATTAATTATTATTATTATTATAATAATAATAATAATAATAATAATAATAATTATTATTATTATTATTATTATTATTATTATTATTATTATTATTATTATTATTATCATTATTATTGAAGACCCATATCTAATTCGATTGCAGTGATGGTTTGAGGTATATTTTTGGTACCAAAATTAGGGACGGAGGTGATCTTCACTCAGCGTTAAGGAATTATTTGGTGCATCACCAAGAAGAAGCTTTACAATAGTATTTATCAAGTCCATTGATTTGATAGACACATGTATGTATACAATTTATGATGATACTTGATGTTATAGTAGTATTTAGAACTAAATATCCCTTAACAACTAATGAAGTTTTAATTAACATGACGGAAGTCATTTAAATGATTAAAAAAATTATTTCGAGCCACTAAAATGCTAGACTTTGAACATAAGCCGATAAACTGCAAAAACATTATTTTAGAAGTCATCTAGATGCAATTTACTCTTATTATTATCAATAATATATATTATGTGGGTTAGGTTCAAATTAGAAATTTATATAAAATTAGAACTTTGGACTAATCTCAACGGTGGATTATGTTTAATTAACGATTGAGATTTATTCAACGATTGAGAATTATTCATTATGCTGCAGTACACGATATTATAATTTTGCTGCAGTACACGTATACAAACACGTATATTTTAATTTATTCGTTATGGTGATTATGTAGATATGGATGGTCTACAAATAACAATGTAGTGGTGGTGTGTGGTGATCGACGAAGGTGATAATTATTGGTAATTGTGGTGATTTTTGTTTGTTGTGGTGATTTTCCTTTAAATTTGATGATTTTCGTGTGGTGATGGTGATTTATAGTAGCTACTCAGAGTTGATGACTGGATTTAATGATCAAAGATGATGTCGACGGGGTGGTTGTGGTGGTTTGGTTGTGAGACTTTTGTTCAAACTTGGTGATTTTAATATGTGTTTGAGTGAGATGAAAGTGATGATACGGGCTCGAAGTGAAAGTGGTGGCCGGTAGCGGAGCAGTGGACGGAACTGAATGGTCTAGCAAGAACATGAATGTGGAAGGTGAAAATTTTGATAAAACTAATGAATGGTGAAAATGAAGATGAAAATTTAAAATGAGTAGTATTATTAAATCTCATATGTCAAATTACTTTCCCAATACTGCACCCTGACTCATAATATGTGATCACTTAAATACACGAATTTTAGCTAATGAAAAAATTTTATACTAAATATTATCATTGTTAGGTTGTATATGTCAGCGCCCCTTCCTTTTGCTGGTTTCACCCTATTAAATTTTTTAACAAATGGATATGTTAAGGATCTATCATATCATAGATAAAGAAATTAAAAAATATCCATTTTAAAATAGATTTGCCTATGATGGGAAGATACATATTTCTAAGAGAAAAAGGATCCTGAGATTGATCTCAGGAAACTTTTCCTAAAATATGTATAAAATATAATATAAATATGCATGGGCCCACAGGGCTAATTAAAAATATTTGATTTTACAAAATTGCCCATCTTATTTTTACATATAAATCACATATATCTCAACATCTCATGTTCCCTATCCTCTATTTCTAAATGGATATGTATATCTATTAAACAATCAACATTGAAAGAGTGTAATTAATGGAAGGTTCTCCTCATGTCCATGACATTTTTTCAACGATGTTTCCGAGACGAAAAGGGCCAATATTTATGTTTCTTTCATCAATCCTTCACAAGTAGATTGGTTCCTTTAGTATGTTCCTGTTGGAACCAGATTTCTGCCGGATAATTTCTTCATTTGGACCTGCAAAAGAAGAAGAATGCGAGGGTGTTGACCCCCGATTCACCTCCGGCGTAAGAATAAGTATTCCGGTTATTTTTGAGAGATATAGGTAAAACATAGAGAGATTGTGTTTAGAGAATACGTGAGTTGTTCTTTTTCTCCCTCTGGCCAGCTTCCTCTCTTATTTATAGTGTGGTAATGAATCATTAGGAGGTGGAAAAGGTGGAAGGAAGTGTCCCCCATTATGAGGTGTCAACACCCAATTGGACCATTTTTGGTTGGATGTGTCATTAGATGATTTGACCGTTGTTTCCATTAATCTTATTAGTGGGCTTCACTTTAGGCTCAAATAAGTGGGCTGGATAGATGGACCTCCAACATGTCCCTGGGCTTCAATCGGGCTTAGCTAGAATGAAGGCCACCTTTTTCGGTCCATCTTCGGGAGGCTCCCTTATGTGTTTGTTGCCTTATGCTTCTTTGGTCATTTTGTTTACCTTAGCATGATTTCTGTATAGCTTAATGCTTTTTCGTTTTCGGCTTCGTTCGGCTTAGCATGATTCATGCATCTTGGGCTTCGTTCGGCCTAGCATGGTTCATGCATCTTGGGCTTCGTAGCCTAGCATGGCGATTGCATCTTGGGCCGTAGCCTAGCATGATTGTGCATCTTTGGCCGTAGCCTAGCATGGCGATGCATCTTGGACTGTAGCCTAGAATGATTGTGCATCTTCGGCCGTAGCCTAGCTATGATTGTCCTTAGCATAATTTTTAGTATTATGCGTCTTCGGTCGTAGCCTAGCATGACTATGCGTCTTCGGCCGTAGCCTAGCTATTATTGTCCTTAGCATAATTTTTCATTTTATGCGTCTTCGGACTCTTTTTGTTGACCTTAGCATAATTTTTCATTTTATTCGTCTTCGGTCAATTATTGCATCTTCGGCCTTAGCCTAGCTATTATTGTCCTTAGCATAATTTTTAGTTTTATGCGTCTTCGGACTATTGTTGCATCTTCGGCCTTAGCCTAGCACGATTATGTGTCTTCGGCCGTAGCCTAGCATGACTATGCGTCTTCGGCCGTAGCCTAGCATGATTATTCGTCTTCGGCCGTAGCCTAGCATGTTAATTTTAATTTTATGCATCTTCGGCCGTATCCTAGCTATTATTGTCCTTAGCATAATTTTTCATTTTATGCATCTTCGGACTCTTTTTGTTGACCTTAGCATAATTTTTCATTTTATGCGTCTTCGGTCAATTATTCCATCTTCGGCCTTAGCCTAGCTATTATTGTCCTTAGCATAATTTTTAGTTTTATGCGTCTTCGGACTATTGTTGCATCTTCGGCCTTAGCCTAGCACGATTATGCGTCTTCGGCCGTAGCCTAGCATGACTATGCGTCTTCGGTCGTAGCCTAGCATGATTATGCGTCTTCGGCCGTAGCCTGGCATGATTATGCGTCTTCGGCCGTAGCCTACCATGTTAATTTTAATTTTATGCATCTTTGGCCGTAGCCTAGCTATTATTGTCCTTAGCATAATTTTTCATTTTATGCGTCTTCGGAGTCTTTTTGTTGACCTTAGCATAATTTTTCATTTTATGCGTCTTCGGTCAATTATTGCATCTTCGGCCTTAGCCTAACTATTATTGTCCTTAGCATAATTTTTAGTTTTATGCGTCTTCGGACTATTGTTGCATCTTCGGCCTTAGCCTAGCATGATTATGCATCTTCGACCGTAGCCTAGCATGATTATGCGTCTTCGACCGTAGCCTAGCATGACTATGCGTCTTTGGTATTTGATACCTAGCATATTTCCCCCAGTATTTAAGGGATGAATTAATCTAAGTGGTTCACCTATTTTAAATTATGAGTGCCTTGAATGCTAAATGCTTAAAAAGGACACATATTTTGTTCGGTCAGCCTCTAATATGGGTCTGTTTAAGCCTCGTACTAGATTGTGAACATTTAATTGTACTTTGGGCGAACTGAAAACACATTTAAATATGAAATTGGAGGCATTCAGTACGCTTACCGGTAGGGTCGCCGAAGCTTGTATGTCCCCAGCTAGCTTGATTCGCCAGGAGACTCTTTCTTTTCTCCCCTTTGGATGCTTCATACTCCTTATCTTTGGAGTCGGACGTGGTAGTAGTTCTCGTCCTAGCTTTTCGGGGGCGTGATTCGGAGCCTCTGGACTCATTTTCATCCTTGTGTAATTTTTTTTTTTCTCTTCGGCCTTCGGCCACAGCCTTCTTCCTTCGGCCTTCGGCCTTCTTCTTTCAGTCAATGCCTTTTTCGTTCGGCCAAACTCCTTCGATCGGCCAAATCCCTTCGTTCGGCCGAACTCCTTTGCTTAGGCAAAATCCCTTCGTTCGGCCAAACTCCTTTGCTTCGACCAAATCCCTTCGTTCGGCCAAGCTCCTTTGCTTCGGCCAAATTCCTTCGTTCGGCCAAACTCTTTTGCTTCGGCCAAATCCCTTCGTTCGGCCAAACTCCTTCGATCGGCCAAATCACTTCGTTCGGCCGAACTCCTTTGCTTAGGCCAAATCCCTTCGTTCGGCCAAACTCCTTTGCTTCGGCCAAATCCCTTCGTTCGGTCAAACTCCTTTGCTTCGGCCAAATTCCTTCATTCGGCCAACCTCCTTTGCTTCGACCAAATTCCTTCGTTCGGCCAAACTTCTTTGCTTCGGCTAAAACAGTTAGTAGCTTGTGATTTTCAACACAAATCGTATCTCTACGTTCCCACCGACGGCGCCAAATGTTGGAACCAGATTTCTGCCGGATAATTTCTTCATTTGGACCTGCAAAAGAAGAAGAATGCGAGGGTGTTGACCCCCGATTCACCTCCGGCGTAAGAATAAGTATTCCGGTTATTTTTGAGAGATATAGGTAAAACATAGAGAGATTGTGTTTAGAGAATACTTGAGTTGTTCTTTTTCTCCCTCTAGCCAGTTTCCTCTCTTATTTATAGTGTGGTAATGAATCATTAGGAGGTGGAAAAGGTGGAAGGAAGTGTCCCCCATTATGAGGTGTCAACACCCAATTGGACCGTTTTTGGTTGGATGTGTCATTAGATGATTTGACCGTTGTTTCCACTAATCTTATTAGTGGGCTTCACTTTGGGCTCAAATAAGTGGGCTGGATAGATGGACCTCCAACAGTTCCCAATTCCTTGAAAGAGATAACTACGAGCCTCATGAAACCTAAGAAGACATTGGGGGTGTTTGGGAAACTTACTTATTTTAAGATAAATTTAAAGATTCCTAACTTTTTTTTGAATAAATAAATTTTTTTTACAACTTATGGAATCTTAAACATACATTAAATACTTGTATAAAAAAAATTATCAAAATATGAAATTTTTATCCGAAAATAAGCCCATAAGAACTTATTTTAAGTCATAGCCAAACAAGCCAATCATGAAAAGGTGATAGAAAATTTGATAATTACGTATCAAGTAAACTTATAATAAGAAAACTATATTTAGGGCCTGTTTGGCGTCAACTTATTTTAAGTCTTTATGGACTTATTTTCTGGTAAAAATTTCATATTTTGATAAAAAAAATTTATAAAAGTATTTAATGTATGTTTGAGATTCTGTAAATTGCAAAAAAAAGTTAATTTTTCCAGAAAAAATTAGGAATCTCTAACTTTGTCTTAAAATAAGTTGACTTATTCTGGAAAATAAGTTCCCCAAACACCCCCTTATATATCTTATCTAGGCAACATTGTTTTAAAAACGAGAATAAGGATTATGAGGTAGACTCGAAACATTTCCTATCTATGAGTAGATTTTATTGGTTAGCTTGATTTCCTAATTTACATACGAAATAAATAAATGGTAAATAAATATTTGAAAATAAATTATTAGATGTATTTGTTTACATGTGAATATTGTGATCTCAATTCTCAAGTATTCTAATTCTTATTCGCTTTAATAATTAATGTCGTATTCTTTAAATATTTAATATTGTTATTAATATTATATTCAAATATGTCATTATATATTTAAATATACACTAATCAATACTCTCAAACAGACTTTTAAAAAATTATTTACTAAAGGCTTATTAATCAAAAAAAAATATTTGATTCATTTTGTTCAACATCATAAATTTTCTACAATAGCATTCTTCTTCCCAAATAAATTTTATAATTAATAATTTAAATAAAATATAAAACATTTTATTTTCAGCATTATCCACTTGGATACTAAGTAAAAATATAAAACGACATTCATTTGGTAATTTAGTTATTCTAATATTGTGTTAAATATTATTGCATTTATCACCATTGTAACGGTTAATAATTCATTCCCTTTTTTGAAGTTTTTTTTTATTGATCTATTTTGATACATTATAAAATTTTATTTACACATTTTTAAAGATTAATTTAGTTTATTCTAGCTTATCATTATTTTTCAATTTATGTGTTTTTAATTATTATATGATTTTTGTTAGTATTTACCTTTTATAAATTAAAAAATAAATAGTAATTTTCTAATATAATTTTCTAAAAATACATGAAAATAATATAAATTAAATTATAGAAAAATTGTTTTTAAGCTTGAATTCCACCTTGGAATTGGTTCAAATTCTTATCATAATACGATACATATGTTATGAAGATCGTAGAACTCCATATCACGATCGATTTCACAAATGACTCAGTGTACCTATTTCTTATTGATGTAGATCGGCACATGTTTCCACTTATTTACAATGTAATTAGTATAATAGTTGTTGGAGTAATTTTGTAATGCGCACCAATTTATATTAGATCATGTCTAAGCAGTTTTGTGAAATTGTGTTTATCTTTAAGAGATTTTAGGGATAAACTTCGTTAATGTGGGCAATTAATGATTTTATATAATTTAATCTTGGCATTGTGATATCTTCCTGATTTGAAATATTTCGTTTGGAAATATTTTCCGTTATCCACTGATTGAGATTGATATTTCCTCGTTTCAGAAAAGATAAAACTTGGGCATTAAGCAATTATTATTAATTTTAATAATAATTAATAAATATTAGAAATTTGGGAGATATAAGACCATGTCGAAAATGTGGCATAAGAAACTGCCCCTAGTTCTTCAGTGTAGCTTGTTGCAGTGGAGCACGAAGAATCCTTCAAACTTCCAAATTTCTTGAATCGCTGAAAAAACTGAGAATATGTGATTAGAAAATCATAGGGCACTACAGTGCCATAATCCGTATGCGGTTGCAAGTGCGACATCATGTGATGACCAATATAGTGTATATATATATATATATTTATATATATATATATATATATATATATATATATATACACTATATTGGTCATCACATGATGTCGCACTTGCAACCGCATATATATATATATATATATATATATATATATATGTGTGTGTGTGTGTGTGTGTGTGTGTGTATAGTTTGCCAAGGTTTGAAAATGTGCGTGCATAAATAATTTGTTTGAAATCCATTGCGATCCTCATTGCCAGGTTAGGACCTTTGGCTTTTTGTATGTAGTCTGAATTGGCATACACAGTATTCAAGTGTCTGATGCAACCACATAAGGAAATGTCTTCGTTTACCCCGGAGCCTATGGGTATTAGACAGGACCTTCAATAGGAGATAGAGATGTGTTGGAAGAACTCGCACGCGATCCTTGGTGGGCTGGCTGTGCTATGTGGTCTTAAGGATATTATGGTAGGGATACCTCTACGATGCGACCTTTACTCAAGCATGTAGCATCGCGGGACTAATAACTTGTCCAGGCTACCCTACTTGATAATTTCAGTTCGCAAGTTTGAAAATATTTTTGACATATATGTACTATTGCGACGATATATGAAAAATCTTTTAAAAGCAATCCAAGCGCAATAATAAGTATGCTATATTTGTTCTTGACATAACGAATGTCGCAATATTTATTTCCTTTAACAAAATAATGTCTTTTGTATGCATTTTCTTCAAAATTATGCATTTCGCTCAAACTTTTTTTCTTCAAAACATACAACTTATACGAGATTATAAAATATCCACAATTCACCAAAATAAATATCTCGTACGATATTTTCCAAAACGCAATAATTTTACAAGTATAAAAATATAGCATGCACGTAATTTGAATAATAAATATTTTTCTGTAAAAATATTAAAAACATGATTTTATGCATCCGTGGTAGGATATATATGCAATATATTTAAAAATGCAGAAATAATAAATTTGAAAGATAAATATTTTATCTTTGATTTTTGACTAAGCCAGATGGTTGCAATTCTGGCTTTTAAGTTTTAAGCCAAGGGCTGCCACTTCCTTGCCATGCTTGTTTGCTATCGTGCTTTGCCTTGAGGGTCCTACAGCCAACACAATTTTTTATTTTCTTGTGTAGTGTTAGGAATTTTGTTGTCCTTGATGATATTTTCAAAATACCTAAAAACATATTTGTATAAGTCAATTTGTAACTCATCAACGGATGACATGCTTATCAACATCCATTGATGAGGTAGCTTATCAATGGATAAGTGTGTATCATGCTAGGAAGCTCCAACGGATAAATTATCAGTTGAAGTATTTGTTGTTAGCTTTCTAAATCATGTTGACTAGCAATGGATAAACAGAATAAGTTAGCAAATTGTATATAGGTTGTGCTTTGTAACTCTGTTTAAGTGAAGTGATACATCAACGGATGAAGATCCTACACCAACGGATAATAGCTTCAACGGATATCATACAACCCATCAACGAATAATCAGCTTCAACGGAGAATAAAAAATAATGACTTGAAGCTAGCAGTTGATAGTGACTTGACATGACTGACAAATCACATGGGTTGATGGACTTCAAAATAGCATGGAAGGTAGTTTTTGAAACGAAGAAGAAAAAGAAACATTCCTTTTCTTGGCAAGCAATTTGGATGATAAAACCAAGAAATATTTGTCCAAGATAATTAGACAAATTGCATCACATGAAGACAAGGAGTGGCAGCAAACCTGCAAACACTTTGACTTTGTAATATTCATTTTGTTTGTAGGGTTTGTAAACTTGGGGTATACATAACCCAAGTGTAGCATTGCTTTAGGGTAGAGAAAACACCGAGCATTCACTTAGATATTGTTAGGTTTTCTTGTAAACTTAAAACATTGTAACAAGCAGCCGTGTAGTTCTTACACATATTAGTTCTTCAATACAATTTTCAGGTGGACCAAAAAAACCCACCTGAAATTTTTAATATTGTTGTTACTACTACTTTAATTTAGTGTTTTAGTTATATCTTTCTTGTTTCTTAAACACAACTGTTGAGCACTCAATCAATTGTTGGAAAAAGATTTTATATCAAGATTGTATTTAACCCTCCTTCTACAATCTTCTGGTGTATTATTGGAATTTATCATGTAGCCTCCGCCTTTTTGTTTGAGGCTTGCCACCATCTATTTTACTATCTTCGTGTTGCCATCTTTCTCCAACCTTATTCTTTATTTTTTTATCTTTTCTTTGTCCATGTACGACATATGTTGTCTTTGCAACTACTTTGTTCATCCAATTTTTTTCTCTATTCGTGCATTAACAACCGTTGCCTTGTTGTCATCGCTCGTTGCACCATGTACTCCATTCTAAAATCACAGTTGTCGTGTCTATTTTTTTCATCGTTGAAGCCCCGAGTTATTTTGTGTGTGTTGAAAAAAAAAACAAAACCCCGATTTGTGTATTTTATTAGTATTCATTTGTCCTCCGCAAGCAAAAAATTATTCCCTCCTTCTAGCGCCAAATGTTATAGGGAGAATTTCGCAACACCACGAAATGGGAGTTGTGTTGAAATAATAGAGTGGTTTTTGTAAGAATGTGGCTATTTTTATGGGATTAGGGTTTATGAAAATAAGTGGGGCTGGACTCGACAGGTGTATTGATTTGTCTCGTGTATCTAATACCCCTTGCCAAGATGCCTGCGTACCAATTATATTCAATCAAGCCTATGTAGTTCTGTAAAATTTTGTCTATCCCTGAGTGATGTTATAGATGAACTTCGTTAATGTGGTCAATACTGATTTTATCTAATTCAATCTTGGTGTTGTGATATCTTCCTGATTTGGAAAATATCATTTGGAGATATTTTCCATTATTGATTGATTGAGATTGATTATTTCCTCGTTTCATAGTGATTATAAACTTGGGCATTAAGCAATTATTATTAATTTGAATTAATTATTAATAAATATTAGAAATTTGGGAGATATTAGACCATGCCGAAAATGTGGCATAACAATAGTGAAAGTATGATATGGCCTATTCTTTTAGGTTCAGCTTGAAAGAATATAACTAAATGCAAACTTTTAGGTTCAACTTAAAAAAATATTAACAAAGTGGAGTTAGAATTTGATCTCTCAGTACCATAAGAATTTATAATAAACTTGTCATGTCTTGCCAAATCTCTATACCCTGAACGTAGGAATTACCTTTATAAGTGTGTTGTAGCAAATCACCTAGGCAAGGAGGATCCCTTTCTTCATAATCGGCCATGTACCTGTCATACGGGTAAATGGCTGCAACCTTGTTTCCTTCCTTAAGCTTTCAAAGCTTAAACACATCAAAAATTAAATTTTGAATATTGTGCTCTCGATTTCTAGAATATCATTGCCTATCATGTTTGTTTAGCAAGCAGTAACTTCATAATTTTTGGACACATCCAAATGACCTCAAACTAATGGAGTTAATTAGCTACTTATTAACTATCAATCCACTCCCATAAACAATATGGAACAACTCATAACAATTTCCACCTTCACACATTAGGATCAACATTCTACCACCATTCTTTATGATCTGGCTTCCCATTAATACATATTGGAAGTCGACATGGATATTTTGGCTCCCCTCAACATACTGGAAAAAGCCCACCTTCTCCACCTTAAGCCCATCCTGAGATAGCCAATCTACCTCTTTCTAGATCCATTTTGGGAGCTCATTAGAGAATGTAACCAAAAAAAATTACAACCAACGACAGGCAAGAAAAATCCATGTAAATTGTAACCAACGTAAACAAAAATGAAACCCATAGCAAACTTAAAAATTAACCAAATTCATAATTCGTATCTGAATCTAATATCAAGTAAAAACCGAATCTGCATCCAAACTGTATCCAAATCTAACCAAGAAATCAGTTTTTAATCCTAAACCAATAGGGAGAGAAAGAATGAATTCAAATCACTGCGTAGAAAGAGAAAAAGAATAAATAAAAATGTGCTTAGGACTACTCCCAAAAAGAAAAATTAAAAATATGAATGTGCTTATGGTTACTTCTATCCTATCATACAGATGTGCAAAACCAAAACCAAATTAATACAATACATAATAGCATGATGTTTTATATATAGATACAAGCAAGCAAGTAATCTAATCATCTCATATGAGTATCAAGATCTAGGACATATGGAATAAATATATTTTGTTAACATTAGTGAGCGTAAATTTGGAATTTTAAAGAACACGTCGTATTTGATGTAAATTGAAAAAATGAATATGACATTAAGTTCTATTCCACTATTTAGTAAATTTCACATTAATAAAATATTTTATTGGACTTAATTTCCACTATTCAGTAAATTTCACATTATTACATTATTTTATTGGACTTAATTTTAAAATATTTAACTGTAAAATTTATATATTATATTATATAGTACAACCTTATAACAAGTGCGATACATGAATTTTTTAATGTTAATTATTTTTTATTAATTTAGATTAAAAACTTTATGACTCGTGACAGGTTTGTAAAAGAGAAAGTTTAGTTAAAAAAAATTAAAAAAATACATGTTTTAGCTAAAAAGGTAATTAATTTGTTATCAGTAGTTATAGTTATAATGTTATTATTTTATTTTATTAAAAGGTAATTAATTTGTTATCAGTAGTTATAGTTATAATATTATTATTTTATTTTATTAAATATTGTAGTATTTTTTTAGAAAAGGAGATATTTTGGTTATAAAAAATAGAGAGGGCAATGTATTGTAGATGAAAAAAATAACTGATTATTAGTGGTATGTTTAAAAATGAGAGATTTTATTTTAAAAAAACATAGAAAAGGTAATTGATTTTACCTGAAAAATGATAATTAATTAGTTATTATGTGACGCCCAAGTCACATAATAATCTCATCTCGAAAATAGATTACTCGAAACTCATTTAGTGTAACTCTGATGACTCATGAGTAATGAATAACTGGTCTTCCATCCTCTCGATATTTCGGCAGGGCGATCAACTATCCGTTCGTGAATACCGTCCTCCAATGACACCGCACTTCGCCCGATCACGGCTACAATACGGTATCAACGAATATAATATATATGTATGAATGCTAGCATCATAATGGGTTATTATATCAACCCTGGCAACGTAGTGCCTAAAATAGTCCATATAAAGGTACACAAGTCTCTATTTCTCTATAATGGGCCTCTTTCCCAAAATTGACCAGTAGAATACAGAATTCCCGAACATTTAATGAACTGATAGTTTGAGATAAACTTCACAGGAAAAAAAAAATTGATTGAGCTGGCGGACTGCCAGTTTTACTCGAATGTGCCACCAATCCAAAAAATAGATTGATGTAACTCTCAATAAACATATTTTAATTTGTTGACACGAACAAAATGCCAACCCTTGACAAGACACTAGTACAAAAATGACTTTTTACGTCGCCTATTTTACGTCGCACTTAAACAAGAGCGACATATATACTACTCTTATACGACGCATTATCCTAAAACCGACGTATATTTATCTTTTGTATATATTTTTTACGTCGGTTAAGTAATTAACCGACGTATATGATTAACATATACGTCGGTTGGTAAAATGCCAACATATAAAATCACGTTTTACGTCGCATTTCTAAATCCCGACATATATTCATTAATATAAAAATAACTTTTTACATCGATCAGTTAATATCCGACGTATATGATAATTATTTATACGACGGCTTTTTTGTTAACCAACGTATAAAAGCAAAAAACTTACTATTAGTTAGCAGTTTTTAGAGTTTGTCTTTAGAAAACTCCCTCTTAATCTCATCTCTCTCCTCCCCATTTCTTCAATACGGCAGCAGAAACTCTAGAAAAATCAAGTTCTGTTCAAATTTCTTGATCTTTTCTATCTTTGCTTGATTACCCATCAATTATTGAAGTTATATCTTCATGTTCAACACATTTTCTTCAATCATTTCACCTTGTTAACTTGGTTTTTAGACTCCAAATTGTTGTTCCCGGACTGCTGCCGGAGTACTGTTCGATATCCCGGACTGCTGCCGGAGTACTGTTCAATCATTTCTTTGTTTTTTCTTTCGTCTTTTGCTTACCAATTATAGCTTGAAGCTTAGTCTTCATGTTTCCTTCATTTAGGTGTTGTTTTTACACCTCTCTACCCTGTTATTGGTCTCCAAAAATCTGTTTCAGGTCTATCCTGAAATACTGTTCACAAGCTCTGAAAAAACATGAATCTTTCATGATTCTTTGATTTTTCTTTGTGTTTTTTGTATACCATTCCTATGTTTTTATTGGGATAATTGAAGCATATTTCAATTATCACAGCGGCGTGTGTTTATATCTTTGCTTACTACGCTTTGTAAGAGGTTTGTTTGTTTTTTTAAAATTTATTTAATGTTTGTTTGTGTTTTTGCGTTTTAGCTCTAAAGGGAGAATTCTTGAACCAGTGGACAAGTTGGGATGGTCAAGGAGCTGTAGTCCGCGTCCAAGGTATTCATTGTTGTTTTCTGATGAAAAATTTATATTATTCTATGGAAGGCAACGATGTTGATCAATTGATGTTTTATGCAATAGAGTAAATTAATCAACAGATTAAATTTATATTATTCTGTGGAGGGCAACCGTTCTTCCCCCCTAATACTGTAAATGATTATGCAGCTAACCAAATACAGAATGAGAAGCAAATAATAGCACTTTTCATGGTTCTGTACCACCGTGCTGTAGAATCAAGTTTTAATACTGAAAGTCTACTTCAGAAACTTACTCAGTTTAGTAGAAGACTCAAAGGTTATCTAGAATCTGGATTGTGCCGATTTATAGAAATTGTAAAGCATTTGTCCATGTTCTTTTACGTTTTTTGTTCTTTACATTATATAAACTAAAGCACCAGCTCTGAGTAGTTATGCTTTTATGTTATTTTCTCTAGACATGGTTGCAGGCTCCTTACTGTGTTTGTAGTTGCTCCAGGATTTTCATCGAATTGGGAAATTTTAAATATTGTAGGTTTTTCATTGTACACAATTTTGTTAAAGCTGGTTATTTTGATTGTTTACCAGGTTTTCGGGTATGGGCACAGAGAAACAAAATATTTTTTTTTTTTAATTTTTGTGGACAATATACGTCGGTTCTCACAGGGGCGATGTATAAAGCATAATTATATACGTCGGCTTTTTGGACATTATACGTCGCCCTTCTTCGACATTATACGTCGCCCTTCTTGAACTTTATACGTCACCTTTTTAACCGACGTATATTAAACTTTATATGTCGCCTTTTTAACCGACGTAAAAGACTCATGACTTTATACGTCGCCTCTCTATACGTCGCCATTTAACCGACGTATAAGGCCTATTTAACCGACGTAAAAAGCAAGTTTTGTACTAGTGAGAAAGGTAACTATCTCGAAATAAAGAGAATAGTCTTAAAACAAAATATAATGAGTCGTACTGAACAATTAGTACCACTCGAATATTTATAATACTCACAATTGATGAACGTTAAATAGAATGTGTTTCATTTGATCAACGAGTAAAACTCTAACGATTTAAATTTTATAATTCCTATCGGTTGATTCGAACGATGAACCAACTAAAAGATAATCAATAAATTATTGTTGAATTTGTACGATAAATTCAACTGAAAAGAATGAATTTAACTATCTCGAACAAATGAGACTAGTTTCACTGAATCAAAATAAATAGTCGTCTCGAGTTAATTAGATCGACCCGATAGCAACGAAATTGCTTCTACGCTTATAGGGAATAAAATTCGCAATTAAACTAATCTTAATAGTAACGTAATAGTTAACGAGAAAAATAATGCTCAAAAAGAAATTATTGCTTCATATGGAACAGCAATTAAATCTCATAATTGATATCTCGAAAATAAATAAGGAATGAAAAAATATGAACAGAAATACAAGTTTCCGAGAGTTAGGGTAGGAATGAACTTGCCTCTGTCTCGACGCTACACTTTACTGAATATTGAAAAGCATTACCCGCGAGCGAAAACCTCAATTCTCAGAAAGGATCTTTATAATAAATTATCAAAATGATTTTAGTACTCGGGTAGAAATTGATAACAAAATGTCAAAACAATTTGGTAACCAAGTAATTCTCGAAAATATAATTTGGAATATACTCGAAACCTTAAAGTTTCACTAACGTATCATTCTCGAAATATTAGATTTTAAATGGAGGCTCTATTCGATTTTCCTATTAATTTTAATAATTCGGGTTTTTGTAATATTGCATGATTCTGAAATAAGATTATTCGCAAGGGAATTTCTCCATTAAGGTTCTCTATTTATTCCTAAACATAGGGTGATATATTGAGCTAACTAAATCACATTTCGAATTTACAGGGGTTTATAAAATTGTCTTTGATCTATCAAAATTTCCAAATTATCAACATCTCTATAATTCATTCAAGTCTCTCCTAGTATGATCATTCTTATTTTATAAAAATAAAGTGACGCAAGAATTTATTACCCTTCAATTTTAAATACGCGATGATTAGTTTACCTATAGTAAGAATTAAATCCAACATATAAAAATAATCATAATTTTATTGATAAAAGAACATTTTAATGTTTCTCAAGTATTCTCTTTTATTTTAAATTAATCATTTCTTAGAAACAAATCTGAATTAATGGCCATGGTTGTTAATCTATTTCACTTAACTCTTTCTTAAAATCTATAATCTTTTATTTAAAAGAATCTCTTTTCCATATTTAACCAAATATCATTTCTTATTCCCATTTCCCAGCATTCATTAATACACAATTATTTTAATAAAATACAGAAAAAGAATAAAATAAAAATAAAAATAAAAAATACCCAACATACACATACACCCCATGTATGTATCACCACCATCCAACTACCGCCGCTAGGCGGCTGCCGGCGGCGACGGCAGTCACCACCAACAACAATCTTCTCTCTCTCTCAATCTCTATCTCTCTCTCGATCTCAATCTCAATCTCTCTCTCTCTCGGTCTAAATCTCTCTCGATCTCTCCTTTCTCTCCGCCTCTAATCTCCCTCTCTCTCCTTGTCTCTCGCTCTCAATCTCTCTTCCTCCGTCTCGATCTCTCAATCTCTCTCTCTATCCCTCGTTCTCTCTCTCTCTCGTCCTCTCTCTCTCTATCTTCCCCTCTCTCTATATATCTCTCTCCCTCCTTCTCCGATCTCTTCTCTGTTCTCTCCGACCACCGCCATCGTCTTCCCCGACGACTCCGACGGCGTCTCCGCCCCTCCCCCCGACATGCACTCCACCAAAATCAACCAAACCCCCCCAATTCAATATTCAATCAAAACCCTTCCCTAAATCATATAATATTAATTCACAAAAATCTAATTTTCTCAACTATTTTCTTTTTAGCACTAATTTCTCTACATAAAGAAAATCAACCTTGATAACAATACTTAATGAAAAAAAAAATCTGCATAAATTACTCCTAAATCAAACACTATAATAATGACCAATTCTCCAAAATTTCAAGACATTTCACACATCTCAAATACACAATATGATTTTAAATAGTAAGAGAGTTTCTAAAAACTTAAAATCATACTCTTAGTGAGAAAACCCATTTTTTTTTCAAAAACTTGATTTTTGTCAACTACCCGAAACCACAACTTTCTTATATGGATATGTAGAGGAGATCACTAGCTTCAAGAATCTTCAATTGCATGCAAGATCAAGAGATCATATAGGTATAGATTTTTGGATTCTAAAGTTTAGTAAAAATATGGAGAAAACTAAGGAAAAATGTATAGTGGTTGTGTTTTGTCTTGGTGAGAGAAAAGAAATAAAAGTAATACGGTTTCTCTAATAATGAGTCTCGCAATTATATATATAAAACAATATTTTTGAATTCTAGAAACAAACATAGTTACCTAACTAATCACCTCTATAAGCCACAAAATTTTTTCAAATACTTTTGGTTTGTCATATACATATATACACTACAAATATAATTCAGACAAAAGAAAGAGAAGAAAAACGGGTAGATGTAAAGATTCATTACTATATTTTGGTATCTCTTGTAACGGTCAAAATCATTACAAAATGGTTAAAAACAGTTACAATAGACCTATTGTAACACCACTTTCCTCATTACCTTTGTTGCGGTAACAATAGCTTTTTTGTAAGGCTGCCCTGGCTATTGTAACTGTTGTTGTGTCTATTGTTACACTCCTTGGGCATTTTAATGAGACGTTACCATAGATGTATTTCATGTTGCAATAAATACAAATATAACACACATGCATTCCTCTAAATATATTGTAATTTATTCATATATTTAAATTAAAAACACCTAAAAAGCCTTTAAATATTAATAATTTTTATTCAATCAATATTCATGCACACTCATTTTTTGGGTACAAAATTTATATAATTCACAATCAGATGTATCTAATGAAGAAAAAAAACACATCATAATTCATAAAGTTTTGATAATCAAAATCAATGAAAATATGATTTCGTTACATGACTTGTAACCTGAACTTTGATGACCAAATCCCATTACCAAAACAAAATATAGATTTTTCGTTACATGACTTGTAACCTGAACTTTGATAACCAAATCCCATTACCAAAACAAAATACAGATTTTTTATGAAGTTGCATACTAGCTATGCCTGAGCATCATAAGGCATCAAAAGTCAAGTCTGGTGCATATATTTAATTAGATGACCATCGATCTATCATTCATTTTCTTCATCATTGGCCTGCACATTACTTTCCTGCAAAAAAAGAAACATTCTTGTTAAATATCATTATAAAAATTGGTATTTTTTTAAATATTACCTACTGGACTAGAAATCAAGAAGATAAAAACAAATAAGAAATAGAAGAGAGAATGGCGGAAACTTAAAAGTAGCTCCTGTTCACTTCGAATTTTAGAAGATCGGGCAACTTCACCCTTTGGATCAGAAGACTCATTTCCTGTAGCTACTCTTAAGTCACGAATGACAAGACTAATATCAGGATTTGCAGCCTATATTTGAGAAAGCATAAGAGATTCAATATCTTGAGCAACTTCCCGACTTAAATTTGCTTTGACATCTTTCAAGAACTCATCATGAAATACGTATGTTGACTTCTTTTCTTTATTCTGAATCGACTTAGTCACACCTCGTCCATATAGGGGTATATATCCTTTGCGCTTATCCTTACCCATCACTTCATCATAATGATCTACGGTTGATTCTTCTCCAGATTGTTGTTTTGTCTGCAGTATCAACATCTTATTCTATACAAGAATTAAGTTATGATAAGATAAACATAGTAATGACAAGACGCAACAATCAAATACAAATGTGGTGAAACTAAAAATGAACACAACAAAAACTGTTGTAATACCAAGCCTGAACAAATATAGCTAAGAGATGGGACAAAACCTTCTGTATTCATCATTATACTAAAAAAAAGAGTGTATTTTATATGTAAGTCAAACCAGTACAATAACTTAATAAGTTTTCCATTTTCGAGACCTATATGAGCTACAATTCAAATGATAACTTAATTTTTCATTATGTAGTTCTGAACAGTTGTCACCTTTGGAAGCAAGTAGGAAGCACTTGCTTCCAGAAAATGTTTTAATTAGCATATAGCATCGTACTAAATCCGAGTATGTGACAAACTGTCCATGAGAGGCATTCACTTACTGTGCAATATATCGCGGATATGCTGGCAGAATTGCAGACTAGAGATATGTCTTTTGAAAACTATAATCACAGTTCTGCCATACTGAGGACCAGACTGGAGAGGGTTTCGAGAGAAAAAGAACTCGAGAAATCCAACATCTCACTCAATGCAAATGAGGAAGGGAAAGATCTTAGCGGGGATAATGGCACTGTTAAGGACGACCAAAATTCAGTTGGTGAGGAGTGGCTGGATGATGAACAGTTATTGGATGGAATCATAAAGGCAAGAGTTCTTAATGATTATGGACAGAATACGCAAAAGGGAGAATAGTTCTTTCTTGTCTATAATAGTTCTTTCTTGTCTATAATATTACTGCTATTTATAAAATTTTCTTCACCTTAATGTCAACGTGAATATATTTGCCATACTGTATTACTAGTGTCATTACGGTTTTTATCAGAGAAGGTTTTTATCGTCAAGTCTTATACCACTTATCTAATTTGTCTAAGAGTACATAAAAATTCACTATGTAAAATTTCCTTCTTTGGTAGCAACTGGTGTACATCAACATATTATTCTATGCAAGAATTAAGTTATGATAAGATAAACATAGTATTTTATATGCAACATCTTATCCTTCTGTATTCGTCATTATACTAAGAAAAGAGTGTATTTTATATGTAAGTCAAACTAGTAGAATAACTTATGATCAGTTACTCACCACATTTTCTGTAGGCTTAACAGCGCTCGTTAAATATATCTTTCCAGGAGTTCTCTTTCTCGACTCTTTGTATACTTGAGTTAGAGATGGCAGCTGTTTATTTGGATCCTTTTGTTGCTGTTGAAATATATATTAGTATTTAAAATTAAAATTTCATTCAAAATATTTTATTTCACTAACTTAAGAAAAAGAACCAAGTAATTGACAGTTACCAATTCATAACATAGAAATGCCATTGAAGTGGGCCCCATAGTGAGCGGATCATCATGCATGCTACGATTTGATCTATTTGTGACCCTTTCTTCCTATAACATAGAACAAATAAATAGAACAAGCAACTACTAATTATAACATTTTTATTTAAAGGATGTCCCAGCCTTTGAAAGAGTTTATGTGGTGTAGATTGATCAAACAAGTTCTTTCTATATGCATTGCATCAAGATTATGTCGACATTTGACATTCTTCAAATAAGGCAGGTCATTAAAACAAGAATTTTTCCTCCAAGGATTTTCATCTTTATTCTTTTTTGGTTGCTTTGGTCCAAAATCATTCTTGAAATTAGATAATAATTCAGAAATTTCAGTCCTAGTCAACCAAACAGGTGCACTTCTCTCCTCTTTTTTTCCATTAAAATGTTTCTTATCATATCTCCACGGGTAATCCTGGTCCAAAAATATACGATAGTCCCTGCAACACATCTTTTTGTTGTACTTCAACCAAGTAGAAGGGGTTTCATAATGACAACAAGGACATGCTATCCCTGTCCTGCCTTTTGTGCTCCATCCTGATAGCATGTCATAACCTAGGAAGTCACTAATGGTGGAGTGCAGGGCGGCTCGGATGTTGAACATTTGATCACTTGAAGCATCATATGTGTCAATTCTAATTTCCCACAACTCTTTTAACTCTTTCATCAATGGTTGAATAATAAGTGAAAGCATGAGAAATTCTGACTTCATGTACATTTAAGACGGCAAGTTGTAATTTATAAGCACAACAGGCCATGTACTATGAAGGATTTTTACATCGTTGAATGGATTAAAACCATCAGTTGCAAGTCCCAATCTCACATTACGAGGTTCTTGAGAAAAACTTGGGAAATTTTTATCAAAATCATGCCAATCTGTACCATCGGCTGGATGTCTAAGAATTCCATCTTTTTTACGCTCATTTTCATGTCATGTCATATAACGAGCAGTTTCTGAACACATAAAAATCTCTGCAACCTCTTCTTAATTGGAAAGTACCTTAATACTTTTACAGGTACTTTACGAGAATTTTTTTCTCAATTGGGCTTTTTGATTTCCACCTAGAAGTATTGCAAATATGACAACTCGTATCTTTAGCATGTTCCTCCCAGTATAACATACAATTATTTGGGCAACAATCTATCTTCATATAATCAAGGCCAAACATCTTTAAATCATTATTTGCCTCGCGAAAAGAAGAGGGTAACTTTGCATCAGGTATCAAAGACCTTAATAACTCTAAAATGTCAGAAAAAGCAACATTACTTATCTTATGGTCACACTTGAAAAGAAATAATCGAAGTATATGAAGGCAAGTTTAGAAAATGTCTTGCATCCTGGATATAATTCTTGTTGACCTTCTTCGATTAACTTAAAAATCTTTTGTGTCTCCTCATTAGGCCCCCCTCTAAAAGTATCATGCAATAACCCATCTAAATTATCAGAAAACTGAAACTGAACCCCACTTTCATTAGTTGGCTTTTCAACATTGGTGCGCTCATACTGTTTCTCAAATCTTCGCACAAAACCCTTGCAAATCATATGATCTCACACTACATTTCTGTGGTACCAATAACGATATAAACAATTACTACATGGACAACAACAAATCTGATCCCCTGCGTCCAGATATTCATCTACCTCATTTTCATAATCATCAGACCATTTAGGAAAATTCCACCAGTGTATTTTTTCATTATCCATAACCTAAAGTTAAAATTTATGCTAACACAGAATTTCAGACACAAAAGATGAAACTTGACAGGGAACAAAATCATAAAACAAAATATGTTAGAGTGAAGATAAAATCTAAGTAATGAAATCGAATAATGAACAAACTAATCTCTTATAGGGATAAAATCTAAGCATACAAAATAATGAAATTTAAGTAACTAATCTCTTATATGGATACTATCTTGACTAAACAAACTAATCTAGAAAGAAAACTCATTAGGTACAAAAATTGAATATTTAATTAAACCCAAAAGTTCATAAAAAATTGAGTTTTAGATAAATATATATGAGAAAATTCAGACAACATTCATAAATTTGGAATGAAAATCTAAAAAATAAGTGTGTATAGATAAAGGTAATTAGAACAACAAATCGGAATCCATTGTGAACCGAGCGACACTAAACAAAAGACTAACAAAGTTATTTTTTGTTATAGTCTTATAGAGAACAGATGTGCAGAGCAGATAAGTTCAAAAGCAGTGTGTACTCGTCACAAACAATCAAAGATAAGAAAGGTTGTGACTAAACAGAATAATACCCTCTTGTAATCTAAATACATAAAAAGTTCTTCGAGAAACAAAATCAGATGTAGAAACCAATTCTATCACAAATTAACAAGGAAATAAAGATTAAAAGAAAACATCACTTTAGAACAAAAGTCGAACATAACACATACATCAGTAAATAAGCTGCAAATTCAGTAAATAGAGCCAATTCATATATTCGAAACTCAGTAACAGAGCAAATAAACTTATGTCTCGAGTTTTCACAGTATAAGCGGATTCTATCACAAGCGAACAGAGAACGCAATCAATCGTAGATAACAGCATAAGCAATGATTACCAACAGCACACCATAACGATAAACTAAAACAACAAATACGCAGATCTTTCCCACACAACAATATATTCACGCAAGAAGAACAATAAAATTGAGGCGGTGAAGGTTACCTTGTATCAGTTTGGATTATGATTTTGAGCTGAGAGCAAGTACGAGTTCGAATTTTGAGCTGTGATTGTGATTTTGGGATATGCAAAAAATTAGGTTTTTTGTGTGGCTGTCTGAGAAAAGGGGGAGAACCGGGAACATTAAAGAATTTGTTTTGTTACCTTTTAGCTGAGCGCCCACACCAAAATTTTATCCCACCTCAACAAAATTATTGATCCAGCCTCTACAGAATTGTTAAATTTACAACCGGGAATCTAAATTTTAGCAAGCGGTAAAATTTTGTAAAATGAAAATAAAAATCCATCATTGAAATTTTATGGTTGTAAATGAAATTTTTTAAAACATTATTACGATAAGTAAAAATATGTAAAAAGTGACTTGGCACCGATTTTTCAATAGCCGATCAATCATCGATTTATCGCTAAAACATTTGTTCGATTTAATTTTTAAAATCCGATTTATCACTATAAATTATTTTGAAATGGTATATTATATTATAAATAAGACTAATATATTAAATATTATAAAATTATTAAATTAAATATCATTTTTTTGTTTCGATTTACCATTCCGATAAATAATTGATTTACCGATAAATCGCTATTAAGTATCCGAAACGATTTGTTTCGATTTTCGAAATTTACAACCATGTTGGCATATAATATTGGATATTTGTTTTTTCTTTATATATTTATTAAATATAGTAAAAAAACCGTTATAATAGATAGGGGTCTATTGTAACATGGTATATTAATTGTAACACTTTTAATACTTTAGTTACAATAGACTCTATCTTTGGATAAATATGTACAAACCTGTTACAATTGCCTCCAGGTGTTACAATTTCATTGTTACATTAGGTCTTGAAATGTAGTAGTGATTATTCTTGCGTGAGCATGTTAATGTTCAAGCTAAAAAAAAGGATGTATAGAAACCAAAAGATATGGAGATAATTTAGAAGAGAAACTGGTAGGTATAAAGAATGTCTACTTCCTATGTATCTAAATCCGATCATGTCTCCAAATCCAACTGGTTAAAAATTACTAACATGCAATCATCATCATATTCTGCTTGTGTTAATTTATTCTAACTACTATTTTGTATGTTTGCAGAGGTACGTGGATGATTCATCTGTGTACTTGAATTACTTTTATTTACTGCAATTTAAATAAAAAAGAGTTGTACATGTTTGATGTGGGAGATAACTCCTTTTCGTAGACATTAAATTTGAATGAAACAAAAATGTAATTATAATGTTTTAAATATATAATATGAATGATGCTAGAATCTTGAAAATGTTTGAGAAAATCACTATAATCAAAACTTTGTGATAAATTTTTTCATTGCTAAAGGCAATCGTCACAAGTAAGGTGGTTGGGAAGGGAGGAGGTGCATGCTGGTATAACAATGACAATGATAAATAATAAAATAACCAGCATTATTTATATAAATAGCTTGTTCTCACATTTTGGTTCTTATTTTAAAGAAAACCTTATATAACATTGTTGAACTAATTGAAATTAAAAGTTTATTAAATTAAAAGTTAATTCTTTAAGAATTCTGTATTTTGTTGAATATTAATTTTAACATGTTATGTAATTTCAAAGCAAGCATAGGACAATAAAAAAGTATCATTTTTAGAGCCCAAAACAGTTTGATTGATCCTCCTTAATTAATTAAGCCTAAAGCATAATTTTACAATATAAAGATGATAAATTATAGAAAAAATCACCCTAAAAATAAAAACATTTCAAGTAAATTTTGCATCTATCATATCATATCTCTACACTTGCACTTCTGACTTTCAATTCTGACTTTATGAACATTCCATTAATTCAATTAACTAATTCCTATCTCTAGCATCTCTATCTGTATGCTCATTAAATGTGTAAAATTATGCACACATTCCTTCTCTGTCTATTTTGTCTACATAAACAATCAGAACTAAAGTAGTTATACATGCAGTACACAAAAAGGCTATAACAGAAGTATCTTTTTCAACACACTCTTTTAATCTCTAATCATGGCTTCTACTTCACCTTACTATCCCAAACCAAACAACAACAAGAACAAATCACCAGTGAATGCAAGTAATTTCGAAATAGATCCACAAGAAAACACCATCTATGTTAATGTCGACCCATCAAACTTTCGGGCGGTGGTCCAGAATCTAACGGGGGCTGGCACTGATCCAACCATCCAAAAGCACCCTATCACAATTTCTCCCGGTCCATTCAATGAAAACCACAACTATGTTGGGGTCGGTCCGGTAAGTAGACCATCATTGAACCTTCAAGAACAAAGACACACAAGAAACCTCCACTTACAACTCAACCAAAATGGCTTAACGCTTGGGGAGTCTGTGTCGTTTGGACCGGCTAAGAGGATGATGGATGCCTCGCCTGTGTCAACGTTGGACACATTTTGGGCACGTGGGAGTACTCCAAGAACACCGGTGTCTCCTTTTCTGCTAGAGGAGATAGCCATTGCTCATAAAGGCTTTTATTTGCATCCCCGTCCATTAGCTGCTACTAGGCAGGCTGAGCCCGAGCTACTCCCTCTTTTCCCAACATCTCCCGATTCTTCAAATGAGGGACAACGTTAATGTTGCCTTTGTCATCTTTTATTATTATTATTATCAGTAATATATATATTATGTTATCAAATTTGTAGGAGATGTAATTTTTGTTTTCAGAAGTGAATGACAAATTTTTAAATATCTGAGTATCCGTGCACATCTCCCGATTCTTCAAACGAGGGACAACTTAATATTGCTGCCTCTGTCATGTTTTATTATTATTACAGTAAATTGCACTTTGATGACATGTAAAATAATTATTTTACAGTTTAATGGTGAATATTCAAAAATCAACTTTTTGTTTGCTCAAATTTATTTTCTTAACATTTTAAATGGCATTGGTCAAGTTTATCCAAACTCCGTTAATTGTACAAGGTATTTCAGTCCGAGTACTGATTAATCAACATGAATATTCAATGACTCTTTCAGAAGAGTTAAATGACTAGTAACTAAGAAATTGATCAATATATTGCCACAACAAAATCAAATGACAAAAGAAAATTAAAGGTGAGAAATCAATTAAATGAATCAAATAATAAAAGAGCCCGTTAGTAAAGAGAGTGAAGAAAATCAAAAGTCTTTGGCACGTGATACACAAATAAACCAATGGTGAAATAATAATAATAATAATAATAATAATAATAATAATAATAATAATAATAATAATAATAATAATAATAATAATAATAATAATAATAATAATAATGAGAAAAGAGAAAGAAAAGGAAAACACAATCTGAGAAGCCATGAAAATTTAAAAGACACCAAAAACAACAAATAGGACAACAACAAAACCAATAACACCAAGACGACTAGCAACATGATGTGCTTGTTACTGATGATAAAGGGGAAACAAGCAAGAATAAAATTGCACGATGAGACAATTAATTATTATTATTATTACTATTATTATTATTATTATTATTATTATTATTATTATTATTATTATTATTATTATTATTATTAATATTGAAGACCCATTCTAGTATCTAATTCGATTGCAATGATGGTTTGGAGTATATTTTTGGTACCGAAATTAGGGACGGAGGTGATCTTCAGTCAGCGTTAAGGAATTGTTTGGTGCATCACCAAGAAGAAGCTTTACAATAGTATTTCTCAAGTCCATTGATTTGATAGACACATGTATGTATACAATTTATGATGATACTTGATGTTACAGTAGTATTTGGACCGAAATACCCTTAACAACTAATGGAGTTTGAATTAACATGACTGAAGTCATTTAAATGATTAAAAAAATTATTTCGAGCCACTAAAATGCTAGACTTCGAACATAAGTCAATAAACTGCAAAAACATTATTTTAGAGGTCATCAAGATGCAATTTACTCTTATTATATATTATCAGTAATATATATTATGTGGGTTAGGTTCAAATTAGAAAATTATATTAAATTAGAATTTAGGACTAATCTCAACGGTGGATTATGTCTAATTAACGATTGAGATTTATTCAACGATTGAGATTTATTCATTATACTGTAATACTCGATATTGTAATTTTGCTGCAGTATACGTATATAAACACGTATATTTTAATTTATTCGTTATTGTGATTATGTAGATATGGATGGTCTACAAATAACAATGTGGTGGTGGTGTGTGGTGATCAACGAAGGTGATAATCATTGGTAATTGTGGTGATTTTTGTTTGTTATGGTGATTTTCCTTTAAATTTGATGATTTTCGTGTGGTGATGGTGATTTATAGTAGCTAGTTAGACTTGATGACGGGATTTGATGATCGAAGATGATGTCGACGGGGTGGTTGTGGTGGTTTGGTTGTGAGACTTTTGTTCAAACTTGGTAATTTTAATATGTGTTTGAGTGAGATGTAAGTGATGGTATGGGCTCGAAGTGAAAGTGGTGGCTTGTAGCGGAGTGGAAGGAAATGAAGCCATAACGGGAAATGGTCTAGGAAAAACATGAATGTGGAAGGTGAAAATTTTGATAAAATTAATGAATGGTGAAAATAAAGATGAAAATTTAAAATGAGTAGTATTATTAAATCTCATATCTCAAATTACTTTCACAATATTGCAGCATGACTCATACACGAAATTTTAGCTAATGAAAAAATTTTATACTAAATATTATCAATGTTATCAACGCCCCTTCATTTAGCTGGTTTCACCCTATTCAACTTCTTAACAAATGGATATGTAAAGGATCTCTCATATCATAGATAAAGAAATTAAAAAATATCAATTTTTAAATAGATATGCCTATGATGGGAAGATAGAAATTTCTAAATGGATATGTATATCTATGAAACAATCAACATTGAAAGAGTGTAATTAATGGAATGTTCTCATCATGTCCATGACATTTTTTCAACAATGTTTCCGAGACGAAAAGGACAAATACTTATCTTTATTTCATCAATCCTTCACAAGTAGATTTGTTTCTTTAGTATTTTCCCAATTCCTTGAAAGAGATAACTACTAGTCATGAAACCTAAGAAGACATTGGGGTGTTTTGGAAACTTATTTTCTAGAATAAGTCAACTTATTTTAACACAAAATTAAAGATTACTAACTTTTTTTTGAAAAAGTTAACTTTTTTACCTATTGCAACCTTTTGTACAACTTATGAAATCTTAAAAATACATTAAATACTTGTATAAAAAAATTATGAAAATATGAAATTTTTACGCGGGACTTATTTTAAGTCATAGCCATCATGAAACCTAAGAAGACATCATGAAAAGGTGATTGAAAATTTGATAATTATGTATCAAGTAAACTTATATTAAGAAAACTATTTTTATATATCTAATCTAGGCAACATCGTTTTAATAATGAGAATAAGGATTATGAGGTAGACTCGATACTATTCCTATCTATGAGTAGATTTTATTGGTTAGCTTGATTTCCTAATTTACATACGTAATAAATAAATGGTAAATAAATATTTGAAAATAAATTATTAGATGTATTTGTTTGTTTACATGTGAATATTGTGATCTCAACTCTCAAATATTCTAATTCTTATTCTCTTAATAATTAATGTCGAAATTTTTTAAATAGTTTAATATTATTACTATAACATTCTAATATGTATTATATATTTAAATATACACTAATCAATAATATCAAACAGACTTTTGAAAAATTATTTACCAAAGGCTTATTAATAAAAAACAAATTTTGATTCATTTTGTTCAACATCACCAGTTTTCTACAATAGCATTCTTCTTCTTAATTTCATTTACGCATTAGAAAAAGTTAAATAGACATCCGCATTAGACATCGGTTACTAATGCCACTGATGTTAAAAGATGTAATAACATCACCCCACGTAAAACTGTAAAACTGATGTCTTTGTTCTTTTACGACATCGCTTATTTTAAAACTGATGTCTAAAGTTCGACTTAAAAATTTCAACTCGCGCCCCATTTCATTTTTTCCCCCCTTAATCAAAATTTCCCCCCTTTACACCAAATATTCTCCCCCCTTAATCAATATTTCCCCCCTTTCCAATTAATTCCCCCAATTATTTCCCCCCTTTCAACAAAGCTAATTAAAATAAAACAAAAAATTAAAAAAACTAACACTCTCATACCTCTCTCTATTCTCCCTCTCTCGACTGAACCTCTCTCTCTCGACTGAAATTTCTCTCTTGTTTCTCACTACTATAACTCACATCCACCCTCCTCCTCTACTCACCTCCGTCCGGCCTCACCTATGCTCTACTCACCTCCGTCCAGCCTCACATCTGCTCGCGCATCTAATTGAAATTGGTAAGCTTTAATTTGGATCTTTTTAGCAGGAATAGGGTCTCCTCTGCCATGTCTAGGGTTTTCTCTACTGAAATTGCATGGATATGTAAGCTTTAATTTGGGGGTTTTTTAAAATCAAAACCCAAATTTCTTAAATTCGGGATTTTTAAATCAAAACCATAATTTTTTAAATTGGGTGTTTTCATTTACTTGGATGTATTTGTTATACCCTAATTATTTTGAATTTATTTTACAGGACCTCTGTCATTTGGTTTTGATCTTGGCTGTTATTTAAGGTAATTTATCATTTTTGAATTTCTGAAATGTGTTATATATACATTTCCTTATGTACATCCTAATTACATAGATTGATCCCTGCAGACAATGGAAAGCTCTGCTTGCGAGTTTTTAGGTGATTATGATTCATGCAAGTTCAAGCAAACTTGCAGCTTCTGTGGTAAGAAAAAGTAATGTTTAAAGGATTTATTCTGAGCATGATTTAGGTGCTTAATACTTTGCTCGTTTGACATAGTGAACAAGGAGTCATTTTTTTCCCTCTCTGAACAAGAAGTTGTTTACCTGATGATTAATTGATGCTTGTTGCTCTAGAGGGAACACGAGCTTAGTAAGAAATCTACAGGTTAATCGCGTAGATTACCTTTGACTAACAGTCCATAGGTTAGTTGAAATGTTGAAGGATCAAGTATGGGACTATATGCCCTGTAGACTGTAGTGTGAAGTCAGAACAAATGTATTAGATTAATCGGAAGTTCGGAACAAACATAAGTTAATAGGTTAATGTATGGGATTATATTTGTTTCCATGGCAAACATAACTTTAACAGTAAGAGGAACTTTTCAAGTCCACACGACTTTAGTAGCTTTTGCTTTTCTCGAAGTAATTACCTTTATGATTAAGGATATTGTTAAGCAATTGATAGGTTTTTTTTTGTGATGATAAGATTTCCCCATTATGCGTTAGGTCGTGTTGATTTTAGATCTTTTTGGTGTTTGGTATAGCATGCCAGCCTATAATGTGAGGTTATTCCTACGTAGATGACAATTCTTCGCATGCACTATGGGAAGAATGATAATGTTTGATCAATTTTCAACATATGTAGAATGAAAATACAAAAATAATTACATATTATGGCTGTCATTTCATGAATGATTGATCAGTTTTATAGAAGTTTTTTTGAAAGCATCGTTAAACATTATTTCCAAGAACTTCTAATGAGAGTTATAAGTTATCTATGTAGTTTTGGTTCATCTGTTTATGATATATATGTGCTACCCTGTTCTATGACATGAACATGAATTTCCAGGTGATGAGTTGCTAAGAAATTTCTACTAGTTTTTAATTATCAATTCCTACTATTTATGAGCAGTGGATGGATAATGTTTTCTCCATTTTTTATTAGATTGACCTGCGGTGATAAGCTGTGGGGAGTATATGGAAAGAAAATATTGAACAAAATAGCACGGAAAAAGATGCTAAGAACCGCATATATAAAGATACAGCTCCAGGGGATGTAATATGGGTTAAGCTAAGCGAATCCTCTTGGTGGCCTGCACAGGTTTGTAAAGTCCTGAAACAGATTATAGCATCTTGATATTGTGCTCTTCTCATCGTTCTTGCTTTTGGCAGTGTGTGCTTGTTGATAGAACTCTCTTATTTGCTTGTAACATTTCCACATGGTCTATTAAACTACTATTTGTTTGGTCGTATGATAGGTTTTTGATGAGGACAGCATGAGTGGGAGTTGCTATCCCATTAAGCAAGCGGATGGTGAAGTACTCGTGCGTTTATATGGAATGTACAAATAGTCAGTGACTAGAGTCTCTATCATCTTCTTGCATTTTTACATGCTTGCAATGGTTTTATGTAATGACTAATGACATTTCATAAACTAATCATGTGGTTATCATTGATATCAGAGTTCTCAAGTAAGCACAAATATACTATGGGAGATACTCTACTGCAGAATAAGCTGGAATTAGAATAAGCATTTGTTCTATCTGAAGAGATGTTTGATCCCAACAGCATCAAATGTAAGCTAGCTAGCTTACTTATCTTCAAGAATGTAGCTGCATGTTTACTGTTTAATGATATGCATGCATATGTCTTTATTTTTGCTAATTCATCTGTTTTCGTTTCGCATACTGGATATTTGAGACTCTAGATAAGTTCAGAAGCTGTTCATTTTTTATTTTTCATAATAATATCACAAGCTCAAGCTTATGCATGCAAGTTAATCATCAGAGTAATTAGTTGTATCAGTTTTAAACTTTAGACCATGTTCTAGTTTTTAAAACTATATCATCAAGTTTCGTTTTTCTTGGACATGGTTAATTTCAGAAATTTAAGTACTCACGCACTTAACCGAGTCTTAAACCCCTGTTTTTTGATTATAAGCTGAGAGTTTGAAACTATATCAATTATTATCTTGTACTTCAAATCTTTCCATTGCACGGAGAGAAAACACATAAGCAGACAAACTATCACGTCTTAATAAGCACAATCTGTACACACACACAATGCGAGACACCGGGCCCAGTTCTTACCTCCGGGATCTTGCAAGCAATAGCATGTGCTCTTACTTTGATTGCACTGTACAAAGTGAAAAAAAGACAAGTGCAGCATGTATCCTTTGTTTCTGAGACTCTGGTGGATGTGCAGCTTCATAATTTCTCTTATACAAGCAGTTCTCGAGGCTTATTCTGCACTTATATACCACGTCGACATCACAATACTAAATATGTTGACTTCTTTGGTCTTGTTGCAAGTACCCTTATTTTAAAAAGCGGATACATACTTGGACTTTCACTTCTCTGCTTGGGCTTCTCTTTTATTATAACAGCGGCTTGTATTTATGCAGGTAAATACTCCTGTCTCACTTATCGTGGACCATTTTTATGGGTTATCAGAGAATTGATGCCATGCCAAAAACAAATGAAAGTATTACATACTAAAGTTCACAAACTGATGTGGTATGTATATCATGGATGATTATTGAAATCTGAGGTTCCTGTAACAGAAAAGTTAGCCCTTGTAACCATAGGATTTCAGTCATTGTGGCAGTCCTCTCCCATTTGGTAGTTTATTGTATAACTAACACTTCTGTAATGCAGTATATGTTTTGTCTAAGTTTCAAGATGCCATAAGAATCATGTATCAGGAAAGATATTGACACTCCAACAGTGTGCTATTCTACAGATGCAGAGGTATAAGCACTTCAGATCTGTTTCAAGAATCGTGGATTTGTATTGTGGATTTCTAGTGTCTTGACAGTTTGGTATGCTTGTTAAGTGATGTAGTAATTGCCAATGGTAATTTTATTTTGCGGATTGAATTGCTAGTTGGTAGGTAGTTCTGCAAATTCTTTGTAGTTATTTACTGTGTTTTGTCGATTGAATGTTGGATATGTAGTTAGTTTTGTGGAATGATGATGATGGATGTTTAGTTAGTTTTGTGGATTGATGTGTTGGTGGTTTGATGTAATTTGTTTGGACGTATTTTTTGAATGGTGTAATATAAACGGTTGGATATATATTGTGAATGGTTCAGTTTTTATTTTATTTTTTACGTATGGAAAGACAACACTTTTGTCTACAATGTCCAATGTCTTAAAAACAAATAGAAATCACTTTTTATTTATAAAATCTGATGTTTAAGAGACATATATAAATGAGTTTTTTTATTAAAAGAACTGATGTTTATACCTACATTAGACATCAGGATGATGTCTAAGGTAACTATTGTTTTTTGTAAAGAAACTGATGTTTATAAGAACATTAGAGATCAGTCTAGGATGATGTCTAAGATAACTATTGACATCACTTTATTTGATAAAATTATGATGTCTAATATCCATATAGACATCTTTTCCAAAGAAAGAAAGTGATATGTATGTGAAAAATAACTTAGTTTATTATATGTTTTCTAGAATATAAGGCATGCAAGTTGTTTATAAAATTAATTATATCTAACCTATTTTGTAGAACAACTGATGTGTATTGAAGGAAATATCGAGTACAGACATCAGTTTCTGGCCGATGTCTAGAATAGACATCTCCGACCTAGACATCACATGCAAAATAACATAATC
Organism: Saposhnikovia divaricata; assembly: GCA_036435485.1. Classification (NCBI taxonomy): domain Eukaryota; kingdom Viridiplantae; phylum Streptophyta; class Magnoliopsida; order Apiales; family Apiaceae; genus Saposhnikovia; species Saposhnikovia divaricata. The sequence goes on along the minus strand of CM071595.1, from coordinate 233,545,810 downwards.
TATTGACCCTTTTCTTGTAGTGCAACTAAATTTTATAATTAATAATTTAAATAAAATAAAAACATTTTATTTTAGCATTATCCACCTAGATATTGAGTAAAAATATAAAACGACGATCATTTGGTAATTTAGTTATTTTAATATTGTGTTAAATATTATTGCATTTATCACCATTGTAACGGTTAATAACTCATTCCCTTTTTCGAAGTTTATTTTTTATTCATCTATTTTGATACATTATAAAATTTTATTTACAGATTTTCAAAGATTAATTTAGTTTATACTAGCTTATCATTATTTTTCAATTTATGTGTTTTTAACTATTATATATTTTTTTTTAATATTTACCTTTTATTAATTATGAAATAAATAATAAATTTCTAATATAATTTTCTAAAAATACATGAAAATAATATAGGTTAAATTATAGAAAAATTGTTTTTAAGCTTGAATGCCACTTTCGAATTGGTTCATATTCTTATCATAAAATAATACGATACATATGTTGTGAAGATGGTAGAACTCCAAATCAGGATCGTTTTCTGCACAAATGATTTAGTGTATCTATTTCTTATTGATGTAGATCGGCACATGCTTCCATTTATTTACAATATAATGTTGGAGTAATTTTGTAACACCACCAAATCCGAGGTGAGCTGTGAATGTGACTATTTTTAGGGTTTCTGAAAAACAGAGGGCTTGGACTCAGTTGTGTCTCGATTTGTCTCGTTTATCGGATCCCTTTGCCAAGATGCATACGTACCAATTTATATTATATCAAGCCTACGCAGTTCTGTTAAATTGTGTCTTTCCCTAAGATATTTTAGGGATAAACTGGCAATTACTGATTATATCTGATTTAATTTTGGCATTGTGATATTTTCCTGATTTGAAATGTGTCGTTTGTAGATATTTTCTGTTTTCTATTGATTGAGAATTATATTTCCTCACTTCAAAAAGGATAAAACTTGGGCATTAAGTAATTATTATTAATTTAAATAATAATTAATAAAATTAGAAATTTAGGAGATATAAGACCATGTCAAAAATGTGGCATAACAAATAACCCCTAGTTCTTTAGTGTAGCTTGCTGCAGCGGAGAACGAAGAATCCTTCAAGCTTCCAAATTTCTTGAATCGTTGAAAAAAATGAGAATATGTGATTAGAAAATCATAGAGCACTACAGTGCCCATAATCCGTATGCGGTTGCAAGTGCGACATCATGCGATGACCAATATAGGATATATATATATATATATATATATATATATATATATATCTAGTTTGCCAAGGTTTGAAAATGTGGGTGCATAAATAATTTGTTTAAAATCCATTGCGATCCTCATTGCCAAGTTAGGACCTTGGCTTTTTGTATATAGTCTGAATTGGCGTATACATTAAGTATCTGATGCAACCACATAAGGACGTATCTTCGTCTATCCCAGAGCCTATGGGCATCAGACAGGACCTTCAATAGGAGATAGAGATATGACCTTGGCAGAACTCGTACGCGACCCTTGGTGGGCTGGCTGTGCTACTGGTTGTGTTATGTGGTCTTAAGAATATTATGCATAGGGATGCCTCTACCCATGCGATCTTTACTCAAGCGTGTAGCATTACAGTACTTATAGCTTGGCCAGGCTACCTGGCTTTCTGGCCCCCTTCAGCTCATACTGGAATGCCCAACTGCTTCTTCTTAAGCCCATCTTGTGATAGCTAATCGGCGTCTTCCTAAGCCCATTTTGGAAGCTCATCAGAGATTTTTTTGGACCAATATAACTATAGCTCTCATACCACTTGTTGGACTTACTAAGAAAGCCATAATTCAATAATGGTTTAATATTTCCCGCTTTGGGCCCAGCCCATACGAGTTTTTATTTAAGTACATCCCAAAAGGCCTCACAGTTTTTATTTAAGTACATCCCAAAATGCCTCACACTAACTAGCAATTTGCCCCTCCCACGATGTGAGATAATACCTAACAATGTTGGCAAAAAATTTGATCAAGAATAAGAATGGTTGTAGAGACCAAATTTAGTATTGAATTGACAGGATGAGTATACCAGTTGCAGGATCAGCTGTGATGGTAAGTAGATCACTTGGACATCGAGTCTCAACTGATTATTCAAAAACAACGGCCTCATGATCATCATGAGTAGCTCTGGCTTATTCTACCAACAGTTTAGTAGCTAATGCCTAATCATACTCATTTTTATGCCTGAACAGTTTCGACATTCTATTGCAGTAACAACGAATAATGTTTTAACTACTCCAGTTTCTACATTCTATTGCAGTAATAACCGATAATGTTTTAGCTACTCCGTTAACAAAGATAACATAATGCATGTGAGCAATTTCTATGTGTGCTTTATCTTACTTCTCCTCTTTAGAATTCTTAATAATCTCCTTCTTCTATAACCATATTTTGATTATTCTTGTTTTCCAACCATTAACGACACAAATGTTTCATGGACTAAGGTTAGATAATTATTATTATTATTGATGAGAAATTGTTTCCATTCGGATCCCAATACCTATTAGATTATCTTAAATGAAATATAGAAATAACAAAATTCGTTGGAACTATATTGCTAATGAGACTATATTTTAGGAAACTTGCCTACATAACTCAAGTATGAGAAAAGGAAAGTGTTGTATCTTGATACATACACCAATGACCATGCTTGAAATATTACTCCTTGATATAAGATATATAAGGTATTTAAAACAAATAAAGGGATCATGTTATTTAGTACGTAATGGTCAACATTTGTCAAGTATTCAATCTGTCGTAAAAATCCTCGTCAAAATAACATTAAACCAACTCAAATCCCACCGCAGTTATCAATGTAGGTATTCATTTCTATAACATAATTCAATTTTACCAAACCTAGCAACACCTTGAACCCTAGCTAGAATGATATATATACATTTTGTAACACAACTAGAGCTACGTAGATATCTCGCATACTGATAAATATCTATTTGTTGTTGGGATTTTAATCTAAACTATTTCATTTATTTTGGTTTTATTTTAGTTTATTTAATTATTTGAATAAGGTTGTTATTAAGTTTAGACTTGTTCGTATGGTTAGACTAGGTCGTGTACTTGGTTCATACATTTCAGGAGAGTCATGGGTTGATGGGTTTGTTAGAGATTATAATCATTCATTTAGAATTACCAGAAGAGAATACAATGTAGTTCAAGAGAGAGCTTTCCTTCTTGTACATAGTAGTTATCATACTAGTCTTAAGAGTATGTTTGCTTTATATTGTGTGTGTATTTGTGTTCATATATCTATTTCTCATTCTACACTTGGTATCAGAGCTTGGGGGAGTGTCAAGGCTTAACAGCATTCCCTACAGTTCCTTGGAGGTATAACAATTCATTTCGAAAGAAGCTCCATGCAGGGATGAAGCCGGAGGTTGGGAAGAAGTCCCAAGAGAAGCCTCAACAGAGGAGCAGAAAAGAAGATTGGTTTGTTGTTAACAGAAGGGCGGAGGTGGTGCTGTGGTATTTGCAGTAGAGAGGCTGCCGGGAGATGATGGTGAGGAGAGAGCTTGGAGTTTTGCTTTTGTGTCGTGGTGTGTGTGCTGAGGTGAGGTAGAGAAAGAGAAGATGGGAAGTGTTTTGCAGATTGAAAGAGAGATGACGAGCAGGCAAGGTTTCTTAGAGCTGGAGGTTGTTGCAGTGGCTATTGTAAGGACTGGTCCGTGTGCTGAAAGGAGTGCAGGTGACTTGTTAGACGGGCAAACAAAGTGCCATACGGGCAAATAAGCAGCGTGCTAGACGGCCTCGATTAAAAGCCAAACGGGATTAGTTAACAGCCATAAGGCCTGATGAAGAAATTGCCAAATGGGCAAATAGCTTGCCAAACGGGCTGAAAGTCACACGGGTTCATGAAATTTATAAAAAGCCAAATGGGCTGATGAGAAAAGTTTAGATTAAGGGGGAGATTGTTGGGATTTTAATCTAAACTATTTCATTTATTTGGTTTTTATTTTAGTGTATTTAATTATTTGAATAAGGTTGTTATTAAGTTTAGACTTGGTCGTATGGTTAGACTAGGTCGTGTACTTGGTTCATACATTTCAGGAGAGTCATGGGCTGATGGGTTTGTTTGAGAATTTATAGGAGATAGTTGCAAGTTTGTAGTCACCACCCTGTGTGTGTTACGCCTATTTATTTGCTTGTAATCATTCATTTAGAATTACGAGAAAAGAATACAATGTAGTTCAAGAGAGAGCTTTCCTTCTTGTACATAGCAGTTATCATACTAGTCTTAAGAGTATGTTTGCTTTATATTCTGTGTGTATTTGTGTTAATATATCTGTGTCTCATTCTACATTTGTAAGTTAGAGTTTTGTTCGTCTGGGGATCAATTTCACTCCATGTGTTGATATCCCACATCCAAAACAAAAGTCTTTCCAAATTTCTCCCAATGGAGTCTTAGTGTTTCGGTTTCAAAAGGTTGACAAAAATCATAATCAGTCTTTTAATTTTAGTCTGTTTGGTTTTCAAGTTTCTAAATATAATATAGCGAAAATTCTATATGTCTATGTAAGTTAGCTAGTGTAAGTGGATTTTGATCATATTGTATCTCATTTTATAAGGAGGTTGGTAGGTTAGAGGGGAACACTACTTAAAAATATAGTTTTTTTTTGGACTTGGTAGAAACCAAGAGCTCTTTATTTTCTCAAACTCTATCTTTTTATGCATATGACAATGTTACTATGATTTATATTTCGTCAATAGAGGATATATATTCATGGCAAGTGCTCTTATGAGAAATCTCACTAATACTAGATATTGGATCTTATCTTGTACACACAATTTTTAAATTATTTTTAATTTCAACCATTCATTTTAATCACTTTTTCACTCACCTACCTCCTTCCTACCTCACCTATATATACTCTGTCGTCTCCTTTATAAATTATGAATCTCTCTCTTTTTTGATACATACGTACACACATGGGTTGTTGTATATATATAACCATAAATATCTATTTGAAATCTGAATTCGATAGTGATTGTGGCGTCTTAACTCTAACGACGAGCAAACTTATATCTGGTCAACTCTAATATGAATAAACTAGTGATTTTCGTCCAAGTTTCTGGTGATGTTTTTTTTGAAATCAAATGATTTTAGTATAATATTGATGATTTATTTGTGATGTCTAGAGGTGGTGGTCGTGTGGTGATCGGTGTTGGTATTGTCAGGTGGTGATTGCGTTGGTTTATACGTGGTGACTATTGCTTGATTTTAGTTATTTTGACTTGAATGTGGTGATTACTACTTTAATTGTGACAATTTTTAGCCCTTGGTCGGATTCGATGGTCGGAAATGATGACCGAAGGTGGTAACTGGAAATGGTTGAAGATGTCAATGGATGTTAAGGATGTGGATAGCTTAATGGGGTGTTGTAATATATAAATTGGTATAATGAAATTGGTGGCGTAGATTTAGTTGATTAATAAAAAATAGACGGTTAGGATTAGATCTGATATAAGGATTCTCACTTGAGCATGACTATATTTTTTATTTACGTGTACTAAAATACTCCACAATTTCTTCGTGTCCCATTCAATTATATATATTTATTAAACATATTGAGAATCATGTACCTGAGTTCACCCTCGGGTAGTAGCGTGAGGTTATCAGAACCCATATAAATACATGAGGATGAATTTGTAAATTCAAAAATAAGTTTTAGTATTAACCAAATTACCATTAAAATTGTATAAGAAAATATTATAACCTCGGGAAGTTACCTGAAATCATCATCAGGCCCATTTTTCTCAAAAAAATATTTATGTTTATAAGTATTGTACAAGATTAACAACAATCTGTACATAAACTATATACACCCTATGATTACATTAGGTTATAATTTAATAGTACCAATCGGTGGTAAATGCTCATCCTAACTAGGACCTATGATTACATATGGTTAAAATTTATTATAAAATCCTCGTAAATACTCATCCTAATACCGTAAAATTTTAGATGAGTTGAAATCAAAACTATATTAATGAGGGATCCCTGATTCAATTCCTTGTATCCAGTTTATTTATTTCATTATTTATTGTCAATCAAATATACTATTCTTTACTATTCTTTAGTAATATACCTTTCTTAAATATGACCTCAAACATTCTAAATAGATGTATCTCTGTTCGTTTTCACTACATTCGTGAATGCATTGATCATGGAACGTTCTGTAATCTTCCTTTATATATTTCCTTGTAAGTTGTTCTGTTTGAATAAGATGAGATAATACTTTCTCTCCAAAGTCATTACTTACATACAAGTGTGTGCGTGTGTAGTATATCTATTTTCTATAAATGTGGAAGGTGAAAATTTTGATAAAATTAATGAATGGTGAAAATAAAGATGAAAATTTAAAATGAGTAGTATTATTAAATCTCATATCTCAAATTACTTTCTCAATATTGCACCATGACTCATAATATGTGTTCACTTAAATACACTAAATTTTGGTTAATGAAAAAATTATATCATATCATAGATATGAAAAAAATTTAGCTAATAGGTTGTATATATCTGCGCCCCTTCCTGGTTTCACCCTTTTCAATTTTTTAACAAATGGATATGTAAAGGATCTCTCATATCATAGATAAAGGAATTAAAATAGCCATTTTTAAAAAGATATGCCTACGATGGGAAAGATACATATTTCTAAATGGATATGTATATCTATAAAACAATCAACATTGAAAGAGTGTAATTAATGGAAGGTTCTCATCATGTCCATGACATTTTTTCAACGATGTCTCCGAGACAAAAAGGGCCCATATTTATTTCATCAATCCTTCACAAGTAGATTTGTTCCTTTAGTATCTTCCCAATTCCTTAAAAGAGATAGCTACGAGCCTCATAAAACCTAAGAAGACATTGGAGGTGTTTGGAGAACTTATTTTCCAGAATAAATAAACTTATTTTAATAAAAAATTATCAGAATATGAAATTTTTACCCGAAAATAAGTTCATAAGAACTTATTTTAAGTCGTAGCCGAACAGGTCAATCATGAAAAGGTGATAGAAAATTTGATAATTACGTATCAAGCAAACTTATAATAAGAAAAGTATTTTTATATATCTAATTGTTTTAATAACGAGAATAAGGATTATGAGGTAGACTCGATACTTTTCCTATCTATGAGTATATTATATTGGTTAGATTGATTTCCTAATTTACATACGAAATAAATAAATGGTAAATAAATATTTGAAAATAAATTATTAGATGTATTTGTTTACATGTCAATATTGTGATCTCAATTCTCAAGTATTCTAATTCTTATTCGCTTCAATAATTAATGTTGAAATTTTTTTAAATAGTTTAATATTGTTATTATTATTATTATATTCTAATATGTCGTTATATATTTAAATATACACTAATCAATACTCTCAAACAGACTTTTAATAAATTATTTATCAAAGGCTTATTAATCAAAAACAAATTTTGATTCATTTTGTTCAACATCATCAATTTTCTACGATAGCATTCTTCTTCCCAACATAATTTTATAAATAATAATTTAAAAAAAATAAAAAACATTTTATTTTCAGAATTATCCACCTAGATGCTACGTAAAAATATAAAACGACATTCATTTGGTAATTTAATTATTTTAATATTGTGTTAATTATTATTGCATTTATCACCATTGTAACGGTTAATAACTCATTCTCATTTTTGCAGTTTATTGATCTATTTTGATACATTATAAAATTTTATTTACTCATTTTTAAAGATTAATTTAGTTTATACTAGCTTATCATTATTTTGAAATTTATGTGTTTTTAACTATTATATGATTTTTGTTAATATTTACCTTTTATAAACTAGGAAATAAATAATAAATTTCTAATATAATTTTCTAAAAATACATGAAAATAATATAAGTTAAATTATACAAAAATTGTTTTAAAGCTTGAATGCCACCTTCGAATTGGTTCATATTCTTATCATAAAACATTACGATACATATGTTGTGAAGATCGTAGGACTCCATATCAGGATCGTTTTCTGCACAAATTACTTAGTGTATCTATTTCTTATTGATGTAGATCGGCACATGTTTCCACTTATTTACAATGTAATTAGTATAATAGTTGTTGTTGGAGTAATTTTGTAATGTGCACTAATTTATATTAGATCAAGTCTAACCAGTTCTGTGAAATTGTGTTTATGTTTAAGAGATTTTAAGGATAAACTTCGTTAATGTGGACAATTAATGATTTTATATAATTTAATCTTGGCATTGTGATATCTTCCTAATTTGAAATACTTCATTTGGAGATATTTTCCGTTATCTATTGATTGAGATTGATATTTCCTCGTTTCAAAAAAGATAAAACTTGGGCATTAAGCAATTATTATTAATTTCCATAATAATTAATAAATATTAGAAATTTGGGAGATATAAGACCATGTCGAAAATGTGGCATAACAAACAGCCCCTAGTTCTTTAGTGTAGCTTGTTGCAGTGGAGAACGAAGAATCCTTCAAACTTCCAAATTTCTTGAATCGCTGAAAAAACTGAGAATATGTGATTAGAAAATCATAGAGCACTACAGTGCCCATAATCCGTATGCGGTTGCAAGTGCGACATCATGTGATGACCAATATAGTGTATATATATATATATATATATATATATATATATATATATATATATATATATATATATCTGTGTGTGTGTCCAGGCTACCCTACTTGACAATTTCAGTTCGCAAGTTTGAAAATATTTTTGACATATATGTACTATCACGACGATTTATGAAAAAAAAATTTAAAAGCAATCCAAACGCCATAATAAGTATGCTATTTAACGAATGTCGCGATATTTATTTCCTTAAACAAAATAATGTCTTTTCTATGCATTTTCTTCAAAATTATGCGTTTTGCTCAAACTTTTTTTCTTCAAAACATGCAACTCGTACGAGATTATAAAATATCCACAATTCATCAAAATCAATATCTCATATAATATTTTCCAAATCGCAATAATTTTACAAGCATAAAAATATAGCACACACGTAATTTGAATAATTAATTTTTTTCTTCAAAAATATTAAAAACATGATTTTTATTGGATTAATCTTAAACTCTTTATTATTTATGTTTTGTTTAAATAAATGTGTAATTGTTTTTACACAAAGTAGACGTTGGTTTGATTTAGTCTTGCAGTATTATCGGTTGGTTAGGAGTCATGGGCTTATGGAGTGTTTCTAGGAAGTCTTTGGCCCGTTAGTTTCCTATTTCATAGCTGTGGTTGTTGAGTAGTTTCTATATATTGTATTCGTATTCCATCAAATAAACCAAGTTGTTCCAAGACGTGTTTCTACATTGTGTTTTCTCAGTTTACATTCAAACAGTTATATCTATATTTATATAGCGTATCTAGACTAAGGTAAACAAGAAGTGGTATCAGAGCCATGTCTAAGGCAACAACCGTGGACGCGAGTAAGAGCAAAGGAGGAGGATCGTTGGGGCTGACTTATCCGATGTTATCCAAGACAAACTATACCACCTGGTCATTAAAGATGAAGGTGGTAATGCAGGCTCATGGAGTGTGGGAGGCTGTGGAGTCGATTGATCCAAAAGAGGGCGTCACAGTCGATGAAAAGACGGATAAAATAGCACTGGCAATGATCTTTCAGGGGGTGCCTGAGGAGACTTTGCTATCACTGGCGGAGAAGAAACGAGCCAAAGACGCCTGGGAGGCGATCAAGATCATGTGCCAAGGTGCAGATAAAGTGAGGAATGCAAAAATACAAACCTTGAAAGCGGAGTTCGAGGTCTTAACCATGAAGGATGGTGAGCAGCTTGATGACTTTTGTACGAAGCTGAATGGAATCGTTACGAACATTAGAGCTCTTGGAGAAGAGCTAAAGGAGGCTTATGTAGTCAAGAAACTCTTACGTGCTGTTCCCTCTAGGTTCTTGCAGATAACTTCGACTATCGAACAGTTTGGGGATTTGGAGACTATGACGGTGGAGGAGACTGTTGGATCCCTTAAAGCACACGACGAGAGGATGAGGGGCCAAAGTGATGGCTATAGTGGACAATTACTACTCACTGAGGAGGAGTGGACGAAGAGAGAAAACAAGGAGGGCAAACTACTCTTGACAAGGGAGGAGTGGTTAAAGAAAACAAAGGGAGGAGGAGCTGGAAATGGTGGAAATTTTAGACCACGGGGAATTCGTGATAAGAGTGGAATCAGATGCTTTAACTGCCACTTATTGGGTCATTTCGCTGCTGAGTGCAAAAGGCCACGTCGAGTGAAAGAAACACAAGGAGAAGCCCATATGGCGAGGATAGAAGACGACGAACCTGCCCTATTGTTGGCCAACCATGTGAAGGAAGAGACTGGAATGGTTCTATTGAAAGAAGAAGGCCTAAGTCCAAAACTTACTACAGAAAATCAAGGCAAGCAGATGGTGGAATCAAATGTTTGGTATTTGGACAATGGGGCGAGTAATCACATGACTGGGGCAAAGGCAAAATTTACTGATTTGGATGAGACGGTGACTGGCCGGGTGAAATTCGGTGATGGATCCACTGTAAAGATTGAGGGTAAAGGGACGATCGTGTTTAAGTGTAAGAACGGAGAAGAAAGGATGATTCGAGAGGTCTACTTTATACCAACTCTTTGTAGTAATATATTGAGTTTGGGACAGCTAGCTGAAGAAGGGAACAAGGTGGTAATGAACAAGAATTTTCTGTGGATCTATGAAAGGGAAGGAAGCTTATTGATGAAGGTAAAGAGATCGTACAACAGACTCTATAAAATCATTCTTGAGAATGATGAGTCCAGGTGTCTACTTACAAAGTCAGGTGAGCTATCTCGATTGTGGCACTTAAGGTTGGGGCATGTAAACTTTAAATCTATGGAGGTGATGTACAAGGAGAAAATGGTGCATGGAATGCCAAAAGTGGAACAGATCAAAGAAGTTTGTTCAGGATGCTTAATGTCAAAGCAAGCGAGGAAACCATTTCCATCGAAAGCAAATTTCAGTGCTGAACGGGTTCTGCAGCTGGTACATGGCGATTTATGCGGACCTATCGAACCTGAAACCAATGGAGGTAACAGATATTTCTTTTTATTGGTAGATGATTTCAGCCGTTACATGTGGATATATTTTCTGAAGAATAAAAGTGAAACATTTGATGCATTTAAAAAATTTCGGGCATTAGTAGAGAATGGTCCAGAGAAAAGGTTGAGTGTGTTTAGAACTGACAGAGGAGGTGAGTTTATGTCGAAGGAGTTTACATCCTACTGTGAAGAAGTTGGAATCGAGAGACATTTTACGGCTCCATACTCGCCGCAACAAAATGGCGTGGTGGAACGTAGAAATAGAACCATTGTGGAGATGGCTCGAAGCTGTTTAAAGGAGATGAACATGCCGTGTGAACTGTGGGGAGAAGCAGTACGACATTCGGTTTATTTACTGAACCGTTTGCCAACTCGAGCTTTGTCACACAAGACGCCGTATGAACTCTGGAAGGGAACCAAGCCAAATATCGATCATGTGCGAGTATTTGGTTGTGTTGCACATATGAAGGTGCCTAAGGTTCATGTAAAAAAATTGGATGATCGAAGTGTGAAGGTGGTGAACCTTGGTAAGGAGCCTGGTAGTAAGGCGTATAGATTGTACGAGCCAGATACTGATCGTGTCCATATAAGTCGAGATGTGGTGTTTGATGAGATGAAGTCGTGGCCTTGGAATCAAAATGGTGAAGGTTATGAAGGTTTTTCTGAAAGTTTTTCTGTTCCTAACTTGCAAACCTCAGAAGCAAACGAGAATGAAAAACAAAGCGAAGGAGGAGATTGGCAAAATCAAGATGAAGATGAAGGTCTTAACTCTGAGGGAGAGACAGATACAACGACACCTAGAGTTGCAAGTCATGTACTGAATCCAGAAGACTACGACGACAGTGGTGAGCCTAAACATACTAGAAGATTGAGTGACATCTACAATTGTACTGAAGAGATGGAGATGGAAGATGAATTGCTGTTAATGGGCATAGACGAGCCAGCTAACTTCAAGCAAGCAGAAAAGGAACGTGATTGGAGACAGGCGATGGACAAAGAGATTGAGTCAATCGAAAAAAATGGCACCTGGGTCTTGACAGAGCCACCAAAGGGACACAAGGTGATTGATCTAAAGTGGATTTACAAGCTGAAACGGGATGCAGATGGAAAGATAATTAAGCATAAAGCTCGTCTCGTGGCAAAGGGTTATGTTCAAGAGAAAGGCATTGATTTCGACGAAATTTTTGCTCCTGTGACACGCTTAGAAACAGTGAGGTTGCTCCTGGCATTGGCTGCAAAAAAGGGCTGGGAAGTTCATCATTTAGATGTTAAAACAGCTTTTCTGAATGGAGAAATTTGTGAGGAGGTTTACGTTACACAGCCTGAGGGATATGTACAAAGGGGTCAAGAAAGGAAGGTGTATAGGCTGTTGAAAGCTCTGTATGGATTACGACAGGCTCCTCGTGCTTGGTACGCGAAGCTCAGTAGATGTCTTGAAGAGATTGGTTTCAAACGTTGTGCCTATGAACATGCCGTATATGTAAGGCAAAACGAGAAAGGAAGTCTGATTGTTGGGGTGTATGTCGACGATTTGTTGATCACGGGAACTAATGTCTCTGCTATTAAAGAATTCAAGGAGCAAATGAGTTGTATTTTTGAGATGAGTGACATGGGAAAGCTATCGTACTATTTGGGTATTGAAGTGAAACAAGGAGTTGGATACATTGAGCTAAGACAGACAGGGTATGCTCGAAAGATTCTTGAGAGGAATGGAATGGCTGATTGCAACCCAACAAAGTACCCAATGGATCCAAAGGAGCAATTGACCAAGGATGAAAAGGGTAAGCTGGTGGACGTGACACAGTACAGGAGCATGGTAGGTTGTCTTCGATACCTTGTTCATACTAGACCAGACCTTGCGTATGCTGTGGGTATTGTCAGCAGGTACATGGAGAAGCCTACGGTTATTCATCAGAATGCAGTCAAAAGGATCTTACGATATGTCAAGGGAAGTCTCGACTTTGGACTGGTTTATACACAGAGTGGAGGAAACAACATTCTGAGTGGATATTCGGACAGTAATCTGGCAGGGGATCTCGATGACAGAAAGAGCACAGGAGGAATGGTATTTTATTTAAATGAGAGTATTGTTACATGGGTCTCGCAGAAACAGAAGTGTGTGGCGCTATCCTCGTGTGAAGCGGAGTATATGGCTGCTACGGCTGCAGCATGTCAAGGTGTTTGGCTTCGCAATGTTCTCAGTCAAATAACTAATGAAAGTGTGAAACCTGTGGTAATCTATGTGGACAACAAGTCAGCTATAGACCTTGCAAAGAATCTGGTGTATCATGGTCGTAGTAAGCATATCAATGTTCGATTTCATTTCATCCGAGATTGCATTGAACGTGGGGAGATTGAGATTAAGCATATGGCTAGTGAACAGCAACGTGCAGACGTCTTAACAAAAGCCTTGTGTGTGGTGAAGTTTGAAAGGATGAGGAAGTTGCTGGGTGTTCGTGAACTTGTCTGAGGAGTTTAAGCTTAAGGGGGAGATTATTGGATTAATCTTAAACTCTTTATTATTTATGTTTTGTTTAAATAAATGTGTAATTGTTTTTACACAAAGTAGACGTTGGTTTGATTTAGTCTTGCAGTATTATCGGTTGGTTAGGAGTCATGGGCTTATGGAGTGTTTCTAGGAAGTCTTTGGCCCGTTAGTTTCCTATTTCATAGCTGTGGTTGTTGAGTAGTTTCTATATATTGTATTCGTATTCCATCAAATAAACCAAGTTGTTCCAAGACGTGTTTCTACATTGTGTTTTCTCAGTTTACATTCAAACAGTTATATCTATATTTATATAGCGTATCTGGACTAAGGTAAACAAGAATTTTATGCATGCGTGGCAGGATATATATGCAATATATTTAAAAATGCAGAAATAATAAATTGAAAAGATAAATATCTTATCTTTGATTTTTGACTGAGCCAGATGGTTGCAATTCAGGCTTTTAAGTTTTAAACCAAGGGCTGCCACTTCCTTGCCATGCTTGTTTGCTGTCGTGCTTTGCCTCGCGGGTCCTACAACCAACCCAGTTTTTTATTTCCTTGTGTAGTGTTAGGAATTATGTTGTCCTTGATGATATTTGAAAAATATCTAAAAATATATTTGTATAAGTCATTTTGTAACTCATCAACGGATGACATGCTTATCAACATCCGTTGCTGAGGTAGCTTATCAACGGATAAGTATGTATTATTCTAGGAAACTCCAACGGATAAATTATCAGTTGAAGTATTAGTTGTTAGTTTTCTAAATCATGTTGACTAGGAATGGATAAACAGAATAGGTTAGCAAATTGTATATAGGTTGTGCTTTGTAACTCTATTTAAGTGAAGTGAAACATCAACGGATGAAGATCCTACACCAACGGATAATAGCTTCAACGGATATCATACAACCCATCAACGGATAATCAGCTTCAACGGACAATCTACAATAATGACTTGAAGCTAGAAGTTGATAGTGACTTGACATGGCTGACAAATCACATGGGTTGATGGACTTCAAAATAGCATGGAAGCTAGTACTGGAAATGAAGAAGAAAAAGAAACATTCATTTTCTTGACAAGCAATTTGGATGATAAAACCAAGAAATATATGTCCAAGACAATTAGACAAATTGCATCACATGAAGAGAAGGAGTGGCAGCAAACCTGTAAACACTTTGACTTTGTAATATTCGTTTTGTTTGTAGGGTTTATAAACTTGGGGTATACATAACCCAAGTGTAGCATTGCTTTAGAGTAGAGAAAACACTGAGCATTCACTTAGATATTGTTAGGTTTTCTTGTAAACTTAAAACATTGTAACAAGCAGCTGTGTAGTTCTTACACATATTATTTCTCAAATACAATTCTTAGGTGGACCAAAAAATCCCACCTGAAATTTTTAATATTGTTGTTACTACTACTTTAATTTAGTGTTTTAGTTATATCTTTCTTGTTTCTTAAACACAACTGTTGAGCACTCAATCGATTGTTGGAAAAAGATTTTAGATCAAGATTGTATTCAACCCCCCCCCCTTCTACAATCTTGTGGTGTATTATTGGAATTTATCATGTAGCCTCCACCTTTTTGTTTAAGGCTTGCCACCATCTATTTTTTTATCTTCCTGTTGCCATCTTTCTCCAAACTTTTTCTTTATTTTTTTTTCTTTTCTTTGTCCATGTACGACATATGTTGTCTTTGCAACTACTTTGTTCATCCAATTTTTTTTCTCTATTCGTGCATTAACAACCGTTGCCTTGTTGTCATCGCTCGTTGCATTGTGTTCTCCGTTCTAAAATCAAAGTCACCGTGTCTATTTTTTTCATCGCTGAAGCCCCGAGTTATTTTGTGTGTGTTGAAAACAAAACAAAACCCCGATTTGTGTATTGTTTAGAATTCATTTGTCCTCCGCAAACAAAAAATTATCCCCTCCTTCTAGCGCCAAATGTTATAGGGAGAATTTCGCTACAACACAAAATTGGAGTTGTGTTGAAATAATAGAGTGGTTTATGTGAGAATGTGGTTATTTTTAGGGGATTAGGGTTTATGAAAATAAGAGGGACTGGACTTGACAGGTGTATTGATTTGTCTCATGTATCTAAAACCCCTTACCAAGATGCCTGCGTACCAATTATATTCAATCAAGCCTATGTAGTTTTTTGAAATTTTGTCTATCCCTGAGAGATGTTATGGATAAACTTCGTTAATGTGGGCGTAATTACTGATTTTATCTAATTCAATCTTGGCATTGTGATATCTTCCTGATTTGGAAGATATCATTTGGAGATATTTTCCGTTATTGATTGATTGAGATTGATTATTTCCTCATTTCATAGTGATTATAAAACTTGGGCATTAAGCAATTATTATTAATTTGAATTAATTATTAATAAATATTAGAAATTCGGGAGATTTTAGACCATGCCAAAAATGTGGCATAACAATAGTGAAAGTATGATATGGCCGAAACTTTTAGGTTCAGCTTGAAAGAATATAACTTAATGCAAATTTTTAGGTTCAGCTTAAAAGAATATTAACCAAGTAAAGTTAGAATTTGATCTTACCACAAGAATTTATGACAAACTTGTCATGTCTTGCCAAATATCTATATCCTGAACGTAGGAATTACCTTTATAAGTGTGTTGTAGCAAATCACCTAGGCAAGGAGGATCCCTTTCTTCAGAATTGACCATGTACCTGTCGTACGGGTAAATGGCTGCAACCTTATTTCCTTCCTTAAGCTCTCAAAGCTAAAACACATCAAAAATCTGGAATCAAATTTTCAATATTGTACTCTCGATTTCTAAAATATCATTGCCTATCATGTTTGTTTAGCAAGCAGTAACTCTATAATTTTTGGACACATCCAAATGACCTCAAACTAATGGAGCTAATTCGCTGCTTATTAACTATCAATCTGCCACTCCCACAAACAATGTGGAACAACTCATAACAATTTCCTCCTTCACACATCGGGATCAATATTCTACCACCATTCTGTATGATCTGGCTTCCCATTGATACATATTGGAAGTCGACATGGCTATCTGGCTCCCCTCAACATACTGGAAAAAACCTACCTTCTCCACCTTAAGCTCTGCCTCTTTCTAGGTCCATTTTGGGAGCTCATTAGAGTTTGTAACCAAATAAATTTACAACCAACGACAAGTAAGCAAAATCCATGTAAATTCTAACCAACGGAAACAAAAGCGAAACCCATAGCAAACTTAAAAATTATCCAAATTCATAATTCGTATTTGAATCTAATAACAAGTAAAACCAAATCTGAATCCTAACTGTATACAAATCTTACCAAGAAATCAGTTTTTAATCCTAAACCAATAGGGAAAGAAAGAATGAATTCAAATCACTGCGCAGAAAGAGAAAAAGAATAAATAAAAATGTGCTTAGGACTACTCCCAAAAAGAAATATAAATCATACGAATGTGCTTATGGTTACTTCTATCCTATCATAGAGATGTGTAATATGTGCATATTTTTGCATATTTTTATTACCAATTTATGGCTTGAACTCGTATTTTAATAAATTATTTTGTTGCATTTCAGGAAATTTGAGAAAAATAAAGAAATGGCAAAATAAAGAAATAAAGAGCAAGGAAGGGAAAACGAGGAAGAAAAAGGACTAAGAAGGAATAAGAATTAGGAGCTTGGAGCAAGAAGGAATATTTCAAACACAACCCCAAAACCCTAAATCTAATTTAATAATACCACCTTTTAAGTCACATCTTATTGATACATTTTCAAAAGTTTACACCACTGGGTCATAAAGTAATGGTGGAAAAAAATGTAGATTCTGATAAATTGTCAAAGATTGAATCAGACTTTGTTTACAAATGGTGAAATGACTGGCCTATAAATAGAACCATTCGGAGACAGGAACAAAGGAGAGAGACAGAGGGAAACACTTTACTTTTTGGTAAACTTTTGCTTTACTTTTGTTTTGCCGTTCTTGTTCTTCTCTTTAAACACATCTCAGTGTAATTTAGTTACCCTAAATTTTGTAGCCTCCATCTTTATTTTCTTCCATTTTGTAATTGTTCTTTGTAAACACTTCTCTCATTTTTAATACAAGCTTTGTTTTCGTTATTTTCGTAAATCCGTTTATTGGACAAAGTAGCGAAATGCTAACCGCTTGGGGTTGAAAATAACGATTTTAATTTCTTGATTCGTACTTAATAATCGTATTTGAGCCCCTTTAAATCTCAATCTTATTGTGGGTTTGTTTATTTTTAATTGTAGATATAATTTTTATGTTTAATGTGCTAGTTAAAAAAAGAAAAAAATCATAAAAATATTAACTTTATTTTCAGTATTTATTTTCTATCTCGTTTTATTTTGATTAATTCGAAGCAAAATCCCAGCCTCCCCTATTTTTATTCGAATGCCCAGTAGTTTTATTCTCTGTTTTTCATTAAATCACAAACACACAAACCCATCTCTTTCTTCTTCTGTTTCTACGAATTACAAATACATAGTTAACACTACTTCAAAATAACACTTGCATAGCGCTCTTTTTAAGCCTTCCATAGCGCTTTTGAGCGTTGTATAAGCCACCGCTATGCAAGTTCAAATCACTTAGATAGCGTTTTTTTGGTAGCTCTCTAAGTGCTGATCTCAGATAGCAATTTTATAAGCGCTTTTGTAGAGAGTGTTTCCTAAGTACATTTTCTTCCATAGCGCTTTTAGAAATGTTATGCGAGTATACACCGTTTTGATGGTTTCATCTTATATAGCGCTTTTTAAAGTGCTATTGTACTGCACAACACTTACTTAGATAGCACTTGTGTAAATGTTATGCAAGTTGATAGCAGGTTAAAAGTTTATCTTCTACAACACTTTATAAAACGCTATGTAAGTATATATTTTTTGTTTTAATTTTTTTTTCTGCCATTTTATATTTCTAAAAATCAAATACAAACCAAAAATAAAATTGCAAACTATAATAACACGAACTAGAAACTCAAATTAAAATGATGAACTTACAAAGATCCCAAACAAATAATTAACTAAAGACTTTAACAAATCACTCGTGTTTAATTATACGTGTTTAGAGGGAGAGATAAACAAACCGATTAAACCCAAATCGAAACCCAGTGAGTTGTAAATAGTGATTGAACGATGCCTCGATAAACTGCGATTGATTGAAGATGAAGATGATAAGCGAATAGCGATTGAGTAGTGGCCGCCAGTGGGAGTACTGCTTGAACTAATTGATACTTAGGTTTTTTTGAAGAAATATGAACTAACTGATACTATATACGTAGTTAAACGTTTTTATGAGTGTTACAATAAATAATTAAAAAATGCTAAAAATACGTTAACTTGCAGAGCCCTTCTCAAAACGTTATAGTAAAGTTTAATAATGAATAAAAAATAAATAAAAAAGTACTTGAAAAATGTTAACTTCTACAGCGCTTATAGAAATGCTGTGTAAATTAAATCTACCATAGCGTTTATTGAAAAAACTCTATATAAGAATTTTTACTTTTATTACTGTTTATTTTTATTAACGTGCATAATTCCTTGCATAACAGTTTTCACGAAAGCGCTATTTAAGATACCCACTTACATAGCACTTCTAAAAAAGCGCTATGCAAGCGGTGTCTCCTAAGTTCAAATTTGTAGTAGTGGTTCCCTATTTCTTTCTCCTCCTTCGAGTTCAATTCCACCAACACCCTGCCCTTTCTTCCTTTTTCTCCTTCAATTCCAACAAGCACAATCTCCTCCCTCTTTTCTTTTCACCGCAGCGAACCACCCTCCCCCTTTCATTCTTCGATTAAACCCATCACCATACCTCCTTCACTCTCTTATCTCCTTCACAATATCCACCACCATCAATCCTCCTTACTTCCGTCACTCCGACCGCTTGCGCTTTCTTCTTCTCCATCGAACCCAAAACTCAGCTTCCTCCTTTCTTTTCCCATTTTATTTTTAGTCAATTTACAGTTCAAAATTTGTAATTCGAGTTTTGCTTGGTTGTTCGTTGTTTTCTGTACTGAGTTATTCTGTTTTCGTTTCAAATTCTGAGTTTTCGGTTTTTGCTGCTAGTTCTGAGTTGCTTTGTGAGTTGACTGGGTCGACGAGTTGGGTGTTTTGGATTTGATATTGTTAAGTCTTGTATTGTTGTCTGAGTTGTGATGTTCTTGCCGCGAGTTTCTGAGTTCCTGCGTTATGGTGTGCCGAGTTGTTAATTTTCGTTGCTGAGTTTATGGCTGTTGTTGAGTTCGAATTTGTGGCCGAGTTCTGTACCGAGTTTGCCGAGTCAATTCTTTTGAGTTACTGTGCTTTGTACTGAGTCAGGTTTCACTTGGGTTGAGTTATTTAGTTCGTAGTTCAGTTTTGAGATTTTCCGAGTTCATTGCGTTTTTGAGTTACTGTCCTTTGTGAATTTCTTGTGTTGGATTCGTTTTTTGCTAGTGGTAGTTAGGAATAGTTCATGCCAAATTTTTATTAGATTTTCTTAATTCAATTCCAAAAAAAAAAATTAAAAAAAAAATAAAATAGAGTTTTTAAAATAAAATCTAGTTTTAATTAGAATTTAGAATAATTTAGTTTTTTTGTTCTTCTCATTTTTAATTAGTTAGTTTAAAATTAGAATAAATCAAATTTTCTTTTAAAAATAGTTTAAATTTTCTTTTAGGAAATAATTAGTTAAAACCAAAATTTTCAAAATCCAAATTGTTCTAGTTCGATTAAATTAAATATTAAGATTGTGAAAAATATATAGTCTCTGTGGATCGAATCACAAATATTAAAACGATGATCGTGCGGTTAAGATTTTAAATCTTTGTTTCTAGCACATCAAGTTTTTGGCGCCGCTGCCGGGGAACTAAAATTTTTTGTGCCTTAATTTTTTATTTTTCAGATTAGTTTTACTTGTCTCATTTTTATCTCATTTTTTTGGTGGAAAGTTGAAATTTCGGGAATCTTCTCACGGAGCGTGGGGGAACAAATTGGAAGTTTTGGAAGCGTGCTTCGGTAACCCGTATTTCTCTCTTTTCGGCCTATTTATTTTTTTTAGAAAATCACAAAAAAAAATTAAAAAGAAAAAAAAATTGTCAGAAATTACATTATTGTTGCATCATAATTGTTACATAATTCGTACCTTATAAATTGTGGTGATCGTTGGAGGACCCAAAGGTACGTTAAATTTTTCTTTTCTCTAGAATTTAGGACACGTAGTTTAAAGCATCCATAATTGTTTATAGTTTTTAAATAATATCGCTATTTGTTGCATCATTTTTAATAAATTTTAAGGGCAAAACCCCATCACAAGATAAGGGAAGGGTTTTCATCACTCTTTCCTTGGCCCACAACAATTAATCCATCACTTTTCATGCCATTAGCCTTAGTAAAATTAAATTAGACATGGCCCATAGGATTTTCGCGCTCAATTAGGAAGGTACCTAAGAAACGACGTAATCATTAATTATTCCGATTTTTTGTGTCTAGGCAAGCGAAAACTTACCTGGTCAATTAGGATTTGGTGTCTAGGCCGGTGTTTAGCCTCTTGGCAATGCTTGCACCTACCTGGCCAAATCGGTTCGAATAATTATTGATTTACCGAATTTTTGGTGGTCCTTAAAGTTAGGAGCAAGGTCCAGTTTATTTTGTTAAGGAACCCTAGGTCTAGAATTTTTCTTTTGATTTTTCATCCTTTCTTTTGTTTGTTTAATTTATCACACTTATCTGCCACTTGTTTACTTTCGTGGTTTATGTGAACTACTTGGATTAGTGATAATTCTGCCAGGCTAGTGAGATCATTTGAGATTACTTAAGGATCGTTGTGACCATGGCCGTGTCCCTTAAAGATCGTTGTTATCCCACCCGATCATCCCAACCTTCGTGTATCACTCTTCCCCCGGTTAATGGCAATAATTTCGAGATTAAAACTCACCACATTAGCATGTTACCTAAGTTTACCGGGAGCGATGGTGAGGACCCTTATCTGTTTATTCATGAATTCGAGGAGGTTTGTGCCTTACAAAAACTCCAACAATTGATCGAGGACTCAATTAGGCTTAGGCTCATTAATTTTGCGCTTAAAGAAAATGCTAAAAAATGGTTGTATAACCTACCGGTTAATTCTATTTCCACGTGGGAGGGATTTGTGGTAATTTTTCTAAAAAAATATTTTCCTTATAATCACAAGACTACAAGGATCACAAATGAGATAAATCAATTTCATCAAAAGGAAAAGGAGTCTTTTTGGAAATATTTCGATCATTTTAAAAGTCTATTATCACAATGCCCCCACCATGGAATAGAAAAACGGAGACTTTGTAAGATTGTTTACGAGGCCTTAAATAGTCCGACAACCGCTTTGTTAGAGTCTATGTGCCTCGGTAAATTCATAGAAAAAGATGAGGACGAAGGGTGGGCCTTTTTCGAGGAATTAGCAGAAAAGACGATGTTGTGGGAGTCTACTAGGGAACCTAATAAGTCCAACGAGTCGTCTAGTACATCTAGGGGTCTGTATTCGATTGGAAATTCAATTGCAACCGATGCCAAATTAGCTACTCTTACTAGACGACTAGAAGCTTTAGAAACTCATAGTGGCCCCGCACCTACGTCCGTTTACCCGAACTACAATCCTTCGAACTTCGAGTCTCAACCCGACTTTGAGCAAGTGAATGCAATGTTCCAACCTAGGCCTAGGAATGACCCATTTGCACCGACCTACAATCCCGGGTGTAAGAACCACCCGAATTTTTCATGGAGTCAAGGTCAAAATTACCAATCTCTGCCACCTTCTTTTCAATAGCCGAACTCTTACCCGACTCCAAACCAAGGTCATTATCCTAACCCGAATCAAGCATCATTGAACCCTCCCGGGTTTAACGATTCGGATAAGCGACTTAATTCCTTAGAAAAGAGTATCGAGGCTTTATTGAAATCCCAAACTAACTTCATGTAAACCATAACTCAAAATAGGCAATTGTTGAATTCTAATGCTCAAGCATATCTAATTTAGAAGTTCAATTGGGTCAATTAGCGAACACTATTTTTGAGCGAGAGAAGAACAAGTTTCCAAGTCAACCCGAGGTCAATCCTAAATTTCCTCTTAATCAAAGACCTCATGACAATGTGAATGCAGTCATTTCCCTAAGGTCCGGTAAGCAAAATGAAAATCATGTCGGTGACAAGTCGCTCGAAGAAGACGAGTCAAATTCTGAACCAAACGCTAGTCTTGAACCCGAGAGTTCAACAGAACAAGGATCAACGAGTGGGACAAAACCCGCCCCCGAAGAACCTAGTGAACCAGTCTTTAAGCTGAAAGCTCCTTATCCGCAAAGACTCATTTCTCCTAAACAAACGGCTCAAATAGACAAGTTCTTAGGAGTTTTTAAGCAAGTCAAAGAAAACATTCCTCTTTTAGACGTGATTCAACAAATTCCCTCTTACGCGAAATGCCTAAAAGATTTGTGCACTCATAAGCGAACCAATCACGTCCCTAAGAAATCCTTCTTGACTTCTCAAGTTAGTTCAATTCTTTCGAACCAAATTCCCTTGAAATATAAGGACCCCGGTTGTCCTACAATTTCTTGTGTCATAGGCAATACTTTTGTGGACAAGGCATTACTCGATTTAGGCGCTAGTGTGAACTTGCTTCCCATTTCTTTCTATCAAGCCCTAGGTTTAGGAGAGCTTCAAAGAACTAATGTTACGCTTCAATTAGCCGATCGTTCTATCAAAATTCCTTAGGGAATTATTGAAGACGTGCTGATTAAAGTAGGTGATTTTTTCTTCCCCGTTGACTTTGTCGTTCTAGAAACTGAACCGGTCCAGGACCCTAAGAATCAGATTCCTATCATTTTGGGAAGACCATTTCTAGCAACTTCCAATGCATTGATTAATTGTAGGAATGGATTAATGAAACTAACATTTGGGAACATGACCATTGACCTCAACATTTTTCATGTAGGGAAACAACCCAATGATTATTATGATCAACCGATGGATGTCAATTTAATTGATGAAATAGTTGATCAAGAATTCTTAAACCCTAATGATGCTCTTGATTTTTGTTTAAACCACTTTGGTCAAAATTGGGATGTTTCCGAATACACAAATGAGGTCAATGCAATGTTAGATTCCACCATTCCTACAAATAACCAAGCATGTGAATCACTTCCTCTATCACTTTACGAAGCTAGTGAACCCGTTGAGTCAAAGCCGCCCGATTTAGAACTCAAATCCCTTCCCGGCACGCTTAAGTATTCCTTTTTAGGTCCTAACGAGTCTCTTCCCATAATAATTGCCTCTAATTTGACCAAGTCACAAGAGGATGGTATTGTAATTGTGATTAGAGAGCATAAGGAAGCCATAGGTTAGAGTATCTCTGATATTAAAGGTATTAGGCCGGCCATTGTCCAACATAGGATTCACTTAGTCGATGATGACAAACCAGTCAGAGAGCCACAAAGGAGGTTGAACCCAACCATGATGGAAGTTGTTAGGAAAGAAATCCTTAAGTGTCTAGATAATGGAATCATTTATCCCATTTCTGATAGTTCTTGGGTTAGCCCGATTCAGGTAGTACCTAAAAAGTCAGGTATTACCGTGGTGACTAACGAGAACAATAAGCAAATTCCTACTCGTGTCCAATCCGGTTGGAGGGTGTGCATAGACTATAGGAAATTTAATGATGCCTCTATAAAAGACCACTTTCCTTTACCATTCATAGATTAAATGTTAGAAAGGTTAGCTGGTCATGCCTACTACTGTTTTCTAGATGGTTATTGTTAACTCGAATAACTTGTAGAAGGGGGGGGTTGAATACAAGTTATATAATCGTGTCTGATTTTTGCTTGATTAGATGAACAAGAATAAATGAATGAATCAAACTTTGTTTGTATTAAATAAATCAAATACAAACTCTACCAAAGGTGTACAATACCTTTAGCAGCTGCTGACAATACAAATCTCTCTCTCTGTTTGTTTCGAACTCTCGAATACAAACCTTATGAACTTACTCGCATTCGCTCTTTTTATAATGATATAGATAGAGTATTTATAATGCTACCTATCAACTAATAACAGAATTATGATCTATCTATGACAATGTTCTGCCGTCCAATTGATAGTTTCCATAAATAGAGAATTCGTTTCCTTCACGATATCTTCTTGCTTGTTCTCCAAAACAAAGATCATGTTTTATAGCACTTGCCAGTTTCTGTAGCATCCATAATGACATCATCAGTAACACGACTGATATCAGGATTTCCCATTGCATCAGGATCTGATCATCCCATCAGTATTTGATCAGGATCTGACTTGCTGTATCAGGATCTGCTCTTAGTTCCTGAAATGTAGTCTTTGACGCACTGTTCCTGACTAAACTCTACAGATTACTGTCTAACATATATATCCTATACAAAGTTCTAAATCCTTTATAAGATCAGGATATACAAGAAGTATTAGCAAATTCTATTCTTAACATCACAACTCATGAATTATTCCTAACAATCTCCCCCTATTTATGCTTTAGAATCTGAAGCATAAATCTAAGTTGTAGATGTCAAAACATATAACAATACAACCAGAATAGAATTTATTTATGAATTTAAGATCATGAAGTTAAGTACCTCCTTCTTCAGATGTAGACATGTATCTAGTACTTAGAAGAAAGAATTCAACTATTTGATGCTTCTTTTCCTTTACCACTTCCATGATGAAATTTACCAACTCTGTCACCCTTAATTCTGCTCCCATTCTGTTGTTGTTGTTGTCTCTGAATTGTTTTTATCTCCCCCTTTTTGACATCAGCAACATTAATTCCAAGAGATTCATTAACAGAAAAAATGAGATTCATCAGAACTGCTTGATTGTCCATAATAGTGACTTGTTTATCTTCAAGAATCTGAAGTCTCGATTGAATATCACTTTGAGATTTCTGAATGTTCCGTAGAATATCAGAATTTACTTCAATGTTGGAAGTGCTTGTTGTATCTTCAGACTTAGATGCAGAAATAACCTTATCTTCAATCCTTGTAGAAGAAGTTGCCTGTATAGAATGATATTCAAGTAATAATCACTACAAGAAAAAGTTCAATAGACATCACACTTTAGACATCGATCGTAAATACCACTGATGTTAAAAGATGTAATAACATCATCTCGTATTAAACTGATGTCTTTGTTATTCTTTGACATCATTGTTTTTAAAACTGATGTCTAAAGTCACTCTTTAAAAAATGAAAAAACGCGCCTTTGATTTTGTTTTCCCCCTTAGTGAAAATTTCATCCCCTAAATCAAAATTCCCAGCCCCCTTAACCAAATAAATCAAAATTCCCCCCTAACCAAATATTCTCCCCGCCTATACACAATTATTATACTCTTCAGACAAATTAAACTAAACCAAAAACTAATTAAACAAAATATTCTCACCTCTCTCTCAGACACTCACTCTCGACTCATTCTCTCTCTCTCTCGACTCACTCTCTCTCTCGACTGAATCTCTCTGGCTCATCTCTCACCACCACAAACTCACCTCCACCACCACAATCGATTTGTTCGACAAACACAATTCACAAAAATAAACCCACACACTCTTACAATCAGAACCCTAATTGAACAAGAACAACACATCAAGAACAACTGACGAAGAACCCTAGCTCGATTTTTTCCTCAATACTTAGTTCACGAAGAAAAGCTCGAAGCCCTAACTCGCCAAGAACAGCTAAATTTGGTCCGCGACTTGTTCGATTTTCTATTCTCTTTGCTTGATTTGCTCTTGAGTTAGTAAGTAGTATCTACCTAATTCAGGTAATTGCTCCATTTATTCGATTTTTAAGCTTTAATTAGGTTAATTATAATTTGGTTTGTTTGTATATATTTTGTTTGGGTTGTTGTCTATAATGCTCCCCAACAGGTTCTTTTTCTTTTTACTCTGCAATTTTGTTTATTATATACTTTCCCCTGTTTTATTACCAAGAAAAAGAAAGGTGGCAAGTGAGAACCTGCAACTGATAATTGAGCATGAAGACAATCAAATAAAAGATTCAACCTTTTACTTTCTTATGTGTTTGGATCATGATGGGGATTTTTAATGATTTTTTATTTCAGTTCTTTTTGAGCAATCCAATGCAGAGCTACTGGTAAAGTTTGAAACTAGCTTTAAAATTGATTAGTTTTGTGCACGGCCAATTATAAATGAAACTCGATTCTAAAACACTATTAAATACTTATTATTTGTATTGATGGTTCTGAATCAGATGGCCTAATAGGGCTCTTAACCAACGTTACATGTATATGTGTTTTTCTGTGTGTCGGTAAAAAAATTTTATACTTGATATTGTGTTAAATTGATTGCATTGGATGTCTTCTTAATTTTTAATATGAGGTAATTTTGATATTAAAAGGTTCATATCACCCAAGGGGATCATGATAAGAAGGGTGTGATTATCTCTTGGATCACTCCTGATGAAGTTGGTTCAAGTACGGTTCTTTATTGGGCTGAGGATAGCAAGGTGAAGAAAAGTGCGAATAGCACTGTCGTTACCTACAAGTACTACGATTACAGTTCGGGTTATATCCAGCATTGCACCATTAAGAATTTGGAGGTGAGCGGCGAGCCTTGTCTAGTTTACTTCTTTCTTATATGTATATGAAGTTTTCTTGTAGTTGAAATGGATTTGCATTTACGAAAGATTGCAGTAACTTAAAGTTTTTTTTTTACTTCCGTAGTATGATACCAAGTATATATATATGAGATTGGCCATGGAAGTTATGCACGTCAGTTTTGGTTTATAACCCCACATAAAGTTGGCCCTGATGTTCCTTATACCTTTGGTCTTATAGGTAAGCCTCAAGTATGAAGTATCGTTTTGTTCACAAGGCTAAATCTGCTTGTTAGGTAACAAGCTTATTTGGTGTGTGATCTCAACTTATATGTTATATCCTTTACTTCAACAAAGAAGGCATATAGTACAGTAAAATTCTTGGCATCAATGACATGGTTTTGTTGGTGAACTTATCCTAGTGGAACTTGTTTTAACAGGGGATCTTGGTCAAACTTTTAACTCTAATAAAACACTTACTCACTATGAGTTGAACCCAGCGAAAGTTGGAGACCTTTCTTATGCTGATTGTTATCCAAATCATGATAACAACATGTGGGATACTTGGGGAAGGTTTATAGAGAGAAATGCAGCTTATCAACCTTGGATATGGACAGCCGGGAATCATGAAATTGATTTTATTCCTGAAATTGTATGCGTCTCATATGTAACCTCTCTTGTTATATCTATATTGATATATTATGAACATGTAGTATTCTTAATTACTGAATACATGTCTTAAGGTTCTCCATTGAGCTGGCTTAAGGCAATATTTTCTTTCAAAACCAGTAAACCATGTTTAAGCTGCTTTTCAATACCACGACATTGATATGACTAATTATACTAATTGCTTTTAATTTTGAGGGTTTGACCATTTATCTCAGGGTGAATATGAACCTTTCAAGCCTTACAAACATCGTTACTTTGTGCCCTATAGAGCAGCAAATAGTACATCTCCTCTCTGGTACTCAATCAAGAGAGCTTCAGCATACATCATCGTCATGTCTTCCTACTCTGCTTATGGTAAGATTTTTACATCTGAATGGGATTCAGTAGCTTGACCACCAGCTATAAATAGATCACACAAAGATGCTAATTTAAAAGCAACAACTGTGATTTGTGAAGAACCTGGTAAGCAATGGAAGAAAATTTAAACTAAGTCAAGGTACCCTATCCCCTTAGTAAGTTAAAGATTTCCAACAAAATCATAAACATGTATCTTTGTTTTGTTTATGGTAGGGCAGAAAACTTGTTAATTGTATTCATATGATCATCATCAACTTGTTAATTGCACGAAGGCTGTACATTGAAATACTCTTTATTCTCATTTTTTTGACAGTTACTAAAATTATTTATGATTTTCTGAATGAACAGCCGTATCTGCCAAGTGAAACACCAGCAGGCTTAGAGCATTGTGGCAAAAAGAACTAATAGAATTGCGAGGTGATGGCAAAGGTGTTAGGAAATTGTTAGACAGGATATATTCTAATGGCAAAAAGAGCTGAGAGATTTCTATTGTTTTGCCCAACAATTTGTATTCTTTTATTGCCAAGTAACAATTTTTATTCTTCTCATATTGTTTTCCTAATACCCCTATAGTCAAATTGTAATTGTAACACTTTATCATCAAGGAAAACTGCTGAAATTATAGAGTTGTATATGATATATTAATGAAGATAATAGCTTTGATTACTTGACATCCACAAACAGAAATCACTTTTTATTTATAAAATCTGATGTCTAAAACCAAAACAGGCATCGTTGTAGGATGATGTCTAAGATAACAATAGACATCAGTTTTCTTTTGAAAAAATTGATGTTTATAAGTACATTAGACATCAGTCTAAGATGATGTCTAAGATACCAATAGACATCAGTTTTTGTGATGTTTATAAATACATTAGATATCACTTTCAAGAAAAGAAATCGATGTGTATGTGAAAAACCACCTATTTTATTTTATGTTTTCTAGAATATAATGCAAGTAATTAGTTTATAAAATTAATTATATCTAACCTATTTTGTAGAACAACTGATGTGTATTGATGTCTATTGACCCTTTTCTTGTAGTGAATACTTGAGTAGAAGTACAAACATTTTTATCTTTCTGATCTGAAGCTGAAGTATGATCATCCTGTTATACTGTTGATGTCTCAATTCTAGCTGATATTGGAAGTACATACAAAGGAATACTAGGATCATTAGGAATATCTTCTGGTACTGGTTGAGTAGAAGTTTGTCTTAGCCTTTCACCTCTTCTGTTGATGATTCCTGCAAGCCTTTCTTTCTGTTTCTGAGCTTTAACTTCTGGCTTTGCATTGTGATGTGCTAAGTCATTCTTCTCATACATCTTGATAAAAGAATAAGTACCAGCATCCATACCAAGATTTTCAGACCAAGATTCAGGAAAAACCTGATCCCAGAAATCAAACGATGGTGGTTTCCTAATTTTCTCTCCCTCACTGGGAAGTTGATCATCCATACCCTCATTCTCAATTAGACTATCTAAAGTCAACACTCTTTCTACCTCTCCTTTTGCCTGGTCAGAAGCCAGCCTCTCTGTGTGTGGATCTATGTCCATCTTTTCAAGTGTATCACTCAAATTTGGATAAGTGCTCTCATGACCTACAGAAAAATAGGGCTAGAAGAAGTTTTTTATACCGGAACTCACATGGAGAGAGGGTTCCTCATATGGCATGGGACTTGAGGTTTTCTCCAAGGAGTGAGCTGCTATAGTCACTGAACCCTTACAAACATCTACTTTCTTTCCAGAAACTACGGCTCCAGTATACCACTTTCAGGATCTACACTGAAAACCTTTCGGTAGACATTAAATTTGATGGAAACAAAAATGTAATTATAATGTTTTAAATATATAATATGAATGATGCTAGAATCTTGAAAATGTTTGAGAAAATCACTATAATCAAAACTTTGTGATAAATTTTTTCATTGCTAAAGGCAATCGTCACAAGTAAGGTGGTTGGGAAGGGAGGAGGTGCATGGTGGTATAACAATGACAATGATAAATAATAAAATAACCAGCATTATTTATATAAATAGCTTGTTCTCACATTTTGGTTCTTATTTCAAAGAAAAACCCTATATAACATTGTTGAACTAATTGAAATTAAAAGTTAATTCTTTAAGAATTCTGTATTTTGTTGAATATTAATTTTAACATGTTATGTAATTTCAAAGCAAGCATAGGACAATAAAAAAGTATCATTTTTAGAGCTCCAAAACAGTTTGATTGATCCTCCTTAATTAATTGAACCTAAAGCATAATTTTACAATAGAAAGATGATAAATTATAGAAAAAATCACCCTGAAAATAAAAACATTTCAAGTAAATTTTGCATCTATCATATCATATCTCTACACTTGCACTTCTGACTTTCAATTCTGACTTTATGAACATTCCATTAATTCAATTAACTAATTCCTATCTCTAGCATCTCTATCTGTATGCTCATTAAATGTGTAAAATTATGCACACATTCCTTCTCTGTCTATTTTGTCTACATAAACAATCAGAACTAAAGTAGTTATACATGCAGTACACAAAAAGGCTATAACAGAAGTATCTTTTTCAACACACTCTTTTAATCTTTAATCATGGCTTCTACTTCACCTTACTATCCCAAACCAAACAACAACAAGAACAAATCACCAGTGAATGCAAGTAATTTCGAAATAGATCCACAAGAAAACACCATCTATGTTAATGTCGACCCATCAAACTTTCGGGCGGTGGTCCAGAATCTAACGGGGGCTAGCACTGATCCAACCATCCAAAAGCACCCTATCACAATTTCTCCCGGTCCATTCAATGAAAACCACAACTATGTTGGGGTCGGTCCGGTAAGTAGACCATCATTGAACCTTCAAGAACAAAGACACACAAGAAACCTCCACTTACAACTCAACCAAAATGGCTTAACGCTTGGGGAGTCTGTGTCGTTTGGACCGGCTAAGAGGATGATGGATGCCTCGCCAGTGTCAACATTGGACACATTTTGGGCACGTGGGAGTACTCCAAGAACACCGGTGTCTCCTTTTCTGCTAGAGGAGATAGCCATTGCTCATAAAGGCTTTTATTTGCATCCCCGTCCATTAGCTGCTACTAGGCAGGCTGAGCCCGAGCTACTCCCTCTTTTCCCAACATCTCCCGATTCTTCAAATGAGGGACAAGGTTAATGCTGCCTTTGTCATCTTTTATTATTATTATTATCAGTAATATATATATTATGTTATCAAATTTGTTGGAGATGTAATTTTTGTTTTCAGAAGTGAATGACAAATTTTTAAATATCTGAGTATCCGTGCACATCTCCCGATTCTTCAAACGAGGGACAACTTAATATTGCTGCCTCTGTCTTTTGCCGGCGCTCTGCGAGCGGGCGTTGATTATTTTTAAAATTTTATTTTTACTCATAAACGGGCATTAATTTTTTTTATTAAATTAAATAATTTAATCTCGTGAACAAATATGAAAAATTATGTTATTAAGACTAATATTTTTTTTACTACTTGGGATATATGTATATTTTGAAGTATTCGTAAATTAAAGTTAACAAAATTAAAACATAAGCATTTCAAAATAATAGTCAAATATTTAGCAAAAACAAAAATTAGTCAAATAAGTTCCATAAACAATATGAAATGCATAAATTCAAAATCGAACGAAATCAAAATAAAAATATAACAAAAATGGCATTAAAATAATGTCGAACAAAACAAAAGTCTTTTACGAAGAAAATTATTAAAAAATATAATGTATGAACAACTCTTGGTAAGTATTGATTCACCATCCTCCATTCTTTTAATGTATATAGATGCTTGGATGTGCTCGCTTTCTAATTATTCAAAATTTAAAAAATAATAATGATTTATCCAAAATTAATTTTAATAATTATATAATTTTTACAGATTTCAACTACAACCATCATCTTAGTTAAAAGGTAGACATTTGAGAACATAAGTTGTAACATTAATATAAGTAGAGAAAAATGTTCCTGTAGGAAAATTACCTATAATCATTTGTATTTTATATACAAAAGTTAGATGGCATTTTTGTAATAATAGAATTCGCCCCTGTAATTACAAAAATACCCTTATTTTATATTTAAATATGACTTAACATTAGGATATTACCTATAGTTAACTATAGGATCATTAAGCCCATATAAATAAGTTATATTGTTAAATAATATTTTATATTTTGTTATTATATATTTCTTTTCATAAAAATGTATTACATTCTAGATTATTAAAATTGTAATGGTATATATTAAAATTTGTTTGATATGTATATATATATATATATATATATATATATATATATATATTAGTAAAGCTTTTTTTAAAGAAACTATTTTATGAAATTGTTTTTTATATGAATATTACATTTACTTACAAAATTGAATATAAGAGATTATAACACCACAATACTCCCTCCATCCCACGTATTTTAAGGCTCCTGTATAGTATAGTTCCATAATTTATTTTTAATTTCTTTTCTTCTAAATAAAAATTTAATGTTTAAATTTTTATTAAAAAAAAATTTAAAAATAAGTTATGGAACTATATTTTATATACACCTTAAAATAGTTGAAAACATGTAAAGAAATGAATGGGACGAAGGTAAAAAAAATTTTAAGCAACTCTATTTTTCTAAAATCTAACAAAAAATGTGATATTAGCATTTTTTGTTGTGTCGTGACAATTAAAAAAATATCCACTTTTATATTTTTCTGATAGACAATTTTCTCAATTTCTAATTTAATATCAAAAATTATAATAGTATAATATATTTTTCACAAATGCTAAAACTATATAGGTAATTTATATAAAAATGAAAATAGTATACAATAAATATTTATCAAATCATGTTGACAATTCATATTTTAAATTTAATAAATTTTTAAAGTATTTAGTAAATAATACAATTTTATGATTTTACATTCATATTAAGAGTTTTTTAATTTAAGAAAAATTATAAATTACAATATTTTAAAATTTTAAAATTACAATATTTAGAATTTAAAAATTTCAGAAAAATTATTTTTTATATGAAAACATATAAGTTACAAAAATGAATATAAAAAATTATACTTGTATAATAAATTCGAGTGAAGGCCTTATGTATTGGGTTTTTGTGTTTTGGTTCTGTACTGTTTCAACATGGTGGATGGCCATGTGTCACTTGTAATATGCTTATAAAAAAAAGGCTATATATTTCGACAATCTATGTCATTAATAATCATGATTGTGTCGTGTCAGAAAAAGTATCTATCATTATATCACTATAAAAAAACGATTTTCTCAAATTTTAGGTTGATATCAAAATTTAGTTTAGTATATTCATTGTGTATAGTTTATTTGTATAAAAATATGAAAAAAAATATATTTTAAATATTTATTAAACCATATAGTTTAATTATATAGTTTAAACAAATTCAGCTTAATTAAATTATATAGTTTAATTATTACATTAAATAATTCATATGTAAGTAAATTATATAGTTTAATTTGTTGAACTATGGGCGTTGATTATTTTTGAAATATATAATTTACTACAATTACAATATTTAAAAATTTCGGTTTCAATCTAGGAGAAATATATTTCCTATCAAAATTTTTAAGAATGGAGGTATTAAAAAAGAATGCAGGTATGTACTTTGAAGTTATTGTAGTATAACAGTGTTCAATTTTCTATTCTTGCTCGCGTTCCGCACACAAACGTTGAAAATTATTTATTAAATTAAATAATTTAAGCTCATGAACAATCAAAGATGAAAAATTATATTACCAAGACTATTATTTGTTTTCACTACTTCTTGGGACATGTATTTTTTGAAGTAATCATAAAGTTAAGTTTACAAAATTTTAACATAAGCATCTTAAAATAATAGTCAAATATTTTTGCAAAAACAAAAATTAATCAAATAAAATCCATAAACTATACGAAATGCATAAATTCAAAATCAAAGCGCAATCAAA
Organism: Saposhnikovia divaricata; assembly: GCA_036435485.1. NCBI lineage: Eukaryota > Viridiplantae > Streptophyta > Magnoliopsida > Apiales > Apiaceae > Saposhnikovia > Saposhnikovia divaricata. The sequence continues at coordinate 233,511,598 of CM071595.1, read as the reverse complement.
ATGAAATCTATTAAGAGTCCTGTGTTTTGTCAACATATCTCAGGGGTATGATGTAATTTGGGATGTCTCTCCAATCTATCTATCGAAAAAGAAAAGAAGATGATTTTAATTCTTAAGACCTAAATTTTTCATTGTTTAACTATATATTTTAGCACTAATCATTTTATGTACCATTTGTAATTTAGTAAACTGACACTAAATAGGATTTTGCATCATACAATTTATAATTTAGTATATGCTATTTAAATTATTTTGTAAAAAAATTATAATTACACAAATATTTACTCTAAATTACAATTACACAAATATTTACTCTAAATTACAATCATGCAGAATAGTAACAAATTTTCCAGTATCCTTGTCTAGTACTCCCTCTGTCCCAACCAATTGTTTACACTTTCCTTTTTGGGACGTCCCATTCAATTCTTTACGTTTCCTAAAATAGTAAGTTTTAACACTATTGCACCCACTACTTCACTTATTTTAACAATACTTTACACTATTACACCCACTATTTCACTTATTTTAATAATAAAATCACTATTACACCCACTACTTCACTTATTTTAACAATAAAATTACTATTACACCCACTACTTCACTTATTTTAATCTTAATTCTTGGTCTCCGTGTTAAAAGCAAACGATAACAAATCGTTGGGACGGAGGGAGTAGAAATTAAGGAATCATTCCATTGATGACATACTATTCTACTCCCTATATCTTCTTAGAGAATGTAGACGATTGTGTTTGACTGTCGTAAGTTCTGGCTTGTCAATGGATGCGTTTACTTATGCTTGAAGCATACTTACAATGGCGGATCTGATGACGTGAGAGTAGGAGATCGGATAGAGAATAGTAAGCTACGTTCAACATACATACCTGAGAGTAGGAGATCGGATAGAGAATAGTAAGCAACGTTCAACATACATATTACCTCTTTGCTTAAAGTAATTTCCAAAATATTCCCAACTCTTCAAGGACACCTTCAAAACATTTATATTAAGGAACAGAAAGGGTCAATAAATATAATGGCAGAATTCCACGTTGGTCTTATCTTATCAAGAGCATAATATAGGAACCTGTATCTTTCAAAATACAGTTAAACTATATTTCACAAAAGCATTTCAAGTGTCAACAGATTATTGTAGAAATAGATGAAAATTTATAAGTTGAATTGATTTATTCATATCAAGAATGTCGGTCAAATATGTCAAAAATTATTGCTACTAAGAATTAGTTGCATTAAATTATGAGCTAAAAAATAGAATTTCCGACTGAAAACAGTTATGAACTGGTGTTCAAATTTCCCAACTCCTAGCTAAAATTCCGAGATTTATGATTTTTCTAATTTTCCTTCAAATCTTCTTTGAATTATTACTTAAAGAAAATCATGATCTTTACTTTGATCCCAAAAATCCAAATTGTTTTGTATCTCCTGCATCATTGTGTATAAGTCATTAAAGCTGACACCAACCCAATATAGCTGTAACTAAATATTTGAACTACAATTAATAACTGATACCAACCCACTATCAACTGCCACTTACACTACTTATCAGTTATCACTATTAAGACTAATTTGTATGTGGCTCAATTATTTTATGTCTGTTGATAATGCATGCAAAGGCCCATGTTTGGGCTTTTTGTGAGTGTTTATAGAGCATTAAAAAACATAGGAAACAACGGGACAATGAAACACACTTTTACCTGATCAAGAAGCGAATGTAATTTGTTTTGCTTTCCCCGCTAACAGTGCAATGATGGTAGTCACGTAACTCCGCATTGCATATTCCGGAACCATACATTCTCTGGCATGGAGAAATTCAAAAATTACTTTTGAATTCAGTATTGTAACTTCTACAAAAACTTGTTTTCAATCATAATTAAAGGAAGATAACTACTATTTTGCTGACATGATGATTCACTAAATAAGTAGCATGCATTAGTGACCCAGACCAGTACAATACTTATGGTTGGTGTCTTGGTGAATGCTGGACTATGTTCAAGAAAGCAGAGACCTAACTATAGGAGAAAGAGGCTAACGTTAGTCATTCCCTTTATGGGTGAAAGAGCTGTGAACATGATGAAATCCTATTTGAAGCAATTGCTGAATAAATATTATTGTTACAATGCCACAATTTGCAATTAAGAAGGCATGTGCCAAGTGTCAACTATCCAAGAATTTTAAATCTCTAGCCATACCAGAATAACCTTGATAATAGCTACAGATTTTTCAATGGACCGTCCAAATCCAAGATTGGCTCAGGTATTCTTTCTTGATTTCTATTGCCGAGCAACTAAGACCTAGGGAAGCACGGGTTCAAAGTTTTGAAAGCGATATTCAGAATGGCTTCCTTTAGTCATTCTAAAACTACTAAGGGAAGCACGAATTCAAGATAAACCCAATTAATAAATTTGGAATTAAATCTTACCAATCCAAATATGTCCAGTGAAAATAATTAGTTGTTCTCTCTCTCACACACACAATCAACTTGAAAGCACATCTTACCAATCCAATGAGTTCTGCTGCATATAGTCAGTCGTTCACACACACACTAACACACACATGATGATAAATGTCATGAAAGAAGCATAATACACTAAATAATAGGTTTAGATTGACTTCTCTTATTTTCTGGATTAAATTTTGTATAAATATTATAGTAGTAGAAGATTTACTGGCAAGATTTCCAGAAGTTACTAAGTATTTAGAGGTGGGATATTCATTAGAACTCAAAATTTCCTTTGATCATTCAGAAGGCACTCACACTTACCTTCACAGCTAATACATTAAAAATAAAGATTAACATAACCAAATATTAGATAAATATCCCATATATATAAATATAAAGATATTAGCTAAACATTTGACAATAAATATTAACCTGTTTTATAACATTAATATTCTCAAAATACAAACATACGTTCAAATTACCTTTGCCGTGCTGTTGGGTTTGCTCAAGAGGTGCTCCCAAAAACCCCAACTCACAGTAAACTCAAAAACCAACTACAACCCGACCCGAATAAAAAACAAAATAAATAGCAATAATTAAAGGCAATCAAAGCTGATAATTTGATAAAACTAATTTGGAAGCAAAACATAAATGTTCAACACTTTCATTTAAAGATTAAAAAAAAATTACAGTAATTTCTCCCTCAGCCCAAGAAGATTACTTGTTCAATGGGGTATGCACTACAAAGAAAACATGTTGGCTGAAGTAGTTTAGTTGCTTCTAAATTATATGATTGTTATTACTTACTGAATACAGAAAAGCCCTCACCTCTACTGGAACATCGTCATTTATATGCCCTTCTAATGTTAATGTCTTCTGTAATGATGTTGCGGCTGTTTGGAGTACATGCTTTACTATCTCTCTTGGCCTAAATTTGGTAGCTTCCAACCTCATAACTCCTAGTAAATATTGCAAGAAAGGGTATTTATAGATGCAGGTGAGATCAGTCCTAGAATTAAGCAATATAAGAATTATTAGACAATATAACTATCAAGAGAAGGATTTAGTTCCAAACATGACTCGACCTTAGAAAGGTCAAGGATGTCATTTATTAATTGTAGGACCAAATCTCCAGAAGATAACATGACACTCAATAGTTGTCGCTGCTCCTTGTGAAGTTTCGATGTTGAAAGGATTTCAGCCATACTTACGACACCTGCTAGTGGAGATCTTATCTCATGTGACATAGTTGCAAGCATTTGTTTTGCTCGCATAGTTTCCTCTGCAGAAGTATAGATAGGCATCCATGAATAACTTCTGCTCAGAGGCAACAGGCCTAACCAAAAAATAATGACATGGCTAGAGTTGGCGAACCTGTAATATGAATTGATTTGTTAAGTTCCGTCTCCTTGGCCTTTTGCACTGCTATCTCCTGTCTAAGTTGTGCCATCTTCTCTGTTTTTATAACCTATGATCACAAACATATTATGTCATGAGATAGGTGAAGATGTCGCTTAAGTATGCGATCCTATAGTAAAAGTAGCCTCGGATACTTTTGGGCTCAAAAGGCAGATAGAAATATATACAACAAAAGAAAATGACAAATGGATAAAACTTTTTTAATGAATCATCAATGATAAAAAAAATATGACCTGATCAGTAACATCCATTCCCATATAATTTACACTGATAGTCTCTCCGACTTTGCTGAATACAGGCTCCACATATATCAAAAATGTCTTTGACCCAAACAGTTCAGTCTCGAATGTGATTTCTCTTTTCGCAGCTACTCCACGCTCCAATATTTCTCGTTTGAAGTCTTGAGACTCTTTGACACCACCTCCAGCAAAATCTCGACATTTGTTTTTTCTATAATTTCCTGAAAAATCATCGTATTTGAGGAAAGCATGTGCCAGTTCTAGAGGTAGAGCTTTATAATTTAAGATAATGATCTAAAACTAAAATTCAATGATACTAATCTTACAATAAAGATTAAGAATGATTTTTAATTTAAATTCATGCACTACTTGTTAAATTCATCACATAAAAATAGTGGTATTATAAAAACAAACCTCTTCACTCTTTAGCAAGTGTGATGATAAATCCACATTAAGAACTTGCGTCTATCAGGGTTAGATAAATTAGATCCTCGAAAGAAGTTTGATATGAACTCTTTAGAAAACTAAAGTTTATTGCTTCCATCTACCCACCCACGTCTGTACCTCGGTGGTTTATCGGAAATGCTGTATATATTTATAGCAGCACATTGAAGATCATCATCATTTAGTTTCTAGCAGCATTACCATAACCATTTAGGAATGTGTAATAAAAGAACTATAAACGAAAGGCCCTACTATTGGATATGGAATTGGAGCTCAGGTATTAATGTATTATAGAGGTCTAAAGTTTGATTTTGGACACCAAGGTTGGAAAATACCTAAAAGATTAGCTCGACATTATCAAGAGTGTCTTTGCTGGCATCGACTTTAATGGCAAGGCACAAATAAATTCAAAGATTAAAAATACAAAGTGATTCTATGTTTGATGTCAACAATTCAGAAAATAAATCTGTCCCAAGCATGTATGATTGTTAAGGATTATTTTCAATAAGAAAGATAAGAAAACGTGCATATACAGCTCCACATCAGAATTACTAATTTATTAGAATCTTAGTCACCTGGTTTAGGTATGGTTTTATCGTCTAAATCATCGTTAACGTATTGTCCTCGAATTTCTGTTGCAAAAGAACATAATAAAGAAAGTATAATATAAACCAATATATTAAAGCTCACGAGATAGATTTGAAACATTTAATTGATTTGTATCGTACATACCCTCTTCATCATCTTCACATTCATTAGAATCTGCAATGTAAGAGCCAAGAATAAACTAATATGATAATTAGCACTTTAAGGGCCGGTAGTGGATGATAGTGTAATAAGACTGAAAAAATATACCTTCATCTATTTGGTGGGTCTGAGCATCTGATCCATTGTTAGTCCTGTTCTGGTCGTATTATCTCTTTAGAACAATTAGTACCAGAATTAGATCCTTTACTGTGTGCATTCATGTAACCTGCAATGTATAGTCATAAGAATCATAACCTTGATCTATTGCCGATTTCTAGATACATTAAATGATTATTATGCCAATTTGGTGTTACTGTTGAAATATAGTAAATTATGCATTATGTATGTTTCGATCAATACCTTTATCTACTTTATTACATATCTCCTCTTTGTTGAAGGAATCCATCAGGTTTTTCCCACCAACAATGGGCTCAGACGGGAACCAATCTACAAACTTTAAATGATATGAATAAAGGAAATAATCTCAAATGAAACATTTGCATTTAGACTAATATAGATACATAAGATACAAAATCAAGATTAATCAACCATTTGGACTGCAAGAACTCAAAATTAATGTGAAGTCATTCCCCATTGCTTAACATATGAGAAATTAGAACTCTAACAATCAAACTCCCTACCTAAACAATCGGTAAACACTACTTAACAACAAACATTTAACATTTTAAAACCATGAATCTGAAAATCATCTCCATTTCGAAGTACTCATGAAACATCATTCACATTTAAGAAAAAATTTAAAAACTCTCTTAGAGCTTCAATCAAGCACTTGGGTTGCAAGAATTCAAATTAGTCAGATATATAAAAATTAAAGGAGAATGCTTGAAAAACAACCATTCATATAAACATTAAACAAATCACCAAAAAAATATATACCTATTTACCAAGCATCTTACTTGTGTATGCTTAGATTTAGGAGGCGGTTAACCTAATTTCTCACAATTTCAAATCACCACAAAACAAAATCAGGTCTATATATAAAATACATACATATACATTGCAATATATAACAATTACGATAATACAAATAAAAGGTTAAGACAATCAATTAAAAGATAGAGAATGAGATGAATGATGAAATTGATACCTAATTTTAGAAGTCCATTCCATGAGGAAAGAAATCTGTATTTTTTCAATGGTCTAAATTGAGACTGATTCTTATATAATCAATGTATCTGTAAGAACCTGCAAACACAATAACAGGATAAATGGAAAAAATAATGAATCGATTAATAAAAAACAATTAACCTGGAGATTTTCATCCATGGATGCTTAAAGCTTTGAACCACGTTATATACCTTCGGAGAGCACGAAGACGAAGCCCATAAAGCTAATTGCGTTCCTTTCAGCGTTTAATTTTTAAAATAATGATAATGATGATAGATAATTAGGATCTGGTTTGTTTTTGAATTAATGATAGAGAATAGGATTAGCATCTATTAAGGGATAATCAGTGATTAATTTCTGACGTGGCTTTTATTTTTTCTAAGTGATTTTACATTTATATCCTTAATAAAGCTTAATTAACAAAGGAAGAGGAAGGACATAAAAGGGAGAATGTGGCAAAAAGTATTCAGGATTTATATTATATATAGATTATAATTAATTGCACTTTGATGGCATGAATTATTTTACAGTTTAATGGCAGATATTCAAAAATCAACACTTTATTTGCTCAAATTTATTTTCTTAACCATTTAAATGATTTCGGTCAAGTTTATCCAAACTACGTTAATTGTACAAGGTATTTCAGTCCGAGTACTGATTAATCAACATGAATTCAATGATTCTTTCAGAAGAGTTAAATGATTCCTAACTAAGAAATTGATCAATATTGCCACAACAAAATCAAATGACAAAAGAAAATTAAAGATGAGAAATCAATTAAATCAATCAAATAATAATAGTGCCCGTTAGTAAATATAGTGAAGAAAATCAAAAGTCTTTGGCACGTGATACACAAATAAACCAATGGTGAAATAATAATAATCAAGAGAAAAGAGAAAGAAAAGGAAAACACAATCTGAGAGCCATGAAAATTTAAAAGACACCAAAAACACAAATAGGACAACTGCAAAGGCAAGAATAACAAATTAAACAAAACCAATAATACGAAGAAGACTAGCAACAATTAAACACGTAATTAATTAATTAAGTAATTATTTTAATGAATAAAATAATTCTGGTAGAATTAATTTATTAATTAAATTAATCACATTGTATAATCAATTAAAGGAGAATTAATATGAATCCTTTAATAGCTAAATCTTTTCTAATTAAGTGAGGCTCCGTAGAAATGCTTTTTAACGCGCACAGCTCATAATCTTTAATTAATAAATAATCAATTTAATTCAAAAATTATAAAAATAAATATCTAATATCATTAGATATTTATAAATATAATTTTCTAATTAAACAAAATATTTATTAATGTAAATAAATCCTTACGGTCTAAGCTGCGGTCTCCTGAGGGTCTGGAACCAGAATCCTTTTGCTTATCAAAATATACAACAATTCCAACCGAGATTCCAACATTAAGAATATATCACTTAGCATTTCTTTGTGATAATTCTTTTTCCTCGTAGCTAGTCCACTTGATAGTAAAATCCTTGTGGTTAATTAATTTAGCACTTCTGTTGCTTGCACAATGATTTTCCCTTTGTACCAGTCTTGATAGCTTGAACCACTAAAGTTAATGACGAACAACCACTGTTTAATGTTGACACTCGATGCATGGTTTGGTTCATGAGTGACTAATCGCAATGACTTTTCTTCATATATTGACTTTAAAGCTGTGGTTCTTGTCTTCCTTTTCTTCACTATTTTTCAAACCTTTATAACCTGTATTCTGTCACTGTAGGAAACTCTTGTCACTATAAATTGAACCCACTGTCTTGATTAACCCACTGACGCTTGATCAACTGAATGAACTTCTTCAAGTGTAGTATACCTCAAAATGGTAGATTGTCATTGTCTTCTTTCTCTTGACAGTTAAGCATTTGAGATCCCTGTGACAGTACATATACTATTTACTATTACATTCTTTTTTAAGTGGAGTTGAATCCTAGATGTTTACAATAGGGTAAACATATGACTTTCAATCTTCCCCTATTTGTTTGTTAATCATTAACATACAAATTCCTAGAGGATAACTCAACTAAAAACAAGAAGAAGATAAAGCATTAAAGAACTATAGTAAACAATACATTAAAAAAAATTATGGTTTAGATATAACATTTCCAGAATCTCAGTAGATGAAATGATAGATGATTGTTCCTCTGACAATGAACTGATCTTCATTAATTAACTCATCTTCATTTGTTGACATATCTTCCTGATAACCCTTTACATCTAACATTGAACATTATCAGCAGATACTTGGAAATTCTTCATTGGTAAAGAATATGACTTGTCAACCACATACTGAAGAATTTTTCTTTGTCATTTCATACTTCTCTCATTCCTTATGTCTCCCTACCTAAGGTGATATGACTCCTCCTTATAACGGTGAATACTTTTTCATCTCCCCCTGACAAGGCAAATAAATCTATATCCCCCTGACAAGGTGAATACTCCCCCTTTCTAAAGTACATCCTTTTTCATATCTCTCCACCTTAGATAGAAAATCTCCCCCTCAATAAGGTAAGCTTATAATCTCCCCCTTAGTTGAGTATATCTTACTAAGGTAAGCTTTTAGTATAGCTATATCTTTAATATTTCTCTCCCCCTTAGTTGAGTAATCCTCCAAGCATTCAATTATAGCAAACATTCAATTAAATTAGATGATACCAAATATTCAATTATAACTCACCTCTTACCTTTAGTACAACAGTTTCTTCATACATATACCATTGACTGTTGGAATAAAGTATAGAAGCTTTGCTTGTGTTGAAGGATTTTTCATGAAGACTTCCAGAATAGAAGTATGTAGACTGATCAACTTTGCCCTTTAGATATTATAGAATGGCTTCACTGTTGATCATCTTGACAACCAAATCTCTCGATAATTTCCTTATATCTCCCAACTACTTTAAGGTTCTAAGAATATATCATTGATAACCATGTTTGGGGAATAGGGAATGGGATTTGTTGTTTCACTTTTTTTCTCACTGTGAGTGTGTGATTCTATTTTGTGTACCTCAAAAGTGTTTAACTCATCTCTCCACTCATATCACTTTCACAATGAGTGAATCTCATTTCTCATCTCTCAAGTGTTTACACTCATGCTCACTAGTGTATCACTCTTATCTCTCATAGCTCCAACATCCATGTGTACCTGCAAGGAAAATCACCCTAGCCCCTTCAAGAGAGGTCAGTGGTGGTGCAATGGGTGTTCGCAAATCCCAAATCCTCGTTGGACTCGTCAGACGAATCTGAGTCATAATCTACAAGTTGATAAAATTTTCCCTTTTTGTGGGTTTCAGAATTGAATTCTGAGAAAGTAAACAATGAAATCAAAACTTAGAATTAAAATCATGTTTCCTTCTAATGTCGGTGAAGACATCTCCTTGTTTAACTCACCAGGTGAATTTGAATCATAGTCAACAAGTTGTCGTTTCGCACCTATGTCGGACCCGTTACCCGCAGGATCCAGAGATGTTCCCTCTAGGGAGTTAGATGATGATCTTGTTGAATTTTGCATTGAGATCAATACCTTTTCTCGAGGTCTGTGAAGACTCTTGGTTCATTGAAGAACCTTCAACTTATAATCCTAACCGTAAAATGGTCGGAGTATTAGTTGTTTCCGTTAATTCATCCTTAGTGTGTGCAATCTCACATTGTGCATAGGAAGTATTTTAGTCTTGTGTATGAGGTAGTGACTTACCAACAGATGCCCTGCCTGACAAGAAAATTTCAATAAACTCATCCTGTTGAGAGAATGAATCCAGAGACTGTTTTAGTGCCATTTTCAGCTCTGCATCCTTTTGGGAGAATGCAGGCGAGCTTACAGATACCTCAAATTGTATATATCTATTCTCCTTGAGAGGTAGAGCTGTGAGTTTACTATCCTTCACATCCTTATTTGTTGCATCAAGTGCATTTACTCCATTATTGACCTCTAGTCTAATAGGTTACTTCCATTTCAGGGGTAAGTTAGGATGTGTTTAGATTTGGATTTATAGTCCGGGATAGAAGTTGTTGGGTTTGCAACCTCATGACATCATATGAGAAAACTTCCATTAGGAGCTTGACCTGCATCACATAGCAGTAGAGCAACATAGAGATAGAATGCATTTACAACATACCAGAACATTGAGTGAAAACATATGCATTATATCTTGTGAGAGAAATGATGTACAGTTGTGACTTCAAAAAGTTTTACAATATAAGCAATCACAACTGTTGAAAGATTTGAGTTTTCTTTTAAAAACTGTTAATGTGCAAGAGTGTGTATTTATGCATAAAACAATGTATTATCATGTCTTTTAATGAAAACTATGTCGTTTTAATTTTAAAAGACACAAACTCTTGACTTCGCAGTAATTAAGAAAGAAAGAAATTCTTTAAGTGCTTATAATGTGTAGAGAACTTTAACACAAAAGTTAGTGAAAAGACTCATACAAGCACTAAATGTCGTTTAGGTAACAAAGATTACCGAGTACATAGCTATTAACGAAGAGATATGTCTTCTCTCTCTCTTAATCCCAACGGAAGCATACACCGTTGAACTCCATCTCCATCGCCTTTCTCCCTCTTACGCTCTTCACGCTCCTTATCTTCTTCATCCTCTCTCTTTTCTCTTCAAATACATTCTATTTTTATTTCAGATCTGGTTTATCCAATGGGCTCTAGGAACTCGGAAAACTCAGGTTCCATGAACTCGGAAGAATTTGCGGATTTTGTTAGTCTTAACTACGGTGGTTCTGCTATTAACTACCAGCCACTCTTTGAAGCTGATAATGAATCGATTCACACTAATGAAGTCATGGGGGAACCTCTACCCCTGGAAGCGCAGGCTCGTATGCGAGACCAAATCAATCTTATATTAAATGATGGTTCGATTCAGCCTGCAACTGGTCCGATAGCTGAGGTCTCGTCTTTAGGATCTCAAGGCGAAACAGGGAAAGTTCATTCACCACCGGAAGTATCTTCAGCTCCTACTGGTAATGTATCTCATCCTCTTGTCCCTAATACTTCAGAGCAAATACAAGATTTAAATGTTACTAATGGTCCTACGAATAAAACGGTTACGTGGAGTTCACTTGTTAAAAACAATGCCCTGGAACCTTCACCTTGTGTTACTAATTATGGAGAAGCTGCCTCTATCACCTTCAATGATGATGGGTCTGCCTCTGTTAGCTTCTCCAAGGACTATTTGGTCCGTGCCCAGAAACAAAGGGAAACTAGTATAATCGGACACTTCATTGGGGGTAATTTTGCCTTCAAGTTTGTTCGTAACAAGCCCATAAACTTTGGCATAACAAGGGTCTAACTGGTGTGTACTACAGCTCCAAAGGGTACTACACTTTCCGTTTTAGTACCATGGAAGAGAGGAATAATGCTTTGAACATGAACACGGTTCAAATGGGTGGGAAGACTTTGTATTTGATGCAATGGATGGAGGGTTCTAAATTCAAACGGAATGTGGTGGATAAGGTCCCGTGTTGGATTCGTCTAATAGATGTCCCCTACTCGCTCTGGTCAAAAGAGAGCTTATCCTCGATAGCAAAGGCTGTGGGCAGGCCTCTTAAATTCGACACTGCAACTTCAAAATTTGAACCTCTGAAATACGCAAATGTTCAAGTCGAACTGGCCTATACTTCACCTAGACCAGATTTCGTCTGGGTTAATGTCTTAAATGGGGAAGGTGTAGAAGAGAAAGAAAAAATTGAGGTCCAATATCCTCAACTCCCATACTCATGTAGCCTTTGCAAATGTTTTGGTCATTCCCTTGCTCGTTGCATTCATAATCCTGAACGGGCTAGCAAGAAACAGAGAACAAATCAAACGCGTGAAAATGTTAATGGAACGTTCGCCTCCACTTCACACAGGGAATCGGCTGAACCCCCTGTCTCTAAGGAAGAGTATCTTAAAAACATGGAAATGGTGCCATATGTGATTGGCGATTTCTGTGGCTGTGAGGTGGTTATGGATGAGGATCACATTTTAAAGGAAATTGAAAATGAATTGGAAAATGGAAATGAATTGGAAGAGTTTGATAGACTACCACCAGGTTCAAAAAGGAATGAAGTCGGCTATACAGTCGCTCAAATAAATGATAACCATGAAGCACATGATGCTTTGCCACTTGCAACTGACAATGGGTTTGCAGCCTTGACTGACCTCTCTGAGGATCTTTCGTTCGAAGAATCTCCCCGCACCAAGAGAAAAAATGGCAAGTCTCCAGTTAAGTCGGCCTGCTTCGAGGTTGTGCTCGACATCCCAAAGCCTCCAAGAACACAAGGAAAACCACCTGTTGATGATGCTGGTTTCACAAAGGTTTTGAACAGGAAAAGCCCCCGGTTGATAGGCGTGTCAACACCAAACAAACGTTTTTAATGAATTTTTGTGTGTGGAACGTGAGAGGCTTGAATAAAACCTCACACCAAAATTAGGTCACAAATTTAATTGCTGCTAACAAAATTTCTCTTATTGGTTTAGTGGAAACTAAGGTTAGGGTGCTTAACTCTATAACTATTTCTAGATGTATTAACAAAAACTGGAAATGGATCTTTAACTACGAAGCTCATGACTACGGCCGTGTGTGGGTTGGTTGGGATCCTAAGGTATGGTCTGTCCGTGCTCACTCCAAAACAGCTCAACAAATTACATGCTTTGTGACTTTTCTGGAAAGTCAAGTTCATTTCACTGTTACTTTTGTTTACGCTTTCAATAAGCCTCACCAGCGTATTTCTCTTTGGAGGGAGATTGAAAATCTTAGTCGGAATTTCTCTTTGCCGTGGTGCATTAATGGGGACTTCAATTGCGTTCTTTCCCTGAATGAAATCAAGGGAGGTAGGGAACTTTGGACCAGCGACATGCAAGCTTTCGCGGATTGTGTTACTAATTCGGGTTTGGGGGATATTAAGACGGTGGGTAACCTCTACACTTGGAATAATAAACGGACTTCTCTAATTCACAAACGGCTAGATCGTATGTTGGGCAACGCTGCTTGGTTCACAGCTCATACTGAGGCCTTTGTCGTAGTGAAAAATAGGGGTTTAATGGACCACAGTCCATTACTTTGCACAATTCCTGTTCGTCTTGAGAAGGTTAAAAAGGCATTCCATTTCCATAATTATTTTCTGGGAGTTGAAGGCTTTCTTGAAACGGTTACTCAAGCTTGGTCTTCACAGTGGTTCGGTGATCCTATGGCGATTTTAAATCGTAAACTCAAAGACGTCCAGAAATCCCTGGTTGCTCTTAATAAGTCCCATGGCAACGTGCATTCTAATGTCTCGTCGGCTCGACTTGCTCTATCTCAAGTGCAGGATTCTCTGTCAAATGATTGTGATAACCCGGGGTTAATTCACATGGAAAATCAGGCTTCTCTCAATCTGGAAAAAACTCTGAATGAGGAGGAAAATTTCCTTCATAAAAAATCAAGAGTTAACTGGCTCACAGTGGGTGATGGTAATAACAGCTATTTTTTCAACCAAACAAAGGCGAACTGGAACAGAAATAAGATCATGTCGATTGAAAACGCTGAGGGTGTTCTTGTTTCAGGGCATACAAACATTTCTAAAGTGGTTATTGACTACTACTCTAGTACTTTGGGGTGCTCTCGGGAACCAGAGAATTTCAATTTCGACGACCTTTCTTGTGATTCATTAACTCAGAACCAAGTCCAGTCACTTGAGGCTCAAATCACGGATGCTCTCATATTGAAAACTCTAAAAGGTATGGGCAAAAACAAATCACCTGGTCCAGATGGTTTCACAACGGAGTTCTTCCTGGGAACTTGGGATATTGTAGGGGTTGATTTTTGTAAGGCAATCAAACACTTCTTCAACTCGAATTACATGCACCAAACTATGAATGCTACTAGCATTGCTCTAATTCCAAAGATCGCAACCCCAACCTCTATGAAGGATTTTAGGCCAATCTCTGTGCTCGGTCCCGTATAAATGTATCACTAAGATCCTAGCTTCTCGGCTTAAGAAATTTATGCCTAACATCATTAATGTCACTCAGTCAACCTTTGTTCCTGGCCGCAACATCTCAGACAATATTCTAATGGCTCAAGAACTGTTTCGAGGGTACCATCAGAACAACGGCGCTCCTAAATGTGCTCTAAAATTGGATCTCCACAAGGCCTTCGACTCTCTGGATTGGGGGTTTGTAATGGGTGCTCTTAAAAAACTCAACTTTCCGGATAAGTTCATGCAATGGATCTTTTCATGCATTTCTACTCCTACATATTCTGTCAAGCTTAATGGCTCTTTATGTGGCTCTTTCCACGGAAAAAAGGGTCTCCGTCAAGGGGACCCCATCTCCCCATACTTGTTCTCGATCGCCATGAATGTCTTGTCCTCCATGCTAGCCAAGGTCCCAAGGGATTTTAATTACCACTGGAAATGTAAGGATCTCAAACTTATGCATCTTTTCTATGCGGATGATGTCTTACTTTTCTCGAGAGGCGATCAATCTTCAGTAACCCATCTTATGAGTTGTATATCTAATTTCTCGAAGGCTAGCGGTCTCTCCGTGAGCATGGCAAAGAGTACGGTGTTCTTTGGAAATTGCAGTTCAAATCTCATTACATGGACAGACTCTATGTTCGGCATTACTCGGGGTGACCTTCCTGTTAAATTCTTGGGTGTCCCTTTAATTTCTTCGCGTTTGAGTTATATCACTGCATGCCTCTGCTAGACAGGATTACTTCTAGGGTCTCTTGTTGGACGTCCATTCTTCTTTCTCTGGCAAGCCGTGTCCAATTGATTCGCACAGTTTTGTTCGCAATCCAAGCTTTCTGGACAAATCACTTCATCCTCCCTGTCTCGGTTCATAACAGAATTCAATCCTTGTTCACTAGGTTCCTTTGGAAGGGGGACGTAAACTCAAAAGGGGGTGCTAAGGTCAGTTGGAACAGGCTGTGCTGTCCTTTTGATGAAGGTGGCTTAGGCTTGAAAAATCCCCATGATTGGAATACCTCTCAAATGCTCCTTCACTTGTGTAAAATTGTCACTCACAGCCATGGTTTGTGGTCTAAATGGGTGAACGCGACTGCTCTAAAGAGAAAGCATTTTTGGACAATGCCTATGCCACAGGACTGCTCTTGGATTTTACGAAATGTCCTTAAGTTACGGACTTTGGCTCGCGAATCTATAACCTACAATTTGGGCAGTGGCAGAGGTATCTCTTTGTGGTTTGACCCGTGGTGGAACAATACCTGCTTGGCTTCGATGCATACCGACGCCATCATTGCTCAGGATGGCATTCCTCATGATGCTTCGGTAAATTGCTTAATCATAACTGGTACATGGAACTTACCACGTCCTTCATCTGCAATTCATCATGTGGATCAGGTACTGGCTACTTGGATTCAAAATTTTTCCTATCCGAGTTTTAGCTTAGACAGAGAAGATGCAGTTTGCTGGGGTTCTACTCCTATCAAGAAGTTAAAAATATGGGACATTTGGAACACTTATCGCAGGTCTTACTCTCGTGTTTTCTGGTTTGACATGGTCTGGCACCGGCTTAAAATCCAGCGGTATGCTCATTTGGAATGGCTCCTTTGTTTGGGAAGATTACCTACCGCTCGGCGACTTGTTGCTTTCGGCTTGGATGTCCAAATTCACTGCCTTCTTTGTGTGGGTGGAACGGAAGATGACTCCCATTTGTTCCTCTCCTGCCCTTATGGATACTTCATTCTAAACAAGGTGGCTGGCCTCCTGCGTGTTCAAGTCTAGGGAGTTAATTGGCTAGATTTGTTAAGTGCCTGGGGATCCCATACGGACCATGTTCATAGAACAGTTCTCCTTCTCGCTGCGCAGATTTTTGCTTACCACATTTGGCGGGAGCGCAATGCTCGTTTACACAACAGAGGCATCAGGGCACCTTCGCAGCTTATCGCTACCATAATGGTAGACCTCAGAACTAAGCTTCTTAATTCAAAATGGTTCTCCAAAAATGCAAATTTAAATTTTTATAGGTGGATTTTTATTTTATTTAGTTTCTTGTAGTTGGGTTCGCTCTTCTTGGTTCTTTCTATCTTCAATCTAGATGTTAGGCTAGATTGTATTTAGACAGTTCTCTTTGCCTCAGTTGCGGAGCAAGGGTTAATCCCTGGTTTTTTTTAATATATATATTAATTTAGAAAAAAAAAAAAGATTACCGAGTACATAAGTACAGATAACCAATGTCTCTCCTCTGGCGCTTCACTACTTAGCACAACATAAACTAAGTAATTGACTGATGGATGCAAAACATTCTAAGAACTATCATATACACAAAGTGGTGTAAAACCCGAATTATAGAATTTTAATTTTGAAAAAAAAACTCTCACCACTCTATAATATTATAGGAGACATAGTGTTTCATTAAGTCTCACTCACTTAGAAAGTTGAACATCTAAATATATACTAACAATAATGATTTATAGATAAAAAAACATTTACTTAGAATAAATCCTAAGTAATATCATCAGAGATGATATATACATCACAATTAGTTTGCAATAAAGTATCAGAGCAACTAGTAATTTTTAGTAAACAAATATTTTACTATTTGATGCCAACTGTTAGTATTTATCAAACACTTTAGAATGCAAGTAATTGTGCTTATGATTACTTTAGCAAAATTAAATTATGAGCAAATAAACCATTGAATTGCTTCACGTCATAATTTAACTAAGATAAAAATAATCACTGTTAAATACTAAATATTCAATGATGCCAATTTTTAGATAAATTCCATTCAATGAAGATTGAATTATTACATTGAATACCAATTGACCAAATGAATATTAGCATCTAACTACTTATGACTATCATTCACTGACATTCATAAGTAAGAGGAACTGGTTGAAAAGAATTGTATAAGTTCTTTAGATGTAACATTTCAAACTTATGACTTCAAGGCAACTCTTCGTTAATAACAATTGTTAACTCCTAACAACTGCTTGTATTAGACAACCTTGGTTATATATATAAAAAATCGATTACCAAAGCTATCTTGTCTGCAATCTTAGAAAAAATATTCTAAGTCCAATACACCTTGATCCATAGTAAACAACATTTATTATCAAAGTGATTAGAAGCTTGAAAATAAGAATAAAAATTATTCGAAGTAAAAGAACTATGGTTTCTTTAGTTATGTCAATATCCATAGTTCTACTTAGAGAATTTTCACATCATGTATAGTAGTATGAGTGAATTTCAAAAGATACAACATAGATTACTTAGAGGAGTTCTAAGTAATTTCACTCATACCAATACATCTCACAATTAGTTAGTAAATAGAATTCTAACTAAATATCATTAACTGATATAAGTCAAAACTTCAATACAACCAATTGTTAGAATCATGATATTAATTATATTGAAAATGGAGCATTGATAAGTTCACTAGAATTAACATCTCACTACTAATTGAAGACCAACACAGATTAGGTCCAAATTAGTTATGTTGTATATTTATTTTAATAAATATGAGGTACAGAGCAAATACTTATATTGAATTGCTTCAGGTTCTATAACTCATATTAATCAAAGTAAATAATTAAATAAATAAATACTAAATCTCTATGAGTTAGATTTTACCATTTAAGTATTTAAATTATCCTTAAATAATCACCACTGAAATATATTACAATTATACACATGGCAATCATTCAACAGATAATTTTCAGTATGAGGTTTGGATGTGAATAAGTTCACAAGTCCTTTTAATACGGACAATTGAATACTTATGAACTCATTTATGAATTGCTTACAATGAATTCACAAGTCCTTTCAATACTGATAATTGAATACTTGTAAACTCATTTAAGAATTATTTATAGTAAAATCACAAGTCCTTTCAATACGGACAATTGAATAATTGTGAGCTTACTTAAAAATTACTAAACAGATGGGATTTACAAATCATATAGCCTTACCAAAATCTCAAGTTTACAAACCAATCTTGAAAAATTAATTTCATCAAGTGATATAGTAAACATGTCTGCAAGTTAATCTTAATTAAAGACATGCTCTCAAAATAATTGATACCTTATGCAAGTTGCTTAGTCCTTGAGTGTTCCACAGAGTTGTTGGAGATGAATTTGATTCCTTGTGTTCTCCTGCTTTCGTACAACTCATTTGATCTGTCTCTATGCAGCAAAACATGTCAGAACTGATGTCTCTAGGGTACCATCTCCGCAGATTTGGGTCCAACTTAAGACATATGAAAATCAATTGTAATAACTACAAGAATAGATTCTCTAGGTTCCACTTGGGGCCTTGCACATTTGCATATCGAGAATATAATATGTGTGTAAGTGATTTATTAGCAATTGAATAAGATAATGAGCTGATGATTCCTCTATAGCCTGATTAGGTCCTAATTAGTAGATCCTGAACTTGTTGGGTCAAATATCTCTAGGGTACCATTTCCTCATATTTGGGTCCAACTTAAGATTTTTGATTACCAACTTGTTAGGCCCAAACTAATAGGTCAAAAGCCAGCTATAGTGGTGTGTTGGCATAGAGTCTTGACAGGTCTAGAATCTTCTGAACAAAAACAAAAAAAATCCTCGACTTACTTTTATTGTCATCATTCTTTTGGCTTACTAAAGTAAATCAAAAGAATTGCAACTTTACCAACATCAAAACAACAAATATCTTGATACCAATTTATAGTTAGTAGACCAACATATAATATAATCAAGATATCATTGCACATATATATCATTTATGTTTGTACCTTAAGATGTAGAGAGTTCTATAAATGTGACACCAATTGTTAAAAGATACCAACTTTTAAAGATTGATACCAAATGTTAAATTATAGTTAGGGTGTCATACCATGTCTTTCATGCTTGCTTGAGTGTGATACCAGTTCATACTAACCTATAGAGATCTTCCATTATCTCGCCAACCAGGCGTGCACTAGCTCACATTCCTCTAGCATCTAGATTCAGTAGGTCTAGATGTCCATTATAATCATGAATGTGCAGCAGGTGCCTGATATCCTCAAGTCTTGTCACTGGTGCTTCTTGTCATATATACTGTCTTATCAGCTTGTAACCTTGCATCCAGTTTGGCTTTGTCCCGGCTTTGTCCCTCATAACAATGCCTTGACATCATCCAGGTAGACTACTTCTGGTTATCCTTGTACCAATTACAGCCTTGTTGTTTGATCTGGATACCAGCTTCCCTTCAATCTGCCTTTTGTACTGATTGAGATCATCTTGCATTGTAATCACTCAATCTGGATCTTTCAGAGCCTCTTTAGCTTTCTTAGTTTCTTCTAAAAGAAAACTAAAGAAATAATCATTGGTACTTGAAGCTCTACTAGTCTTTTACTTCCACCATTAGGAACACTAAGAACTAGGACAAAGAGTTAATTGAGTCAACACTCTTTGTCTTGGAAGACATGTTCTCATAGTGTCCTTTGATTTTCAATGTGGTGCTGAGTTGACTAGTTGATCCTTCTGTTGCTCCCCCTAAGCAGTTGCTGGGTTTACATGAAGATTCTCATGTTTGACATTAGTTGGATTTGAATAATCATCACCATTGATAGCTGGGAGCTTAAAGTTGTTGAACATCACTAAGACTTTCAATCACCTTTTGTTGATTAATAACAATTACCCTGTAAGAGTAACCAAGGAAATTATCCTCTTGAGCCTTAGCTACAAAGCTTGGCAAGTTGCTCACTTTCATATATCATTACAAAACAATTTCCTTCATTTTGTGGGGTCTTCCTATATTTATTACCGATCAGGGTTCGATCATGTCAGTAGCAAACTATTGAATGCTTCATGATTAATACTCTTGAAAGTGCAGAAATCATCTAGAACACCAATTGTTGGATTTACCCCTGTAATCTGACCTTCAAGTTGTCATAGTCAGTTATGCTTCCTGCTTGATCTTCTTGATGTGATCAATCACCATCAATGGTGTCTTGTCTTCAGATTGTTTGAACAACAACTTGTTTGTTAAGAAGAGTCATCAATCATCACCACTAAAGTATATTTTTCTTTGATGTAGAACTTCTGTGTGATGCTTCTTGACTTTTTTTTATGACATGCCTCATAATTTCATTTTGCTTTAATTCCAGATGAGGTAGTCTCCTTTACTGATTCGATTTTCAGGAAAGAATCTCTTGATTTGACATTCAGGTGAGAGAGCTCCTTATGTCATAGCTGAACTCTTATCTGATGAAGCTTTAGATTAAACCTTGTTGACTTCACTTTTGACTGAGATCCATTTCAGCTACAAATAAGTTCTCTTTCCTTACTCCTCGAATAGTAGGCTCTTCATCTTCTAAAGATGCTTTATTACTAACAACATTCCTAGCTATTAAATAGCCATGACCCTGGGTCATACCCTTGCTGTTGTCTCCAAGGGAAAACCACTTGGCCTGTCTTCACATTCACATTTGATACCAGGATTCTTTCTTCGATGATATGCTTTGAATAAATCAATAATAATGCATAATCGATTAACCTGTTAAGCCCTACATTCACAAATTGATAAAAAGTTCTTGGTACCCAAATTGTTTAATTGGGTCCAGATGTATTAGAGATTTCTCTTTTATCAGAGTTAACCTTAACATGCTCATTCTTATCTTTGACTGACCATTTCTCCTTTTTAATGTCATTGACAAAATAGTCATTGAGCAAGGAGAATAATGGTTCCTTCCTAACATAAGGAGGACTAGAAGTATGTACCTTATTATTATTCTTAAACATGCTTTTTCTATAATCAATGCAAATACTAGGAGATGCATTTATGACATTTGAAATAAGCAGGCATGATAATAAGAATACATGGCATACATTCAGCATTAAAACATTGCAGATAAGAATTATGCAAATTAGGAATGTTATGCATTTTATAAAATTCAGTACTATCTACTTTAACCTATGTACACTAGTGTAACAGGTAGCAAGTAGATTTATAGATATTCAATAATTTTCTAAACATGCATGGAATAGAAGAATTAACAGTTAATCACTAATTCTATCCAATCCATTCCTATTGTTATATGATATTATATAGTCTCTATTACGTAAGTTAGTTTTACAAATGAATTGATGTTCTACTGACACCCTAGGTAATTATTCCATCTTTTAAACTTTTTAAACCTTAACAAACAATTCAAAATGAATAAGCAAATCTTGTTCTACTGGGGATCCTGAAACTACTTAAGCAGAGGTCTTATATGCTTGACATATATCATTTAAGAATTAAAAGATATTGTCTAAGAACACTTCTAACTCACTATTGCAATTAATTAAATTCAACAAATATTCAAACACATATTAAGATCTTCTAACCAAAGATATAATAATTAAAATCTAAGATTTTAACATGCTTTGAATTTCTGAGAATCACATATTACACAAGTTCGAAGAATTGATACCTGAGACATATGAGGTGAATCATCTTCAGAGATTGCTATGAAGGCAAGATATTCATTATGCTCTTCTCATCATCATCTGATCCATCCGAACTCTTTCCTTCAGCAAGATAAGTTCTGCACTGATGTTTTTGTTTCATCTCATTTAATGAATCCCTATTCATCCTTGTTTGTCAGAATTTTGTACCATGTTATACACCTTGATAGTTACTTATCACATATAGATTTTCATAACTGCAACTATCATGTCTTGTACTTTCCACCATCTAAGTCTTGTAACCACCTATTGAGTTGAACTATATCTTGAAGAGTTTCTGCTTCGGAACAGATAGGCCTGATCCCTGGATACAACTTTAGCACTCTTTCTGAATTAGTAACTCTTCATGTCTGTTCTGAGATTCCATCATTAATTTCCGACTGAGATGTTTGCAGTCTAGTCCATTCTCAAACCTCCTTGATTCCATTCTTCTAAAATCTCTGTTGATTTCTTGAAAGATATCCAATTGGTACAAACCACTAGGTGTTTTGAATTTAGCAATGAGGAAATCCACCAAGTGTTTGCATATCAGTGAATCAATAGAGTTGACTAAAATCTTTAATAAAAATTTCATCCACTAAAACCTCTTCCATTCCTGCTTCGGAAAAACCAATAAGTCACATTGAATATGACTTACAAAAACTTAACAAAGTTATCTCCAGCAGGTAGAAATAATTCTTATTGGACAATGCATTTTCTTCAAAAGATTCAAATCATCTTTGACAATCCGGAGGAATCTTCAACTAACAATCTTCTTAGAACCATTGGCTTAGAATAAATTCAAAATATTTAAAATTCACAAACTTCAAGGACTTGAAAATTTTTGAGAAATAAAAAATCTGAAAGTAAGTTCAAATTAATTAAAATTTGAAATTAGAGTCAAATTAATTAAGAATCAAAAAATCCCAAGAAATGAAAATTTTTGAGAGTTAAAGAATCTGAAAATAAATTCAAGTTAATTAAAATTCGAAATTATCAAGAATTAAAATTTTTGAGAATTAAACAATTTGAAAATAAATTCAAGTTGTTTAAAAAAAAATTTCCATTTAGCAAAAAAAAATCCAAGAATTAATCATTTCAAGAATTAAAAATTTCGAATATAAGCTCAAATTATTTAACAATCAAAAAATCTCAAAAATGAATATTTTTTAAAGGTTAAACAATTCGAGAATAAATTCAAGTTAGTTAACAATTGAAAATAAACTCATATTGTTTAAAAATCAAAAATATCATAAATTGAGAATTTTTAAAGGTTAAAGAATTCAAAAATAAATTTAGATTATTTAATATTCAAAAATCTTAAAACTGAAAATTTTGAAAGTTAAAGAATCCAAAAATAAGTTCAAATTATTTAAAGTTCAAAAATCTCAAGAATTGAATTTTTTGAAAGTTAAAAAATTTGAAAATAAGAGGAGTTGACTTTTTGGTCTAATACCGGATTTGATTTCTGTATGGGTCAACAAACTCGAAAATCAATTGGAGGACCACAAAAATAAGGATCTTGATTTGTGCATCAATCAAAAGGCTCGGATACCAATTGTTAGGTCCAAAATAGTTTGTAGAAGGGGGGTTGAATACTAACTATACCATTTTATCGAAATTGTTCTTTGGGTGTATATTAATTTTTTTAAACAATTCGATGAGGAATAAAACGAATACCGATATTTCAAGTTAAATATAAAATTATATTAAACTTGATGGGGTGTGTCTAAATACACGGGTACAAATTACAAGGTTTGATGACCAAACTAATTATTACAAATTCTAATGAAAATTCGACATGAACTTTTCTATATTTGTAATAAAAAGATCGAATGCTAAAAACTATTCGAGAGATAAGTTCTAGGAGTAAAAACTCGCTAGATAGTTCCAACAATGCAAGTAAACTATTTCTATCGGTTTAGATTTAACAATACACTCCAGAAATAATTTACAAGAAATTAACTTGAAGAACTGGAACCATTTCTCTTGGTCTCTATCTCTCTCTGTTGTGTTCTATGTGTTGAGAGGAAGTGAAGAGATGTGTAGATATCTTGAAAAAGCAGATCTTTTATCAAATAAAGCTACTGCCTCTTTTTCTTGACAATTTTCCTCGAACTACCTTTGAAAATGACTTGGTACTACCTTTTAAACGGTGGCTACTACCTTTCAGTTGGTCGGTACTACCTTTTCAGAGTGGCTACTACCTTTGCCTTGGTCGGTACTACCTTATGAATTACATTAGTACTACCTTCAGTGAGAAGGCTACTACCTTTGGTAGTGGTCGGTACTACCTTTCTGTTGAGCTTGTACTACCTTCGATACTACCTTTCTGAAAAGGTAGTATCAGTACAATTTTCAGCTTTAATCAATTAAATGATTTTCTGATAATCATTTAATTAATTTTCTTTTACATAAAATTCTGATTTAATTAATTAAGTAATTATTTTAAATAAATTAATTCTTGTAGAATTAATTTATTAATTAAATTAATCACATTGTATAATCAATTAAAGGAGAATTAATATGAATCCTTTAATAGCCAAATCTTTTCTAATTAAGTGAGGCTCCGTAGAAATGCTTTTTAACGCGCACAGCTTATAATCTTTAATTAATAAATAATCAATTTAATTCAAAAATTATAAAAATAAATATCTAATATCATTAGATATTTATAAATATAATTTTCTAATTAAACAAAATATTTATTAATGTAAATAAATCCTTACGGTCTAAGCTGCGGTCTCCTGAGAGTCTAGAACCAGGATCCTTTTGCTTATCAAAATATACAACAATTCCAACCGGGATTCCAGCTTTAAGAATATATCACTTAACATTTCTTTGTGATAATTCTTTTTCCTCGTAGCCAGTCCACTTGATAGTAAAATCCTTGTGGTTAATTAATTTAGCACTTTTGTTGCTTGCACAATGATTTTCCCTTTATACCAGTCTTGATAGCTTGAACCACTGAAGTTAATGAAGAACAACCACTATTTAATGTTGACACTCGATGCATGGTTTGGTTCATGAGTGACTAACCGCAATGACTGTTCTTCATATATTGACTTTAAAGTTGTGGTTCTTGTCTTCCTTTTATTCACTCTTTTTCAAACCTTTATAAACTGTATTCTGCCAATGTAGAAACTCTTGTCACTATAAATTGAACCCACTGTCTTGATTAACCCACTGACGCTTGATCAACTGAATGAACTTCTTCAAGTGTAGTATACCTCAAAACGGTAGATTGTCTTTGTCTTCTCTCTCTTGACAGTTAAGTATTTGAGATCCCTGTGACAATACATATACTATTTACTATTACATTCTTGTTTAAAGTTGAGTTGATTCTTCGATGTTTACAAATAGGGTAAACATGTGACTTTCATAAAGATGAAAATTTAAAATGAATAGTATTATTAAATGTCATATCACAAATTACTTTCTCAATATTGCACCATGACTCATAATATGTGTTCACTTAAATACACTAAATTTTAGCTAATGAAAAAATTATATACTAAATATTATCACTGTTAGGTTGTATATATCTGCGCCCCTTCCTGGTTTCACCCTTTTCAATTTTTTAACAAATGGATATGTAAAGGATCTCTCATATCATAGATAAAGGAATTAAAATAGCCATTTTTAAATAGATATGCCTACGATGGGAAGATACATATTTCTAAATGGATATGTATATCTATGAAACAATCAACATTGAAAGAGTGTAATTAATGGATGGTTCTCATCATGTCCATGACATTTTTTCAACGATGTCTCCGAGACAAAAAGGGCCCATATTTATATTTCTTTCATCAATCCTTCACAAGTAGATTTGTTCCTTTAGTATCTTCCCAGTTCCTTAAAAGAGATAGCTACGAGCCTCATGAAACCTAAGAAGACATTGGGATGTTTGGAAAACTTAACTTATTTTAGTATAAAGTTAAAGATTATTAATTTTTTTCTGAAAAAGTTAACTTTTTTTTGCAACTTATGGAATCTTAAAGATATATTAAATAATTATATAAAAAAAATTATCAAAATATAAAATTTTTACCCGAAAATAAGTGCCAAACAGGTCAATCATGAAAAGGTGATAGAAAATTTGATAATTACGTATCTAGTAAACTTATAATAAGAAAACTATTTTAATATATCTAATCTAGGCAGCATTGTTTTAATAACGAGAATAAGGATTATGAGGTAGACTCCATACTTTTCCTATCTATGAGTAGATTATATTGGTTAGATTGATTTCATAATTTACATACGAAATAAATAAATGGTAAATAAATATTTGAAAATAAATTATTAAATGTATTTGTTTACATGTGAATATTGTGATCTCAATTCTCAAGTATTCTAATTCTTATTCGCTTTAATAATTAATGTCGAAATTTTTTAAATAGTTTAATATTGTTATTACTATTATATTCTAATATGTCATTATATATTTAAATATACACTAATCAATACTCTCAAACAGACTTTTAATAAATTATTTACCAAAGGCTTATTAATCAAAAACAAATTTTGATTCATTTTGTTCAACATCATCAATTTTCTACAATAGCATTCTTCTTCCCAACTTAATTTTATAATTAATAATTTAAAAAAAATAAAAAAAAACATTTTATTTTCAGCATTATCCACCTAGATACTAAGTAAAAATATAAAACGACATTCATTTAGTAATTTAATTATTTTAATATTGTGTTAAATATTATTGCATTTATCACCATTGTAACGGTTAATAACTCATTCTCATTTTTGAATTTTTTTTATTGATCTATTTTGATACATTATAGATTTTATTTACACATTTTTAAAGATTAATTTAGTTTATACTAGCTTATCATTATTTTGACATTTATGTGTTGTTAACTATTATATGATTTTTGTTAATATTTACCTTTATAAACTAGGAAATAAATAATAAATTTCTAATATAATTTTCTAAAAATACATGAAAATAATATAAGTTAAATTATACAAAAATTGTTATAAAACTTGAATGCCACCTTCGAATTGGTTCATATTATTATCATAAAACAATACGATACATATGTTGCGAAGATCGGAGGACTCCGGATCGTTTTCTGCACAAATGACTTAGTGTATCTATTTCTTATTGATGTAGATCGGCACATGTTTCCACTTATTTACAATGTAATTAGTATAATAGTTGCTGTTGGAGTAATTTTGTAATGCACACCAATTTATATTAGATCAAGTCTACGTAGTTCTGTGAAATTGTGTTTATCTCTAATAGATTTTAGGGATAAACTTCGTTAATGTGGACAATTAATGATTTTATATAATTTAATCTTGGCATTGTGATATCTTCCTGATTTGAAATATGCCGTTTGGAGATATTTTTTGTTATCCACGGATTGAGATTGATATTTCCTCGTTTCAGAAAAGATAAAACTTGGGCATTAAGCAATTATTATTAATTTCAATAATAATTAATAAATATTAGAAATTTGGGAGATATAAGACCATGTCGAAAATGTGGCATAACAAACAACCCCTAGTTCTTAAGTGTAGCTTGTTGTAGTGGAGAACGAAGAATCCTTCAAACTTCTAAATTTCTTGAATCGCTGAAAAAATTGAGAATATGTGATTAGAAAATCATAGAGCACTACAGTACCCATAATCTGTATGCGGTTGCAAGTGTGACATCATGTGATGACCAATATAGTGTGTGTGTGTGTGTATATATATATATATATGTGTGTGTGTGTGTGTGTGTGTGTGTGTGTGTGTGTGAAAGGCAGAGTGTGTAAACTTGTAACACTATAACTAATGTAACTCAAACTAAAGGAAAAGATACTTAACCAGAAGATAATCAAGAACAAGAAGTCACAAGAAATCAACACTAAATGAAGACAAGGTAATTGATACAATTCAACATGTTAACTATGATCAATCCAAGAAGAAATCATTGAGAGAAGTT
Source organism: Saposhnikovia divaricata (assembly GCA_036435485.1). Taxonomy (NCBI): domain Eukaryota; kingdom Viridiplantae; phylum Streptophyta; class Magnoliopsida; order Apiales; family Apiaceae; genus Saposhnikovia; species Saposhnikovia divaricata. Next base: position 233,483,792 of record CM071595.1, on the reverse strand, counting down.
CAAGTCAAAGTTGTTCATGCCTCAATGATTTGAAAAGCCAAGAATCAAGATCATAACTATCAGTATCAATAAGACCAATTGATTTCAAGTGAACAAGAAGGAAAGCAAATATTGGAAAGCCACATTACTAATTGGATATGGTAATTTATTCAAGAAGCAAAAACCCTATCAAGACTAGTCACTTATGAACCAGACCGTTGCATCAAGTGTCAGGACATTGATAGCAAGTTTATGTCAGTAATAAAGATCCATATTCAAGAGCTTGGTGAAGAATAAAGAAGACATGAAGATATCACAAGTTCAAGATGTGCATTGAAGTTTCAAGTTGAAGACCAGAATATTTTCTAAGTACTAAATATTCTAGATGGCCAAGTAGAAGTTTCTAAGTAGAAGTTCTACTTAGAACTTCGAGATGGCTAAATAGAAATTCTCAAGTAGAAGTTCTACTTAGAGTGCAGCTTCAACATGACACATGGCATCTTCTGATTGGCAGATTTCCAAGCTTTCAAGATAAGGCAAGATTTATGTGGACATCATTGGGCCACGTACATCTTAGTCTTTGAAGACTACAGGACATAGATTACATGTAGTATAAATAGAAGTACTTGTGTAATGTTTTAGTTAGTGAGCAATTCTTGAGAAAAACACAAGAGAAAGAGAGAGAGTGCATTCACAGAGCTTAGTATCATTCACTTCTCTCTGAACTTCTGTTATACTTTGTAATGAATGTTGTAGCAACCCTTTCAAGTTATATATAAGACATATATTCCTTGAATCTGTGTGTTCATTTATTGCATCGTATTTATTGCTTCTCATATTCGAAAAGTTGTATTCACCCCCCCTCTACAACACATTTGGACCTAACAATTGGTATCAGAGCTATATGTTTAACATACAAAACATAGATCCTTGTGTTGAGTAGAAGAATCGTGAGTTTTCATTTTCTAGATCTACTTTTCATTTTCTCGAAAAGTGTGTTTTAATTCGTTGGTAGTGAAAACTCATCTGAAAAATTATTTAAATACTCCAGGTGTGATTATTTAGCTTGGGTGTATTTTAACTAATTTTTGTGAATTTATCTGGGTTCGTTCATATTTGGTGTTCTTGAGTGTTCATCATCTGTTCTTATCAAAGAATACAACCCAACAACTTTTTGATCTCCTTTTCAAAAGTAAAAGAATAAAAAGGTGGTTTTGGACTTTTTGATTTGCTTTATTCGGCCGAAAGTATACAGACATACTCAGTACCTAGCATGTGGGTTAGGTGGGTTAGGTGAGTAAAGCATTCAAAGTCAAAAGGTGTTAAAGAGATAATATTGTTTATTCAATATTAAAGTAATCTGCAGAAAAATTTTTCTAAGGACAAAAGTTCTACATAGAATTTCTACTTGAGAATTTCTACATTGAATTTCGACTTGGACAATTTCTACTTGGTGATTTCGACTTGAGCAAAATTTCTACTTAGAGAAATTTAGACTTAGGCAAAAGTTCTACATAAATATTCTACATAGCCTAGTCTTGGGTACTTAGAAACTTTTAGTGACCAGAATTGAGATGGCTCCTAAAAATGCGTTCAAGATCCCAATGTTCAACAAAGATCACTATGAAGAATGGGTTTTCAGAATGAGACTATATCTAGAGACTGTTAACCCTGAATATCTGGAAGTCCTTGACAAGGGTAAATTTGTCCCAATGGTGGTTATTCCTTCACATACGGAAGGAGGAGTGGTTATACCACCTCGGTCTGAGCCTAAAAAGGTCTCGGAGTTTTCGGATGCTGATAAGGAACAAATAGCTTGTGATACTGCCGTTCGACAAACCTTGATGGAATCTCTTGATCATGAAATGTTTAATATAGTCAAAGGTCTGACTACAGCGAAGAAGATTTGGGACAAGATAGAAGTTGTCATGGAAGGATCTGCAGAGGTCAGAAGCAACAAGACACTCATACTCAAGATGGAGTATGACACCTTTAGAATAAGGAAAGGAGAAGGCATAACAGATGTCTACCTACGATTCAGTCAGTTGGTATTGGATTTGAATCTGAGAGGTGTAACTCTCCCCATGGTTGAGACTAATACGAGATATCTGAGGAACCAGCCAAAAAGCATTGAACATAGGGTCTACGCAATAAGAGAAACCAGAGATTTGCATACAACTTCTCTGGAAGAATATTATGGAATATTAAAGACCTATGAGCTGGAAACACTTCAAGATCAAGCATGGGACAATGATTCAAAGGGAAAAGAAAGTGCATCAGGATTAGTTGCTGATGAGGAAGAGTCTAAGAAGGCAATGGTTGCAGCAAAGCCTAAATCATCACTTGCACCACATCAAGTTGATAATGATGACGAGTTCGCATCTGACAGTGATGATGACTACTACACCCAAGAAGAGCTGGACAACATGGACGATAGTGTCGTGGCATACATGGCAAGGAAGTTCAGCAACATGAGATTTAGAAAGAGCAACCGACCACAGAGAAAATCTTCATCTTATTATCGGGCTGCTAGGGGTGGTGGTAGTTCGTCAGGCTACAAGGGAAAAGGCAAGAATACCAACTACAAATCTCCTTTGGATTTCAAAATGAAGTTCAAATGCTATAATTGTGGTGAAGCTGGACACTTTGCCTCAGACTGCAAAAAGCCTAAACAGACTTATCCAAAAGAGACATTTGAAGCTCTCAAAAGCAACTATGAAGCACTGTTGAAGGAAAGACATGGAAAATGAGCTTTATTGGTGACAGAAGGAAGAGCTTGGGATGATTCAGACGAGGAAGATGTTACTCATGTAGCAAACTTTGCCCTCATGGCTGAGACATCAGAGGAACCAGAGGTACCAGTTCTGACTCTTAAAGTAGAAATGTCTATTGATGATTATAAGGAACAGAACGGGGCTCTTAGTGAAGAGATCTATATGTTGTGCAAAAGCCTAGACTCTTCTCAAAAGGAACAGAAAACACTTGTTGCCAAATGCAGAATGCTTGAGGCAAAAGTGGAAGAGCTAGAGGCTGCTTGCACTGTAGATACTTCCCTAAGAGACTTTATTAAATCTCTAGAACACAAGCTCGTCCTTAAGGAAGAAGTAGAAGCATGTCTTAGGAACAATCTAGCTGAGTTAGAAACTAAATGCGAAGCTTACAAACTAGCTGCTAGTAAAGTGTATGTAGATAATGACACATTTAAGAAAATAACTGGAGTAGGTATAGGACTTGATTATTCTGACCTTCCTAAGAAAGAAGGAAAGAGACCTATTGACCCTAGTTCCAGTGACCTTAAAAAGGAAACACCTAGAATTCTTAAATCGGCTGTCAAACCTATCTACAAACATCTTGTTCCTAGAATAGAAGAAGAAGAGACTGAATTGATAGCTAGATATGAGATTGAGATGGAAGATCGCCAGAAAGAACAACCTATAACTCCTATTAAACAAGTTAAAATCAATTTCCCTAGAGATGAATCTAGACTGGGATTAGGAGCTAAGGCTGTTAAACAACAAGGAAAGAAAGAAAAAGGCATAAAAGAAGTTAAGGCTGAACGAATAAAGAAAGCATGTTATCATTGTAAATCTACTGAACATCTTTCTTATGCATGCAAAGCTAACATGAATGTTCCTGTTGCACATGCCATGCCTACCACACATACAATGAATAATCTGCATCAGAATCATGCACAGTGTGGTCAACCTAATTGTATGCCATGCACTTTTAATATCATGCAAACTTTTGTGCATTTAATGAATGCATCTAGCCAGTCATGCTCAAATACTGTTGCTAGTTCAAATATCAAGAAAAAGTATGGGAGAGCCAAGACTGTCAGTCCTCCTAAAGTTAGGAGTGACAAACCTTCTCCTAAGACTGACAAATCTGTCAAGTCTGAGAAAGGAAAGGAGATAGTCGAAAGCTCTAGTAATGTGAAGAAAAGTGCATCTTCTGTTGTTAAATCTGTTGATTCTCGATCTTATCGAAAAGCCGGGCCCAATCAAAGTTGGGTTCCGAAGAATGTCTAACCAATCTGTCATTGCAGGGCGTTAAGCAGAATAGAAATAAAGTCATATGGGTGCTAGACAGTGGAGCATCGAGGCATATGACTGGAAACAAGTCCCTGCTTACAAAGTTGGTTATGAAGGCTGGCCCTTATGTTACCTTTGGAGATGACAGCATAGGTGTGACTAAGGGATATGGCAAACTGAAAACTGGCAATGTCATCATAGAAGATATTTCCTATGTTGAGGGACTGAAGCACAATCTGTTGAGTATCAGTCAATTCTGTGACAAAGGTTACCAAATTGTCTTCAACAAGAAAGGTGTATCAATCACTCACATTAAGGAAGGCTCACTGGCTTTGAGAGGAGTTCGAAAGGCAGATCTTTTTGTTGCAGATATGGATTCATCAAATCAGGATGAGGTCACCTGTTTCTACAGCAAAGCCTCGGATGATGAAAGCTGGTTATGGCACAAGAAGTTATCTCACTTAAACTTCAAAACGATGAATGCTCTCGCGAGGCGAGAATTGGTGAGAGATCTACCTCAAATGGAGTTCGCTCCGAAAGGACTCTGTGAAGCTTGTGAGATGGGAAAGTCGAAGCGAGCATCGCATAAAAGCAAAGAAATTTCTAGTATTACTGAGCCTCTGCAACTTCTTCATATGGATTTGTTTGGCCCAGTGAATGTCCTATCTTTGTCAAGGAAAAGATATGCTTTGGTAATCGTTGATGACTTCTCCAAGTATACATGGGTATTTTTCGCAATGACGAAAGACGAAGTATCTTTCTTAATCATTGATCATATCACTCAAATTGAGAATGTTTCAACACTTACTGTGAAGACGATTAGATCAGACAATGGCACTGAATTCAAAAACGCAGTGCTAAATGACTTCTGTGTATCTAAAGGAATACGTCGTCAGTATTCAGCCCCGAGAACTCCACAGCAAAATGGAGTAGTTGAAAGGAAGAATAGAACTTTAGTTGAAGCAGCAAGAACTTTGTTGTATGATTCAAAACTTCCTTTGTATTTCTGGGCTGAAGCAGTGAGTACCGTTTGTTACACTCAAAATAGAACATTGATTATAAAAGATAAAGAAAAGACACCATGTGAATTAATGAACAACATAAGACCAACAATCAAATACTTTCATGTCTTCGGAGCAAAATGCTATGTGCTTATAGATGATGAAAATCTAGGCAAGTTTGCAGCAAAAGCTCGTGAAGGAATCTTTGTTGGTTACTCTACAGATGTGGTGGCAGCTTATAGAGTGTTCTTAGTGAATGATCGAAAAGTGACTGAAAGCTACAACGTCAGATTCGACGATACCAAACTCTCATCAATTTCAAGAGATTCTAGTGAACCTGAGTCCCTAAAATTTCAGAATCTGGACTTAGAAGATCTTGAAGATGAACCTGAGTTGGTTGTTCCATTAAATGTTCCAAGCGTACATGAAGAACCTGAGTCTAGTGAACAAGCTAATTCTACAAGATCAGGAGAGACTTCTTCAGTACCAACCGGCAACAACTCAGGGGGAGTAAATAGCAGCTCAAGGACTACTGTTCAAGGCTCGAGTCGAGTTGACTCTAGTTCTGTAGGAGCTGGCACTAACTCAGGGGGAGTTAGTGAAAATAATCAAAGTAGTCAGCACCCCAACTCAGAAAGTTAAGCTGAATCATCAAGACAATTTCCAGGTGAACGGGTATGGAATAGAGACCATTCGTTTGAGTTAATTATTGGTGATCCAGATGCTGGTGTGACTACTAGAAGAACTGCAAGAGCTGACATGGCTAATATCTCCTTATATTCTGGGTTCTTATCCAAGCTTGAACCTAAAGAAATAGAAGAAGCTCTTGACGATGTTGATTGGGTGATTGCAATGCAAGAGGAACTCAATCAGTTTGAAAGGCAGAAAGTTTGGAAACTGGTACCCCGACCAAAGAACATATCCGTAATTGGAGCTAGGTGGGTATTCAGAAATAAACTGGATGAAAGCGGACTTGTAACACGAAACAAGGCTCGTTTGGTTGCAAAAGGTTATTCTCAGCGAGAAGGAATTGATTATGATGAAACCTATGCACCAGTTGCAAGACTTGAGGCAGTCAGGGTGTTCTTGGCATTTGCAGCACATAAGAACTTCAAAGTTTTCCAGATGGACGTGAAAAGTGCCTTCCTGAACGGAGAGTTAGAAGAAGAAGTGTATCTGGAACAGCCGCCTGGCTTCGTTGATCCAGAACATGCAGACTTTGTGTATCGACTCTTCAAATCTGTCTATGGCCTCAGGCAATCCCCAAGACGATGGTATGAAACCCTATCCTTATTCTTAATTGAAAATGGTTTTGTTAGGGGAGTAATTGATAAAACATTGTTCTATAAAGTTGTGAGAAATGACTTAATACTTGTTCAAGTATATGTGGACGATATTATTTTTGGGTCATCAAATGAGCGCTTGTGCGAGAAATTTGCCAAGCTAATGCAGGAAAAATATGAGATGAGCATGATGGGAGAGCTGTCCTTCTTCCTTGGATTACAGATCAGTCAGAGAAAAGATGGTATCTTTATCTGTCAATCCAAGTACGTCAGAGATTTACTCAAGAAGTATAATCTAGAAGATGCATCAGCAGCTAAGACTCCCATGGCAACAGCCACGAAGCTTGATGAAGACAAATCAGGTAAATCAGTTGACATCACAAGCTATCGAGGTATGATTGGCTCACTCCTCTATTTAACTGCAAGTAAACCCGATATAATGTTCGCAACTTGTTTATGTGCAAGGTTCCAAGCGGATCCTAGAGAATCACATCTCGTAGCCGTCAAAAGAATTTTTAGGTATCTCAAGGGCACACCAAATCTAGGGATTTGGTACCCAAGAGATACAGGTTTTAATCTTATTGGCTATTCGGATTCAGACTATGCAGGTTGCAGGATTGATAGGAAAAGCACATCTGGTGCTTGCCAATTCCTTGGCAGAAGATTGGTGTCCTGGCAAAGTAAAAAGCAACATACAGTATCTACTTCTACTGCTGAAGCTGAGTACATTGCTGCTGGAAGCTGTGTAGCTCAAATACTGTGGATGAGGAACCAATTGAAGGATTATGGCATGGAGCACAAGAAAATTCCAATCATGTGTGACAACACAAGTGCCATTGCCATAACCAACAATCCTGTAGATCACTCAAGAACCAAGCATATTGACATCAGGTATCATTTCATAAGAGAACATGTCGAGAAGGGGACTGTGGAGCTACATTTTGTGCCCACAATGCAACAAATTGCAGATATATTCACCAAACCTCTTGATGAAGTAACATTCAATAGATTGGTTGGTGAATTGGGAATGCTTAACACAAGTTAGTAAAGCCTTCTATCTGTAAAATCCATGTTTATGTTTGTATGTGCAAGCTAATCAATCATTATGTGCTTAGACTTTAAAATGCCTAATTAATGATTGTTATAGTTTGCATATAGTGTGATTTTGCATGAATTCATTGTGTTTTAAGTGTCTTTTATAGCACAAATCTGTGAATTTATGCTTGTTAGATTGCATGATCATAGGGGGAGTTAAATTCATAATATTCTAAATATTGCATGATTTTTAGATGAATTTACCTTCAATATTTTTAGTTTCATGTAATTAGAGGCCTTAGAATTAAAAAACTTCAATATTTCGAGTTAGGTTCTATCTCGAAACTCATCTAGAAATTCGACTAGAATTTCGACTTAATCTGTCAGAGTGAAGTTTTTGAAAAATTCTAAGTCTGGGAAGAATTTCGAGTTGGCTATCTCGAAATTCATCTCGAAATTCGACTTCGAGTTCGAGTTCGAGTTACCAGTGTGCCTAGTTCTATCTTCAAAATATTCGAGATAAAGTCTATCTCGAATTTTATCTCAAAAGTTGAGATGAGGTTTCCATTAAGGGAATATTTTGAAAAGAACTGAGAATTAACTTCGAGTTAGTCTATCTCGAAACTTAACTCGAATTTCGACTTGATGTTCGAGATAGAGTTCTTAGTCTATCTCGAAACTCAACTCGAATTTCGACTTGATGTTCGAGATAGAATTCTCAGTTAAGCTAAAGGGAATTTTTCGAGTTACACTCCTAACTCGAAACATATCTTGAATTACCCTGTACTTTTTGGTTCAAGGGGGTATTTTGGAAAGAATTTGAGATTAACTTCGAGTTAGTCTATCTCAAAACTCAACTCGAATTTCGACTTGATGTTCGAGATAGAGCTCTTAGTCTATCTCGAAACTCAACTCGAATTTCGACTTGATGTTCGAGATAGACTTCTAACTCGAAAAGTATCTTGAATTTCCCTATTTTTTCAAGAGGGGATTTTTCCAAGTTTACTACATATCATAAATGTTCGAGATAGGATTTCCCTATAGTTTCTGCTGAAAAATTGGTTAAAGTGTTCATTTGTGCTTAATTGTTCGAGTTAACTTCTATCTCGAACTTTATCTCGAAGTTCGACTTGATGTTCGAGATAGAGATGTTCGAGATAGAAATGTTCGAGATAGAGTTCGACTTAGATGTTCCCTGTATGGACTTGGTAATTTTCACTCTTTTTAACAGGGACATTTTTGTCATTTCACATTCATCTATATATACATCTCTAACTCGATGCCTAATTCACTTTACCTAATTTCTTTTTCACAGCAGCCATTTCACAAAAACAGTGCGATTTCACTAATTACACACTTTTAATCCGTGTTTTTGTGATTAAACTCATACTAATCACGAATTACTGCCGATTTGTTGACTGAGATTCACTGTGTTATCATTAATCATTGTGATACTGTGTTTTGTAACCGCATATACACGCGCATATACATACACACAAACATCAAGTTTTGTGTATCTGTTCAAAAACACGAATTCATATTCTCCACATATACACACGATTTCACTGATAAACACACGAATATTCATCTTTGTTGAATATTCAGATCTAGTAATTGGCTGTTCATATTCCGTAGTTTAAATTTTCAGACTATCTTTTGATATTCTCGAAAAATTAAAAGGAATAAAACTGTTTAATTCGTAATTTACTTGTTTTTCAAAATTAAAAAAAAAATAAAAAAAATTCACATCTTTTTAAGAAAAACATTTAAATTAAAATGGCTCACCGATTTTCACTTGCTAAAAACAATTTCTATAATATTTCTACGGAAATTGGTGATCAACTCCCGCGGTTTAAGTTTTGGATACGATTTCTCAATTTGTACTCCAAAGCTAGCCATGCTTTTACTGCTAAACCTACACTAGTACATGATGCTTTACAGCAATTATGGACTAGTGCGGTTACTTTTGGGAGCAAATCAACCCCCTTAGGTTTCAGGTTTACCTTAGCGGGTCAGGAATATGAGGTGACTGAAGAGATTGTCAACAGAGTTCTGGGATTCCCAATTAAAGATGCTTATGATCCAGAACCTACAGCTACAGAACGCCTCAGATTCTTTGAAGAAATTGGATGTTATCCTCCAAAAGGCCCAATCACAGGAAATATCCAAAAGCAATTCTTCCATGTGGAATGGAATTACTTTTTCGAGGCCATCACAAGATGTTTTCGAGCACGCGAAAAAGACTTTCATCAAATTCCAATTCCAATGCAAACCTTTGCAGTTGCCCTAGCAAGAGAACTGGATATAAATTATGGACGCATAGTTCTCTCTGAGATAGTGGCCTCAATGGGATCTCTTGCAAGCAGAGACCTCACTACAGCTGATGTTGTCTGCTGGTTTCCTCGGTTCCTACAAATGCTCATTAATGACCTAATACCGAAGGATGCTCTTGCTGTTAGACAGAGATTTGCCGGAAGCCCAACATCTGCATCGCTAGGGATGGGCACTAAGTCACTTTCAACCATTGTTAATCAGGATAAACATCAAGGTAAACCGATGTCTATTCCTGAAAATATACAAATGTGGCTTAGATATGATGCAGGAGTTACCAATTTGGAGGCATCATCACAAGTTTCATCACATGCTCAAAATCCATCTGTTCATGCTGAGGCATTTGATGAGATTCCTGATGAGGAAAGCGATGATGCACAAGGTAATCAATCAGGTAATCTCTCCCTGCATACTATTCATTCCTCCTCCTATGTATCTGATTCCGACACCCAAGATTCTGCTAGCCCGCAGGATCTATCCCAGGGTGAGAGCCATATTTCTGACTCTGAGTCTGATACACATTCCTATTCTCTATCACCCTTGTTAACGGAAGTCAGAAAGCCAGCACGTGTATATGTAGAAGATGATGAGGAGAATGAACCCGAAGAGCAGCAACTTATTCGAAAGAAAGCCAAACTTTTCCACGCTGCTACTTCACAACCACAGTCAAACCCTAGCGTGTCACACGCAACCACTCCACCTCACGCGAGTGGTTCACCCCTTGAACAATCTGCACATAGGGATTTTGATTTTGGTGAGGATGATGTACCTCTTGAAGATACTGTTGCTTCAAGAGGACATTAAGTCTTAAGAACTTCAGCCGTACCTTCACCGGTACGTACTGATGCTGCAAAGAGGATCGGTTCTGATGTTGTACAAGAACACTTTGCAGCCTCTCAGCCTGAGATTCCAACTCAGGAACAAACAGAATTTGATCCCATAACTGTCAACAACATTTCTTATCAATTTTCTGCAGGTACTGCTTCATTATTTGGATCAATCATTGAAGACATACACGAGCGTGAGACAGGGAGTGTGTGTGAGAGGTTAGGGAGAGAGGGACCTTCATTTTTAAGGCCCGAAACCGAGCGTCAAATACCAACAGAACGAGTATTAGAGCGAGGTCACCTAAACCAAACACCGTCCCTTAACATTGAAAATCTTGATACGCGTATGACCTCTATGGAAAATCAGATGAAGCAGTTCGGACAGACGATGGGGCAGTTTGGGATGAACATTGGAAACAACCAAAGGGCTCTAGACGACTACGCAGCAAGAATGGCAAGTCAAGCTACAGCTTTTGATGATTTGACAAATAAGGTCAATGACTTGGGCCATGCTGGTGGTGTCTTGGGAAGCACTCTCAATGAGAGGATGGGGGCATTGGAGTCTACAATGCACACAATGGCTGTGGAAATCAGTAGAATGATGTTCGCAGTCAGGAGTTTTGTGCCCCCGGAGTGTTTCGAGTCACAACAACCTCCCCCCGATGCTGGTGCAGGTGGTTCTAGTGGAGCGGGAGCCTCAGGTTCTGGTTTTGGAGGTTCTTATGCAGCTGGTGGATCTGAAGACCAAGGTGGAGCTCAGGATAACTCACCTAAGGGGGAGAGTGGAAAGGAGACGAGACAGCAGGCAGTTCACATCGAAGAAATTGAAGAACCCGCTGATCTTGTCAAGGAACCAGAAGTTGAGCCGTCTGTTGATGAAGAGGCTCTGAGGATGAGAAAGGGTAAGGCAGTAATGGTTGATGAACCATTTGTTGACCTGAGTCATCAGGAAACAGTACAGGAGGTACTTGACTCAGATTCTGACATGGAAGACGTACCATTGGCACACGCTATAAAAAGATCTTTGAAGTAACAAGGTGGAGGTGCTGGGATGTCTTCCGGAATGCCTGAAGAATTTCCTGTTGATGAGGAAACCCTTAAAGCTCAACAGTTAGCCTTGGAACAAGCTCAGTTCCATAAAATGAAGATGATGCAAGAACATGCTGCGTTCCTAGAAAAGAAGGTGGAGCTACAAGTGAAGCAGTATGATCATGAGCTTGCAAGGCTAGCTGATCCTCAAGTTGATCTGGACAAACGAAGGATAGGGCAGAAATGGGATGAAGCAAGGAAGATAATGATGGGACCCTGTGCGAAAGGAGTTCATAACAAGGATGCAGATGATCTGTTCTACAACTTGAATTTGCAGAATCCAATGACTGGGGACTATATAAATGCTTTGAAGAGATTAATTTCTAAAGTCAGGGTTGGATACAATGCAAATCTTAAGGAGTGGCAGGTTATCTTGTCTTTGGTAGAAGGAGTCCCAACATCTTTCCTATATGTGGATGACCAATTCATAATGAGAAGATCTGCGTCAGAGTTGTTCCTGCTAGCGACTAAAATTCAATACTCTCAATCTGAGGAGCTAAGCATTCTGTACAGGGATCAGTTAATGCAGCTAGCAGAGGACAAGGGTCCAGAATTCTCAGCATATCCAAATTTTGTCCGGATGGTAGTTGACGGAAAGATGAAGAGGGTTAGCATGGAGGAAAATGATCTAATGGAGCTTTCAGTAGAATCTCTCAAAGCTGTCTGTAGACAAATGATGAGTAAGGGATTCGCTTCTGAGCTTAAAGATAAATCCGTGAAGATCATTGAAAGAGTTATATTCAAGAAGAGCAATGAGGTGTGGAAGTGTGATGTCATTGCTCCAAACCCTCTTGATGACGTGAAGATTGAGCCGGAGCTGATAGAGAAGAAATGGAATATTCTTCAAGCTATGAAGAATGTAGATGAAGCTCTGACTCTTCCTTCTGGAGCACTAGAACAAGGAGAAATAAGGGAGGCTATTGGTGTTCCAGGAAGTGATAGTGTATACTGGATACACGCTTATGTTGAAGATACAGCTGATGCCTTAGTATTCATAGATGCAGACCAGAATCAAACAATCTTGCATATGAGTAGACAATGGCTGCTACGGACTCAAGATGCTGCATTTCTGGAGAGAGTATTATATGTATTCAAATGGGGCGAAGTGGAAGACAAGTATGTGGAAGAAAAGCAGAGACTCATGAGTTACCTGTCTGAAGTAGTAGTGGAAAAGAAGCGAATGGAGCGAGATGCGGCTAGTGTCCACAATACTAACCGTGTCAAGGGCTACCCCAAGATGATCTATTGTCAGTTTAAAGCTGATAAAACACATTGGAAATCTCAGCTCATCATGAAGAACTTTGAGGATATTCCAAAGATCAGGACTACTCAGGAGGTGGACAAACTCAGAAGGCTTTTCAAACATCCTTATCCAGAGCCCAAGAACCCTCTAGAAATGGAAGCTGTAAGTCTGTTGAATGCTAGGTGGAAGCAGCTTAAAGATCCAGTGTACAAGAAAGAACAGCAGCAGAAGGAGAAGCGCAAAAGGCAGAAAGAAGAGAGAGACCAAGCTGCTGAAGCTAGAAAGAGGAAACGGAATTAGGGTTAAAGGTCAGAGTGGTGTGAACTTGAAGTTGGAAAAACTTCATGTCTTTCGGTTGCTTTAACTCACTTGAGGAAAATTCACCTTAGAGTGAATCCAATAAGGTGATACAAGTTTGACTAAAAGGTATGAAATAATCCAGGTGATAGGAATCACTCAAATGATCTTTAATTCGAAGTTCGAATTCTGTTTCTAGTTTAAGTTCTTTGTATTGTTTTCATGTAAATTTCAATTGTAAATTATTCAAGACTGTAATGTTAATTATCTTTTCTCGTCTCATTGTTTAGTTGAGTTATCCTTCATTAATTTGAATGTCATTGTTAGACAATCAAATTGGGGGAGATTGAAAGGCAGAGTGTGTAAACTTGTAACACTATAACTAATGTAACTCAAACTAAAGGAAAAGATACTTAACCAGAAGACAATCAAGAACAAGAAGTCACAAGAAATCAACACTAAATGAAGACAAGGTAATTGATACAATTCAACATGTTAACTATGATCAATCCAAGAAGAAATCATTGAGAGAAGTTCAAGTCAAAGTTGTTCATGCCTCAGTGATTTGAAAAGCCAAGAATCAAGATCATAACTATCAGTATCAATAAGACCAATTGATTTCAAGTGAACAAGAAGGAAAGCAAATATTGGAAAGCCACATTACTAATTGGATATGGTAATTTATTCAAGAAGCAAAAACCCTATCAAGACTAGTCACTTATGAACCAGACCGTTGCATCAAGTGTCAGGACATTGATAGCAAGTTTATGTCAGTAATAAAGATCCATATTCAAGAGCTTGGTGAAGAATAAAGAAGACATGAAGATATCACAAGTTCAAGATGTGCATTGAAGTTTCAAGTTGAAGACCAGAATATTTTCTAAGTACTAAATATTCTAGATGGCCAAGTAGAAGTTTCTAAGTAGAAGTTCTACTTAGAACTTCGAGATGGCTAAGTAGAAATTCTCAAGTAGAAGTTCTACTTAGAGTGCAGCTTCAACATGACACATGGCATCTTCTGATTGGCAGATTTCCAAGCTTTCAAGATAAGGCAAGATTTATGTGGACATCATTGGGCCACGTACATCTTAGTCTTTGAAGACTACAGGACATAGATTACATGTAGTATAAATAGAAGTACTTGTGTAATGTTTTAGTTAGTGAGCAATTCTTGAGAAAAACACAAGAGAAAGAGAGAGAGTGCATTCACAGAGCTTAGTATCATTCACTTCTCTCTGAACTTCTGTTATACTTTGTAATGAATGTTGTAGCAACCCTTTCAAGTTATATATAAGACATATATTCCTTGAATCTGTGTGTTCATTTATTGCATCGTATTTATTGTTCTCATATTCGAAAAGTTGTATTCACCCCCCCTCTACAACACATTTGGACCTAACAGTGTGTGTGTGTGTGTGTGTGTGTGTGTGTGTGTATAGTTTTCCAAGGTTTGAAAATGTGCGAGCATAAATAATTTGTTTGAAATCCATTGCGATCCTCATTGCCAAGTTAGGACCTTGGCTTTTTGTATATAGTCTGAATTGGCATACACACTATTCAAGTGTCTGATGCAACCACATAAGGATGTGTCTTCGTTTACCCCGGAGCGTATGGGCATCAGACATGACCTTCAATAGGAGATAGAGATGCGTTGGAAGAACTCGCACGCGATCCTTGGTGGGCTGGCTGTGCTACTGGCTGTGCTATGTGGTCTTAAGGATATTATGCATAGGGATGCCTCTACCCATGCGACCTTTACTCAAGCGTGTAGCATCGCGGGACTTATAGCTTGTCCAGGCTACCCTACTTGATAATTTTAGCTCGCAAGTTTGAAAATATTTTTGACATTTATGTACTATCGCGACGATTTATGAAAAAAAAAATTAAAAGCAATCCAAACGCCATAATAAGTATGCTATTTAGCGAATGTCGCGATATTTATTTCCTTAAACAAAATAATGTCTTTTCTATGCATTTTCTTCAAAATTATGCGTTTTGCTCAAACTTTTTTTCTTCAAAACATGCAACTCGTACGAGATTATAAAATATCCATAATTCATCAAAATAAATATCTCGTACAATATTTTCCAAATCGCAATAATTTTATAAGCATAAAAATATAGCACGCACGTAATTTGAATAATTAATATTTTTCTGTAAAAAAAATTAAAAACATGATTTTATGCATGCGTGGCAGGATATATATGCAATATATTTAAAAATGCAGAAATAATAAATTTAAAAGATAAATATCTTATCTTTGATTTTTGACTGAGCCAGATGGTTGCAATTCATGCTTTTAAGTTTTAAGCCAAGGGCTGCCACTTCCTTGCCATGCTTGTTTGCTGTCGTGCTTTGCCTCGCGGATCCTACAACCAACCCAGTTTTTGATTTCCTTGTGTAGTGTTAGGAATTATGTTGTCCTTGATGATATTTGAAAAATACCTAAAAACATATTTGTATAAGTCATTTTGTAACTCATCAACGGATGACATGCTTATCAGCATCCGTTGCTGAGGTAGCTTATCAACGGATAAGTATGTATTATGCTAGGAAGCTCCAATGGATAAATTATCAGTTGAAGTATTAGTTGTTAGTTTTCTAAATCATGTTGACTAGCAATGGATAAACAGGATAGGTTAGCAAATTCTATATAGGTTGTGCTTTGTAACTCTGTTTAAGTGAAGTGATACATCAACGGATGAAGATCCTACACCAACGGATAATAGCTTCAACGGATATCATACAACCCATCAACGGATAATCAGCTTCAACTGACAATCTACAATAATGACTTGAAGCTAGCAGTTGATAATGACTTGACATGGTTGACAAATCACATGGATTGATGGACTTCTACACCAACGGATAATAGCTTCAACGCATATCATACAACCCATCAACGGATAATCAGCTTCAACGGACAATCTACAATAATGACTTGAAGCTAGCAGTTGATAATGACTTGACATGGCTGACAAATCATATGGATTGATGGACTTCAAAATAGCATGGAAGCTAGTATTGGAAACGAAGAAGAAAAAGAAACATTCATTTTCTTGACAAGCAATTTGGATGATAAAACCAAGAAATATATGTCCAAAACAATCAGACAAATTGCATCACATGAAGACAAGGAGTGGCAGCAAACCTGCAAACACTTTAACTTTGTAATATTTATTTTATTTGTAGGGTTTGTAAACTTGGGGTATACATAACCCAAGTGTAGCATTGCTTTAGAGTAGAGAAAACACCGAGCATTCACTTAGATATTGTTAGGTTTTCTTGTAAACTTAAAACATTGTAACAAGCAGCTGTGTAGTTCTTACACATATTATTTCTCCAATACAATTCTTAGGTGGACCAAAAAAACCACCTAAAATTTTTAATATTGTTGTTACTACTACTTTAATTTACTGTTTTAGTTATATCTTTCTTGTTTCTTAAACACAACTGTTGAGCACTAAATCGATTGTTGGAAAAAGATTTTAGATCAAGATTGTATTCAACCCCTTTTGTTTAAGGCTTGCCACCATCTATTTTATTATCTTCCTGTTGCCATCTTTCTCCAACCTTTTTCTTTATTTTTTTTCTTTTCTTTGTCCATGTACGACATATGTTGTCTTTGCAACTACTTTGTTCATCCAATTTTTTTCTCTACTCGTGCATAACAATCGTTGCCATGTTGTCATCGCTCGTTGCACTGTGTGCTCCGTTCTAAAATCACAACCGTCGTGTCTATTTTTTTCACCGTTGAAGCCCCGAGTTATTTTGTGTGCATTGAAAAAAAAAACCCCCGATTTGTGTATTGTTTAGTATTCATTTGTCCTCCGCAAACAAAAAATTATCCCCTCCTTCTAGAGCCAAATGTTATAGGAAGAATTTCACAACAACACGAAATTGGAGTTGTGTTGAAATAATATAGTGGTTTATGTAAGAATGTGGCTATTTTTAAGGGATTAGGGTTTATGAAAATAAGAGGGACTGGACTCGACAGGTGTATTGATTTGTCTCGTGTATCTAAAACCCCTTACCAAGATGCCTGCGTACCAATTATATTCATTCAAGCCTATGTAGTTCTGTGAAATTTTGTCTATCCCTGAGAGATGTTATGGATAAACTTCGTTAATGTGGGCAATTACTGATTTTATCTAATTCAATCTTGGCGTTGTGATATCTTCCTGATTTGGAAGATATCATTTGGAGATATTTTCCGTTATTGATTGATTAAGATTGATTATTTCCTCATTTCATAGTGATTATAAAACTTGGGCCTTAAGCAATTATTATTAATTTAAATTAATTATTAATAAATATTAGAAATTTGGGAGATATTAGACCATGCCAAAAATATGGCATAACAATAGTGAAAGTATGATATGGCAAAAACTTTTAGGTTCAGCTTGAAAGAATATAACTAAATGTAAATTTTTAGGATCAGCTTAAAAGATTATTAACCAAGTGGAGTTAGAATTTGATCTCTCAGTACCATAAGAATTTATAACAAACTTGTCATGTCTTGCCAAATATCTATATCCTGAACGTAGGAATTACCTTTATAAGTGTGTTGTAGCAAATCACCTAGGCAAGGAGGATCCCTTTCTTCAGAATTGGCCATGTACCTGTCGTACGGGTAAATGGCTGCAACACATCAAAAATATGAAATCAAATTTTGAATATTGTGCTCTCGATTTCTAGAATATCATTGCCTATCATGTTTGTTTAGCAAGCAGTAACTCCATAATTTTTGGACATATCCAAATGACCTGGAGCTAATTCGCCGCTTATTAACTATCAATCTGCCACTCCCACAAACAATGTGGAACAACTCATAACAATTTCCTCCTTCACACATCGGGATCAACATTCTACCACCATTCTGTATGATCTGGCTTCCCATTGATACATATTGGAAGTCGACATGGCTATCTGGCTCCCCTCAACATACTGGAAAAAGCCTACCTTCTCCACCTGCCTCTTTCTAGGTCCATTTTGGGAGCTCATTAGAGTTTGTAACCAAATAAATTTACAACCAACGACAGGTAAGCAAAATCCATGTAAATTGTAACCAACGGAAACAAAAGCGAAACCCATAGGAAACTTAAAAATTATCCAAATTCATAATTCGTATCCGAATCTAATATCAAGTAAAACCAAATCTGAATCCAAACTGTATCCAAATCTTACCAAGAAATCAGTTTTTAATCCTAAACCAATAGGGAAAGAAAGAATGAATTCAAATCACTGCGCAGAAAAAGAAAAAGAATAAATAAAAATGTGCTTAAGACTACTCCCAAAAAGAAAAATAAATAATACGAATGTGCTTATGGTTACTTCTATCTAGGGGTGATCGCGGTCCGGTTTGGTTCGGGTTGGAGGTCAAACCGGAACCAAACCGTATAGTAGCGGTTCTTAAAAATTTTAAACCCACCCCAAAACCCGTAACCCAACAAAACCAAACCACTCCGTTCGGTTTTAATCGGTTCGGATTTGCGGATTTAAGCGGTTCGCAACATAACTTGATTAGTAAAAGTAGGAAATATAATAATATTTCTTCTTTTTAAATTTTATTTCTTTAAATGCCTATAATTAATAAAAAATTAATTATTGTTTCAAAACAAAATAAATCACTCGTAAATGAATACGTTTAGAAATCTTACGTTTAATTTTATGACAATCAATTTAGTTGCAACAAATAAGGGTAGAGACACAAAGTTATACAAAAATCTTACACATTAATTTTGAAGAAGAGTAATAAATCTTCAACTGATATTTATGATAAGTTGATAGTTGAGTAATTGATAATATTTAGCAGCAATTTAGTTTGTGATTCATAAGATAAAATTATATTATGTTGTATAATCATAAATATAAAATTGAAGTATATATGTATATAGATGCGGTTCGGATTGAAAGCGGATTGGGTTTAGGTCAAACTGAAACCAACCCACGACCCGTAGATTTTTATAGTAGTTGAACCGGAACCACGAACCATATTTTGGTTTCGGTTCGGATCGGTTTATACGGATTATGCGGTTTAACCCGAACCGTGATCACCCCTACTTCTATCCTATCGTAGAGATGTGCAAAACCAAAATCAAATTAATACAATACATAATAGCATGATGTTTTATATATAATTACAAGCAAGCAAGTAATCTAATCATCTCATATGAGTATCAAGATCTAGGATATATGGAATACATATATTTTGTTAACATTAGTGAGCGTAAATTTGGAATTTTAAAGAACACGTCGTATTTAATGTAAATTGAAAAAATGAATATGACATTAAGTTCGATTCCATTATTTAGTAAATTTCACATTAATAAAATATTTTATTGGACTTAATTTCCACTATTCAGTAAATTTCACATTATTACAATATTTTATTGGACTTAATTTTAAAAAAATTTACTGTAAAATTTATATATTATTATATTATATAGTACAACCTTATAACACATGCAATACATGAATTTTTAATGTTAATTATTTTTTATTAATTTAGATTAAAAACTTTAAGACTCGTGATAGGTTTGTAAAAGAGAAAGTTTAGTTAAAAAAAGTAAAAAAAAATACATGTTTTAGCTAAAAAGGTAATTAATTTGTTATAAGTAGTTATAGTTATAATATTATTATTTTATTTTATTTTATTAAATGTTGTAGTATTTTTTAGAAAAGGAGATATTTTGGTTATAAAAAATAGAAAGGGTAATGTATTGTAGCTGAAAAAGATAACTGATTGATTATTAGTGGTATGTTTAAAAATGAGATTTTATTTTAAACAAATCATAGAAAAGTAATTGATTTTACCTAAAAAATGATAATTGATTAGTTATTAGTAGTTACAATATTATTATTATTTTTATTAAATAGAATGACTAAAACCATCTATTTCAATGTTTCAATTTTAATATAATAGACTAGATTATAACATGTGCATTAAAAATTAATTTTTTTAAAAATAGGCCTAGATGTATGTAGATATATGTGTTCAGTAGAAAATGTATTTGTAATAATTAGGCATATTTAAATCAGTGTTCCATAAATCGCTAGGCGGTACAGGGCGGTCGGGGTACCGCCTAGCGCCTAATCGGGTAGGCGGGGATTAATCGAATGGATTAATCGGAGCATTACTCGGTTGTATTTAAATATTATTTTTAGAATTTTATTTATTAAATATTTTTGCCAAATATTTTTTGCCGATTTTTAAAGTTTTTAACATTTTTTACCGATTTTTGACCGCCTAGATCGCTTTTTGACCGCCTTTCAACCGATTTTTGGCCGTCTCGACCGCTTTTTGATCGCCTATATCGATTTTATCCGTTTTTTGGCCGATTTATACGAAAAACCGCCTAAATCTCCGCCTAACCCCTTCTCGGGGCGTTTTGATGGCGCCAGCCGATTTTTAGAACACTGATTTAAATAGGTAAATAAAAAAACCTCTTGAAATAATGAAAATATATTTTAAGAAAACGAACTCGTCAAACGGCAAAGTAAAGAGATTTCAAAATAATAAACATGTAAATTGGACCAATAAGTTAATCCCGTACAATAGATTCTATTTAAGAAAGTTATTTTGAAAAATTAAAATCATTTGGTTGTAAAAATGTGTATATATTTAATTTTGGACCTAAATAACAAAGAAAAATATAAACAGGTTTTAAAGATGAGTTTATGTTTAATTTTGGACCCAAATAGCAAAAATTAAGTAATAAAATCTGAATATCAAAAAATATGATAGATAGGCCGACTTATTAACAAATTTTTAATGTTTTCATTTTAGTTATAAAAATATAATACTGTATCAACCAACCAATTTTTAATATTTTGATTTTAAAAATTATTTAAGTTTTGAAAAATCACATTTTAATAAATCTGTATAAACGAGTTCAAAAAAAAAAAAAATCTGTATAAATTTTTATTGCAAGATAAACAAAGGAAGAGAAAGTAGCGGAACACATAAAGGCACAAGCTTCCAGACCAATCTCTCTCCTCTTTCATTACACAAGTACACCTTTTTTCCCATGTTTCCATTGCTGGGCAGTTTGTAAAAACTGTAGTAAAAGCTCTTATCTAGCTTTTCTATTCTTATTTCACTTATCACCCATACCCATGTAAAAAATGATAGTATATTTCACATTCTCCTTATATTATGCTAATATATGTGCTTTGCAATTGCTGATCATTGGGTGATGTGCTGCTAGCTTTAATATCTTTAGTGGGTTTGTTACTGAACTATGTTTTGTTGATTTTGAAGTTCAATATTTGGGTTTTGAAGCTGAGATCTGATGCTTATGAACTTTGTAGTAACTTGTACTTTTTGGGTTTTGAAGCTTGAGAAGAAATGTGTAGTTCAAGAGTTTAAAGATTCATATATATAATTTTATATAGTTTTGGTGTTTTAGTGGGGTTGTTAAGAAAATTAGCAGCTAATGAAGTTGAAATCTTTTGTATCATATAGTGGAACTGGTTTTGGTTGAAGATATGAAAAAGAGATATTTATTTAGCTTGTGATTGCATAGTTTACCAGATTTTTTAAATTTATCTACTTTTTAGTAGTTCATCTTGGGGGAGTTGTGAAGGGTAAAAGAGAGTGATTATGGTGTTAAGGGGTGAAAAAGAAGTGAAGGTAGAAAAGCACTTGGGTATTGAGTTGTGGGGAAATTTGGGTAAAACTGTGGGATTTAGCCTTAGTTCTTGATCTCGATTTGTGAGTCGAAATTTCGGGGGTGAGGAGGAGGTTGTTGCATCTGCAGACATGAGGCTGTCTACTGCAAATTTTGATGAGCAGTCACCTGAAGGTAGTATATAATGAGATATAATTGAGCTATTTTTCGTTATATTTGTCAGTTTGGTAAAATGGTTTTTGTTACTATGCAAATCTTAATTTTGGTTTACATAATCCAATTTTTTTTTTTTTGATTGGATTGATTCAATTTGTACCCATACTCCAGTGAGAATATAATTCCACGAAAGAAACGTAGTCATATAATTTTTTGGAATCTTTGTTGTTAGATTAGTGTTATCATTTCAATTTTGTGCTTTTTTCTAGTTTCTTAGGATAATTTCCATTGGATAATTTGAGTATTCAATGTAGTTTAGAGAAATTGACCAGTACTCCAGTGAATATTAATCCACCAAATTAATGTAGTCATAGAATATTCGGAAACATCGTCGGAATCTTTGTCTTCAGATTAGTGATATCATTTCAACTTTTTTGCCTTTTTCTGTTTTCATTTAACTGTATGAGTATGGTTTCCAAAAAAAAAAATACTGTATGAGTATAATTTGGCTTCTGCCTTGCCCTCATATACTTTAATTTAAAAGTTCATCTTCTGTTATAATTTATAAATAAACAAAGTTATGACTTTAGCATGTGCAAAGAGATCTCCTTGAATGATTGTAGTTAGTTATGATTGTCTCTGTAAAAATGACCCTAAGATGACTTTGGTAGGTGGTTTACAAATGTAATTTTAGTATCAAATTTAGCGACCTGGGATTAGGTGTTTCCTTAATATATTTAGCTACCGCTTTCTACGATTTGCAGGGGAGAAAAGTTGTCTAAATTCTGAACTCTGGCATGCATGTGCTGGTCCTCTTGTTTCCCTTCCTGCTGTTGGAAGCCGTGTCGTTTATTTTCCTCAGGGTCATAGTGAACAGGTTAGCTTTTCTTATAATTTTTACCTTTGTTCAGTCTTTTTTTGTATCTATGTTTATAGACGATTGGGAAGGGGAGGGGGAGGTAAACAGTATTGTTGTGTTGTGCTGGATGTAATGAACTGAGTTATGAAGAGGATGACAAAATGCGAGGTAAGATAGTGATAGATGAGAATGATAAATAAGACGAGAGTGAGAAAAATGATAATGTGCAAAAATTCTATTATGATACTTGTGATGGATATGAGTAGGAGATATAGGTAACTATTAAATATATGATCCATTTAATGGCTTATCACGACACCTTAATATTTTGATCCTTGTAACTTGGTATCCCAGTTTAGCATACTTGTGATGGATATGAGTAGGAGATTAGGTAACTGTTAAATATGTGATCCATTTAATGGCTTATCACGACACTTTAATATTTTGATTCTTGTAACTTGGTATCCCAGTTTAGCAGATAGCAGAGTCCTGATTTTGAACCCTGGTGCCCCCAGGATTCTCAAACTGTGGACACCTTTGTCTTTTTCTTTTTCTTTAGTGAGATTGTTCCCTTTAGTAGGTTCGTATGGTGGTCCACTTGTACGAGTGAGGGGTCAAGCATCTAGTTTACTTTTCATTCCATCTTATCTAACTGAACACTGCTAAGTACTAATCTACTACAAACTACATTTAATCATGTAAAGAGCTTCCTGCCTTCTTCTATTGACTTTTATTAGAACCCTACTATATTTTTGCCTTGAACTAATAAGTTTCACTTTAATTAGTCAGTTACTAGTTTAAGAATTCGGCTCAATATAAATTGTTTGTTATGCATGTGGTAGTCAGGAAGTCTGTGCTGCTTGTGATGTTACTTTTGCTTGTATAACATGGATAAAGTTTTAAGCTTTTGTAGAACGTTAATGTTGCAACTGTAACAGCTAATGAAAAAAATTAGTTGGAGCAAATTTTTGGTCTTTGAATCTTCCAGTGACATTCATTTCAGCTAGTGGGCTGATCGAAATAGTTTTCTATTTTTTAATCAATCTTTTAATGCAATATTAGGTTGATAATTCTCATTCTAAGTTTTTGTGTAGGTTGTTGCATCCACGAACAAAGAAGTGGATTCTCATATCCCTAACTATCCAAGCTTGCCACCACAGCTCATCTGCCAGCTTCATAATCTAACTATGCATGTAAGTAGTCTAATAATTACTTTATGGCTCCTAGTTATGTCCAGATGTCTTAAAACTCCTGATTTTCCCGTTGCAGGCTGATGCAGAGACGGATGAGGTTTATGCTCAGATGACCTTACAACCACTAAACCCAGTGCGTAATGTTGGTTTGATTATATTCACCTATGCTTGTTTTGTTTTTTCTTTGTTTTTCTCCTAATTATCTGATCATATAGGATGAGCAAAAGGAGGCCTTTCTTCCAGCTGACTTGGGTGCTCCCAGCAAACAGCCGACTAATTATTTTTGTAAAACATTGACTGCGAGCGACACTAGTACTCATGGTGGATTTTCAGTCCCCCGCCGTGCAGCAGAGAAAGTTTTTCCACCATTGGTGCAGTTTTTATCTTCTTCAGCCTATTTGATTAGTGATAATATTTTGAGATTACCATTTATTTAAAAAACTATTGTTGAAGAGTATGTTTTCATTGCAGGATTTCACACAGCAACCACCTGCCCAAGAGTTGATTGCAAGAGATCTACATGAGAATGAATGGAAATTTAGACACATATTTCGTGGTGAGCTTTTAATAAACTTCCTTTCATTGGAAGCAAACAATACATTACATAGTAGTATCTGTTGTGAAATTTTTTATGTCTTTGTCCTAGTGAATTCTTAAGAAGTTGGTTTATCATGCCCTTTCAGTAATGTGTCAATATGAAGAGTAGAACTGAAAAGGCAAGTTTCATCAAGTTTTTATGTACAGTAATTGTATTATAACACAGAGAAGAAAGTAGTTATTTTTTTTTTTCAAAACAGCAAGTTCAGCTAAATTTAGAACAATTACCAACCACAACTTTACAGACTTTTTACTTGATCATTAAATTGATTTCTTTCATACCAAATTCCTGGTATAACGGAATCCTTTCTTATTCTTTTTTGATACTTGAAAGGTGCTCTTATGTCATGAAAGAAGTATAATAAAAAAGAAGCATAAAAATAAATTAGTATCTCAATTTTAAGGCATACATGTAGCAACATATTAGAGTCCGAATCGATTTGAGTGTTGCTCGAATGTTTTCTGTACTAATTGCGGAAAATACTTCTAGATGTCTGATGAAAGAATTCAGTACATATAATATGATGAGTAATAATTAGTTGGGATATCTGCTACTCCGAGTGGCTTACTATTTTATTCGGGTTTCTTCTAGAATTATATATCTTTGTTCTGTAGTCAAAGGTGATTAGTAGGAATATTTTTATAGATTGTTTTACTTTTAGCACAAAGTGTGTTTCTACTGGTTCGCTCCATACACATCTGCATGACTGTGATCCCGCTACTTTCTAAGCAAAGCGGCTGCAGTCCGTTGTACACACGTCTAAGAAACAGTTTTGCAGTTGGCTACATGATTTATATCTATCTCTATCAGATCAGGTTAAAAATGATATGTTGTCCACTAAAGCTCTCCTCTGATCACATTGCTGTTTTAGGAGAGCTGGTAACTAAGGTTTTGGATGCTAAGGTTGATTATTGCCCCGAAGATAGGGCTTTAGTGATCAACTCTTTAATCCTAATAATGGGCTGTGCTTGAGGAGGAGAGTTATTAGACCATCCTAAATGCTTACAGTTTTTTTTTTTTTTTTTGACAAAAAATGCTTACAGTTTTAGAAGAGAACTTAACAAATAATGATACTCCACATTAAAAAGAAATGATTTTTTGATATTTATAGGAAAATTCAAATTTGGTGTTCAGTATGAAAATCTATATTTCTTTTAGCCTGCATAGTGCTATGAATAATAATGAATCCGAGCTTGTAGTGTGGATTTTATATTAAGTGTGTAGCTTTCGACATTTTTAGTAAGTGCTCATTAATATTTGTAATAAATATTATTATTTTTGAAATTGTGTACTTATTCTTATTACAGGCCAACCAAAGAGGCATTTACTTACAACAGGATGGAGTGTGTTTGTAAGTGCTAAGAGGCTTGTTACTGGTGATTCTGTCCTTTTTATATGGTAATTCATAGTTCTTATCTTTATATTGATATTATTCACTTTTTTACTTGTTGGAAGGTTGGTGCAACAAATTTTTGATGATTGATGAGTATTTACGTCTTTTTTCCATTCCTTTTCATTGCAAGGCACAATGGTTGGCAGGGAACCTGATATCTCTAGTTCACTACTTCCACTTTAGATTACAATAGTATACGAACTGTATCACTATATAACAATTCATTTCTGTCTCATCTTTAAAAAAAAGTTAGCTCCGTGATATTGTATATCTTGTAGACTGATAAGTTTTATAGCTGAGGTCAAACAAAATTCCTGAGTTCGATTTTCTTGCACCAGGAATGAAAAGAATCAATTGTTTATAGGCATACGACGAGCTACTCGACCACAAACTGTTATGCCTTCATCAGTATTATCATGTGACAGTATGCACTTGGGGCTTCTTGCTGCTGCAGCTCACGCTGCTACCACTAAGAGCCGTTTCACCATATTTTACAATCCACGGTAAGTTGCGTTGCATATATGGTTGATCTGTTATATTGAAATTATCTTATACCTGCAATTCATCTTGCATTTAGGGCCTGCCCGTCAGAATTTGTCATACCCCTGGCCAAGTACGTAAAAGCAGTCTATCATACTAGAGTTTCTGTTGGCATGCGCTTTCGGATGCTGTTCGAAACAGAAGAATCAAGTGTCCGTCGGTAGGTTCCAATTCTTATACAAACCAATGTGTTCCTCGAGTTTTCTGATTTCTCGTTCTATCCCACAAATTATTCAAAAAATTCCCTTTCAAAACTCTCTCTTACCTTTATGTTTATAATCTATTTGTAGAATACTGGAATATATATTAGTAGTTGGTAATTGTGCATTTGATGTCACTGCTAAATATATACAGATTCTTCTATATGTTGGATGAATAATTAAAAGTTTGAGGCATTCTTTTACTATTGTAAATTAGTCATATTTTAGAGAGTCTGACACCCAGCCAAGACTTGTTAAGTTCATAGTGACCAGAGCAACACAATTTGAAATGAGCAAAAATTAATTGGTTCGGATCCAATCTGTAGATTTGCCTAGTAAAGAACTATGATATTTGTCATATTACAGCTATATGGGCACAATTACTGGTATAAGTGACTTGGATTCTGTTCGATGGCAAAACTCACATTGGCGTTCAGTTAAGGTTTGTGACTTTTTTTTTATGATAGATTAGTTTTGTGACTGTTTCGCTAAATACCTTGCTGATTTTTCTTTCTATTCCTTCCATCATTAAGATTAACTGGCATGTACTGTACACGGTGAATGCAGGTTGGCTGGGATGAGTCTACAGCTGGGGAGAGGCAGCCACGAGTATCCCTCTGGGAAATTGAACCTCTAACAACATTCCCAATGTATCCCTCCCCATTTCCATTCAGACTGAAGCGGCCATGGCCACCAGGACTGCCCTCCTTTAATGGCAAGTTTATCCGCATTTTCACTGATGGGAACAGAACTATACACTATTTCATTACTCTACATGCCTTTTACTTCTTCCCATTCTTACAAATGCATTGGACTCTTTTACTAATACAGAGTGTGGCTGCTGCGCGACCTCTCAGTTGCTTTCAGTCATGCATCAGGTCTCTATTATTATTATTGTAACTTGTATTATGTTCCTCATGCAGGGATGAAGGAGGGTGATTTAGGTATGAATTCTTCACATATGTGGCTCCAAGGGGATAATGGAGACCGAGGATTCCAGTCACTCAACTTCCAGGGGATTGGAGCCTCACCCTGGATGCAGCCAAGGGTTGAGGTTTCCATGCTTGGCATGCAAACTGCTGATATATATCAAACTATGGCTGCTGCTGCACTTCAGGAGATGAGAGCTGTTGATACTTCCATAAACCCTAATGCATCAGTTGTGCAGTCCCAGAAAACTCAAGGTGTTCCTAATAGGTCTGCTAGTGGTTTACTTCACACTCAGATGTTGCAACAGTCGCAGCCCGAAGCTTCATTTCCATATTGTGGAGGGGAAAATCAGTCCGAATCGCAAAATCAGTTGCACCTTATTCAGCACCAGAATTCATTTGGTAATCAGCTACAGCAGCAGCAGCAGCAGCAACAACAACAGCAACATCAACAACAGCAGCAGCACCAACACCAACACCAGCAGCAACACCAAGAACAACACCAGCAGCAGCAACACCACCACCACCAACAGCATCAACTGCAACAGATACAACCTGGAATAGCTCAGCAACAGCAGCTGATTGATAATCAGAAAGTTTCACGATTTGGCCCTCTCTTATCTCAGTTTACCTCTCAAGCGCAGTCTCCATCCTTGCAGACCATGACTACCATGCGACAGCACAGTTTTTCGGGCTCAAACGGGAACCCTGTGACCAGTTCTGTTGTGTCTCCTCTGCATAATATTAATGGCTCATATTCCCAAGACGAAAATTCCCAGCTTTTCAATTTTTCTAGGTCCAGTCCCCTGTTAACTTCAGAAGGATGGCCAGCAAAACGAGTAGCAGTTGATCCTCTTTTATCCTTTGGAGTATCACATAGTGTTCAGATGGAGCAGTTGGGATCCCTCAATACTAACATCACTCAGAATACTTTTTCGTTGCCGCCATATCCTGGTAGGGATAGCTCGATCGACCAAGATGACGAAAATGATTCCCAGAACCCTCTTCTATTTGGGGTAAATATAGATTCGACGTCTCTCTTTGTGCAAAATGGGATGTCAGGTCTTAGGGGAGTGGGTAGCAATGGGAATTCAACAACCATACCTTTTACTTCCTCCAATTACATGAGTACTGCAGGCGTTGACTTTTCGCTCAATCCATCGGTGACAGCTTCCAGTTGTATCAATGAGCCGAATTTCCTGCAGTCTCCAGACGATGTGGAACAAGAAAATGCACCTACCAAAACTTTTGTTAAGGTAATGTGCCATTATTTTTTATATGCCCTTGTGTTGTGTAATTTGGGCATCTATTCCAAATGATTTTATCCGGGGACTATGCCTTATATTACATGTTAAAATTACTGAATTTTCTTTTAAGTTTGACAATATTGCATCCTAAAAGCTAGCAATTTTGACAGGTGTACAAGTCAGGGTCCTTTGGACGGTCGCTAGACATGGCCAAATTTAGCAGTTACATTGAACTGCGTAGGGAGCTTGCTCATATGTTTGGCCTTGAAGGCGATTTGGAGGATCCTTTGAGATCAGGCTGGCAGCTTGTATTCGTTGACCGGGAGAATGATGTTCTCCTCCTCGGCGATGACCCCTGGCCGTAAGTTCTTATTTTCAATAGTTACATGTAAAAGTTGCTTCAGCATATCAACTCTTAAACTTAAGTTCTTGTCTTTAATAGTTACATAGCAAAAGTTGCTTCAGCATATCAACTCTAATACTTCAAAGAAGTAGCAATGGTTTCTACTACTATATACTATATTACACATTCACAAGTCGTGTATCAGATGTAGTAAATATCCATCTATGTATAATTTGATAATCGGATTAATAATTTTATGACCTTACTACCAGCAAAATAAATCACCCAAATAGTGTACGTAAAGGTTGAAAACTGAATCGTCTTGTGTATGTTAACTTCTCCTTTTATTAGTAGATGCTCCAAATAAAAAACTTTGTTGGTTTACCTAAAATGTTTATGGTTATGTATTCCAGGGAGTTTGTTAACAGTGTCTGGTGTATAAAGATACTCTCACTGCAAGAAATGCAGCAGATGGGTAAACAAGGTCTAGAGCTTCTGAACTCAGTACCAGTTCAAAGGCTCGCCAGCAACAACTGTGAAAACTATCCAAGCCAGCAGGAGTCCAAAACCTTGAGCAATAATATTGCATCAATGGGGTCTCTTGATTACTGAAAATTATCAACCAGTTAAGCTACTATTCTTGAGTAACTTAGCATTTCTCCCAGTAAGGTAGTCTGGTAAGAAGAAATTGCCTGATTCTAGCTTAATAGCTTCTCACAAGAGCTAATGGTGTAATTATGATGTTTCCTATGTTTAATCTCCCCAAGCATTGTATACATGAGCTGTGTTTAATGGGAGACTAATGTTATGAAGCATAGGCTACATAACACAGTTCTGTGTAACAATGGACTCATTGTCGTCTATTAAGCTTCCAAACTGCTATTCAATATTTTATTAAATTCTGTTTATGTTGTCATCTATTTCAGTTTCAGATTCTAGTGTATGTTGATCCTTTAATTAGAAATTGATGTGAGTGCCAACAAATCATTCGTTGCCAACATGTCTTCACTTCCGCTCGAGCAATCCACTAACAGGATACAGAGAACAGTTCAGGGTGCTATTTTGAAAGAGAACCGAATCACCAATGTTGGTAGGGAACAATGCACTATCCTACATGACATGATATTCAAACGTATTCCATCTTGTATGCTGTTTGATGAGATGCGACATTGAAAGTTTTGAAGTCGTCTGTAATGCTTTCGGACCTTGCTTTCCTAGTGGGGGTGGATTGATATCGTGATGTATGAAAGTGAATTGGTGTATCTGCTGTATGGGTGAACATGCAAGTTTGTGGGAGTCTATGGGGAACTTTTTAGAAAGAGCTAGTTGGAAGGGCGACAATGCAGAGTACTGTCAACAATGTACTACCTTTTTTGAACCTTTTTTCTTCTCTCAAGTATGGGCATCGTACTACGATATATTTGCACGCATAGTACACTGGAAAATGCTAATGGACCTGATAATAATTATTGAAGTATACTGACCGATTGATGATGTTTGTTACCTTTCACTAATATTCAGCCTCTGTTTACCTATGGCATCTTAAAACTTGTTCTTTCTTTGCTTAGAGCATCTCCAAGAGACACTTTATATAAGCTCTTGAGTGAAAATATAAGGAGGATATCAAAAATTAGAGCTCCAAGAGACTCTTAGAGCAACTCCAAGATATCCCTTATATGATCTCCTAACTCAAATTATAAGGGATTATATTTAAAATTGTGCTCCAACAGAGCATCATGTCATCCCTTATCTTTAAGGGCTCCCTTATTTCACTTTTATCAATAAAATATTATTTTCCCTCCTCTTTCCAATTGTTTCCCTCTTTTTTTGTTCTTACTTCCTTTTATTTATTATTTAATAATATAGAGATCAATTATAAGGAAGCTTGTTGGGGTTGTCATACCATATAATATCCTAAATCACTAAGAACCTAATATTTTATATTATTTATAAGGAAAACACAAGGAGGCTGTTGGAGTTGCTCTTAGTAAGAGCAAGTCCAACAATGTCCTAGTTGGTGCCCTATAAATATAATAAAATATAATGTTCTAGTGATTTAAGTCATAATTTTTGTGTATCAATTCCAACAATATGCCTTATAATTATGCCTTATAAATTAAAATAATACTCCCTCCGTCCCATTTTATGTGAACCTCTTTCCTTTTTGGTACGTCCCAAAAAGAATGAACATAATATACTTACTATTTTTGAACACTACTTTTCACTATTACACCCACTACTTCTCCACTTTTTTATTAAATAAACATTATTATACCCACTACTTTCCTCCACTATCTCAAATCTATTATTAAATATTAATAGGTCCCACCACTTTACCCACTTTTCAACTAACTTTTCTCTTTTTTACTACATTTTCTTAATCTCCGTGAAAGTCAAACGGGTGCATACAATTTGGGACGGAGGGAGTAATATATTTGAATTAGAATTGGAGGGAAGGGGAAAAGAGAGGAGAGAGAAGTGTAGAAAAGGAGAGAAGTTAATTTTTTTAATATTAAAAATGATTTAGGACAAGTATAGATGTGCCTTAAAAGTAGGTCATGAGAAGGATGTCCTAGTATTTTAAGGCACCACTAGGACATTGTTGGAGCACAAAAAGTGACTAAATGTCCTAAATATTGATTTAGGACAATATTTAAAACATTGTTGGACATGCTCTAATTCTTTAAAAAGTTAAGAGCTAATTCTCTTCCCTTACTTTTAAGAGCCTCTACATAGCGAATTAAGCCCACTTGAGACTTGACTGATCCAAATCTGCTGGCTAAGGCTAATTAAGTTTAATTAGTGGGAGATTAAGTAAACCAATTCATTACTGGGTTGTCGATTAAATTATACTAACACAGTCGTAAATTGTTAGTTGTACTAATTCAGTCTTGAACTGTCAAAGTTTACTAGAAAACTGGCAAAAAACTATTCTCCCATCTACATACATATAAATGGAAGTGTTAGAACACATTTTAGGCCACAAACCAATGGCATTTTAAAACAGGAAGAGAAAGGTACTTCTAGCAGAAAGAGTTGGAGCGACATGTGTGTTATTTACAAGTGATTTTTCGCAGAAAAGCTTGAGTTTAATGATTTTTACATAATGTATATTTGCAATAGAATCTATCTATATTTTTATTGGGGACTGGTCAGGGACAAACGTTTGCTGTGTGAAAATACGTATCGCATAACTTTTTTGCGCTACATGTATAGTAGGATGTTTGGTGTAAAAACAGGGAATCCATATCTGTACGTGTCACAGAAACTTTCTACGGTATGGTTTGCTGACAACAAATGTTTGTTGGGACCGCCAACCATTTTTATTAGCATTAAGTTTCAGTCCCGCGTTATTAACTTAATGATTCAAAACACAAATTCTGGAGGAAATTGAAGTCGAGTTTGTTGATAGCTATGCTTCTACTATAGTTCTTCCCAAATACACACACATTAGGCTTTCTGTAAGATAAACTCAGACCATCATGTCCTTAAAACTAGTAAAGTATTGCAAGCGCAAGTTCATGTTAGGTAGCTAGATTTCGTCTTCAAAGGCAGCTTAATTATTTAAATTGGTTCTCCACTTCTTCCCTTACATTCTCACACTAATGGCAATTAACCAAGCTGTCCTCTCCTCCCTTACCCGTCAAGGGGCCATTTTAAGGGAATGTAAATGAACGGTACGAGGGAAAATAGGAACGATACTGTCATGAAATCTGATCGATTATGTAAGAGCCCGGGAAAATAGGAACGATACTGTCATGAAATCTGATCGATTATGTAAGAGCCCACGAATAACTTAAAAAATGACTTGCCCAGAGAATGATAATGCATTACCATTCCAATCATATAAATTTCCCAACACCTTGAACCCTTGAACTAAGTTTGACATATACATTGGCAAACTTGAACCTTGAACCAAACACCTCCCAAGATGATCATCCTGAGCATCATTTCAATCAAGAACTAAGTTTGAAATTTACATAGGCAAACTTGAACCAACTACAAGATTGTGGGTTCTATCATTCTATCCGTTCTTGAACATACAAGTTTCTGCGTCTGCATGCTGTGCAGCAATCCAAGAACCCAACCCATCTATAACATGTACCCAATGGATAAATATATGGATGGATGGAACAAAAGACAGAAATCCTCTTATCATGAGACAAGAGTGATTGAAAGAGGCTGTTCGGAAATTGTATATAGAGAAGTACATTTCTTGTTTAGTACTGCTTGCAATATCAAAGACTATCCACAACACATGTAAGGATAAGATGGAACACGTCCTGTTTGGCGAATATAGTCTGCCTTTGCAGCAAGTTTCTCGTTCTGACTGTTTTTCTTAGCTTCAGCTGAAATGCGTTTTTCCTCTGATCTTTGTCTTGCCATTGCAATCTTCTTAACCATTTTTGCATGAGCATGTGCTTTCATTTGTTCAACTTGGGACTGAAAAAACAGATTAGACGTGTAATATAGTTAGAATAAACTCGATGGGCTATTGTCTCGAGGGCTAAAATGAAATGCCATTTAGTTATTAAACAATGATCCAAAAGCAGCACCTCTAAGATTGTATAGTAAGGTGCTGTAACTAGTAAATCTACTTTGATTCGGCCAATTATAAATATACACCGACACCTGTATATTCTAGGATTCTATTCAGACTATAAAGCGATGCAACAATCACATATTTTCTAAGGCCGACTACAAAGAGATAGAGAAGCTTCAATTAATACCTCTATTTTCCTCATCTCAGCATCAAGTTTTGCTTTCTGCTGACTCTCCCAAGCTTGGATTTTGATTTCTTCCCGCTTAAATCTGAAATCAGCGTTGATGTTAAGAACACAAAGATCAATTTTTGCTTTCTAATTAGAGAAATAAATTATGTTAGCGAAAACCTAAATCCTTGTGTCACAATGAGTGAAAAGTTTTGTGCCAAGTTACATTGGATGGGTAAAGGGATAAACCTTGCATTGTGCTTAGATTTTTCAGCTTCTTCCCATAATGCTGCACGCTTCTCAAATTCAATCCTACGCAGCTCCTCCAGTTCACTGTTTTCAGCTGCGGCAGCATTGTTGTCCTTCTCATCTTTACTTGCCCAGGCAGCGATATTCATCTTACCAAGTTGGACGCCAAGAGCTACAATCTCCTTTCTTGTCTTGAGTTTTAGTTCTTGCTCTGACAATTCTTTTGTTCCACCCTTGGTTGAAGTTTTCAACTCAACGTCACTAAAGTAATCGGCAGGCGTGCAAGTTGGTACACCTCGAGGAGTAGATGGGAGTGAAGAAGTTGGGCTCCGAATTGGGGTTGTTGCCCTTACAGGAGTAGCAGTCCTCGAAGGTTCCTGACTTGGAATAGGAGTCATTTCTGTTCCCATGTCTCTCATTGAAACAGCTCTTATTACTGGACCTTCATGATTGAAACAAATACTACATTTAGAATAATATATTGAGAAAACAATTACAAATTTTGAAGGCAAGTGAAGTGACATGGGAAAGAAAAAAGGCCAATGCATTGAAACATAATCTAAGCAAAGTAGAGGCATAGATTTTACCTGTTGATCCATCGCCTGAAACAGTCATACACGAGGAATCCTTGGATTCGATGGCTTCCAAATCCTTACTTTGAGGGCAAAGATCAATTGGAAAATTTGTCCCATTTCCCTGACCAGTAGGCTGAGCTACAGGAGAAAGAAAAGAAAACTTCTCCATGCTCATTAGCTCTGCAGGTTGGCAAAAATCAACTCGCTTAACTGCTGACTTGTTATCATTACTAGCAGACTCTGAAGCAAATCTGATTCCATTTTTTACTTGCATTCGCACTGCTTGACTCTGTAAATTGCTATTTTTCAAATGATTAACTTGCCTATTCATTATCCACTTCTCTGCATCATTCCACTTTGAAGATTTAGGCCTCAAGTGTGACCTCCCAATGGGATTGTTTACCAATCTTTCCCCTTGAAATTCAAAGCTAGATGAACTTGCATTACTATCATAATCAATATCATCTTCTAATGCTCTCATCGGATGAACCGAACTCAAACTTAAACCATCGCCTTTTGAAAATTGTTGCAATTTAACACGACCGCCACTTCCATGTTCCCTTTGCTGGTAAGAGTTGTAATCACCTTGACTATAATTCAAAACCGCAGTGCCTGCTGGTTTTACCGACTCAATTTGTAGACTGGAAACTGCAACAGCTACAGGACACAAATTGTGAGTGTGTTAAATCATCACAAAAAAACGCCATATGACCAGTAATAACACTACACAATGTGCATCAACATGCACAATACGAATTTCACCGAGAGCCAGTTTGGCATTACTATGGCCAACAGAACCTCAGCGGAATAAAGTTTTGTGATAAAACTCCCAAGTGTTTAGTTAATAAGTAACTTAATAACTTTCAAGTTAAAGATCAAAAAGATGTTAATGGCTCATTATTACTTTTTTTTTCCTCAAGTTATAGGTTACGATTTTTTTTTTGTTATAATTAACTTATATCTAGTTGCAAAAGCCAGCAATTTTTCGCAAAAGTTGCAAAATTATAGCAACTTATATATACAACTTTCCCAGTTTTAGCAATTTCTATAAACAATTTTTTTAGTTTCAAGTAAAGAATGCTACCAAACACCGTATTCTAACCAAAAAAAAAAAAAAAGCTCACTTCAAATATACATGTCTAAGATTTGAGGCCACTGCAGTGTATATAGTAAAAACAACTTCTCAACAAAAAATAAAAAATACAAGCATAGATTCAAGAGAATACATTTCTTAAGTTGGGTAAGTAAACAGGGGCAAAGTAAGTACCTTCTTGATAAAAATCTTCAAGATCAGAGGCTAACAAGCTATTTCTTACAAACTCTGTATCCTCAAGCTTAGAAGGAGAAGTTCTTGCAGAATTAGTCTTTGATCCTTCTTTTTTTCTTTGTTGTTGTCCCATTAACTTCATTCTTAACTTACTTGGTGAAATTATTCCAGTCTGCATTCAAGCCATCAACAATAACTAAATCAGTTTAGTAATTTCCAAGATTATAACATATTCACACACACACACATTCACATTTCTACAGTTCATAGTAAAAGGCTTGATCTGCTAGAGGTTTGTAACTTCATTCATTTTTGCATTCAAAAGTACACATAAATAAACACAACACATATATAAATAGCACATAGCAAAAATGTAAAGAAGGGTTACCTGAGGTTTATGTATTCTATCATAATCCATTTGATTTCTGGCCTCTTAATCTCTAGTGAGGAAATCTAGAGAGAGGCAGGGAATATACAGAGGGTGAGAGGAACGAAGAGATATGGTTTGTATATATATTATTATGTACTACTACTAACACAAAGTGCAAGTGCAAGTGCAGAGCAAGACTATACAGACAATACACTCAACCATATTATTTACTTTCACAGCACCCAAAAAAGAAAAAAATAAAAACAGTATTTACTTTCACTCATTTCCTTTCCTGCTAATTTTAAATCAAATCACATTGAGCATTATTTAATGGTGGCACATACCTGCACCGGGAGCAGGATATAAAATATTTAGAAAATAATTTTTTCACTAGGGATTGAGGTGAAGATTTTCGTAATAAATTTAAAAGTATTTAGGTAAATTATTGAAAAAAAATTGATATTTACAAAAATGTCCTGCGGACCACTTATTTTATTGGGTCTTTGTATTATAATCTCAGGAGAGATACTGAGAGGACAACTCTTTTTCGCTATATATGAAATTAGTTGGACTTTGAATTCAAATTTATAATAACCTTTTTAAAAAGAAATTAATTTGAAATAAAAAATTGTAACAATTTTTTCCGTTCAATCGAAAATTTAACAAAATAGATATTTATTAGTTCTGCAACACCATTAGACCTGGAAATTTATCACCCGACACAAAAATATGACACGAAAAGACACAAAAAATTAGTATTTGTGTTTGCATTTTAGGTACATGACACGAAAATACATGAACACAAAAAATACACGATCGAGATTTAGCATTTGCTTTGTGTTTATTTTTTGGGTACACGGCACGATACGAAGTACACGAAATAATTAAATTTTAATATAAATAATAAAATTTATATAAGATATATTTATATTTATATTAAAAAAATTAATATTTATTCATAGTATTATACATAATTTTATAATGTTATGATGTAAATATATATTTAGTACATGTTCGTAATAATTTTACCAAAAATATTAGTATTTAAATATTTTATCTATTTATTTTAATTTATATTTTTATTTAAATTATACAAAAAGTATATAACACGAATATACACACGAATATGAAAGTATACAAACCTTAAATAAATTATATTTGAATTTAACATTTATATACACAAAATACGAAAATACATAACATAAAAATATATGACATGAATTATCAGATCTAAACACCATCAATCTAGCATGCCACGGCACAACCTAGCGGATAATGTTATTGTTGGTATCTTTAAATTTACGCACAATGTACGTTTAGTTCAGCTACGACCGACTCGGACAGGTTAAATACAATTGATACCCAAAACATAAAGTTACTGACAAAGTTAAAAACTGAACTCGGGGGACTAAAAAGAACTTTTTATTTTATCTGTTACCACACTGCAATCGCCGCTTTACTTTTATACACGTACATCAAATGCATAAATCTAAAAAATGTAGTACTATTCTCGACAGTGACAACGTCCAAGGGTTAAAATTTAATCGTTAAATTTACCTACGAAAATAATGTTAGAAAAAAATGTAGTACTGTTCTCGATTAAAAGCTAAATTATCTCTGTTGCTATTGAAAACTTGTAAGCCCTCCATCCCCTGCAATGTCAAGGATAATTTTTTAAACAAAATTTTAAAAATTTCAAATTTTTTATCAAATATTTATATATCATACATATAATTGATAATTTGTTAAAAAGATTATTAGATTTCATGCTAATGTGTCATACATATAATTAGTAATTTTCTAATAATAATATAGAACCTCGCATACATACATGTTCACAGATTAAAATTGTCATATGTCACGACATATTATTTGGTACACCTAATATTACTCACTTTCTAAATGTAATAGTGCTTAGGAAATTATTACAAATATCCTTATTTTCAAACTTTTTTCAAAAATACTATAACGGTTGTATATGTGGTTGCGCAACAGGTTGTAAGCAGTTGCATTTCAGGTTGTAACAATTACATTTAGGATTGCATATGAGATTGCACCGTACTTTTGAAAAAAAAATTGAAATTTGAATATTTCTGACAAAATCATGGTAAGTACATATTTCGAAAGTAAACCAAATCAAACCAAACATACCCAGTATATCCCGCTCAGAGCAGGGTCTTGGGGGGTGAGATGTACGCAGACCATGCCCCTACTTTTAACGGTAGGGAGGCTGTTTCCGTGAAGACCCCCGGCTAAGTGCACATTAAGCTAATAGTGTGTGATATTCAAAAGGGTTATATAAGATTTGAAAAAGGCTCATCGTCATACCTGAGCCCATGGCCTAGAACACATGGGGCTTACCTACCAGGGGATTGACTACTTCGCTCTGCAAAACAGTCAGATCTAAGAAGACACCTGGTCAAGCTACCTGAAACTGCAAAATTAGCAAACAGAAGACAATAAAACGAGAAATGAGAACGAAACAACCGAACTTCTAAGATATAGCTAACCGAGACAACCCAACTCTGAGGCTCTCAACCACAGAGTCGCTCCCTAAAAGAGAATCCACCACTTTGATCTGGCGCCTCCAAGAACACCTATCAGCGGTCATGGTCTCATTTAAGTTAAAGGCCTTTAAACATATTTCGAAAGTAATTTTAAATATATTTTTGGATAATAAGTACTATATTTTTATTTGTTGGACATATATTTATATGAGAAATTCATTTCATTTATATTATAATATTTAATAATAATATAAGAGTTATTCATTATTTGAAAACCGTTTTGCAAACATTTTTAATAATATAGCACTTTTCTTCTAAAAATTGACAAAATCTGGGCCTTGGATGAAGAAGAAAGTAATACTCCTACGTATCAATTTCCAGATATAAATGGGTGTGCGTAACTATGTGTGTATATTTACACACACGTTGTATGGTACTCCCTCTGTCTCTTTTTATTCTTCTCATTTAGGCTATTTCACAGGTTTTAAGGAAAATAATAAACAAAACAAACTAATGATTGGGAGGGAGATTAAAGGGGGGAAATTAGAGTAAAGTAAGGGGGGAAAAGGAGATTAACTTTCCCCCCAGAATTCAAAGCAACCAATCAGAGCCTTACATTTGTTAACATGGATACATAAGCTTACAACATCAGCTAATTACATAAGGAGTAAAAACAGATTACATTGAAAAAGCAGCTTACACATGAACAAAAATTGACACAGAAAAAACAGAGGCATCACTTTCATAGCATCACTGTCTGGTAATCTCTGCTCAGAAAATGCAAGTCGGAGGCTTCCCTTTCGATCTCAATCAACCACCAGCAACAGGTAATGAAAGCATGGAAGGATTTATCCACCACTTTGATTTAAATGAAGCAGCAGAAGAAGACACAGGGCATGCACAACATCAACATGATGGTAATCATCATGGCAGAAAATTCACCAAACTCAGCTCAGATGCAAGATTACAAGTTCTCATTTTCTTGCTAAGCAACCCATCAACAGAAATAGAAGGTAAACCTTACCAAGGTGCCATACAAGATGCAGCACAAAAATTCAATGTCACAAGAAGAACAATTAGCAGCATATGGAACAAAGCAAAGAAACAAAAGGCATCAAGGCAGGAATACAACATGGCAACAAATGGACACAATTCCGGAAGGAAAAGAATCCAACTGCCACCTAATGCAGTCACGGACATTAATATGGGAGATAGATCATGCATAAGGGACCTTGCAACTCAGTTAAAAGTCTCATCAAGTACTGCTAACAGAATGATAAAAAGGGGACTGATCAAAC
Organism: Saposhnikovia divaricata; assembly: GCA_036435485.1. Classification (NCBI taxonomy): domain Eukaryota; kingdom Viridiplantae; phylum Streptophyta; class Magnoliopsida; order Apiales; family Apiaceae; genus Saposhnikovia; species Saposhnikovia divaricata. Next base: position 233,443,607 of record CM071595.1, on the reverse strand, counting down.
CTCACACAAATCCTCTACATCCTGGATTAAAAGATGCAAATATCATGCAAAGAATGCAATGGGTTCTAGACCTACTCATGGGAGACACACCAGCAACAAAGAGGCAGTACAAGGCAATGTATGATTTTGTGCATATCGACGAAAAATGGTTCTACCTTAGCAAGAAAGCACAAAGAGTTTACTTAGATAAAAATGAAAGAGGCAAGTACAGATCAGCTAAGTCAAGTAAGTTCATACCAAAGGTTATGTTCACTGCTGCAGTTGCAAGACCATGGTTTAATGCACAAGATGAATGCATATTTGATGGCAAAATAGGCATATTTCCATTCACATACAAGGAACCAGCAAAGAGGGCATCTAAAAACAGAGCTAAGGGCACTATAATCACTAAGGTGGTTGAATCAGTAGGAAAAAATGAAACAAGGAGCATGCTTATCAATCAGATATTACCAGCAATCATGCAGAAATGGCCAAGAATTGAAGGACCAAAGGTCATATATATACAACAAGACAATGCAAGGACTCACATTACTCAAACAGATGCAGAATGGCAACAAGTTCATAAACAAGGGGACTTCACATTCATTCTTCTACAACAACCACCTAACAGTCCTGACCTAAACATCCTAGATTTGGGTTTTTTTAGAAGTATCCAGTCTCTAATGCACAAGAAGATGCCAACAACAGTTGATGGAATGATGGATGCAGTTAATGTTGCGTTTTATGAGTTAGAGCCAAGAACACTTGCAAATGTATGGTTAACTTTGCAGTATGTCATGAATGAAATTCTGAAAGTAAAAGGCAGCAACGACTACCTAGTACCTCATGTAAACAAGAAAAAATTAGCAAGTGCAGGACAACTACCAGTTCAGGTCACAGCACCAATGTGGGCAGTATATGAAGCATGGAATGCAGTACACGGTCCACAACAGAACTAGATGCAGGCAATGTTTTATTTACATGTATACAAGTAAGCATTGTAAGAAGGCAAGACTGAATGTAATGTTCACAATACATGTATGACAAACAATGCACTATCTATGAATGCAAGGTTACTTTTTGATCAATGCATAATGTATAACAATGTATGAATGTGTTTTGATCAATGTTTTATTCAGTGGCCGTGTCCAACAGTGATGCAGATTCAAGGGAGCTCGAAGGACCCCCGAGACAGCTCTTATTGGAAGGGCATAATGTGTGTGCAAAGTGAATAATGTGTTTTTAGGCAAATGAGAAGAATATAAAGAGACAGAGTACACAAGTCCAATTAACAAGTCAGGAATACACAAGTCCTATTAGACACATACAAATTAAACTCGATTACAACAATTAGGCACATACAAATTAAACTCGAACCACAACAATTACACAGGAATACACAAGTCCAATTAACTTGCCCCTCATTATTCAAAGCAACCAATCAGAACCTCACATCAGCTAACAGGAATGAGCTTACAACATCAGCTAATTACATAAGGAGTAAAAACAGATTACATTGAAGAATCAGATTAGGCAAAAACAAAAATTGCCACAGGAAAAACAAATTACACAACTTAACAGGAATGAACATGCATCAACTAATTAAACTCGAAATAGAATAGCACTATAATTAAACTCGATTACAACAATTAGACACATACAAATTAAACTCGAACCACAACAATTAGACACATACAACTTAAACTCGAACCACAACAATTACACACATACAAGTGAAAGTCGAAGCACAACAGGAATGAACATGCAAAGTCCAATTAAACTTAACAGGAATGAACATGCATCAAGTAATTAACCTCGAATCAGAATTAAACTCAATTAAACTCGAACCACAACAATTAGACACATACAACTTAAACGCGAACCACAACAATTACACACATACAAGTGAAAGTCGAAGCACAACAGGAATGAACATGCAAAGTCCAATTAAACTTAACAGGAATGAACATGCATCAAGTAATTAACCTCGAATCAGAATTAAACTCAATTAAACTCGAACCACAACAATTAGACACATACAAATTAAACTCGAACCACAACAATTACACACATACAAGTGAAAGTCGAAGCACAACAATTAGACACAACCACAACAAATAGAGTAAATAGGTCGCGTAAAAGAGAAAAGAGTAAACCATTAAGAACACGAACATGCATCATCGGAATCCTCAGAGTTCGGTTCGTCGTTATTAGGAACATCGTCACCGGATTCTGGCCATAAATCGCTTGGAGGGGCTTCACCGGAATCCTCATCGCCGTCACAGTCCTCCACAACTGCATGCAAATCGGATCCAGGCGTTCCATCCACCGTAGGCTCTCCAGAACCCTCAGATCGTACTTCTTCCAGTCTTGACCGGAGATATTCTTCACTGTAGGTGTGGTCGCCGTCACAGTCGATGCCTCTATCGCAATTATCGGGATCGGAACAACTGTAGGAACCATTTGACTCATCATCGGAATCGGAAAACCCATAGTGCGCATCCATTAGAACAGAGTTCGTGTATGAATTAAGAGAAAGGTGAGAGAGAGGGTAGAGAGAGCGGCGAGATAATTAGGGTTGTAGAGAGAAAAGAGAGGCGTTAGTGGAGATAATGAGACGGGGCACGCGGCCCAAAAAGATTGATAAAGTAACGTTAGTGGAGTAACGTTAGTGGAGTAGTAAAATGATTAAGGTAAGTAATTTGTTTTTGGGGAAAAGTGTTATATATTTTTTTAAGTTGGTGGGATTGTTTTTAATTATATTTTCTTTGCTAAAAAGGGAAAGGGGAAGAATATTTTGAATGTACCAATAAGGAAATTGGGAAAAGTTTTATGGGACGGAGGGAGTAACCATCAGGAGTAAATTAGGTCATATTCAATCAATCAATCATTTTACAAGAAATTTACTAGTGATGACACCCAACAAAACCCAACGAATTGAATACTACCTTCTTTTGACTCTACTCATCATCATCATTACTCATCTTTTCTGATTACCAATTGATGACCTTCCTCATCTTTGACCAAATCATTTTCCTTGACTAACAAATGTGGTGTAAACAAATCAACTCATCCAAGTTCTAACGAGTTTTAAATTCAGAGGTCGGTTCGATCAATATTTATTGAGTTAGTTGTGCACTCTAAAGTTGGGCCTTGTGAATTTGCGAGCATAGTTATTTCTTATTTTTAAATTTTTTTTGTGAATTAAAAATTTACATAGATACTTTATTTCATAAATTATCACGTGTAACGTGTTATATTGAAATTACAGTCTTATATTACGTAGGAGTATAATTTTGTTAACACACTTTAACGCCATAAATAATAAAATTACTATGTTTTTATATATGTGTTGGAAGCCCATCTTCCCATTGGACCGAACATAAGGCCCAATATCAAAACGGTCATACGTTCGGTCGGCCCACATTTGGCCCATTCCATTTTCCTTCAACGATCACAAGGTCCTCTCACCTTTAACAGATCACAAAGTCCCTTTACTCGAGTACGTGGGACAATGAAGAATAATGATGTCTCTTTATCATAACGATCCAGATCGGGTCCAAGAAGAAAAAAGTGAAACCAAGTCTATAAAAAGAGAAGTACAATTAAATTTCAAGCACAATTAATTTTGAACACACACAAACACTCTATGTTTTACCCTATTCTCTCTAAAAATCGATTTATTGATTCTTACACCGGAGGTGAATCGGGGGGCCAATCCTTCGCATTCGTCTCGTTTTGCAGGTGGAGCCGAACCAAGGCTTGGCAGAAATATGGTTCCAACATTATGGTTTTTTCTAAAAGGGCAAACATTTTAGTCTGCACCAAGTTCGTTTCTGTTACAAAATTTGCAACATGTTCATGGGACAATTATTTTGTACATTTTACATATGCACTTAAACTCTTTTAATAATTAGCTTCGATACAAGTTTTTCCTAACTAATTTGTCAAAATTAAAATTAAATTGTTTTTACATATAAAAAAAATAATATTTTTAATTGTTGGAAAAATTATTATTTTAATTACATTAAGCCCCTGTGTAAATGTATCAAACAAAAGTTAGTTGTGCAACAGAAGACGTACACAAAATAAATAAAGTTAGAAGTTGAAAATGAGTCAAAGATTAGTAATGTTAGGTACCAAAATAACTATTAAAATAATTTATGATATTTTTTTTAGTAATGCAATTCATATTAATACATAAGAATTTATTATATTTAGAGAATCTCCAAGGACAATAGCTAAAATTGTTGGTTATAATAATTATATAATATTTTTGCTAAGGGTGAAGATATGTCCTCCAATGATATTATTTATAATTTTTGTTAGATAAAATTATGCATAAGTGATTAATTGGATCAACAAATATAGCCTACCAAAAAACAAATATGCTTGGTTATATTTTTTTACTAATGATTAGATGGTTGGAGTGCTATATCTAAAAAATACCTTCTTGATATCACATATATTATTTTAGCTAAGGATTTTATCCTAGCGAAGATGCTCTTATATGAATGTAATTAATCAAAACATAACAATTCAATTTTTGAAATTTTTTAACTCTAGAATTACTGGTCAAAGATACCAGGTCTACACGTGCTTCAATGCATCCCTAACCCTTATGGTAAGACTAGTAGCTAGCCTAAGTACTTGTACCCATATCGTAGACTACCGTACCTACTTATTCATTGTAGGTAGAGGTATCTATCATTTGACAGGGATATCAATTTTGGAATCAAAATTATTATCCTATGTCTCTTAAAACATTTCCTTTTTACTATTTTGGGTCATTCAAAATACTTTTCCCCTTTCTATTTTAAGCCATAAAATAACAATATTCAATACCAACTACTCCACCACTACTCCTTAAAAACAATATTCAATACCCACTACTTCACCCACTACTCCTTTAAAATAATATTCAATACCCACTACTCCACCCACTACTCCTTAAAAATAATATTCAATACCCACTACTCCTTAAAAATAATATTCAATACACATTACTCCTTAAAAACAATATTTAATACCCACCACTCCATAAACAAATAATATTCATTCTCCATTATTTTAAAACCCGTGTTTTTAGTCAAACGGGCAAAGTTTTAAGAGACGGAGGGAATACTTGTTTTTAAGAGAAAACTGGGTCTGAGGACAACCTCAGGGATCTCAACTGAGGTTATAACACAAAGAGTCTATAAAATAATTGGTCTCGTAAGGACATTTTTTTAAATATCAACTTTTTCTCAGACCCTTAAATTTGTATTGAAAATCTTTTAACCTCAGGGTAGAATCCTAGATCATCCTCGTGCACATGAATCTCTATTTTTTTTTTCCCCCAAGCTTTTGCTTGTAATTTGAGTATTTGTTCTGATACATGCGGTAGGAGTGAATCGAACCATAGCGGTTCAACAAGGCATAATTCTCATTTAACACATGAGCTACACCATCACCTATTTTTATTTAGACTAGATTTTATTTTGGGAAATCAAGGATTATTTAACATTTTCAAGTTATTTGAACAAATATTGTTCACAACCAAAACTCTATTCAATTATGCATATAGGTATGTTACCATGACCTTACCTCGGATTTGTGTTTTCCTGTCACGAAAGTGTGTGTGCATGTGTGTATTTTCAGATATTCAATCATATGTTTAAGAGCTCAAAACTCTAGACTGCAAAGTGCTCCCATACTTTCGTACATGTTCTCTCTTTTCTAGTATATTTAGTGCATGTTTGGCTAACCATATAAGTCGACTTATATGGCGAAATCCCGTTTCTAGCTTATTTAGAGTGTTTGGCAAAATAAGCAAAAGCCCGTTTTTAGAACTTATATGGGATAAGTTGAATGTTAAGAAATCCTAACATTCAACTTTCAACTTATTCTTATTTCTCGATATACGTAATATATAATATCCTTTAAATCTTCAAAATCATATATCTTTTGATTCGTTCATTAAAAAATTGATATGTATATGTCAAATTTCTCTACTCATCGAGATCTATCCATTGATATCCACTTATATATATTAAAAAACAAATATTTTGAAAATATTTAAAAAAGTTAACTTATAAGTTCTGATTTACCAAACACTCTACTGACTTATAATTTCTGATTTACCAAACACTCTATTCACTTATAAGTTCTGATTTACTTATCACTTATATGATACTTATCACTTTAAGTTATAAGTTACTTATTTTAAGGTAAGCCAAACAGGCCCTTAATTTGCTTTAGGAATTAGGATAATGAACCCCAGGAGCATCTAATCTACTTTAACTTATCTCTCTCCCCTCTCCATATAGTATAAAATTTCTGCAAAGTACATAAATTTAGTAATTAACTCTCTAAACCCAAGACTAACACTGGCAATGTAACGGAATTGTTCTCCATCCTAGACCTTGTTAGCAATGTTAAACTAACACCTTAAGGGAAGATGACTGGATCAAAATCGAAACTCGAACCAAATATAATGACTTGTTACCGATACAATAAAATGAAAAACAAAATATGATTTAATCAATCTGAAAACTTTTTAGAGAGAATTTCTTCTGGAAATTTTATTTTTCGTTACTAAGTTGTCAAATGACCTAATTAAACATTTTTATAATCACGAACTTGACTCAAAACTCGAAAAATAAAAAATGTTCGTAGCTCGAAAAGAAGAAGTGCGAAACGTTCCCCTTGCACGTAGATAAGTCATAATACTGTGCAAAGTATGAAAACTTGTAAAAGAATCCGAGATGTGAATAAGATAAAATTCAAAACATTCCATTTATATGTTTAATAGGTGAAAATAATAGTATATATTTAAGCTAAGCTGATTAATACGGAGGTTGTATAGTGGGGACTATGTGCATTGTGGCCTGTAGCTTTCTGAAATCATATTCACATGTGATGATGTTTCTCCATGTCCTTGCTAGGCACCATACGTAATTGCAGTTTATACATGCACATACATATATTTTTGGTCATTGTTTTGACTACATTTAATTATTTACTCTAAATATAGATTTGGATAGATTTTTAAGCGTAGTTGTTTGACCAGCAACTGCCCAAGTGTTGCTGCTACAATGTGAAAGTTTATGGCCATGTTTATTATTGCATAAATTCACAGGCATTGTACATTTTCATGATGCTAATAAATTACTACAAGAATGATACACATTACATATGTAAAATGAGAAGATAGATCTGGCAATATGGGTCCAAAACCATGTATTTAGTCCAAACCAAACCTTTTTTTAAAATTTGGTCAAATAAAAAATCACACATTTTAAATTGATTTGGATTGGTTTAAAGTCACATATTTTAACCCAATTATGGATCTAATTTGGATCAAATAAGTGACATCCATATTTTCATATCCTTATTACAATCTGATCGAATCTCATGATCCTGTAGATCACAGATTAGATGAACGAATTATGCGTCCAGATTCACTTCTCAGATCCTGTTAAGCTCTTGTTAGTCTGAACAAATATAGTTTTTGTCTCCTTATTCAATCAAAGAGGATAGATTTTAGGAGGAATTATGTATAGCTCATGGTCTCGCAGCCCATTGTTTTTTGCAGGTGGAGTACGAAAAGAAATGGTGTTTGCCAAGTGATAGACTAGCTGAGAGGCATGAAGTTATTACTTCATTTTCTTTACAAATGTATTAGCTACTACTCTGTCTGTTTTGTACTTTCCAAAATGGAGTCTTCTTATTTACAAGTGCTATGAAATTAATTGAAGCAATAAAATTATTTAAGATATACATATTATAATATTTACTGATTTAGTACATTTTGTTAGGTCCATACACAAAAATTAAGAGCATCTTTGATAAATTTCCATTTAAAATATATTGTGAATTATTGGGATCCTTTTTTTCAAAAAAAAAAAATTTTAAAAAAAAATATTCATTTAAAAAAGTGGTTAATCCATATTTCAATCCAAATCCATAGAAACCAAACCAAATCCAAAACCAAATTTACAAAAATATGGTTTTTAAATGGATTTGGATCAAGGACCAATCCAAAACCATATTATTCGAACCATATTATTGGAATAAAGTATTATTTTGTTAATAATAGGTTAGTACCTTATGGAAAATAATGTATGTTAAAGAACTCATGTATCATCCAGGTCATGGACCATGTAGCATATATTCCCTTAAACTAAGAAAGGAGGTCATGTTCTCTTTATGTGGGAGTGTGACTGGTGACGGTGGGGGTTGGGTGTTTCACATACTACTTGGGCCAAGACCTTGCCGGATTTTAAACATGCCCAACAATCGAATATTAAATTCTCACCAGTATAGCAATACTAAATAACTTATATTTTATAGGTAGTTCTTATTCGTATAAATAGTTTTGCATCCCTTTCAATCTGGTTTTTGTACTAATGTCTCTCTTTCCCTTTAAAAACGAATTATTACCTCAAGCAGAAAGTCATTTGACTTGTAGCACATTTAAAATTCTACAATAAAAAATAAAGTGATTTTAGATTGAGAAATGTATTGTTCAAGTGATTTCATCATTTCAATATCCCTCAATCGCCGGTAAATGAGTTGGACTAAAATAGAATATTTGTCTTTCAACTTTCCAATGAGTAATACCGGTCCCTCTCTTTTTTCTTTCATTTTCGTTCACGTGTGGACTTTTAATCCAGTTCCTTGAAGCCTACAATTACAAATGCTAAATCATGGTTGATATTATATATAAGATATGAATAGCATCATCCTCACCACCCCGTATATTAATCCTCAGCTGCTTATTACTTGCATATGAACTTGCCAAAATTACAAATTTCGTAAAGTTCGATTAACTGAATTAGGTCACATTCGGTTAGTTGGGTTATTCCTAGTACATGAAAGTTAGACTGATACTTAAAATCTGCATTTCCAAACGGATATCAAGGATGAAATTTGAAGTGTATATATATATTTGTTCCCTGTAAAGATAAACATAAGATGTAGCAAGATATTAATTGCCAGTATTTTCTATATTAGGGAGCTATATGATGCATTGGTGAAATTTCAAAGAATGTATACACAAAACCACTTATATATGCTTGCATAGAAAACTTTACCAAACTATGTGTTGATTCCCTTTCTCTCAAATATGGGAAGAAACAACAATTTTTGTCCTCCGATAAACACATCCCTCAAAGATCAACCTGCAGACGGACCACAAAGAAAGTGTTCATTAACAGAATGTCAGTTTCTCACCTCTTGCTAAATTTTATCATAAAAAGGCCAGAAAATAAACCTATAGCTTTTACCAAGGTCATAACTAGTAATCTGTAATCATTTAGCAATAATAATAATAGATAAAATAAAAAGTAAACTGGGTAATCTGGCCTACAAAACAAACATATGCAAAGTTAAGAACTAGACTACCTACCAACAATTTATTCTCAATAATAACTTAATTAGGGCCTATATAGTACTACTTGCTAAGCTATCACCAAATATGTGACTACAGAAATGGAACTCCAAACCTTACTCACCTGGCCTTTTCCGGTAAACTATACAATTTCTGCAAAAGCTCAAGGACATTACTTCACAAAAATTAGTTTTACATCAATTAGATGATGTGCAAATCATCCTTGAATGGATTTTAGAAGGAAAAAAAGTTACTCATAGAGTTTAGTCCCATAACGTCTTCATCATGAACTATATGCACACATATCTGCAATTGTACATCATGAAAATTTTCACTTCATTTCTAAACAGTCTCTCTCATTCACAAACTAAATACGACGAATACAGGCCTATGATTTTGATTAAAGTTGCTAATACTACATTCCTCGGGCCTTATGTCATTTATTTTGGCATGTTTAACTGTTAAATCTCAATAAGCCATTTCTAGATGGATCAACCCTGCGTGTATTTAGTAAATAAACCTCCATGGCACTGGCAGAGTGAACAAATCCCAAGGCTGGCTTTCTAGCATTGAGTATATTTTGAAATAAATGTTCTCTACAGGGCCTGGGTATGGTTTGGGCAATGAATTTTAGTACATCACATATACATAACACTTGTTTTATTTTTTATTGTATATTATGGATAAGTTAACACCTGTTGGTTTTGAAGCACCATTTCTACCCATGGTTGTCACGTCGGTAAGTCGAGTCGAGTCGACCGGGGTGCCCGGCGAGTCGTGACTAGTCGAGACTAGTCGACATGATATAAAATTAATATATATATATATATATATATATATATATATATTATATACTTAATGTATATAATATATTTGTGTTATAACTTCTAGCTTCTAAGTTCTAACAAACTTTTGTTCCCTTCTCTTATATGTATAGGATCTTAAACCTACGAAGATAAAGATCACAAAAATATTGAAAGAAGACTAGAGAAAGAAGAGAAGAAAGAAGAGAAGAAATTATGTAATCTAATTCTAGTTTTAACTATTGTACAAACAAAAAGTTTATTAAATCAATGATTCAATGCAGAAAAAACAGTGCAGAAAATGCAGAAAAAACAGTGCAGAAAATGCAGAAAAAACAGTGCAGAAAATCTCAAAATCCTGAAATAAAATTGTGCAGAAAATAAAACAGTGCATAAACGAGGTCTGAGAACAACAAAACAGTGCAAAAAATCCTGAAATAAAACACTGTAGTGGAAACAAATTGCAGAATTTAAATATCATCATAGAGATTCAATATATCATCTCTCTCGTGGTTTTCATCATTTCTCTCGTTATTAGTGTTTGGTCTATGGCCAAAATCATCGTCAACATCTTCATCATCATTCAATATAATAGGTGTACGGTCTTCAATCATCTCAACATCATCCACTTGAGAAGAGGAACTAACACGCCTACGAGTACGACGACCCTCAAGAATTCTTGATGCATCCAAGGCTTCATCTACGGCTCCCCATAAGTCATCATCAATGGGATCAATAACTTCTCCATTCACTCACTCATTGACTAGTCGACCCAGTCGACAAGTCGGTGACAAGTCGCCCGAAAGAGCTACACAACACAAGTCGAGCTCACCAATCGTCCTCACCAAAACGACTTACCGACTAGTCGTCGACTAGTCGCGACTAGTCGAGCGACGTGACAACCATGATTAGTCGGGGGCCTAACAATATCTTCCCGTACTTATAACATATCTTTGTATTATGAAGTAGTTCCGGAATAATCTAACTAATGGGATTCCAAAACCTTTTATATTGTTCCCATAGTCTCTTGATGCATCCATTGGGTTTGGAAGATTTTCAATGGGACAATGAGTGGGTGAATGGAGAAGTTATTGATCCCATTGATGATGACTTATCGGAAGCCGTAGATGAAGCCTTGGATGCATCAAGAAATCTTGAGGGTCGTCGTACTCGTAGGCGTGTTAGTTCTTCTTCTCAAGTGGATGATGTTGAGATGATTGAAGACCGTGCACCTATTATATTGAATGATGATGAAGATGTTGACGATGATTTTGGCCATAGACCAAACACTAATGACGAGAGAAATGATGAAAACCACGAGAGAGATGATATATTGAATCTCTATGATGATATTTAAATTCTGCAATTTGTTTCCACTACAGTGTTTTATTTCAGGATTTTCTGCACTGTTTTGTTGTTCTCAGACCTCGTTTATGCACTGTTTTATTTTCTGCACAATTTTATTTCAGGATTTTGAGATTTTCTGCACTGTTTTTTCTGCATTTTCTGCATTGTTTTTCTGCACTGTTTTTTCTGCACTGTTTCTGCACTGTTTTTTCTGCATTGAATCATTGATTTAATAAACTTTTTGTTTGTACAATAGTTAAAACTAGAATTAGATTACATAATTTCTTCTCTTCTTTCTTCTCTTCTTTCTCTAGTCTTCTTTCAATATTTTTGTGGTCTTTATCTTCGTAGGTTTAAGATCCTATACATATAAGAGGGAACAAAAGTTTGTTAGAACTTAGAAGCTAGAAGTTATAACACAAATATATTATATACATTAAGTATATAATATATATATATATAACCCGTGCGATGCACGGCTTTCTTAAAATTAAATAATTTTTTATTTATATTTAAATAATTATTTATCTTATATATATTACTTAATATAATATTGGCATAATATATATTATTAAATAGTAATCGTTTAATTATATGATATATTATTCGAATTATGACTATATTTTGTCATAATACTATAAATATAAACGAAAGTATCGTATATACTTACATTCAAATTTTTGTTGATATTATCATATTCAAATTATGATTCCATAATAATGCATAATGTAATACTCAGTATTTGTTTAAAATAGAATTTAATATTAATTTGTAATTGTGTGAAATTTTTATTGTTTATTATATAGTTTTAGTTTGTTTTCACTTCGTTGATTTATAATTTGTATGTGATATTAAAATTATTAAAAATAATTTTGAAAATATTTGGTTTCCAAGTAATTAAAAGAGTCTAAAAAAGTTGGGTGTAGCTGAAAAATTTTAACTCAAATATAACCAAAAGAGTATATAACTGAATATTAATTGGAGTGTATTAAAAGAGTTTGTTATTAAGTTAAATATGTGGTTTATCTTTTGTAAAATTACATTTTATATGTATTTTAATTTATTTTTTCATTTTTGGAAGGTGTTAGCAAAATTTTTGGGAAGGTGTTAACCGATCGACCGACCAACCAATTATACCCTATTTCGCTTATAATAGTATAGTACAGATTCGAATTATGACTATATTTTGTCATAATACTATAAATATAAATGAAAGTATCGTATATGCTTACATTCAAATTTTTGTTGATATTATCATATTCAAATTATGATTCCATAATAATGTATAATGTAATACTCATTATTTGTTTAAAATAGAATTTAATATTAATTTGTAATTGTGTGAAATTTTTATTGTTTATTATATAGTTTTAGTTTGTTTTCACTTCGTTGATTTATAATTTCTATGTGATATTAAAATTATTAAAAATAATTTTGAACATATTTGGTTTCCAAGTAATTAAAAGAGTCTAAAAAAGTTTGGTGTAGCTGAAGAATTTTAACTCAAATATAACCAAAAGAGTATATAACTGAATATTAATTGGAGTGTATTAAAAGAGTTTGTTATTAAGTTAAATATGTGGTTTATCTTTTGTAAAATTATATTTTATATGTATTTTAATTTATTTTTTCATTTTTGGAAGGTGTTAGCAAAATTTTTGGGAAGTTGTTAACCGACCGACCAACCAACCAATTATACCCTATTTCGCTTATAATAGCATAGTACAGATTCGAATTATGACTATATTTTGTCATAATACTATAAATATAAATGAAAGTATCGTATATACTTACATTCAAATTTTTGTTGATATTATCATATTCAAATTATGATTCCATAATAATGTATAATGTAATACTCATTATTTGTTTAAAATAGAATTTAATATTAATTTGTAATTGTGTGAAATTTTTATTGTTTATTATATAGTTTTAGTTTGTTTTCACTTCGTTGATTTATAATTTGTATGTGATATTAAAATTATTAAAAATAATTTTGAACATATTTGGTTTCCAAGTAATTAAAAGAGTCTAAAAAAGTTTGGTGTAGCTGAAGAATTTTAACTCAAATATGACCAAAAGAGTATATAACTGAATATTAATTGGAGTGTATTAAAAGAGTTTGTTATTAAGTTAAATATGTGGTTTATCTTTTGTAAAATTACATTTTATATGTATTTTAATTTATTTTTTCATTTTTGGAAGGTGTTAGCAAAATTTTTGGGAAGTTGTTAACCGACCGACCAACCAACCAATTATACCCTATTTCGCTTATAATAGTATAGTATAGATATATATATATATATATATATATTAATTATATATATATATATATATATTAATTTTATATCATACTAGTCGACTAGTCTACGACTAGTCTCGACTAGTCACGACTCGACTTGCCGGGCACCCCGGTCGACTCGACTCGACTTACCGACGTGACAACCATGCGACTAATTTTACTTACAAAACAATAATTATTTTCTAAATCTGGAAATAAGGAATTATTCTGGGAATAATTAGTGGGATAGGAGAGATTTATGGTGTAATTCACTTTCCATTTCATTACAGATCTGGAAGGAGGATTTTAGGGCTTAATAAAGTTTCAGCTACAATCTTGGGGCAGGGATTGGGTTGATTGTAGACTATATATAGAAGGGTAGCCTGCATGTTTAAGGAGGAAAAAATAAGATTGAGTGAAGTGAGTGTGGAGAGTGGGTGGTCTCTCGAATACCACCTAAATATTGTGTTTTAAGTGTGCGTGTGTTTATCAATACAAGAGTTTGTTTCTATTATTTAGATCAGGTCAGACCTGGTCCTAACAGTGGTATCAGAGCAATTCCGTTCTTGGGACAATAGCAGATGCAAAACAAATTGAAAATCGAATCGAGGACCTAGAGAAGAAAGTGGAAGCAAGGCAATCAAGTCTAAACAACATCTCTTTTCTCAAAGAAAGTATGGTTGCCATACTTAAAAAATTAGACAACCTTCATTTTGAAAGTACTGGACCCTCCACGACTGATTTTGGGATTTTGCAACAAGTGCCGGCAGAATCTGGATGTGGCAAAGACAAAGAACAAGGGAACAACCTTCATTTTGAAAGTACCGGACCGTCTACGACTGTTTTTGGGATGTTACAAGTGCCGACAGAATCTGGGTGTGGCGAAGACAAAGAACAAGGGACTCAAATGTCTAATGGATTGCCACCAACAAGAACATCCATGAATTCAATGCCGCCACTAATTGAATTGCCTGTGCTTAATGATGAGAACCTCGAAGGTGGGTTGTTTCATGAGTAACACTATTTTGAACTCAAAAATCTCCCATCACCACAAGGCAAGGTCTGGTCTTTTGTACTATGCTCGAAAAACGATGCTTTGTTTTGGTACTGTTACAAGGAAAGTCGAAAACCTTTTTGCAGCTGGGAAGAATTCAGAATATTATTGATCATGCAGGAGTACTCAATCAAAAAGAAAAGGAAAAAAAAAAAGAATTGATGAACAATTTCCTCATATGAACCTTGAGGACAAGGTTCGAGTTTGGGTGGCGGGTAATGTTAGGCCCCCGACTAATTTTACTTACGAAACAATAATTATTTTCTAAATCTGGAAATAAGGAATTATTCTGGGAATAATTAGTAGGATAGGAGAGATTTATGGAGTAATTCACTTTCCATTTCATTACAGAGCTGGAAGGAGGATTTTAGGGCTTAATAAAGTTTCAGCTACAATCTTGGGGCAGGGATTGGGTTGATTGTAGACTATATATAGAAGGGTAGCCTGCAAGTTTAAGGAGGAAGAAATAAGATTGAGTGAAGTGTGAGTGTGGAGAGTGGGTGGTCTCTCGAATACCACCTAAATATTGTGTTTTAAGTGTGCGTGTGTTTATCAATACAAGAGTTTGTTTCTATTATTTAGATCAGGTCAGACCTTGTACTAACAGTGGTATCAGAGCAATTCCGTTCTTGGGACAATAGCAGATGCAAAACAAATTGAAAATCGAATCGAGGACCTAGAGAAGAAAGTGGAAGCAATGCAATCAGGTCTAAACGACATCTCTTTTCTCAAAGAAAGTATGGTTGCCATACTTAAAAAATTAGACAAACTACTAGCCCACACATAGAACAAAAAAATAACTACTTAAAGTTAAACTACTTAATAACAAATACAAAAATTCTGTTTATTTTCACTTCAGTTCCTCAACACCTCTAGTGCACATAAAAACACGTCAACATGCACCCTTTTATCTAAAGACGAGCAGACGACAAATGTCTTAGGGGTCTAATCACTGGAGTCGTATTAATGTAATTATATCTTTGTTTATTCTTAGATCAAGTACAAGATAGGCATGTAACACATTAGATCATTTACCTCATGAAAGGTCTACCGGGATTTTTAACCCATCATGTGCAAGCTGGACTGGAATTCCTTCTCTGAAAGTAGGTACAGGTTAAGGTATTAGTGACCATATATCTAACAAAATTTGTTCAAGAACTAAGAAAGACCAAAAGTTGGAATCATTTTATAATTACATTATGCTTGGACAACTAGAACAGATAGTGTACATCGACAAATGAGAGTAACAAAAACAATGGAAGGATAGCAGGATTGTGTTTGTACCTCTTAGACCATTCCGCAAGAATCTCATTATCCCTTTGGTGATCAAATTCATGTGTCATTCCAATGAAGAAAGCTTGCTTCGGTTTCAACTTCTTCACAGCTTCAAGAGTCTATAAACAAGCAGACTCTTCATCATGAATAAATTTAAAATAATAATTGTAAGAAAAAATATAAGCGCATGCAATGGCAAAGGGGGTGAACAAACCTGGGAAAAGCAAAAGTGAGTATTATGGGACCCATTCTGCATAAAAAGTAGTGCAAGAAAACATATAAATTAGAATATAACAGGCTACAATATAGAGTAAAAACAAGAGAGAAACATTATAGTGAAAGGAAAAGTATATCCAAAAGAGACACAGCATGCTTAAAGATAGATTGCAATAATCCATAGCCAATGCTAGAGCGAAGAGCTTTGGTGTTAAACCTGATCTTAGCCCATTTGTCTCAAGAACTAAAGGTGAAGTACTAGTGCACTACTATGCACAATTTAAGAAAATTATTCATGCACATAACTGCAGTACTTCATTGTACAATAAATTCCCCTGTTTAATCGTAATTTCCTTTATTTAAACATGCAGATACCTCTGTAACTGGTTTGTTCGTAACTTTGATTGGTGTTTATAAGTACAATATAGTAACTGAGTGTCAGAAACTATATCTATACATTCTAAATGTACCCAAGACTCACCAGATTGTTTAGAAGCAACTTTAAGATCAATATGGAAGTTGAGGAGTCCATATTACTTTTATTCTAAATATGATCAAAATTTAATTAAACACAGAGTACAACAACAATGATAGTTCACTCGAACAATTCCCCAAAAAGTTCCAGATTCATGCATTAGGTGACAACCCCTAGAAAATGACTGGAGAAAGCACAGAAAAAATTAGAGGCTAGAGCTGACCTTATACAGTGTGTCTAATATAAGAAGATCCAACTGGCCACCGCCATCTTTTGAGATATCTGCATAACCGTAAGGAATGATTGATGTAAAAAATAAATCAAGACATTCAAATCACATGACTGCATAAGTTTATCTGTGAAGCAGAGTGGTGTGGTAAGAAGAACCTCCAAGTCCAGAATTTTGTAGAAAATTCTTTTAAATGAGTAAAAATAATATGACTCACAATAATCTAAAAAGGGCAATAATGAAGATGCCTACAAGTTTAAATCACTACTCATAAGTATGCTTGGAGAGTCACCAGCCATTACAGCCTTCCCATATTTTATGTATAAGTTCTGTTAGACCCACACTCAGCTACACAAGCACAAAGTACAAACGAATCCTGGCCCAAAGCAGCCTCTGAGCTAAATGTAAATCGATGTAACTGGATTAGCTTTGGAAAGTTTTAAGGATTTTACTTAAATCTGAATATTGTACAAATAACAGTACATATGCATGCAAGTTAAGGTATATTCCTTTTGATGTAAGTTTCTGACAGATTATTTAAAATCACAAATAAATCACTTGAAACATCTCAAGAAAAGGATGTAAGCTTCAGCCAGGCCTGAACTAATGGAATAAAACAGTTACAGGTCAGTGCTAACTTACAATGCTCTGTCTCAGGAAGAAAACGTGAAACATCAGATATATAAGCTATTCTATATTTTTCACCAAAAAGAAAGCCGAGACAGATATAGTCTTCCCCGTGCATTACCTGCAAAACGAGGATAATGAATACCTGTTGTGCCATCATTAGATATGTTAAGAAACTAATGGGCAACATGTTAAGAAACTAACGGGCAACGGAGAAAATTTTAATCCCGACGCAACAAATGGCTTCGTACAGTCGTTCTCGATTATCTTCCAGTCAAGTTGTGCCACACGCCTTACTTCTTGGCCAGGCTTCAGTTTTTTTGGAAGCAAATATGGAAATTTCACACCTACACTGTAACAAGGTACAAAAGTAAATAAACATCATGCATATACTGTCTTAGTAACTGATGGTATAGACATTAAAACAATGCCATACACAGCATATATTAGTTCCAGATATGAGTCTAGCAAACAATAAGTATATCTCGACCAATACCAAAATAAAGATGGCAAAACATTTGCAATTATTACCAAGTACAAAAATTAAAAAAAAACATAAATTATGCACTTGGAAAATGTTAGGCTATCACAAACAATTTAAAAGTCGTATAGTGAAACTTAATCCTGGTGCAGAAGAGAATAGATTTTTGCTCTTAAATGTCACCAAGATGAAGAACAAAACTTTATTTAAGGTTTGAGATTGTAAACAACTTCTTGACCAATATCTTAATCCTTTGCATACGAGTACTCACCTCAGCAGTAACATGTACCCTAAAAAAAAGTGTTCAATATATTAGATCACTTATAAGTCGTGGAGAACTATATAGATACGAATATAGCTCCACAATCAAATTTTCCAGTTTAGGCAATGCAAAACCGACAAACCGTATTACCAACTAAAAAGTGTGACTTGTAAGGAATAGATGCAATATCTAACAAAGCATGTTTACTGGTAACCGGTAAGGTATCACCTGTTAGAGCCAAGCCAAACGTCAAACTATCGCTAATTCCACCTTACTCACTAGGAACACTGGTGTGTTTGATTGAAAAGTGACATCTATATGATGCAATTTAATGTTTCTCTAGTAACTTTGAGAGACCTTGACTGTTCGACATTTTCAAAAATTGGATAATATATTTTTTAAGTTAACAAAGGACAAGGAGAAGATAAACTAAGAATACTGCAAACAGAGGCATAACTCAATATGTCAAGGTCCAAAGAAACTATTATCCCTCCACAACTGAAAACAGGAACGGACACAAGTATTGAAGTACCCCATGAGCCTTAATATCTAGCAAAATTGAAATTTAGGCTCCTGACATGTAATAAATCCACTATTCAGCTTAGACACATTTACAGAAGCAACAAAAGTGATACTAAATAACAATAATTGCAACAAATCTTACTTGAGAGAAAAAGCGTGATATACCTATCCATGGCAAACTGTGTAAGGTAAATTGGAGTTGGATCAATATCATTTGTAGGACTAAATGGTTGTACAGCACGTATATCATCCAGACCCAGAATTGCATCAGCATGTTCATGAGTCAGTAAAATCTGCAGTCAATACAAGCATTAGTTACCTGATCACATAGCCTTTCTAGTTTATCAAAATTCATGATCAGAACAGAACTCACAGAATCCACTCGAGGAATCTTATAAAATGTGAACCACCTAAGTACTTGCTCCCTGAATGTCTTTCCGACATCAATCAATATATATTTATGATCACCATCATTTGGACAGTAGTCAATAAGTAGCGATGTATTGCACCTGTTAATATAAAACATATCATGAGCACTCCTAACTTACCTACAAGATGAAGGAGCCATTTTAACTTTAATTATTTACACTCGTAAGTAAAAATGTTCTAAACAACAAAAATAATCATATATCATAACCAAAAGATTCGGTCTGATAAGCAGTTCACTTACCAATATAACTTCACAAGGCTTACCAATAACAAATTAAATTTGCAACAGAATCTGAAGAAAACATATCAAATACACATCGAAAATCCTATTTCTACAGAAACTACATATAATATATCCACATATAATATTGTATAGCACCTGTCAATATCAGACAAGCACTGCCAACTCACCTACAAGTTAAATTAACTTAATTTTACTTAAAAAAACTCCCACGCCTGTGACAATGTTATCAATAATAATACCATTAATCTATCAAGAGCAACGCCAAGCTAAGCAGTGAGCAGATGCACATACCAATATTACTACCTACCTACAATAGCAACTAATCAAATGTCAAACTGAACATGAATACACATCGAGAAGCCTTATTCATTCTTCTGAAACAACTACATTATATTTATATTTATAGGCTTTTGCTCAAATACAAACAAATCCTTAAATACAAACTACAAACTAACACTAGATTAATTATATTTCATTTATTCTAAGGTTCCCGCCAAGGGTACCTTCACAAAAAATGCTTAAAATAATTGGCTCTATCCACCAAAAAAAAAAAAAAAAAAAAAAAAAAACTTGCCGTGGAAATGCGAAGCATTTAAGACAGTAAACGGATGAGTTAGGTAGTCATGAGGGCCGCAGGCCCTCGACACACCCGTCAATCGTCTATCGCCTTTACCATTGATTGCCATTCCTTACAACTTTAGAATGATAAAGGCGCGAAGCGCCGTACAAGAAGGTGCGAAGCACCGTTAACCAGTGAAATCCACTGCCACGTCATCACGTGAACAGTGAATTTTTTTTTATTTTTTTGCTGAATGGAGCCAATTATTTTAAACACTTTTTGTATTGGGGTACCCCTAGTTTGATCATTAGATTAGCATGAAATATTGAATTAGTGTTTAGTTTGTAGTTAATTTTAGTTTGTAGTAGAGTAGGACTCTATATTTATATGCATTGTAAAGCAACTGTCAATATAAAGCAAATCACGAGCAATGCCTAAAGCCTACGAAGCATATTTTTAACTTAAAATTATATTCAATAATACGTGTCAATGTATTCGATACCAATAACAATCAATCATAACCAGCCAAGCAATCAATCTAATCAATAAAGCAAATACAATTACAATTACACAACACCGACCTACAACTAATTAAACTTCCATTTAAACACCTAATTTTCAAAAACAATTACAATAACATCAAATTTATAAAATTGATGATATATAAATAATTAGCATTAAATAAAAAATACCGATAATTAGGATTTTGTTCAGCAGGTAGTGACATGGACTTGAAACAGAGTTGACACGGCGGATCGGACGGTTGTAACAAACACATAGCATTGGGAACGGCGCTTGAACAACCGGTGCCGAGAAATATAAGAGCGGAGCGTGGCTCAACGACGCCGTTTTCACACGCATTGCCGCCGACGTTCGTCATTTCGATTCAATTTCTTCTTGATTCAGGGGGAAAAAATAATATATAATATATGTATGTATGTATAGGCTATAGCAAATTGAAAGGTGGGAAAATGGAGTGTTTGCATAAAATAGAGATCTGCTTTGCGTATCAAATTCAGTTGTTTGTATTTTACTCCATATATTACTACTCTTTTTTTGAGGATTTTCTTCTTTTGTATTATAAATTTATAATTATTATTATATTAACTTATAATTTGTACAATATAATACATGATTCTTTTTTAATATTTATAATTATTTAAATAATATTATTAAACAAAAATTTTTAATATTTTATTTATTTATGTAGACTTTGATCTTTATCAGATAAATTTTAACATTTATTAAAGAAAATAAAAAAAATTTAATTGTGACTTTTGACCCAACCATTAATACCCATCATTTGTCTAAAGATCGTGGGATCAACTCCCGTCTCCAAAATTATTATGTCGTGAGAGGGATATGGTGCTCCTTTATATACTTGCAGGTTTTTATTGTTGCATCGGTTGATGTTCCCGTTCGTGATTGTTCGCTCATGTTGGTTTATAATAAGGAGACAACAAAAGAAATCACTTTTGTTCTATTGCATTAGTTGTTAAGGGCAATTCATTGTCCTCTTAGCTGGTGTTTATTAGCTTTGTCTTTGTCTTGATAACTTTTGTCTGCATCTAGGTTGTTAGCTTGATAATGTAGTTTGTTATCTATCTTTGGTTTCTAGTTATGGCCAGCCAGTCTCTTGTCTTGTTAAGAGCTGTGGTCCTTAAGTTTGGTTATAAGAGAGGATAGTGCTAAGAGCTTTGTAAGACAGATCATTATTCAAGCAATACAATTGTCTAGTTCTCTCTAGTGTTTTCTTGTTCTTCACTATGCAACTATAAAAGTATTATGGTATCAGAGCTGCAAGTGTTGATAGCAAAGAAACCACTTTTTTAAATTTGTTCTTCATCACCAAGGCTGTCCATTGATTCAATCATGGCAACCGGTAGTAAATTCTCGTTTGCAGACCTTCAAAACCCTTTATTTATTCACCCTTCTGATGGACCTACGTCCATTAGTGTGACAAAACTTCAAGGAGCAGCAGATTATCGAACATGGAAACGAGCCATGGAGATTCAGCTTGCTTCGAAGAGAAAACTGGGATTTGTTGAAGGTACTGAGCTAAGGAGCACCACTGATGTCACAGAAGGCATTCAATGGGATACTTGTAACAATATGGTGCTGTCCTGGATACATAATAACATCTGTGATGCTATAAAGACATCGGTGTTATTCATAGGTTCAGCTGCTGAAATATGGAAGCAGCTTGAAAAGAGATTCAATCTGACTAATGGGTCAAGAAAGTACAAACTGTGCAAAGATCTGTACAGTCTCAAACAAAATGGCAAACCACTGGTTGAATACTACACTGCTTTGACAGCATTGTGGGATATATTGGAAGCCATGAGTGGTCTACCTACTGTTGCTGCATCAACAGATGAAATCAAGAACCTGATAAAAGCCATTCAGGTACAAAGAGATGAATCTCGCTTGTTCCAGTTCTTGAATGGATTGGATGAAGTCTTTGGACCACAAAGAAGCCAACTACTGATGTCTTCGAAATTACCAAGTGTTGAAACAGCCTTTGCAGCAATTCAGCAAGAAGAGGCACAAAGAGGCACTCTACAACTTTCTGGTGAAGAAGACATATCAGCTATGTTTAGCAAAGGAGTGAACATGAGCACACCCAAGCAAGTAGTATGTACCGTGTGTAAACGTCAAGGCCATCTCGCTGACAAGTGCTACACAGTGGTGGGATACCCAAAGTGGTACAGCAAACCAGGTAGGTCAACAACAAGAGGAGGAGGTAGTACTGGTAGATGGAGTGGACAGAGAAACCTAGGAAACAGGTTTGGAAATGCACCATTGGCCAACAATGTAAACTGTAGTGGAGGTGATTGAGGAGACAGCTCCAATGTGGTCATCACACATCAACAGTTCGAGCAACTACTCAAACTCATACCTGGAAATGCTGGTACACAAAATGTTCAAGAAGAATTTGACACACCATTTTCAGGTATGATTACAAGCAATTATGTTCGATCTGTAACACAAGATTGGATAGTTGACTCTGGTGCATCTGATCACATGGCATGTTCTTTAAGTCTATTACACAATGTTAAGTCTGCACCCTCACACCTCACAACCAAATTACCTACTGGTGCCACTGCACACATAACTCACATTGGTGACACTGTCTTGAATTGTGGTCTTGTTTTGCTAAACGTTCTGTTTGTACCTCATTTCACACACAACCTTTTATCTGTCACCAAACTCAGTAAAGATAACAAATGTGATGTTTTGTTTGATGAAAATAAATGTCTGGTGGTCAATTCTATTTCCAAGGAGACAGTATGTATTGGTCGCCTTAGAAATAATCTATATTACTTGAGTAATCAGACCTCAGTCCCAGTTAATAGTAAAGTGTGCAATGTCACTTCTCAGTCCAACTCAAACACTACCAGTGATACCATGTACACCACTTGGCACAACAGATTTGGACATGCCTCTGATTCAGCCCTTATGTAATAACCCTAACTTTAGCAAAGCTACAGTGATCACATGAATAATAAAATTTTGAGGATTTAGGAAATGGTATGTAAGTACTCTATAATAGAAATAGAAAATGAGTAAACAGAAACCATATTAGTGTTGTACAAAGAAAATAAGTGACTCGAAATGACGTTAGATTTCAGAAATTCCTGAATATGGATTTTTGAGAATTTTGATTTCGAATGAGCTTCTATTGAATATTAAGGAGCATGGAGATATTAAAAGAATTATATATTGAGGAATTAGTGGATTAGTATAAACTAAGGGATTATTAAGTTAAGGAAATACCAAAGAAATTTGGATTATTAAATGATTTCAAAACCACTGAGATAATGAGGTACATTCGAAACGAATCACAATTAGACAAGTATGGAAACCAAACAACCAAGATTAGTAATATAACAAGGATACATACCACATTATTATTATCCAAGATTATTAGCATAATACTTAGAAAAAACAAGAAAAAGAGATTATGAGATCACCATAAGTGACATCACATTCCACTAACTTGTTTTAAGGGTAGATTAGTCATTTTGCATGAGGATTTTTCCATACTCTTCACCAAGCTTCCACTACACTCTAGAATAATCAAGATTATAGGAAGATAAGATCAAAGTTAACACAAAAAAATCTCTCCCCATCTTCCTCGTTACTCCATTTCTCTCATTCTCCACAAACTGCCCTGCAGAACCAAGCTCAAGAAGAAAAATCATATCTCCATTTCTATCCATGATAAAATCACCAAATTTGAACCACAACCTCTCCACTCCATGGGCATTATTCGCTCCAAATTTCATGGCAATCTAATGAGTATAGCCTAGTCAAATCGCCTCCCCAAGTTGAAGAACCGAGCTGCCAGAATCTTTGACAGTTTCTGTGATAATTTTCAAACGGCCATATCTCCTTCATTACTCAATAGAATTTTGTGTTCTTTATATGTTTGGAAAGCTGGTTAGATGCTCTACAACTTTCCTTTAGAAGCCTCATCCAGAAAACGTAGGTAAGGCCTTCGTTTTTGCGATTCTTTCAACTGGTGTCTTGTGAATCCGAATTTCTAACTTTGTTTTTATGATTTATTTAGTTGATCCAAGCTACCTTAAGGTTATTTAAGGACTATCCAAGGCTTATTGAGTGTTGTTCAAGCTCCAAGGAAGGTATAAAATTCAAGAACCCTTAGTATTACTTTGAGTTTATGATGGATTATGATGAGTTTAATGGTTAAGTTTGTTTTAAGTATAAATCCTGAGTAGATGTGTGTTTATAAGTGATGAGATGATATATAGAAGTGTTTGGTGCTTGTAACCATGGTTGGTAAGATGACCACATGGTGTAGGTGATGGTGTATAAGGCGGATGATGGATTTGGAGGAGTAATATTTTGGAAAGTATGAAAATATAGCCGTTATAATGCCCGATTTTCGTTTAACCAAAGAATGCCCTGTTTTTGAAACCTCATACGCGTATGGTAGGTTCCTGTCTAGAACACCAACTAACCATGAGATGATAGAGCTTGAGTCATAGATCGTTTTGATATAAAGTGCGTCAAAATCTGATGAACGGTTTAGGAGAAAAGTGGGTTTTAGTGAAAGTCATTCGGAAACCGGGAAATTGAAATTTTGTCAACTTTGAGGCTATAATTACCATACTTAAACATTTTTAAAAATTATAAAATTTTGGGATATTGTAGTGGAGTGGTCAAAGAGTCATTTCCAGTTGACCTTACATTAAAATTCGAAATTGAGATTTTCTAAGAATTTTTACAGTCGGGTATGGTTGTTAAGGGAAATGGTGAATAAGCACCGAAACCTTGATTTAACCTAAAATGGTTAGGTTTTTGGAACACTTGGGTTATGAATAACATGTGAAACATATATTAAAGTGTCAAGGGTATTTTTATGCAAGAGTGAGGTGAGTAAGAGATGTGGTATTCTAACGACGGTCCTTTTCGTGTTTATAGAAACTCCGGGAGAGCCACGAGCCATACCTTCAGGACATCGAGATCGAGGCAAGATCTTTTCTATCCCTACTTGGAAAACTATTTATCTTCAAATAAACTTGATTTCATGGAATATATATGTGATGCTATTATTACTATATTGTGAAGAAATTGTCTTCCTTGAGTATTGATATTGAAAAGAAAGGTATACGAAGATGTATATGAATATGAATATGGATATGAGTATGAGATGGATATGAATATGGATATGAGTATGAGATGGATATGTATAGAGATGATTATGCATGAAGTGAACATGCCTTATGATTAAGAGAATATGAGAGAATGGTATCAGTTATTATCTAAAGTAAATAAAAGAATGGTATCAGTTATTATCTAGGGTTATATGATTTATAATATTTTGCTAAAGATATTCTTTTTAAATATTGTGATTTAATAAGTATTATTTGATTATTATCTACTATTTTTAAAAGTAGATGGAACAATATATATATGTGTATATAAGAGAGCAAGATTTCTTCTACTCTTACTTTAGAAAACTATTTTATTTTTTTTAAGTAAAATGATTTCTTGGAATATATATGTTTTTCTACGATGCTATACTGCTAAGGATTTATTTCCTGATTTTGAGAATTAAAGAAAGATAGATACGAATATGGATAGAGCGAATATACTTTATGTTCTAAAGGAATATTTGACTTTAATAATTATAGAAAAGATGTATGAGTCATAATTAAAGTATTATGACATATGATTTAAAGGTGATGAATAAATGTGAATGGAAATGTGAATGGAAATGTGAATGGAAATGGAAATGGAAGTGGAAATGATAAATGTGAGTAGATAAATGATTTGACAAAAAAGGGGATTGCAACAGACTTGCGTAAGTGGCTGTGTCAGGGCTGTGTGCGACACAGTCCGGCATTTATTATTTTTATTACGGCACGAAGATGCCAAGGGAGGATGTTAGCAGGTGGCCTTCCTCCAGGGATGATCTTCATTCCTTCTACCGGTAGTAAAAAGAGAGCAGGTACGATTAGGCGACTGATCATCGTCCTAATGTATCAGGCGACAGCAGATATCCCCAATGTTTTTGAAAAGAAAGAGTTGATAATGGTTTTCAGATTTATATGCTGAAACCAAGAAAATGAGATAAGGTGATGGAATTATTTATATGGAATGAAGAGAAACTGATTTTATATTATTTTTATATAAGTGTCATATACAAGGAAATGGAAAGATTTTGTTAAGAGATCTGATTCAAATAGTATATATTATTTTGAAATATTATACGGAAATGAAGTATGGATTATTATAATATTTTAGAAGAGAAACTCATATTATATTATCCTAAATTTCTTTTCCTATCAAGATGAATAGATGGTGTATTTAATAAATAAAGATTTTTCTTTCTTAATAAGTATGATGAATTTCCACACATATATATATATATATATATGTGTAATGGTCTATTTCCTTTGATGGTAGTCGATAGAATTTATCTTGCTGAGCTATTTTAGCTCATTCTTGCTATTTATTTTATACAACAGCTAGGCATGCCGATACTCCGCAGTACACTCCGCAAGAGGGTAAGGGAAAGGCAACCTTCTGAGAGAACGCTGGCACCTATTCCAGAGGTAGCGTAGACAAGCGGGTCCTGGTAGATTATGTATATTAAATGTGTAAGCTGGTATAATAAACTTTTGATTGTTGAAATGCTTCATGTAGAAGTATTATTCAACAATGTACTTAGTAAAATTCTGGGTTGTAATAACTGTTTAACTATAAACTTTTAATATTGTGGATGTTGTTCTATGAGCATATGACTGGTGTGTGTGTGTGTATTAATGTGGGGTCAATTGCATAAATATTAAGTAAAAAAAAAGACCAAAGAGATATTGATATTGAATGGAAATTGGACCGTGATGACCTGGATCCTTGACCCCGGATCTAGGGGCGTCACACCTTAAACATGTCAAGTGTGTGAAACCTTTTATTCCACATCAACCTAAAATCTGTTTGATTTGTCCCATGTCAAAGTTCACAAAACTACCTTATACCTTGAGTCACTCTCATGCTTCACAACCTTTTGATCTGATTCACATCGATACCTGGGGACCATACAAGGTTTGTACCAAGCAAAAGTATAAATATTTTTTGACATTGGTCGATGATCATTCTCGAATGACTTGGCTCTACTTGATGGTTCACAAGTCTGATTATGGTCAAACAATTCAAAACTTCTACAACTATGTTACCAACCATTTCAAGAACTCTATCAAGACTATTCGGAGTGACAATGCACCTAAATTTAGTGATCAAGCCTGCAAGAAGTTTATGTCTGATCGAGGGATAATACATCAAACCTCCTGTACTCACAGGCCGCAACAAAATGGTCAAGCAGAAAGGAAGCACAGGCATGTCTTAGAGGTTGCACGAGCCTTGAAATTTCAGTCAAATTTACCTGCATCTCACTGGGGAGACTGCGTTCTAGCTGCTGCATATAGCATAAACAGAACACCCTCTTCTGTTTTAAACCACTTAACCCCTTATGAAGTGCTGTTCAAAAAACCATTTGACTACAACGAACTGAAGGCATTTGGTTGCCTAGCTGTAGCCTCACCTCCTTGTCCAGTCACTGATAAATTCAAGCCACGTGCTGTGCCATGCATATTTGTGGGATATCCAGCAAATAAGAAAGGATTTAAACTCCTTCATCTAAGTACAATGGTGCCCTTTGTATCCAGAGATGTCAAATTCTACGAGCAAATATTTCCCCTCAATGGTGACAAAACTGATGCCTATATCAATCTCATTCAAGCAGTTGGGATACCTCCAAAGGCTCCAATTTGCAATTGGGATGAGTTCCAGCCACGTGATGATCAAGAAGAGCCTGAGACTAATGAAACAGAATCATCCGATGAAAATGAAAATGATGCATCAAACGTGGAACTCAGAAGATTTCAAAGACCTAAGCAAGCACCTGCCTGGATGAAATCTTATGTTACTCAACCATTTCCCACACCTACAGCTTTGTGCACCACTGTTGTTGATCAACTGGTTCCATCTACATTTCAGTCATTACTCACTTCGATTGCAGCTACTGAAGATCCCAAGACTTTCCATCAGGCTGTAGAACAACAATGTTGGATAGATGCTATGAATCTGGAGTTAGAAGCATTAGAGGCAAATGACACTTGGGAAATAACAACATTGCCTCCTAACAAAAAGGCAATAGGAAGCAGGTGGCTGTACAAAACAAAATTCAAGGCAGATGGGAGCATTGAACGATACAAAGCACGACTTGTGATCTTAGGATGCAAACAAGTATATGGAATCGATTATGAAAACACTTTTGCTCCAGTAGCCAAAATGGCCACTATTCGAGCACTCTTGGCAGTAGCAGCAGTTAATGACTGGATGGTAGTTCAAATGGACGTTACTAACGCATTCTTGCATGGTGAGTTGGAAGAGATAGTCTATATGAAGTTGCCATTGGGATACACTCACTTAGGATGCAGAATTTCAAAAGAAACCACTTATTTCACACCCACTGCAACACCTGTGATGGTATGTCGACTCAAGAAATCCCTGTACGGGCTGAAACAAGCACCAAGAAATTGGTTTTCCAAGTTGTCAAGTACTCTGATTGATCTTGGATTCGTGCAATCCAAAGCTGATTACAGCTTGTTCACTCATACAAAGTCTGACTCCATTACTCTTGTGCTGGCTTATGTTGATGATCTATTAATTGCTGGAAACTCTGAAGCTAAGATTGGTGACCTTAAAAAGATGCTCTCGTGCAAGTTTCACATGAAAGATTTAGGAGACCTCAGTTATTTTTTGGGCCTTGAAGTGGACAGAAGTGCAGCAGGTTTCTTTGTGTCTCAACACAAGTATCTACTTGAAATTCTCAAAGAATTCAACATACACACTGGCACACCACTGAAGATACCTGTTGACATTCACCTTAGACTTACCAAAGAAATGGGCCATCCTTTGAAGGATCCACACGCTTATCAACGTCTCTTGGGCAAATTGATCTACCTCACAGTCACTCGACCTGACATTGTGTTCACTGTTCATATCCTAACTCAGTTTATGCAACACCCATGTGAAGCTCATATGCAAGCTGCTCTACACCTGCTTAAGTACCTTCTAGGAACTACTACTCAAGGTATTTTATTGGCATCCAATTCTACTGCAGAGTTGCACGCATACAGTGACAGTGATTGGGCAACATGTCCAATGACTAGACGATCTACAACTGGGTTCTGTGTATGGGCCATCCTTTGAAGGATCCACACGCTTATCAACGTCTCTTGGGCAAATTGATCTACCTCACAGTCACTCGACCTGACATTGTGTTCACTGTTCATATCCTAACTCAGTTTATGCAACACCCATGTGAAGCTCATATGCAAGCTGCTCTACACCTGCTTAAGTACCTTCTAGGAACTACTACTCAAGGTATTTTATTGGCATCCAATTCTACTGCAGAGTTGCACGCATACAGTGACAGTGATTGGGCAACATGTCCAATGACTAGACGATCTACAACTGGGTTCTGTGTCTTGCTTGGTTCTAGTCCTATCTCCTGGAAAACAAAGAAACAGGCTGTAGTTGCTCGATCATCTGCTGAAGAAGAGTATCGTGCAATGGCCTTAACCTCCTGTGAAATCACTTGGCTGCAGGCATTGTTCAAAGATCTGGGTATCACTCATCTCCCTCCTGCTGTGTTGCACTGTGACAACAAATCAGCAATTGCCATAGCTTCTAATCCTGTATTTCATGAGAGAACCAAGCACGTGGAAATTGACTGTCATTACATTCGGGACAAGATCAATTCAGGAACAATCACTAATGTCCATACTCCAACTCACTCCCAAGTCGCAGACATATTCACCAAAGGGCTGTCAGCTAAACAACATTTCTATCTTTTGTCCAAGCTTGGAGTTCAGTCACAGCCTCTCACCACCAAGCTTGAGGGGGAGTAATAAGGAGACAACAAAAGAAACCACTTTTGTTCTATTGCATTAGTTGTTAAGGGCAGTTCATTGTCCTCTTAGCTGGTGTTTATTAGCTTTGTCTTTGTCTTGATAACTTTTGTCTGCATCTAGGTTGTTAGCTTGATAATGTAGTTTGTTATCTGTCTTTGGTTTCTAGTTATGGCCTGCCAGTCTCTTGTCTTGTTAAGAGCTGTGGTCCTTAAGTTTGGTTATAAGAGAGGATAATGCTAAGAGCTTTGTAAGACAGATCATTATTCAAGCAATACAATTGTCTAGTTCTCTCTAGTGTTTTCTTATTCTTCACTATGCAACTATAAAAGTATTAGTTTATCCTCATGATGCTCAATTATTAGTTGAGACTTGAGAGAGGGGCGTCAGTGCAGTCTTTGCTCTCGTACTGGGCTTACGGGGGATCAAAGGCCCTAGATTTTATACGTGTATTTATATGTATATCAGGATTCATGAAAATGTGAGATGACCTACGTTGCTAGCTGTGATTGTTCTTGAACTCGAAGAAAGAATGAAAGTTATAACTGTTTATTTTTATTTATCAAAGCATTTAAGTGCACTAGGACCGTAGTCAAATATTACGTACTTCATGATAAACTCATATCAATCTAATAATATCTTATATTTAAAAATAAAATTGTAGCTAATTTGAAAATATGTACACTTAAGTTTGAATGTTCCCTCTCTGTGTTTAAAAAAAGAAAAAAGGTCTAAGAGCATATTTTAATTAGCTAAAGTTGAAAGGTGCTTTTACTGATTTGGTACTATATCTCTTTTTTTCATAAATTTAGATTTATTATGGAAATTGAAAAAAGTTCAATTATTTAATTTATTTATTTTCAAAGCCAAAAAAAAATTATATTTTGTATGATAAATTATTAGATATAGGTTTATTTTCTTTAAATATCGATGAATAGAAAATTTAGAAATTTTGATAACCCAATAATAATCTTATTAATAAAGTTAAAATCTTCTTTTATATTAAAATCACTTAAAATTAAATGATATAATGTGTTGCTGTGATATTTTATAACTTTTCATATAATATTAAAATTCGTTTCTTTCAAATAAAAATACGTACACAACATATATATAATAAATATATATTGTATAATATATAATCAATAGTAAAATATTAAAATGAATTTTTCCTTAAGAAAGGGTTCAAATTTTTACATTCACACTAGGTCCCAAACTTCTCAAGACCGGTCCTGGTTGAGACTGGCTCGTGAAGTTGAATTTAAATATTAATACTATAAAAAATCGATGTTGTGGTGACAAGCTCTTCCGATTAAGACTAGCTCGTGAAGTTGAATTTAAATATTAATACTATAAAAAATCGATGTTGGGGTGACAAGCACTACCGATTATCGCTTAGTTAGCCTTGATATTTGGTCATCTTTTTGGTGATTCCGCGACTTGTTTTCTTATCGGTTGGGTTTAATCCCATTAAATATTGTACTTCAAGAAAAGAAAAAGAAAAATAGATTTCAAAAATCTAAAGAAAAAATAATCAAATTTTAATATAAATAAAGAAAAAATTATTAATTATTAGATCACATAATTTTTTCTTTAATTTTAGATTAAATTTTTAAACGCATTTATATTTGGGTGTTACTTTTTTCTTTGTTGACAAAATGTGTTTCTTGAATAGATAAATTTCATGCCGTAAAGGAAGATGAGAATTTAATATACTTAAATTGTAATTTTAGTTTTTACTAGTGTAAAAGTCTGTGCAAGGCACGAGATCGTATAATCACTGAAATAAATTTTCGCATTAAAATGTATAAATATTGTAATAATTTTGTAATTTTTTGACAGAAATTTGTGAATAGAAATAAGATAAAAGATAATTTTTTTATTTTATCTTATTATTGGATAACAATTTTATAATATGAACCAAATATTTTAAAATTTGATTAGGTTTCCAAAAATTTGGATTAATATCTATACGATAATAATAACATTATTATTGTTAATTGTTAATTGGTATATATTAATTTAGATTTCGATGACGTGATTTGAACTTTATAAATTTAATAATTGAATATAATATAAATAATCATTTCAGCATTATTGTTCGCATATAACATGGGTGTATGTAAATAAGGGTCCTAAAAAAGCGCATTAAGCGGTCGCTTAAGCGAATGCTTAAGCAGAAACGGGATGAAAACGCCTAGCTTTTAGTAAAATCGGGTTTTTAAGCGTTTAGCGGGGTTAAGCGGGTCAAAAGCGGATTTAAGCGATTTTAAGCGCGTCTGCAAGCAAATTTGTAATTTCATATTTTTAAATGTTACGTTTGTATTTTCTAAATTCATTATGACTAATTATGACTTTGTGAATGTGGAGATTACTCGTTTTAACTTTTATCATAATATGTTATATCATATGTGAATGTTATCTATTTAAAAAAAACTAATATTGTATTTATTTATATAAATATATATTTATTTATAATCTGATTAATGATCCGTTTTTAAAACTGCTTAAGTTTTCGCTTAAGCGCTAGAAGATCATCCCACCGTTTAGGTCCGATTTGCGTTTTTTACAACACTGATGTAAACTCATGTGATGTTAACTTCATAAAAAATATATTTGTAAAAAATAGTTTAAGGCTATATATGAATTGAGTCATTAACAATATCTTTATTTTACATTAAAGTTATTCATGTGATTGTTTGGTTCTCCTTTTTCATACATATCTATTTAAACAAATTTATATACTCTTTTAAACTCAATTGTCTATTTTTGACCTACTATTTCAAATCCAATATCTAAATTTTTTAAAATTATGTTCAACTTAAAATGTAAAAATTTTAATCGTATGATTACACGAATATCAATGACTTATTCATTAATATAATATCTAAGATCATACTTTTTATTTTTCTTACGTTATTTTTAATATGTGTTATAACTCAATCATTATATATATTTCGAAATCCTAAATTTTAAAAAGGTCATCTGTAACTCAAATTCAATTATGTATTTAAATTGCTTAAAGTCTAAATGATTGTTCAAACAAAAATCTCTAATTTACTCACATATTTACATTTTTATAAATCTAAAATTATGTATGATGCAATTATAATATTTTCCAAAATGTAATCACATTTTATTATTTTAGTGAAATATAATTCTATTTATGATTTCATTAATCTAATCTATACTATACTATTATAAGCAAAACAAGGTATATTTGGTTAGTTGGTCGGTTGGTTAACACCTTCCAAAAAAATTGTTAACACCTTCCTAAAAATAACAAGTTAAAAAAATTATATTAAAAATATTAATTTATTTATTAGAAACAACAAAATTTACCAATCTATACTATACTATTATAAGCAAAACAAGGTATATTTGGTTAGTTGATTGGTTGGTTAACACCTTCCAAAAAAATTGTTAACACCTTCCTAAAAATAACAAGTTAAAAAAATTATATTAAAAATATTAATTTATTTATTGGAAACAACAAAATTTACCAATCTATCTATCTATACTATACTATTATAAGCAAAACAGATATATTGGTTAGTTGGTTAGTTGGTTAATGTAATAACCGCAAAATTTTCGAATAAAATTTTTCTACTCGTTATTTAAATTTATTTAAGGTCAATGCGTTAATATATTTAATTAGCGTATTTTTGGTTAAACTTTAAAATTTTATATTCGTATGTAAATAAATATTTATTTTATCTATTTATTTATAATTATTAGGTATTTATTAAAATTAGAAAATTTAGGAGAATAGGATTTTAATTTTGGACGGGTATTAATTTTAAAGCGCAGAATTTATTTTTGAGAACGACATTTGGGTCCCGTTTATTATTAGTCAGCAGGAAATGACAAGATTGTTATTACGGTTTTAACTGATCGGGTCGTTAAACACGAGGAGGGAACAGTATTTCTCGATCACAGTATTCGAGTAATTCTTTTCCTAAACACAACATTCTTTTTACAGACACAAGACATTCTTTTACAAAACACAACGTTTCTGTTCGAGCAGCGTGCTGTTCATTTTATTCTTGTCCCCGTGCGTGGTCTACTTGGATTAAATAAACAGAACCAGGCCATATATTTTCAAACCAAGTACATCACTCTTTTTTTTCACAAATACAAACACCCCCATCCTTTTGTTTTCTGCAAAGAGATATCACCCCCCCTCTTTTTCTTTCTTCCAAAAACCCATATTTTCTTACCGAACAGAGTGTCTATCAGGTAGTTCTTTTCTCTTCATTTTATTTTGTTTTTTTTTCTTTTTGGCTTTCTTTGTTCAAAGTCGCCTCTTTGGGTATCTATGTTGTGAATCAGAGATGGGGATTGTGGTTTCCTTTTTGTGGTTTGTATTGGTTTAGAGAGAGAGGCGTACGGTGAGAGGGGGTGCAGTGTATGGTGGTGTCGCGGTGAAGGAGGGAGTGGTTGCTGTGTGTTGTTGGTGGGTTTTGAGCCGAGAGGGATGTTAACGGGGACGGAGAGATTGATGTGTGGTTTATGATTCGGTTAGGGGGGTAGTCGGCGTTTGGAGTATCATCGAAAACCTGTCGATTGTGTTTGGTGTGTTGGTCGGAGAGAAGTCGGAGTAGAGGGGGGAGGTGAGAGATGGTGTCGGTTTGTCCGGAGGGAGAAGAAGAGAGTGACGGCGAGAGAAGGGAAGATTGATAGAGAGAGTGACGGGAGATTGAGGGAGCGCAGGGAGAGAGATTTAAATGGGTAAGGCAGAGAGAGAGAGAGAGAGAGAGTGAGAGAGAGAGAGAGAGAGAGAGAGAGAGAGAGATGGAGAAGGAGAGACAGGGGAGAGAGATTTCGAGATAGAAGTGCAGAGAGATTTCGGGAAATTTCTGATGTTGTGTTTATTTTGTTGTTCTGATTATTCAATTTTTATATATTCTTTATTTTTATTTATTGGACTTATTATAATTTTGACCCATAAAAGAAAATAGGAAATAAACGATTGAATGTTTTAAAATTGGTTTTAATAAGTTGTTAATAAAAATGGTAATTGATTAATTTGGAATATTTTAAGGTTAGAATATTACTTTAAATCGGTTAGTAATAAGTGGTTTAATAAAAACGGTGTAATTAAATTATTAAGTTGATTTTTTTAAAAAGGAATAATTGTGACATTTAAAATGAGAACAAAATGGAATGTGTTTAATTTAGTGGAATGCTAAAAATGGTATAATTAACTAAATTAATTAAATAAGAATAATTTGTGATTATTTAAGTTATAATTAGAGACTTAATGATTCGCTAATAAAAAGGAGTTATATATTTTTTAATATTGTATGAATAAAAAGAGTTTAATAAAATAGTAAAATTGAGTAATTAATTAAATAAAGAGTTTAATAAATTGGACTGATTTATTAATTATTTAAAAAGAGTTAATTTATGATTTTTGGACGAAAATTAGAGATTTATTAATTTGTCAATAAAAGAGGAATAAATATGAATAAATAGGATTATGAAGCTAAATAATTTTAGGAGATTTATATTTATCGCTTTCGGTTCATTTTATTAACCGGATCGAGTTAAATTATTTTAGAGATTAAAATCGGAGTACTATTTAATTATTTACGAGATTAAAAGTAGAGTATTGCCGTTAATTTCCGTAACCCTATTTTCGTTTTAAGTCGGATTTACGGATATTAGAAATAGGATTTATTTTCGAGATTTAATTCCGGAGTTCGAGGAGAGATTTATTTATCCGGGAATTGTTTTCCGTTATTTATCGTAGAGATTTTTGAGAGATATTTTATTATTATATTTAAATATTATATTATCGGATCAGGGATACTTTCTTTTGACGAATCGCTCACGTATTTCTGGTTGCCATTTTTAGAGCATATTTTCTGAGCCGTAGATCGAAGCCAAGTTCACGGGTAGAGTATAAATTTTATCTGCATTCATTTGCACTTCGAGATCGAGGCAAGTTCCTTCCTACCCTAACTTTTAGAGACTTGTATTTCTGTTCGTATTATTTCGTTCGTTAATTATTTTTGAGCTATCAATTATGAGATTTATTTGTGGTTCCTTATGATGCAATAATCATTATTTTCTCGTCGCGATATTTTGCTACTGTTAAAGTTACCTTACTTGCGAACTTTATATCCCTTATAAGCGTAGTATCAATTTCGTTGCTATCGGGTCGATCTCATTAATTCGAGACGACTCTTATTATGATTCAGTGAAACTAATCTCATTCGTTCGAGATAGTTACATTTATTCTTTTCAGTCGAATTTATTGTATAAGTTCGACAATAGTTATTGATTATCTTTTGGTTGGTTCATCTCTCGAATCAACAAATAAGAGTTACAAAAATTAGGATCGTTAGGATTTTACTCATTGATCAAGTGAAAAATATTCTATCTAAACGTTCATCAATTATGAGTATTATAAATATTCGAGAAGTACTATTTGTACAGTACGACTCCCAATTACTTCATTTTAAGACTATCCTCAATATTTCGAGATGGTTGACTTTATTGTCGAGGGTTGGCATTTCGTTCGTGTCAACCAATGAAATATTATTATTGAGAATTACCTCAATCCATTGTTCGGATTGGTGGGACAGTTGAGTCAGACTGGCAGTCCGCCAGATTTATAATTACTTTCCTGGAAGTGTTATTTTATCTCATCTGTTCAACAAATATTCGGGAATTCTGTATTCTACTGGTCAAATTTGGGAAAGAGGCCCATTTCAGAGAAAGAGAGACTTGTGTACCATTATGCGGACACGAGATATTTTTGGCACTATGCTACCAGGGTTTAATTAATAACCCCTATGATGCTAGCATTCATACATATATATATTATATTGTTGATAACGTATTGTAGCCGTGATCGGGCGAAGTGCGATATCATTGGAGGACGGTATTCCCGGTGGGTTAGTTGATCGCCCCACCGAGATACCGAGAGGTGGAAGACCAGTTTATTCTTAAATCATGAGTCACCAGAGTTATATCAATTGAGTCTTTCGAGTATTCTGTTTCGAGATGAGTACTGAGTCAATGCCAGATTGTGCTATCCGATTTTAAAATTTCGAGTATTTCTTTTGGTATATCTTTTTATATTTATTTACCGAGCAAGGAGAGAACTTGCTGAGCACCATAGTTGCTCATTCTTGCTTTACAACATTTTATTCAGCTGTCAAGATGGAAAGAGGCGAGACGCCCAGCCAGGGATCCAGAGGAAAGGGGAAAGCTCCAGGCTATGCTGACAAGAACTAGATTATCTAGCTGGAACCTTGAAATTTATTACTTTTGTGAACGTTTGTAAGATATTATCCTAAAATGTACTAAGTCGTATTGTAATATTTTGTGAGACCGATCTTGGATCTTTGGAGGGGATCACTTATGCTTCGTTGTATTAAATATTTTGCTTTACTATTGCGTTAACGTGTGCTGCAGGATATTGAGACAATGTGACGACCCGGATCCCCAGTCCGGACGGATCTGGGGGCGTTACAATTTTGGTATCAGAGCCTTAGTTATATTTTTAGGAATCGTACGAGCCTAGAATTATAACGCGAAGTGAGAATTTAGAGATATAGTACAACGTTGATATTTTAGCACTAAGTGCCCTGCACCGTTATATTTATACCTTTATCTAATCGATTTAGAACCTAGTTGTAACCGAGACTTTTTGTGCTTTTGTAGATGTCTACATCCGGACCAGCTGACACTCGTTCCATCCGGGATAGATCTCCTACACCTTACCCGCACGGACCACTAGATTCCAGTTCGGGTCCGGACAGTGATCCGTCAGAGGAGTACATTCCGATTGATAGTGTTTCGGAGGATTCTTCGGTTCAGATTCTTACACCTTCTCCTCCGCAGGTGATAGACCTAGCAGATTCTCCTGATCAGGTGACCTAGCAGATTCTCCTGATCAGGTCGTCGAGGTAGTCGATTCTCCTATCCCGGTGACTGATGTAGAGGCTCCTACTCTTGAGG
The DNA here is from genome assembly GCA_036435485.1 of Saposhnikovia divaricata. Lineage (NCBI taxonomy): Eukaryota > Viridiplantae > Streptophyta > Magnoliopsida > Apiales > Apiaceae > Saposhnikovia > Saposhnikovia divaricata. The sequence goes on along the minus strand of CM071595.1, from coordinate 233,405,032 downwards.
CTGAGCAGCTAGCTCAGATTCCAGCTCCCGAGATGTACAGACAGGAGACACCTGAGCCTTTTTTGTCCGAGTCGATTGTGGAGGGCCAGCTTTCGCCCATTCGCACCGGAGTAGCAGCTCCCATTGGCGTGTTTCCTCCTTCTGGGCCAGTCTATGTGACGACTTCAGCAGTTCCTACCATACCCGATTACATGCTTCCAGCAGTCAGTGATGCTCCAGCTTGTGACACTGCTCCATCTGCACCTACCATCCATATCCCTGCTCCAGTGGGGATGATTTCATCTGCTCCACCATTTCCAGTTCAGCCAGTCGGTATGCCTACACAGCCGATAGTAGGTCGAGAGCCAGTGCCTTGGATTGTACATGATCACCTTTACCAGCAGTTTCACTGGGTATGGATGCGTTACGAGGAGATTTTTGCTACGAGGGATGCTATTCTGCGATTATTGTCAGTTGATCCTTTTACAGTTCATGGGGGTTGTAGCCTACTTTTGAGGGATGTATCCATGGAGATTGTACATCAGATCTCTATCTCTATTCTGACAGGGCTGCAGACTGATATTACAGCCTTACCATCTTCCAGTACCGGAGCTGTGGATCGTAGTACTGTTGCCGACCTGATTGCTAGAGCTATTGAGGAGTTTCACAGGCGTGTTATCGAGATGTTTGGTCGCTGAGACCACTCCTGATGTTGTAGTTCGGGTTTTTGCCACTTTTGGGGGATAGACTTCTATTTAGAGGGCTTATGTTTGTATCTAGTCTGTCATAGGTAGACCCGCACTCTATGGATTTAGTAGTTTGATGTACTAGCTGACTAGAGGATTTTGGATGTAGTCTTTGGTCTTGCCTGATGTACCATTTGGAATTATATGTTGATATTCGTACTTTTGCGCTTTTATCTGTATCAGATTTTATTACTGTTACGCTTTATTTATAGCACTCCTGTTAATAAAAAAAAAAGTTTTCGAGAACCAAGGATTAATGTCAATTGAATTTTAAAACTTATAAGGTTTTCTGAGAATCGCCATTTAAACTGGGATAGATCCTTACGATTATCGGAACCTTTTTATATCAAGGAATAAGAGTAATTATTATAAAGAGACAAGAGAGAGTCATGATTTTGAGTATGATTTATTCTGAGAAACCAGGAATTTGATCGAGTAATTATTTTTGAATACCTTTCGTAACTGTGCCAGCAATGGTGTCTTATAACTGCATATCTGTGATATAACATACCTTATTGTTTTCGCTCTTTATAGAAAGAGATGCCGCCAAAGAGAGGAAGACCCCCAAGAAATCCTCGTCCTCAACCTGAAGCGAATCGAGATGAGGAGGTTCCACCTTGGAACCCAGTCCCGAACCCAAATCCAAACCCAGGACCAGCGCCCGCTCAAAATCCCAACAAGAATAATAACCCGATGAACCTACTTCTGAACTTTCTTCTTCAACATGCTCAAAACCCTCAACCTCAGCAGAACCAAAATCCGATAGGAGGAAATCCACCTCCGGCTCAACTGACTCAAGCTACAGTGAGTTTCAAATCGTTCAAATCTTTGAATCCACCTGAGTTTAAAGGTACCACTAACCCAGTGGAGGCTAGAGTCTGGTTACGAGAAATAGAGAAGACTTTTGAGATTGTGGGGGTGGAAGAGGATAGGAAGACGGTATTTGCAGCTTATATGTTAAAAGGTGAAGTTAACTACTGGTGGGAAGCGAAGAGAGCTATGGAAGGTAATGCGGTTATACCGTGGGCCAGATTTACAACACTGTTCCTAGAGAGGTATTTCCCCAAGTATCTGGAGAATCAGATGGAAATTAAGTTTTTGGAACTCAAGCAAGGGACGATGACTGTTGCAGACTACGAGGCCAAGTTTACAGAACTCTCGAGGTTTGTACCCTATCATGTAGACACTGAAGAGAAGAGAGCAAAGCGTTTTCAACAAGGATTGAAGCCCTGGATACAGAATCGAGTCGCAGTGTTTGAGATCACCAATTATGCAACCTTAGTTCAGAAGGCGGCTATAGTGGAAAGTGGGAGTGAACTGTACCCTAGGGATGAAAAGAAGAGGAAGTTTCAGGGCAGCGGAAGTAACTTTGTGAGAAGATTTGATAATCGTAGCGACAAGAAACCATTTGTGAGGAGGGAAGATAGAAGCACTGATACAAGGAGGTTTGGGAATCATGACACCAGAGGAAGCAACCAGAGGTTCAAACAGCCACAGATAGTTAGTGTGATGCAAGGAAGACCACCTTTGCCAGAATGCAAGACATGTGGGAAGAAACACCCTGGACCCTGTCATCAAGCAAGTGTGAATTGTTATAACTGTGGACAGAAGGGTCATTATGCTTCTAGTTGCAAGGACAAATCTGTCACCTGCTTCAACTGTGGAAGGAAAGGTCACGTGTCCCGAGACTGCCGACAACCTGCGAAGGAAAATCCAGTGCCTCGACTCACAGCACCTCCCAGCAACAAGCCGACAGCAAGAACCTTCAATATGACTGTACGAGATGCCATCGATGACAACGATGTGATTGCAGGTACGCTTCTAGTAAACTCTGAGGATGCGTGTGTTCTAGTTGATTCTGGAGCTACCAAATCCTTTATTTCTGAAAACTTCATGAATAAGTTGAATCTTGAATCTGTGCCCTTAGAGGGAATTCTGAACATAGAAGTAGCTAATCAAGAAGTTATTCCAGTGAACCGAGTGTGTCCAAATTGTTCTATAGAGATACATGGGCAACGTTTCGATGCAGACCTAATTCCTTTCAAGTTAGGGGAATTTGACGTAATCCTAGGGATGGATTGGTTATCATGTTATGATGCTCAAATAAATTGTCGTCGTAAGAAGGTCAGCTTAAGGGGAACTGATGGTATAAGGATTCCGTTTTGCGGACGGAGACCGACTAAGGATTTCTTGTCCATAATTCAAGCTAAAAGATTACTTCGGCAAGGATGTCAAGCCTATCTGGCTCATGTGATAGATACCGAGAAACAGACCCCTACGATCGAAGAGGTCCCTGTAGTTAATCAGTTTGAAGATGTTTTCCTGACGAGTTACCGGGGATGCCACCGGATCGAGAGATAGAATTCACAATCGACCTAGAACCAGGAACCGCACCAATCTCGAAGGCGCCATACAGAATGGCACCAGTGGAAATGAAGGAGTTGGCAACACAACTGCAAGAGTTACTGGACAAAGGTGTGATTAGACCAAGTGTATCGCCATGGGGAGCTCCGATGTTGTTCGTAAAGAAGAAGGACGGATCCATGCGACTCTGTATTGATTATCGTGAACTGAACAAGATGACTATCAAGAATAGGTACCCTCTACCTCGGATCGACGATTTGTTTGACCAACTTAAGGGAGCTATGTATTTTTCGAAGATCGATTTGAGATCCGGCTATCATCAACTAAAGATCAAGCCTGAGGACATTCCTAAGACTGCCTTTAGGACCCGATATGGACATTACGAGTTCTTAGTCATGTCTTTTGGATTGAAGAATGCGCCAGCTGCTTTCATGGATTTGATGAATCGTGTGTTCAAGAGGTACTTGGACAAGTTCGTGATTGTATTTATTGATGACATCTTGATATACTCGAAGTCTCCTGAGGAACATGCTGAACACCTCCGATTGGTGCTGGAAACGCTGAGGAAGGAGAAGTTATATGCAAAATTTTTGAAGTGTGAATTCTGGCTGAAGGAAGTTCAATTTTTAGGACACATTGTGAGCGGAGAAGGGATTTCTGTAGACCCCACAAAGATAGAAGCTGTAGCAGATTGGGAGAGACCCAAGACTCCAACAGAGGTTAGAAGTTTCCTTGGATTGGCCGGATACTATCGTAGATTCGTGAAAGACTTCTCAAAGATAGCTACGCCACTGACTCGACTTACCAGAAAGAGTGAAAAGTTTGAATGGACCCCCAAATGTGAAGACAGCTTTCAAGAATTGAAGGAGAGATTGACTACTGCCCCAGTTTTGACTTTACCCGATGAGAAAGGCGATTTCGTGATTTTCAGCGATGCCTCTCACAAGGGTTTAGGATGCGTTCTGATGCAACATGGGAAAGTAATAGCTTACGTGTTAGGTCCAATATGTTTGTAGAAGGGGGGGTTGAATACAAACAGTACTGTTTTATCGAAATTTGTCCGGATAATTTAATTTATATTTTAACAAATTTGAGCGGAATTAAATGAAACAAAATTCAAGTTGAATATAAAATTATATTAACTTGAGGGGTTTGTTACAAATACAGTACAGAATTTATATCTAGTTAATAAAAACAAATTAGAAAATTCGACATGAATTTTTCTAGATTTGTTAATAAAAATCAAGATATAGATTAGGAGTAAAAACTCGCTAATAGTACAAGAGTATCAAGGAAATCAGTTCTATCGGATCAGATATTAAAAATAAGATGAACTTGATTTTCTAAATAATTTTCTGCTTCTT